>JASDFA010000023.1:35037500-36237500 GCA_035772735.1 Datura wrightii | reverse complement strand
GCATAGCATGCAAATAGCCAGTCCATGCCGAGAATAACATCAAAATCGGTCATGGCTAACTCTATGAAGTCTGTTGAGCTGACCTTATTAAGAACCGATATCGGGAAATATCTATACACCCGTATAGCTATAACTGAGTAACCTACTAGAGTAGAAACTGAGAAGGGCTCTGATAAGACATCGAGACTAACTCTGAAGCTACTAGCTACATATGGTGTCACAAAAGATAGGGTAGCCCCTAGATCTAGCAATGCATATACATCAATATGAAAGAGTCTCAATATACCGGTGACTACATCTAGTGAGGCCTCCTGCTCCTGACGAGTGGATAAGGCATAGAATATGTTCTGGCCCTTCCCTCCAACTGTGCTAGTAGATTCCCCCTGATGTGTTGTGCGTGGGGGTGGGGCTGCTGAAATAGAAGCTGGGCCTCGGCCCCCAACTTGATCCTGTCTCGTAGCGAGACAACCTTTGAGCATATTTCAAGGTTTCCCACGTCCAAAACAAGCTCCTAACCTGCCAAACACTGGCATGTGTGCCCTCGGCCACACCTGCAACAAGATGGAGTGCTAGAGCCTGCGGGCCTACTCCTTTGACGCCTCGAGCCTGGCGCTCGCCCTATTTGATCATGTCTAGGCCTAGATGGCACACTTAGTGCTGAAGATGCTGGGGATGATGATTTTTGGTGGGTCTGCTGTCGAGGCCCACCACCAGACCTCTGCTGAGAGAACTTGTGGCCCTCGGTCCTGGCCCTCTTGGCCTCCCTCTCCCTCGAATTTGCCACCTCCATCTGCTGAGCATACAACAGAATGCGAGGGAAGTCCATGTATTGATGGAGCATAGTTGTCCTGCAGTCCTTTTCCAAATAACCTGCTATACCATGCATAAATCTGCTCACCCGCGCCCACTGGTCGGCCACTAACTTTGAGGCATACTTAGATAGGCGGGTGAACTCAAGGGAGTACTCCTAAATGGTCATCCTTCCTTATTTCAAATTCACAAATTTAGCTTCTTTCAACTCCCTCATCTCTCGAGGGAAGAACCGATCGAGGAATACAACCTGAACTCCTCCTATGTGACCGGACCTGCTCTAGGGACCCTGATGTCCTTCAACTGGCGGAACCAATTATGCGCAACCCCTTTCAACTGGTAGGAGGCTAACTCTGAGCACTCAACACTGCTCACCCCCATAACCTGGGTGATCTTGACAATCTCATCAATGAAATCATGCGGGTCCTCATCTACCTTGGACCCCAGAAACTCCGGCGGGCTCATCCTCAAGAAGTCCCTGATTCGAGCCACTACTGCATTGTCATTTTGCGGAACATGCGCAATGGCCTGCTGATTGACCTGAGCGGTCAAGGCTTGCGCAAGCATCTGAATGATAGCCTGAAACTCAGCATGAGCGGCTGGCTCCAGTGAGTGAGGCTCCTGAACTGGTGGGGTTAGCTGATGCTCATGACCGTTTCCATCCTCGTGGCCTTCGCCACCTTCATTCCTCCTTCTATTCATCCTTCGAGGAGCCATCATTCTACAATCGCAGATAGCACGAATTAGAAGAATAGAAAGGCTTTTCATCGCACGACAAAGATCATGAAAGAAGGGAAGCTTTCCTAAGACGTCTAGTAGCCTCTTCGTCATAAGTGTGGCGCGTATCACACCCATGAAAAAAGACTACCTAACGCAGCTTTTAGACTCCCTAGGACACATCAAACCCATAGCTCAAATACCAAGTTTGTCACGACCCGAATAGAAGCCCAGACCATAGACATGGGACCAGGGACCCCGATAGACCCCAAGTCGACCCATGGCATAAGCATTTAACTAATTAATTAAATAAACATGAAGAAAATACAATCATAAACTCAGCGGAAGACAAACTAAACATAATAACAGAATAAATATATGAAGCTGAATACACGTCTAAGTCTGATAAGCCTCTAATCTGGATGAGATGATAGGACAACACTCCTAACTAGCTCAAATATACTGAAATTGAAAGGACATCTAAAACAACTGGAGGCTTATTCCTCGGAAGATAAGGTCTCACCAAATAAGCAAGTGCTAACTCTAAACATCGACCACGAACGGGGCCGAACCTGAGAACTGGGTCCTGCATCATGAAATGATGCAAATAGAAAGTATACAATCAGTACGTGGATGTACCAAGTATGCAAGGTAAGTAAACTGCTTTAGAAAAGTAAATCATTTAAAGCCTTTCAATATATATCATAAGCTTTTAAGCATAAATATATGGGCTACATGCTTAAATTCTGAAATCGCAATCTTATCATAACATGACCATGTATAGCTTTATAACATCATGAGTGACTCGAATGACTCAAAGCTAAACATAACATTTACATCAAAAGTTGAACAATAAGTCAAACCTTGCTTTATGAACATGTATGCATAAGTAATTATCATGAGAAATGAATATGCAAATCTGAACGTTATAGACAGTGGAAGACTCGTCACTTAACCAACATACCACGATAGAGCTTACATGGTCCTAACTATCACACTTAAGTGGTTAGAGCCGTCCATAACCTTGCCAGAGCGATGGACGATACCATGATATCGATATCAAGCTGAAGGGCCAATCCGGCAGGGGATAGCTCTTAAGGGAGGTCCCGATAATAAAATAGTATCAACCTACGTTGGCGCATAGTTCTGGGGCATAGGGTAATCGACCCTTAACCCACTCGGTGCTAGACTCTTCTCCTAAAAAAATGTAATGCTCTACATCATATATAATGAAGCTCCACATCATCTATTGACGAAGCTCAACATGAAATCATGTATGACTCAACATCGTATGAAACGAAGCTCAACATTGTCTATTGACAAAGCTCATTAATGAAATTATGCATAGACTCGACATCATATGAAAATGAAGCTCAACATTGTCCTTCGAAAAAGCTAAATAATTCCATACATCTCAATTATAATTTCATGCATATGAGAAGCTTTATTTCGAAACATACCACAAGCTAGAATTCATAATAAAATTTGAAAATTTCACTTTAAGCAATGTGGTAAGCTTATGTCGTGAAAATCATTGCTTTAATCAACATGTGGGCATCACCCAAAGCTCTATCATTCTAGAATCCAATAGATTCATTTAGGAACAACATCAAAATCCTGGGTAGTTTTAGAAACATGCTTTTCATTATAAACTTCATTATCATCACATATTTACCATAAATCATCTCTTTTATGAACTCTTTACCCATGGGCATTTTAGATTCAAATTTTAGAATCAAATTTTAGAAAACAATGTTTATAAGGGAAAAACAACTTAGAATCCTCCCAAGCTTCATAAATTAACAATTTAAATATAATCTACTCATACCCATGTGTAGAGATTGAAGAATCATGCAATTGGGCAAAACCCCATACTTAATCATGGATAATTTATCACATTTTGATAGGGATTGGGCATGGGTGTGGAATAAAGCACCCACTCATAGCCATACATACCTGGGAATGGTGAATTCTAACACCCTCTAATAGCCCAAGCTGAGATTCCAATGCAAGCCTTGAGATTTTGCCTTGAATCTCCTCTTCAATCCTTCAAACTTGCATGCATGAGAATAATGGCTTAGGATAGGTTTTAACCTGCTTAAAACCCACTAAAACGATCCTTAAACGACGTAGTATTGGTCTTAGGAACATAGGAAATTATGAGAAAGCCCTTACTAATTCATAGAAAATAACTGCCACATGACCCTAACGGGTGACCTGATGACTCATTACTAGGGCCAATGATCCATTAGGTTGCTCATCAAGTACACTGGATGACCTGCCCACTGGGGCTCGTAACGGGTGACTTAACGACTCATCCCCTGTGGCCACGAATCGTGGCCATCTTCCGTCTGGTACACTACCTTTACATCAACCTGCAAGCTCATGACGCACCTGACAAGTCGTTGGGACTGGCCACGACTCATTTAGGTACACTGGCCATTCTTCAAACGTAATTACAATATCACCCACACGAGTGACATGACGACTCGTGGTGGCTGACCACGACTCGTTCTCTCCCGCGTGGGGACCTTGATTCCTCCTTTATTTTATCCTTCCACGAGTCACTTGATGACTCGTGAGGTCTCCTCACGAGTCATCCCATGACTCATCCTGTGCCTGCAATATCAATTCCATAATTTTCCCGTTTCAACTCCCAGGTTCGATCTTTGAGCCCCCAGGGTATAACAAGTCGTGGAAAAATTTAGAGAACATGTAAAGTTAGCAGATCCTAGTGTACGAGTAGATACCACGAGTCATAATATTCAAGTATAAATTGTACCAAGGACTCATGGAAAACTTCAGAGGATGCTAGACTTCACAAGACCAGAGCACGATAGGCAACATACGACTCGTAGCATCATTGTACGAGTACTACCAACTCCCAGAACTTGATAGATTTCAAAGCTATATTATGTACTATGGATGTAAGCCACGACTCGTAACTTCATGCTACGACTCATATGATATGTCGACAATAGTTCCCTGTTAATTTAGAAAATGTTTCTAATTACGTGTATAAATAATCTTTAGGTTATTTTCTTTAGAGAGACCTATTCATTAGTTCGTAATCATGATTTTTTATTTTTCTAATACTACTTGGAGATCAAATACACAAATTTCTTGAGATTTTCTTGAGTTGTTCTGGAATTGATCATAGTTTAATAGTGCAATAAGCAATTGGGTTTTTCTTCAATCATCATTGTAAGTTGTTGATTATGCTTTCTTCCAAGAAATCTAATTCTTTTATTGAAATCATGAACAACTAAAACCCCCACAACTAGGATTGTGGGAACCATGATGGAATAGCTAGCTAAGGTTAATATAAGGTGATTCTAAACCAATGTGCATGCTTGTGTTGCTCATATCTTCATCATAATCATTTCTTAATGGTGCGCAACGTTAGGACTTGTCCATATTCACTACTTCTTTGAACCTAAAGAAGTAGATATTAGAAAAAGAGAAGAACAACAAAGTCTTGAACTTCAGCTTTATTAAATAACTTGAGTTGCGGGCGTAGGGTAGTTAATTTTGAATAATTAATAACGGTTAGAGTGAAATCACTCAAGAGTGCTAATCAGTAATTGTGTATAGTCATTCAAGAGGGATGAATCAATCGTCTGGATGAACATAAGTTATCAGTTCTGCAGGCTAATTATTAGGATAAATCACTAGAGTAATAACCCGAAGTTGTTATGAATCCAAGGGGAACACTTCCCTAGTTAATTGCATAAACTTGATCACAACACCTATATTCCACATTCTCGCTCAATTATTTCTTTAAACCCATCATTAGGAAATAACTGAACTAAAAGCATAAATACAGCGTTCTTCTACATCCTGACCATATTTCCTAAGGGCTCTTTACTAACAACGTCCGCATTATACTTCTTCAGAGTGTAATTTGAGCTTTATCAGCAGACCATTGTGGAGGAGCTAGTCTGCAACGTGCAGGCACCCTGGGCTTACCCCTACATACTTCATTTGCCCACTTAATGACTTGTTATGTACTCAATCCCCAGCCTTTCCTTGACATACAATACGTAGCCACCAAACTAGGCTCATATATTCGAAACCTAACAATAAAACCATTATAAATGCATGGGGTATAACAAAAGAAGTGCACCAAGCTAAATCACACAAGCTCTTTCAACTTACCTATTTCATTAACTTCATGCATAATGCTCCAAGGGGGAGAATGACATTTGTTTACACTATCTATAAAAACTTTTGAGTAACTTTCAGCAATAAGGAAGTGGAAACCCACACTATTTCACACCAAACAAAATCGCAACAGCTTTAGCCCAGGTGCTAGTTCCCTTTCCTAGAATGAGAGAATACACAAAAATCAGCTTGCCAAAGTTTTTTCTTATCACACCTCAAGTTTTTTCTTATCACACCTCCTCCACCATACTGACCTTTTTACAACATGCATCTAAATTAATTTTGACAGAATGTAAATTAGTCCTATTCCATATTACCCAAAGAATCTTTCTGAAATGAAATTTGCAATCCAAATTGTTGATAATCTCACCCCAATCAGGCCCAAAGTCAAGTTGTTTATATTTGGAGGCTAGAGTTTGGCACATGCTGAAAGCTATCAGGGACATGGATCTTTTTAAGGATATTTTCTCAATAACATATTTGCTAGCACACCTTGATCTCCAAATTTCCCATGAAGAAAAAATAGGGATGCATTTATAAATCAAGTCCTTTATGGGATTGAGACGTTTGTTCTTCCAAATGTTGATCAAAATCTACCTATAGGAGGAATTTGTACTTATCACTCCTAAAGGGCCATAGATTCGTCTCCATAGTTCACTGGCCATCCCACCCCCATAGAAAAGGTGCTAAACTCCTTCCAAATTAGCATATTTGTAGCATACACACTTTGAGGGAATAGCAATCCCTATTCTACTGATTCTTAGATCAGTGGGGATATTATCTCTCAAAGCTCTCTAAACAATAAAGGACGTTTTGAATTACTCCAAGTCATATGATGAGTTTCTTTAAGTACCTTCCATGTAGAAGATACCTTGCAAAACTCCTTTACCGTCATCAAACCAAATGGGCTAGTCCAAATCAATAGGATTGGCTTCTTTCTTCATATTGTAGATGACATAAGATATTTATTCAAGCAGAAGCCTATCCCAACCCATAAAATCATATTAACTATCAGCAACCATATCCTTGACTCTGATATATCCATGTTTAGATCCATTAGGTAGAAAGTCAATACAAGGGCCAAAAGAGCTCTAATATTATACTAGAAAGTGACCTCATCCTTCTCAATGTTTTAGAGAATATAGTGATCCACTTTCCTCTTGATCTTGCACATAGAGTTTCAAGAATGAGAGTTTTTTGAGTATCATTGCTTAATCAAAGGATGAACCTTTTGAAAATACATAGCCATGAGGAACTTCTTCCATAGAGATTTGCTACTTTTGAGATTCACCATTATTTTGTTGTAAAAGTATCACATATGTTCTGGAGTTTCCTAAACTTAGCACCTCTTTCTTCATAAGGCTTGTAGAGTTTATCCTAAGAGGCCCATGGTACCTCTTATTATTATTATTGGCTCCCAAAAGAATCTAGCAAAAACTCTTTCTAGGTGTTTAAGGACACCCTTCGGGGGACGCGTTGCTGCCATAAGATAAATAGGGAGTGAAAAGAGTATATGCTTGATCAGAACAACTCTCCATCAAGTCAAAAGGAGTTTGGATTGTCATACATTTATTTTGCTAAAATCCTTTTCAGACATCTTAGTGAAATGGCAATCTTCTTTCTTTTGGCATAAAGTAGACATCCTAACTATTAGATAGGAAGATTCTTGTGCATTATTCCAGTGATCCTCTCAACTATAGTAATCTCTTCCTCTTTGGAATTTGGGCAACAATGACACAAGATTTATGTTTATTGATCATTTGGCCTGAAATCTTCTCATATTCAGTAAGTGTGTCCAAAAGTAGAGTTCCTCCAATCACTGGAAAAGAGAATTATATCATCAACAAAGGCAAGGTGGATGGTAATGGGGCCTTTCTTTCTCATATGAAATCTAATAAACCCTGAGAGATATTTTATTAAGTTTCAAGGACAGATACACTGATCTAAGAATAAAGAGAGCAAGGAAAATAGGGTCCCCATGTCTAAGACCCCTTTAAGATTTAAAGAAACCATATCTAAAACCATTAACAAGAAAAGAGTACCAGTTACTGAAAATATCCCTATAGATCAAGTCAATCCATAGCTCACAAAAACCCATCCTTCTCATCAAAATGCATAATAAGTCTAATACATCCTATCATATCTTTAACCATATCTAATTTAATGAACAGATTACTTTGATTATAAGGGCAAGCAATGTTATGTATAATCTCCTGGGTTAACAAGATATTTTTAGTAATAGCCCAACCTTTGATAAAGCCTCTTTGATTATCACTAATAAGATTAGGAAAGAACCTACTCAATCTAGCATTAAGTAGTTTGGCAAAACTTGCTAATCACATTACTAAGGCTAGTAGGTCTAAAATATGAAAATTTCTAGGGGAATGGGATCTTAGGAAATATCACTATGCAAGTATGAGTAAATCTTCTAGGTAAGGAAGCACCACAAAAAAAGAACTTAATAGCCAGACAAATATCCTTACTAATTATATCCCAACAAAATTGAAAAAATTTAGCAATGATGCCATCAGGACCCAGAGCACTGTTTGGGTCCATACTGAAAATAATATCTTTAATCTCATTCTCAGATTGTAGGGCAGTGAGTTCCTTACTAGTGACTTCAGTAATCATCGGGGTAATATTCCTCAATTCATCCAGGTTTTGGTAAGTAGGAATCTAACCAAAAATTTCATAAAAGTATCTCACAGCTACTTCACTGACCTCCTTGTTTCCTTCCACCCATTTGAGCTGCACATCTTGAATCTTATTAATGTTCAATATCCTTCTTCTATCTTTTAACTACTATGAAAATAAGCAAAATTTCGGTTACCATCACCAAGCCATTTCACTCTAGCTATCTGTCTAGTAATGGAGTCCTGGATCTTGAGATATTTGATGCAATCAACATTATTCTTGTCTAAAAGAGTCTTTGTTCCTTCACTATTGTCAATGATCATGTTTTGTTCCAAGTCACTATGTTTTTCTCAAGCCTTTTGGTTTCTTCAAAGATATCCCCATACTTCTCTCTTGACCATAGACTAAGACTTTTTTTATTTTTCTCAATTTCAGTTGGAGGTTCCACATTGGATCAGGTAGAATTCCTTCTTCCCAGCTAGATCTCACACAATTTAAAAGTCACAATATTCAGTCCATATGTTTAAAAATCTAAAATATATAACAAACTCACTAGTATTTTCAACAAATCATATAAGTAAATGTATATGATCTGAACAAGCATTAGGAAGGTGTGTGATAATGGTTTTGCCAAAATAGTCAAGTCATGCTGAGTTATGTAGAATCCTGTCTAATGTCTTTTAGATTGTGTTCTGTCACAATCCGAGTTTACACCCTAGCCGTAACACAGGATAAGGAACCCCGAAAGGGCTCCAAGTCGACCCATGGCATAATCATTGCATGTTCTATCAAAGAAACAACCAACAACACAATTAAGCGGAAGATAACTACAAGAGCCAATTACAAAACCCATAATCATAAATATAATAACACTAGATACAATCTTGAATCCATCTAGACAATGTCTGAAAGCCTTCTACTAAACTAATGAGTTACTAGGACAAGCCCCCAGCTAACTCTTAAAGTCTGAAACTAAGACATAAGAAAATAAGAACATAAACCACGTCATCGGAAGATGAGGACTCACCACTAGCAACTGGGAGAGAGAGAGAAGCGTATCAAACCACACTGCTGAGTCTGATGACCTGAATCTATATCACGAACGATATGGCACAAGAGGCGTATGGTAAGTACTTGGAATGTACTGAGTATTTAGGGAGCGTAATCAACTAACTTATAAATATATACAAGAAGGAAATAATGTAAAACACAATAACAGTAATGTAACTGTAATGAGATACGACAACCTTATATAAGATTTACATATTCATACCAACATAACCATTTATATGTACATGTATTATTATAAGATCAACTAATGCGCAAAACTAATAAATGAGAACAATATAGAGGTACAGTGTCGTGGCTGATGTCAAGAGGGTCCCTAACTCGCAAGGGAGCGTCCCTAACTATCAAAGGGAAACATTCTCAGCTAGAGAGAATCCCTGACTGTCAAAGGGAGAGAATGCTCTGATATAGAGTCGCTGGCTGACCAAGGAAAACATTCTCGGCTAATGAGAATCCCGACTAACTAAGGCTAGACATACTCCACTGGCGACTAGGGATGCGAGTTCCAACTGACTAAGAGAAGACATACTCCACTAGCGACTAGGGATGTGAGTCCCAGCTAACTAAGAGAAGACATACTCCACTAGCAACTAGGGATATGAGTCCCGACCGACTAAAGCTAGTCTAAATTACTACAGCCAATCAGAGAAAAAATCATTCACCACTCCCATCATTCAATACTTATTTTAAAGGATTAGAGCTATCTCTTATTGCACACAGGCTCAACAGTCTGACATATTATGCACATGCTTTATCATCATAGTTCACATTATCATAGAACCAATTTAATATTTACTCTAAACATCATATAGTAACAGGCATGCTATAAATTCACATTGTGCGCAATACTATCACAACATCCTAATTCCGACTTCATCTCATCTAACATGCGGCATAAGGCCATGCATGATTTATAGATTCAACCCATACTTCATCAAAGATGCACGACTTCGTTTATTTTGATTTACGAACAACTTGTACATTCAACTCATGCCTCATCATTTACAACAAACCATGGAGAGAGCATTCATTTTCATTTCATAAGGCCTGTTTCATGATTTACTCCAATTTATGAGAAAAAGCAATAATTAGGCCTTTATTATAGATTCACCTCATACCTAATCAATTCAATTGAAAACATGGTGATAATACATAATTTACTTTCAATTGACCAAGCCCACAAACTCCAACTCATCCCAATATAGTTATTATTGAAATTATCAGGTTATTAGGGTTAGTCACATAATATTTCCACAATTTTATCATGTTCTTGAACTACTATAATAATCAAGTGAGCAATAAACAAATCTCATTCAATACTCGAGCTAATTTATGAAGAACATGCTACACTCTTGCATTCCCAACATATAATCCACATTTCAAAGCAACCCATTAAATTATATTCCAATTAAATTCATAATTTCAGAAGATTTTTGCTTTTAAGAAGAATATAGAAGAATTTTCTCATCATACAGGCCCTAGGTCATGCTTTACTAGATTAATAGAAAATAGGTTTTTAATGAAAACATTTTGGGGCACAAGGATGAAAGAATATCCTTGTTGAAGACCCACATACCAGGTAGAAGAATTCCCACTCTAAATTGCACGTTGAATCTTTGGAGGGAAAACCTTGGGGAAACATGATTTGAGAGGAGAAGAAGAAGAGTTGAGAGAATGAGAGTTTAGGCATGAAAACCCCTTAAAAACGTCCTCAAATAATACCTAAAACGACATCACTTTAAAGATGGAAGCTCGAGATTTTACCTAACTGTCCCTGAGGAAAACCTGAAATTTTTTCGGATTGGAACCGACCCTCAGGACGAGTCGTTGTCTCATACAACGAACCATCTTCTCCATCCATTGGATGCACTGTTTCCTTGACTGGTTGCCCAACCACGACTGACATGACGAGTCCTTGCTAGAACCAATGACTCATTGTATGCTTTCGTTGCCACCACTGGTCACTTCTTCACCTTCCTACCAATGATCAATACAAGGGACCATTACAACTTCCAATGGCCCATTATCTCTATCCGTTGCCACCACCTGGGAACCCTAAAATCCAACCCATGACCACTTACAACGACTCATCGTTTACACCAATGAGTCATTACATGAATCATTCCTTCCCAGTAGCCCAGCTTGAGATCTCACCACGACTGTTTGTAACAAGTGTTCTTTGTCACAATAACTCGTCCCTCCTCCCATGGTATCAAAACACAACCTTATCCCTGAATCCCATACAATGACTGCCTCCTATGACTCGTTAGAGCAACCAATAACTCATTGTATGAGTCATTCTGAGGCACTGCTAAAATTTTCTATCGGGCACATTTTCAAACTCCGGTTTCTAACTCTTGGGAACTCTTGGGCTGTTACAATATCTCCCCCTTGGGAACATTCGTCCTCGAATATTGGCTGAACATACTGAAAAGACAGAGACGAAACTGAAATCCGAATATCAATCAATCACAGCAAACACCAATGTTGTATTTGACTCCGGACCAACCTTATACTCCGAAACTGAATATCCACATCTAACATGCATACCATGTCTCAAGGGAAACCGAAGAACATGAAACCATCATAGAACTAGAAAGAACACTGAAAAGAATTCTTTCCCCTTTTTATCTGGCACAAAACTGATACAGACTAATCCTTCATTCTCAAATCGCTTCTCGATACTAAGCTAGGATTCACAATATCTAATCTAACTGAGGGTAAGGATTTATGAGCACGAGTTATTCCCGACATCTAAACCTGAGCACATACATGAGATAGTCTAACTCTACTGAGTTAATAAACCACTTCTAAAGACTAAGTTCGAGCTAAACACATTGGAAAACATAAGTTAACACACATAATTGATTCATAAAATGAAATGAGCAATAAGGACTCATAGGGCAAGACTGGCATCACTCTCTAAAGCGGTTACCTCCAAACCTCTGGAATCTGTACATAAGAATAGACACCATTTTAACTTCAACTGAAACACAAGGGAAATTATCTGAACATCGAAGAGATCGACATACTGCAACTGTTAAGGCTAAAACTTCTTTATGGGCATTTTGAAGGTCCGACTTACTACACATACTCACTATCTCCCCCTTAGCTTAAAGTAATCATTCTAAGGCTCTCGAATCTTCCTTAAAGTTAGGACAATTTACAAACTCCTAGCTTCTCTTCCACCGCTAACCTTCAATACAAGCCTCACACTAACAGTTATTCACAATACCCATCTACAATCTCTTCTTACAATTACAACAGGGCTTCTTATTCAATACTGGGCTGACATCACATAAGGGGTAATACAAGATTCACAACATACATGTGGTCACTATCGATGCCTTGCCCTTGTCCTGATGTGCTGCTACGGCGTAGGAGTAGTTTTGACGATGTCCGCCACCCAAATTTAAGGATGCACCCTACTGAAACGGGCGGCCTATCAGAGCTGCTGAAGAGGTGGCCGAGAATCTACTCTCGCCTCGCTTAGCTGTTGCACAATCTCGGTGCTTATGGCCCATCTTGCCGCACTAAAAACAAACATCTGAGTCGGCCATGCATACTCCCAAGTGGTTCTTTCCGAAGCTCATACACAATGGGTACGTAATCTCCCTAACCTTGGGCTGATACGGAACACTGGTTGTCAAAGGTACTGGGGCTGATGATTTCTTCTGGTAACGTGAGCAATATCCACCACTTGACCTCTGTTGGGAGAACTCTAGATCTCCAGTCCTAGCCCTTTTTTCCCCTCTCTCTTTCTCTTTCACCTGTTCTACTTCCATCTACTGAGCAAATATCACCAAGCATGGGAAGTCTATGTCCCTGTGCAACATGGCAATCCTGCATTCCTTGACCAAGGAGTCTGACACTATATTCACGAACCTGCTTAGTCAGGCCCACTGCTCGGCTACCATCTCCGGTACATACTTGGATAGCCGAGTAAATTCCAAGGCGTACTCCTGAACAGTCATGTCATTCTGTTTCAAATTAATGAACTATGCCTCTTTTGCCTCCCTCACTCCCGAGGGAAAAACCTGTCCGAGAATGCTATTATAAATTCATCCCAACCAACGGGACCTTCTCCAACTCCCCGTCTGTCCCTCCACTGACAATACCAAATATAAGCAACTCCCTTTAATTGGTAGAAGGCTAAGTCTGCGCTCTCATTCCCCGTCACTCCCATGATGTGAGTAATCTTCTGAATTTCTTCCGAGAACTCATACGAGTCCTCATCCACTTTTGACCCTAAGAATTCGGCTAGGTTCATCCGAAGAAAATCTCTTATCCTTACCGCCTCTTCATTTCCATGCTGAGGAGCACAAGCCACCGCCTGCTAGTTAATCTGAGCGGTCAGGGCCTGCGCCAACATGTGAAAGGCTGCTCGGAACTTAGCATGAGTAACATGATCATCCATTGGGTCTGCCTAGGCTGGTGGTACCTTCTGGCGGCCGTTACCATGTCTTCTTTCATTCGTTCGTGTAGGAGGCATTATCTACGAGCGCATAAAGCACGAGTTAGGGAAGGAACTGTTTAGAGCCTCATACTCTACGCATGATAAGAATCATGAAGAAAAAGGGGACATTCCTAAAACATCTCATAGCCTCTTCGTCATAATTTTTGCGTGCTTCACACCCATGAAGAAGACTCTATGAAACGCGGCTTTCAGACAACCTAGGACACTCTAAACCTTTGCTCTGATACCAAGTTTTTCATGACCCGAGTTTACCCCCTAGCCATAACACGGGACAAGAAACCCCAAAAAGGCTCCAAGTCGACCCATGGCATAATCATAGTGTCACGCCCCAAAATTGGGGTAGGGCAAAACTGGCACTCGATTCATGATTGATCGAGAAGCCGGCTATTGACATCTGTAACTGTAATACTTAGGCCATCTAGGCCACCTGTCACAATCAACTGAAGTATAAACTAGACCCATAAGGTCTCAATAATATGGGGTAAACAATCGAAACGCAACCAAGCCAATAACTGTGCTAAACCAAGAAATAATGAGCCGAAGAGGCCACAAACTAAATAACACTATACACACTAAGTCCATAAAGCCTCTAAAGAGTTAACTGACCGATGGTTGGAACAGGGCTCCAACCTACCCATAACTGCATCTCAAAACTCAAGCATAAATAACTAAGCCCTAGCTCCAGGAAGAAAAAAACATGCCAACCATCCGTTGATCTTACGAAGTGCTACTCAACTGGCAATCCTGACCTCTACCTGCACCTGCGGCACGAATGCAGGTCCCAAAGCAAAAGGACGTCTGTGCGAATGAAATGTACCGGTATGTAAGGTTGAAACTATAAACATGAGATAATAATCTTGTAATAACTGACTCAGCACATAAACATATAAAGAAAGATATAATCGGGAACTCTACAACCTGTAATTAATAACAACTTACTATAACATAAGTGAACTCAAGATAACTGAACCAGGAATAAGGAATAGGAACAACCTAGAATCCGAAACCTGATAATAACTCTATAATGAGAGTAAAATGAAATTAAGAAATGCACAAGAAAGAAACTATAACTATAATGTCAACAACCAGCCAACCATAAATCCATATATAAAATTCTTCCAGCCGGTGTACCATACCGGGGAAAAATAAAAGTATCTCCAGCCGATGTACCACACCGGGGTAAAATACAAATATCCAGCCGATGTGCCACACCGGGGTAAAATAAAAATATCTCCAGTCAATTTACCACATTGGGGTAAAATAAGAATATCTCCAGCCAATGTACCACACTGGTGTAGAATAAAAATAATTCTCAATCATAATCATAAATAGGGCCGATATGGCTTATATTGAGCCAATTTAACATGTATGGCATATAAATGACAAATGTTAAATCTGTGGCCGGGATAGGCCTCTTTCGTAACCCATAAATGCAAGTGAGAACCCATATCATGTAAAGCTAGAAAATATGCATATATATCATGTAAAGCTGTCAAATTATACATAAACATATCGACTCAGTTACTTGAAGGACCTTCAAGAGGTTTTGACAACATAAGAACTTTTGTAGGCTTACAATCAATGTCTTACAAATAATCCTACGAATTTAACATATTACTTGGATAGAAACACATAGAGCTCATTTCTGCATAATTCTTTAACATCTGGGAACTGCAAATATATACTGCCTACCAGGTGGTTCCTTTATCTGTATCGACAACTATACATTGGAATTTCATTGCCAAATTTATCATGTAGATAAGCACATATAGTTTCTTAATTCATTTGACTTATTTGCAGGAAAACATGGAAATTATAACTAGGAACTTGGAGTTATTTGTCATATACATAAAGCTGAGAGCTGAACTACAGACATAGATGTATGAGACTTCTATATAATGTATAACTCGTATTTAGTTAACTAGGTGACCTCCAGGAGATTTCTTGGTACTCAAAGTTCTAAGCTTAACTCATCATTATCATAGCCTGCGCTTATACTTACTTAGACATTAGGAACATTGGTACATGGGAGAATCTCTCCTCTACATTTAGGAAATTCAACTGATAACTCAGCAAGAGCTAAACGTATAGATGCATGACTTGAATATAACTTAAAGAATTCAACTGTATGTTATAACATGAAAATCATATACATTAAGACTTTTTAGTGGAAAGACATATAAAGACTTGAGTTCTTATACTTGTATGCAACATCAGATACTTGACTGAGATATTAGCATAATTCTCGAAATATGATCTCTCAAAAACTTCTTAGATCAGCTAGCACGTTTCAACATAAATTAGGGACTTAAAGACTTAACTTAAGGATCTGAGACTTGGAGCTCTATAACTGAGGAACTCATGAGTAACTCTTTAAGTAATTCCTTATAGACAAATAAAGATATATAGCCGTAATTGGGGCGACGCTGGATTGACTTACATAACATTGCAATTATCTGCGGAACTTAAGAAAGCTTACATCATCATAAGTGACTTAGAATATCCTAGGATTACCCTTTACAGACATGGTAGAAAATTTCATACACTTAGAATAGATAACTTAACATAATCGTTTAGGAGTATAACAGAGAGCTTCTCAACTTAAGTTACTGTTTTGCATACGTTCAACTCTTATTATTTCGTAGAAGGTTAACACTTTAGTGGTTATTCATCAATGTAACAAATATTGAACATAAACAACTTAATTTATAACTCTTTTGCTAAACGACTTTAGAATAGGGTTAATCTTCCTAGTTGTTTGCCTAACTCATTTACAATCGTAACCCGTATCGTTTAATTTAACGATATTTAGCTCCACTTTCCTTATTCATCTTAAATTCTTTGCCAAATATTATTCACTCTACAATTTCTTTCCATTTGTATCTGTTGAAAATTCCAAGTAATTCCAATTCAATTTAAGTAGAAAATTCTCTTTCTTCCTCCTCAAGTCTTTACCCTCATGTTCACTATTCCATCAATTATTATACGCACTTACCTCTTTTCCTAATTGACAACTTTATTTGTTAAACCTCGTCTTGCTTATATTTTAACATCGTTCAGAGGTTCTAGAAAGAAATTACGGGCAGAGTGTATATTACTCACATATTACCTTAAGAGGGCTAACAATTACTCTTATCTTCCCTTTTTATAACGTCACAAAAAGATAACAACTTAGCCATGTTTTCCCCATTAACATGTATCGATTTAGCTTATTCACTACGTGCTGCTTGCTTAGCTTTAAGGAGGGAAAACATAAAATATACTTTTTACCTTAAACACTTTAAAACATAAACATATAGGAGGGACTAACAATATTATTAAAACGTCATTTTAATATGCTCGTTTACCCTCAATCAGCTTAGCGTCATCTTCTTAGCTTAAGTTCAATTATATGTCGTCGTCTTAGCATTTCCTACCAATTTCACTAAGTGACCAGATATTAACATATATTCAACATCACATATACAGTATACTGCAAAGGACCAGATCACGGTGCCCATGTTAAGGGGACTTCATACTCATTTTGCAACTACGGCAACAATCGTATAAAAATTACGCCTTTTGCTTCACATTTGTTCGCTTCAAACATTCTTAACGATTCAAGATTTATGCCAAGTATTTCCAACCCTTTGGACAGGATCATACATGCCTTAATATGATTTTAAAAACATAGGAATATTGATCCTTTCAATGACTTAGTTTCGTGCTTGAAAAATAAGGAAAGGGACGCCTTTACAAACCTTGGCACATCAACTCTAATTTTTCCGAAAATCTTCCTTTCAAGCTTACTCCTTAAGGCTCCCTCCAAGTCCAATTTACAAACACAACAAGCAGAAACTTCACTTCACCAAAGTTCTGGAAAAATTGGGCAGCAACATGCCACAAGAATACACAAAGAAACAACAACACAATACTACAACATTCTCCAAGTTATAACCTCATAAACTCAAAGGAATAAAAAAGGGAATTACTTACCCTTTCTTGGAGATGTTATTAGCTAAAGTAGGAGTAAACTCCTACTCTTTCCTCTGCCTAGAATCATTAAAAATGCAGCAACATCACAATCAACCACAAGACAACAACAAGCCATGACTTTCTTCCAAGGTTCTCTTTTCAAAGCCCAAAATAGACAAGAGTAAAGTTTCTTACCTGGGATATCTTTTCACCATATGATAGGGATTTGAATTCTCTGAATTCTGAAAAAAGATCAACTAAAACGGAGTAGAAATGAGCTTTTTAGCTCAATTTTACTTCATATAGGCGGGCTGGCCAAGGTCTGGGCGGTGCTCGCGTGCGGCGCCCGTGGCACATGCTCTGTGGCGCGCGCTCGCCTGCTGCCTGCCTGTCTCGGCGCCCGCCCGCCTAGGCGCTTTCCCAGCCGACAGTGTTGTCTTCAAACGATCATAACTTTTTACTCCGAACTCCGATTGATGAGAGGATTTTTTTCACTGTAAACTAGACTCAAATACCTTTTATTTGATAGGTTATGGGACTTCTGAGTAATTATATGTTTATAGATATGTCCATTTAAAGTTGATCCTTATTTACAAACTTCACATACTCTTCGCTTTTCCCTTTGCACATGTTTCCCTCCTCACCTTTGGACAACTTACAACCCATAATTCCCTTAATATGATATATAACCATAAAATAATCATCAAAAAAGAATTTCGAGGTGTAACACTTAGCATGTTCTATCAAATAAAAAACTAACAACATGATTAAGCGGAAGCTAACTACAACAGTCAATTATAAAACTCATATCATAAATATAATAACACTAGATACAACGTTGAATCCATCTAGACAATGTCTGAAAGCCTTCTACTAAACTGATGAGATGTTGGGACAAGCCCCCAGATAACTCCAAATGTCTGAAACTAAAACATAAGAAAATAAGAACATAAACCACGTCCTCGGAAGATAAGGACTCACCATTAGCAGCTGGGATAGAGAGAGAAGCATATCAAACCACATGGCTGAGCCTAATGATATAGCACAAGAGGTGTGCAGTTAGTACTTGAAATGTACTAAGTTTGCAGGAAGTGTAATTAACTAACTTATAAATATATACAAGTAAAACACAATAACAGTAATATAACTGAAATTAGATACGACAACCTTATATGAGATTTACATATTCATACCAAAATAACCATTTATAAGGACATGTATTATTATAAGATCAACTGATGCGTAAAAGTAATAAACGAGAACAATATAGAGGTACAGTGTCGTGGCTGATGTCAAGAGGGTCCCTGACTGTCAAAGGGAGCATCCCTAACTATCAAAGGGAAACATTCTCAGCTAGAGAGAATCCCTGACTGTCAAAGGGAGAGAATGCTCTGATATAAAGTGTATGGCTGACCAAGGGAAACATTCTCGGCTAAGGAGAATCCCGACTAACTAAGGCTAGACATACTCCACTAGCGACTAGGGATGTGAGTCCCGTCCGACTAAAGCTAGTCTAAATTACTACAGCTAATCAGAGACAAAATCATTCACCACTCTCATCATACAATACTCATTTTAAAGGATTAGAGCTATCTCTTATTGCACACAGGCTCAACAGTCTAACATATTATGCACATGTTTTATCATCATAGTTCACATTATCACAGAACCAATTTAATATTTACTCAAAACATCATACACTAACGGGCATGCTATAAGTTCACATTAATTACAATACTATCACAACATCCCAATTCCGACTACATCGCATCCAACATGCGGCATAAGGTCATGCATGATTTATAGATTCAACCCATACTTTATCAAAGATGCACGACTTCGTGTATTTACATTTACGAACAACTTGCACATTCCATTAATACCTCATCATTTACAACAAACCATGGAGAGAGCATTCATTTTCATTTCATAAGGCCCGTTTCATGATTTACTCCTATTTATGAGAAAAAACAATAATTAGGCGATTATTATAGATTCACCTCATACCCAATCAATTCAATTGAAAACATGGTGATAATACATAATTTACTTTCAATTGCCCAAGCCCACAAACACCAACTCATCCCAGCATAGTTATTATTGACATAACTGGGTTATTAGGGTTAATCACACAATATTTCCACAATTTAATCATGTTCCAGAACTACTATGATAATCAAGTAAGCAATAAACAAATCCCATTCAATACTTAATCCAATTTATGCAGAACATGATACACTCTTGCATTCCCAACATATAATCCACATTTCAAAGCAACCCATTAATTTATATTCCAATTAAATTCATAATTTCAGAAGATTTTTGCTTTTCAGAAGAATATAGAAGAATATAGAAGAATTTTCTCGTCATACAAGCCCTAGGTCATGCTTTTCTAGATTAATAGAAAACAGGTTTTTAATGAAAATATTTTAGGACACAAGGACGAAAGAATATCCTTGTTGAAGACCCGCATACCTGGTAAAAGAATTCCCACTCGAAATTGCCCCTTGAAGCTTTGGAGGAAAAACCTTGGGGAACCTTGATATTGACAGGAGAAAAAGGAGAGTTGAGAGAATGAGGGTTTAGGCATGAAAAACCCTTTAAAGCGTCCCCAAATAATACCTAAAACGATGTCACTTTAAAGCTAGAAGCCCGAGATTTCACCAAACTGCCTCTGAGAAAAACCTGAAATTTTTCCGAACTTGAACCAACGACCCTCAAGACGAGTCATTGTCTCATACAATGACCCATCATCTCCATGGGTTGGATGCACTGTTTCTTGACTGGTGGCCCAACCACGACTGACATGATGAGTCATTGCTAGAACCAACGACTCATTGTATGCTTCCATTGCCACTACTTCTACCTGTTATTGAGATTATCTTGAACACGTAGCTCAACCTTATTAGACCTGAAGGTCCATATTTTATTGTTAATGTTGGAGTGGAAAACTTTCATTCCTAATGTAAAACCCCAAAGGTCCCTAATACGAGACTCTAGATATAGAGTATGAACCAGCAGAAAAACTAAAACTTTCCCGCAGTAAGCGTCTCAATACGACTCGTGATGAGGTGGTACAAGTCGTACCAGGGCTCATGAGAAGGGGGTGCAGAGAAGCAATAGAAATTGTTCATGGACACCAAGACCTGTATAAGGATAGCACGATTCGTGTTGATGGATCGTGGTAAGATGCAGAGCGTTTAACAGTACATTAGCTTGAGACCACTATTGGATGCTACGATTCGTACTAGGATGTTATGCGTCGTACTATGAGGTCATAGGAAGGAGGTTCAGAGAATTGTTTTGGGAAGGATCCTTAGCTACTGGACTGACATGACCCGAACACAGGCCTAAATTGAGACACGGGATAAAGAACCCCAAAAGGCTCCAAGTCGACCCATGGCATGAACATGATATCTAAAATCAACATAATCAGGCGAAGGTCTAACATGTATAATAAAGCGGAATTATGAAAATACCATAACATATGAGCACATAACACAAGGATGAAACTGAATACATGCTATGTCTGAAACGCCTCTACTACTGACGAGTTGATGGGACAAGATCCCAACTAACTCATTATTCTAAAACTGAAATTACTCAATACAACTGATAAAGGCCCTCGAAAGATGAGAACTCACCAATTGAGATGGAAGATGCTAATATTGAGAGTCTAGCTACTGGTGAGACTGAGCCTGGATATACGAGCCTGTATCATGAAATTATACAGCATAGATTATACGGTCAGTACGTAGAATGTACCGAATATGTAAGGTAAGTAAAATCGCCAAGTAAATAAAATCATAAATCATGAATATCATGAAAACATAGTCAAGATAAGATTCTGAGAGTTAGTCTTGCATGTTTTTTTCTGAAATCATGACCTGAACATAACTAAATATCATACAGAATCGAATGACTCAAAGCTAAAAAACTGATAATCATAAGTAAAACTGAACATTGGGTCAAACCTGCTGAAAACATAATATCATGACTGATGAACATGCATGACTGAAATCATGAGGAATAATGGGAGACTCGTCATATAACTGACATTACCATGATAGAGCTTACGTGGTCCCGAATATCACACTCAAGTGGGTAGAGCCGTCCAAAGCCTTGCCAGGGCTAAGGATGTTACTATGATATCGATATCAAGATCAAGGCCCCTTGGGGGAAGGGAAAGATCACAAGTAAGGTCCCAAAGTATATATGTAAGACTACATTGGCGCGTAGTTCTAAGGCACAAGGTTGACTGACCCTTAGCCTACTCGATGCTAGACACTACTCCTAAAAACATGCATATGCTCTCCATCTATTTTCAACAAAGCTGACCATCATCTAGTGACGAAGCTGACTCATAATGAACATGCGTAAATCTAAAATCATAACATGAGGAGCCTTGGCTTAAACTATACCACAAGCTAAAAAGAGTGGGAGTCTAAGACTTCAAAACCATATGATAAGCTAATAACATGAAATTTAGATAAATCATGAAACATACTTGATTATATGGGCTTGCCAATAATTAAACATGCTTGAAATAGACTTGATCATTTGAAAATCTGAACATGGACATGGGTAATTAAAAATCATACTTCCATCATACACATCTCATCATGCTTGAATACATTTATCATAGATCTCAACTTTCATGAATTTTCATGGATGGAATTATAATATTTAAAAATTGAAAACATAATTTGTAATTGAACACATTGTAAAATATGCCCATTAATCATAACTCAACATTAGAAACATGCTTAGATCATACCCACGATTGATACTTAGAGAATTCATATATTGGTGTTAAAACCCCATAGATTCGTCAATTAGAATTTCATAAATTAAAGAGGGATTGGGCATGGGTGTGGATGATTATACCCATTCGTAACCCTACATACCTGGAAGAACCTGATTTCACAAACCCTCTTGAAAGCCCAATGGGTTTTGGGGAAGAACTTGATGAATTCCTAGCTTAATCACCCTTAGAAACCTATAGGTTGCATGCATGGAAGAGGATGGGTTTTGAATGATTTTAACCCTCTTAAAACTTCCTTTTCTGAGCTTAAAATGACGTAGTATAGGACTTACGGGCTTGGAAGTTGCGGATTTTCCCTTACTAAACTCGCAGGAAATTAGCCACTCTTCGAAGAAACGTCCAACACAATAGGTCGTTCCTTTCCCCAACAACATGTTACTTCCCTCGTTGTTTCCTCTCATTTTCCTTTCTCAGGTCTTCTACCATGACTGGACAGGATGAGTGATTACCATCTCCAATGACTCGTCGCTGCCAGCCATTGTCACCACTACTCCCATCCTGGAAATCCTCCCAATGGGCACATACAACGACTCGTTGTTTGGAACAACGAGTCGTCCCATGACTTGTGCTGGCCTTCTTTGACCAGGACCACCTTCAAAATGACCTGTTACATCAAACAACCGTCACCATAGGATCCTCTACTACAAAACCTAACCACGGGTGGCTACCACGAGTCGCTGGACCCTCTACCGACTCATACCACGGGTCGTTCTGAGAGAATCTTCTGACTTTTCTGCTACCTTTCATTTCAACTCCAGAGTCTAGGCTTAGGCACTTTCGAGGTATTACAATATCTCCCCCTTGGGAGAACTCATCCTTGAATGTGGGTGAACATATTGAAAATTTGAGAAATGCAACTACCATGCCAAATACTGAACATTTAAGCTAAAACTGACGGAATGACTGCCTCCAGACTAAATTACATGACTGAGCTGAATTTATGAATCACACATACATACAGTGACATGAAAGAAACTGGAACACATAAATTGAACATGAAACTGGACAGAATACTAAGGAGGAAACTTGTACCTCAAGCTGGAACTAAGACGAAAGGGAATAGATGCGGGTATCTAGCCATCATATCTAATTTGACCTCCCACGTAGCTCCCTCAACATGTTGGTTCTTCCACAAAACCTTTACTGAAGCCACTATCTTGTTTCTTAGTTTTAGAATATGACGATCAAATATTTCCACCGAAACCTCCTTATAGCTAAGGTTATCCTTTACACCTACATTGTCTACCGGAACAACTGGAGCTGGATCACCCAAACACTTCTTTAAGAGTGATACATGGAAAACTGGATGGACTAAGGCTAATTTTGAGGGAAACACCAACTCATATGCTACCTTGCCAACCGGTTTCATAATTCGGTACGGACCAGCATAACGGGGGCTGAGTTTCCCTTTCTTTTTGAATCTCATCACTCCCTTCATGGGAGATACCTTCAGAAACACCCAATCATCAACTTCAAACTCAAGCTCCCTTCTCCTCAGATACGCATAGGACTTTTGGCGACTCTGAGCTATTTTCAACCTATCCCTTATAAGCCGAACTTTCTCCATGGCCTCATGGACTGAATGTGGTCCCACTAACGCAGCTTCACCAACTTCAAACCAACCAATAGTCGATCTACATCTTTGCCCATAGAGAGCCTCAAATGGAGCCATCTAAATGCTGGAGTGGTATTTGTTGTTATATGAAAACTCAATGAAAGGCAAATGATCATTCCAACTACCCTTGAAATCAATCACACATGCTCTCAACATATCCTCGAGAGTCTGAATGGTCCAATCGTCCTGACCATCTGTCTGTGGGTGAAAGGTTGTGCTAAGCTCGACCTGAGTACGAAGTCGCTTCTAAAATGATCTCCAAAACTGGGAGGTAAATTGAGTACCTCTATCTGATATGATGGACAAGGGAACTCCATGCAACCGAACTAACTCCCGAATGTATAATCTGGAATAAACCTCCGCCGAATAGGTAGTTTTAACTAGTAGAAAATGGGCTGCTTTAGTCAACCTATCTACAACAACCCAAATAGAGTCATGCTATCGACAAGTATGAGGCAACCCTATAATGAAGTCCATATTGATTTCCTTCCACTTCCAAGTAGGGATGCTAATGTCTTAGAGCACACCTCCCAATCTGATGCTCAACCTTCACCTGTTGACAATTCGGGCATTTAGCCAAAAACTCCGCTATGTCCTTCTTCATGTCATTCCACTAATAGACTTCCCTTAGGTCACGGTACATCTTGGTGGCGCCTGAATGTATAGAATATCTGGAACCATGAGCCTCATGCAACATCTGCTCCCTCAGGTCACCAATAACCAGAACACACAAGTGACCCTGATATCGAAGCACACCATCTCCCCCTTGGGTGAATACTTCTACCTTTTGATTCTGAACGACGTCCTTCAACTTTACTTAAATAGGATCCTCGTCTTTCCTAGATTTAACTTTAGTCACTAAGGACGATTCTAACCCATTCTGAACAATGACACCACCATTTGTCGAGTTCAAAAGGCAAACTCCAAACCATGCAAGACGATGCACATCTTTTACCAACTCTTTCCTCTCCTCATCTACATGGGATACACTCTCCATGGAAAGCCTCTTAAGAGTATCTGCCACCACATTAGCCTTGCTCGGATGGTAGAGGACACTCATATCATAATCTTCAAGAAGCTCCAACCACCTCCTCTGACATAGATTTAGATCCTTCTGAGTAAACACGTATTGTAGGCTTTTGTGGTCCGTAAACACATATCCATACAGATAGTGTCTCCAAATCTTTAAGGAAAATACTACCGCCGCCAACTCGAGGTTGTGAGTCAGATAATTCTTTTCATGGACTTTCAGCTGCCTGAAAGGACAGGCTATAACTTTACCGTGCTACATGAGTACACAAATAAGGTCGATCCTTGAGGCATCACAATATACCACAAACCCATTAGTACCTTCAGGTAGGGTCAACACAGGTGCTGAGGTGAGTTTAGACTTCAACTCTAGGAAACTCTTCTCACAGGCCTCTGACCACTGAAACTTCACCTTCTTCTGGATCAGCTTAGTCAATGGTGCTACAATGGATGAAAACCCTTCGACAAACCTCCGTTAGTAGGTAGATAAACCCAAGAAACTCCTGATATATGAAGGACTCACTAGTCTAGGCCAATTCTTCACCGCTTCTATCTTTTGAGAGTCCACCTGTACACCTACACTTGACACCACATGACCAAAAAACACCACCGCGTTCAACCAAAACTCACATTTGCTAAATTTAGCATACAACTAGTGATCCTTCAAGGTATGTAGCACCCCCTCAAATGAGTGGCGTGCTCCTCCTCGCTCCGAGAGTATATAAGGATGTCATATATGAACACAATCATGAACATATCCAAATATGTCTTAAACACCCTATTCATCAAATCGATAAAACCTGTAGGAGCATTCGTTATTCGAAAAGACATGACTACAAACTCATAGTGACAATACCGAGCCCTGAAGGCTGTCTTCGGAATGTCACTCTCCCGAACCTTGAGCTGATGGTATCCAGACCTAAGGTCTATCTTTTAAAAGCACACCCTGAAGCTGGTCAAACAAATCATCAATCCTAGGGAGAGGATAAGTTTTCTTAATGGTAACTTTTTTCAATTATCGATAATCAATTCACATCCGAAGGGAACCATCCTTCTTCTGGACAAAGAGAACTGGGGCACCCCATGGGGATTTTCTAGCTTTGATGAAACCCTTGACTAAGAGGTCTTTCAACTGCTCCTTCAACACTTTTAGCTCAGCTGGAGCCATTCTATAAGGTGGAATGGATATCAGTTGCGTATCAGGAAGTAGGTCAATACCAAAATCGATCTCCCACTCAGGAGGGATTCCTAATAAATCATCTGGAAACACCTCTATATACTCACACACTACAGGAACTAACTGGATAGTCAGGGTTTTGGATGTAGCATCCTTAACCCTAACTAGATGGTACACGCAACCTTTAGAAATCATCTTTCCGGCCTTAAGGTAGGAAATGAAGCGACCTTCAAGCACAGCCGAACTACCCTTCCACTCTAGGACTGGCTCGCCAAAAAATCTAACTATACCCGAAATTCCACAATTGACTGAGGCATAACATGCATATAGTAATCCATGTTGAATATAACATCAAAATCAGTCATGGCTAGCTCTACTAAATCTGCTGAGGTGACTTTCTGAAGGAATGTGATAGGGCAATTTCTATATACCCATCGATCTATAACTAAATCACTTATGAGATAGAGAATAAGAAGGGTTCAGATAGGAATTCGGGACTGGCTCTAAAACTTCTAGAAACATAGGGCGTCACAAAAGATAAAGTAGCCTATGGATATAATAATGCATATATATCAAGGTGGGATACTCGTACCAATGTCGACATCTAGTGAGACATCCTGCTCCTAATGAGATGCTAGGGCGTAGAATCTGTTTTAGCACTGACCACCACCCAAAAAAGTAGATGCCCCCTGCACGTACTGGTGGAGCTATTGAACTAGAGGTCGGGCCTCGCTGTTATTCCTCGAAAGTCCTAAAATCAGACCTGGGAGTTGAAATGGAGAAAACAGAAATTTCTGCACTAGGTCACAGGACGAGTCGTCCAGTAACCCATCAGGATGACCACGAGTTGTTAAAAGATTCGTGGTGAGGAGTTTGACTTAGCAGCAGATTTTAGTTTTAAGTGGCCAAAGGATGTGACCACGAGTCATGCTCAGCATCAAGACTCTTCAGGTCATCCATGGACAAGGGTGGTTGGAAAAATGAAGTTGGGTAGTGCACTTAACAGGTCCTCACCATGACTCATTGGGAACACCACGAATCGTGATGTCGCCCGTGGTGACCTCCTGGTAAATACTGAAGTGTAGAGAACGGGAGGTCACCATAAGTCGTGGTCACCGGTAACGAATCGTAGGGTTCCTCGTGGTGACAGTGTAGATGAAATTTCCAGTGGAGGCGATGGATGAATACCATGAGTCGTGGCCATAGACAATGACTCGTCCAGTCCCTCGTTGGGACTGGCAGTTTGTTTTTCCCTACGAGTTTAATAAGGGATTTTCTGTAATTCCTATGATCCTAAGGTCTAAACTGTCATTTTAAACTATAAATAGTGAGTTTTAAGAAGGGTAAGTTCATTCAAAGCTATTCCTAATTCATGCATGCAAGTTTAGAGGCTTAGAAGAGGCGATCAAGTCTAGTTCTCTAAGATCTTCATCAATTCTTCATTGGGAAATCAGGGGAGTCGTAGAATCAGTCCTTCTCGGGTACGTAGGATTATGAATGGGTGAAATTGTTCACACCCTTCTTAACTCCTCTCTAATTCATTAAATTCTATTGATAATTCTATAGGATTTTATCCCAATCCATATGAAATCCTTATGATCTATCTATGGGTTAATCCCTCTCATATATAACTTCATGTGTTTATGAATCATGGGCAGATTTTATAGCTATGTAGATTTAAATTCCTACAAACTATGCCAAATTATGCATATATCACGAAAATTCAAGTTATGATTCTATTTTGATTTTGATGTTCATTAATCCACTATGATTTATGGCTTATGATACAATTTCTTACCATGGGGTTATGAGATATCAATTTTATACATGTTTCACAAGTATGCATGAACTTCATGATTTATGGATTTATGATATTGGCAAACTCACGGGCCTTATTTCATGGCTTATTCACATATTTCAAGCATGTTTATGATTATCATGATGTTAAACTAGCCTATGAATCTCATGTATATTACCCTATGAGCACTATATATATTTTGGGAGTAGTATTTAACACCTAGTAGGCTCGAGGTCCAAGCATACCCCGAGTCTCAGAACTATGCGCCAACATAGCCATGATTGGACCTCCTTTGTGACTGTCCCTTTTGCCCAAATGGGCCTTTCATGAGTGATATCATGCCTATTTAATGGTTCTACCCTTGGCATGGTACGAACACCCTCTCGACTAGGGGCTTACAAGCCGGGCTCCATGTGTGCTCATATGGGGTATGTCGGTCCTAAAAATCTCCCACTACTTCTCATGATTTATGTATGGTTATGATTATATACTTTGTCTCAAGTCATGTTTAATAAAGTTTTTCTCTTATTATTATGATTATGAATGATTTACGAATGTTTTGAAAAACATTAAGCCTTATGTTTATGTTGTGATATTTATGTTATGATCATGTTGTCCCACTTTTATGAACTTTTATATATTTTAACTGTCCATTTTCCTTACCTTGCATACTCAGTAATTCCACGTATTGACCACATACTCTATGTTGTATCGTCTTATGATACAGGTTCGAGGGGTCTTCTCAGCAGCATCCTTAGACCCTGCTTTCCCACTCAGACTTGCCCAGTTAGCATTGGTGAGTCCTCATCTCCCGAGGACATTCAGTATTCGTAGTCGTTATGTTTCCTTTAAGTTTCAAACTTGTCGGGTTAGTTGGGGGCGTTGTCCCATCAACCCATCAAATGTGTTAGAGGCTTTCAGACTTGGTGTAGTAATCATCTTGCCATGTATGATGTAAATCCTAGTTCTAATTTTATGTTATGATTAGACTTCCGCTATGTTAGTTATGTTGATCTTCCTCTTTTATCTTATTGAGTTAGATGTTATGTTCATGCCATGGGTCGACTTGGAGCCTTTCGGGGTTCCTTGTCTCGTGTCTCGATTCGGGCCTATGTTCGAGTTGTGACAAACTACGTATCAGAGAAATAGGTTTTGAAGTGTCCTAGGGTGTGTGAAAGCCGCTTTAAGTATAGTATTTTTCATGGGTGTGAAGCACGCCACACTTATGACGAAGAGGCTACAAGACGTTTAGGAAATGTTCCCTTCTTTCATAATCTATGTCGTGCGGTGAAATGTCTCTCTATTCTTCTAACTCGTGCTATACGCGTTTACAGAATCATGCCTCCCCGTAGAGTCAACGGTAGAAGAAATGGAAACGGAGATGGCCATGAGGGTGGCAATAGGGACGAGAACTAATACGCCCCGCCAGTCCATGTGGAACACATACCCGAGCTAGTTGCCCACGCAGAGTTTAGGGCATCCATCTGGATGTTAGCCCAGGCCCTAACCGCCCTGGTCAATCAACAAGCGGTCTTAGAATGGGAATGCAGCGGGGGAGAGAGTTAGAGACTTTCTGAGGTGAACCCTTCCGAGTTCCTTGGATCGAAGGTGGATGAGGATCCACATGTGTTCATTGAGGAAATTTTTAAGATCACCCAGATTATGGGGGTGACTAGGGAGGAGTGTGCTTCTTTGGCCTTATATCAGTTGAAGGGGGTCGCATACATTTGGTTCAAATAGTGGAAGGATAGTAGGGCGGTTGGAGCAGGCCTTGTCAGTTGGGATGAGTTTCACGCTGCTTTTCTTGGTCGGTTCTTCCCTCGGGAGATGGGGGAGCTAAAAGCGGCCAAGTTTGTGAATCTTAAGCAAGGAAAGATGACGGTTCAGGAGTATGCCTTAGAGTTCACACATATATCTAGGTATGCACCTGAGTTGGTAGTGGATTAGAGGGCCCATGTTAGCAGGTTCATACACGAGATAGTAGACTCCTTGGTCAGGGATTACTGGACCGCGATGCTTCTCCAAGATATTGACTTTGCTTGAATAATCCTGTATGGCCAGCAGATGGAGGCGGTACAAATGAGTGAGCATCGAATTCTCCCAATCAAGGCCTAGTGGGCACGGTCAGCAATCCCACCAGGGATCTTTAGCCCTAGCATCATCATTAGCTAGTGTCCCGTCCTGACCCAGATGTGATCCGAGGGGTAGAGCGTCAGGCTCGAGGGGTCAAGGGAGCATTTCAGGAGATTGCACTTTTCCATCCTATGCGTAGTGTGGCAAGAACCACCCAGGGAGGTGTTTAGTTGGTTCAGACACATGTTTTGGGTGTGGAAAACCCGGACACAGGCTTAGAGATTGCCCTTCAGACAGATCGAGTGATGGTGGAGCCCATACTCTAGCCGTTAGTTCAGAAGCTCCGGTGACACGTCCCTTCCAATAGGGTGCTTCTACTAATATAGGTGGTGAATAGCGCCAAAATAGATTCTATGTCTTAGCTTCTCGCCAGGAACAGGAGGTCTCCCCGGATGTAGTCACTGGTATGTTACGAGTATTCCATCTTTATGTATATACATTTTTAAATCCAGGGTCTACCTTTTCTTTTGTGACGCCCATGTGGCTAGTAGTTTCGGAGTCAGTGTCGAAATCCTGTCAGATTCCTCCTAAGTCTCTACTCCAATAGATGATTCAGTTGTAGCTAGACGGGTGTATAGAAATTGTCCAGTCATAGTCCTTTAGAATGTCACCTCAGCGGATTTAGCAGAGTTAGCCATAATCGATTTTGATGTTATTCTCGGCATGGATTGGTTATTTGCATTCTACACCTCAGTTAATTGTAGAACTCGGGCAATAGAGTTCAGATTTCTGGGTGAGCCAGTCCTAGAATAGAAGGGTAGTTCAGTTGCCTGTAGGTCGCTTCATTTCCTACCTTAAGGATAGAAAGATGATCTCCAAGGGTTGCGTGTACCATTTAGTTAGGGTTAAGGATTCTATGTTTGAGACCCTAACTATCCAGTCCGTTCCAGTAGTATGTGAGTACCCAGAAGTCTTCCCAGATGATTTACCAGGAATTCCTCCTGAGCGGGAGATTGATTTTGGTATTGACCTCCTTCCCGATATGCAGCCTATATCTATACCTCCTTATAGAATGGCCCTAGTCAAGTTAAAGGAGTTGAAGAAGTAGTTGGAGGACTTTTTAGACAAGGGGTTCATTAGACCGAGCATATCCCTATGGGGTGCACTAGTTCTCTTTGTTAGAAAGAAAGATGGTTCTCTTTGTATGTGTATTGATTATCGACAATTGAACAAGGTCACCATCAAGAACAGGTATCCTATTCCCAGGATGATGATTTTTTTGACCAGCTTCAGGGTGCCAAGTGCTTTTCGAAGATAGATCTCAGATATGGGTACCATCAGCTTAGGATTCGGAAGAGTGACATCCCGAAGACAGCCTTTAGGACTCGGTATGGTCAATATGAGTTTGTAGTTATGTCTTTTGGACAAACAAATGCTCCTATAGCTTTTATGGATTTGATGAATAGGGTATTCAAGCCTTATTTGGATATGTTCGTGATCGCATTTACCGATGACATTCTGATATACTCTCAGAGCAAGGAGGAGCATGCAACTCATTTTAGGATGGTGCTACAAACTCTCAAGAATCACTAATTATATTCTAATTTCAGCAAGTGCGAGATTTGGTTGAACTCAGTGGCATTTTTGGGCCATATGGTATCAGGTGAGGGTATAAAGGGGGACTTCTCAGTAGATAGAAGTGGTGAATAATTGGCCTAGACCGATGAATCCGCTAGATATCAGGAGCTTTTTGGGATTAGTTGGTTATTATTGGAGATTTGTTGAGGGGTTTTCATCTATTGCGGCGCCATTGACCAAACTGACCCAAAAGAAAGTGAAGTTCCGATGGTCGAAGGCTTGTGAGAAGAGTTTTCAAGAGTTGAAGACTTGGCTCACCTCAGCACCGGTGTTGACCCTACCTGAGGGTAGCGATAGATTTGTGGTATATTGTGATGCTTTGAGGATCGCCCTTGGGTGTGTATTGATACAGCATGGCAAGGTTATACCATATGCTTCCGAGCAGCCGAAAGTTCATGAAAAGAATTACCTGACTCACGATCTCAAGTTGGTGGCGGTACTATTTTCCTTGAAGATTTGTAGACACTACTTGTATAGGGTCCATGTGGATGTGTTTACGGACCACAAAAGCTTACAATATGTGTTTACCCAAAAGGATATAAATTTGCGCTAAAGGAGGTGGTTAGAGCTACTCAAGGATTGTGATATGAGTGTCCTTTACCATTTGGGTAAGGATAATGTAGAAGCAGACGCACTTAGTAGGCTCTCTATGGAGAGTGTGTCACATGTAGATGAGGGGAGGAAGGAGCTAGTGAAGATGTGCATCGACTTGCATGGTTGAGAGTTCATTTGGTTGACTCGACCGATGGCGGTGTTATTGTTCAGAACGGATCAGAATCATCCTTGGTAACAATGTAAAAGCTAGACAGGATAAGGACCCTATTTAAGTAAAATTGAAGGAAGTCGGACAGAATCATAAGGTAGAGGTCTTCTCCAAAGGGGAAGATGGTGTGCTTCGATATCAAGGTCGTTTGTGTGTTCTATACATTGATGATTTGAGAAACCGAATGTTGCATGAGGCTCACGGTTCCAGATACTCCATAAATCCTGGTGCCACCAAGATGTACCGTGACCTACGGGAAATCTATTGGTGGAATGGCATGAAGAAGGACATCGCAGAATTTGTGACTAAGTGTCCGAATTGTCAACAAGTGAAGGTTGAGCATCAAAGACCGGGAGGTGTGCTTCAAGATATTAGTTTTCCTACTTAGAAGTGGGAGGAGATCAATATGGACTTCATCATAGGGTTGCCTCGAACTCATCGACAGTACGACTCCATTTGGGTGGTGGTGGACAGGTTGACCAAAGTAGCTCATTTCCTACTAGTAAAAACTATCGATTCAGTGCAGGATTATGCTAAGTTGTACATTTGGGAGTTAGTTTAGTTGCATGGAGTGCCATTGTCCATCATATCAGATAAAGATACTCAGTTTACCTCTCAATTTTGGAGATCGTTTTAAAAGGGACTTGGTACTTAGGTTAAACTTAGCACAGCATTTCACCCGAAAATGGATGGTCAGGCGGAGCGAACTATTTAGACTCTGGAGGACATGTTGAGAGCGTGTGTAATTGACTTCAAGGGTAGTTGGGATGATCATTTGCCTCTCATTGAGTTTGCATATAATAACAACTATCATTCCAACATTTAGATGGCTCCGTTTCAGGATCTCTATGGGCTAAGATGTAGATCGCCTATTGGTTAGTTTGAAGTCAGTGAAGCTGCGATGATAGGACCAGATTCAGTCCATGAGGCTATGGAGAAAGTTCAGCTCATACGGGACAGGTTGAAAATAGCTCAAAGTCGCCAAAAGTCTTATGCGGATGTGAGAAGGAGAGAACTCGAGTTTGAAGTTGATGAGGGTGTTTCTGAAGGTATCTCCCATGAAGGGAGTGATGAGATTCAGAAAGAAAGGAAAACTCAGTCCCCAATATGTTGGCCCATATAGGATTGTGAGACGTATTGGCAAGGTGGCCTATGAGTTGGAGTTACCCTCAAAATTAATTTCAGTCCATCCAGTTTTCCATGTATTGCTCCTAAAGAAGTGATTGCCTGATCAAGCTCTAGTTGTTCTGGTGGAGAGTGTAGGTCTGAAGGACAGCCTCAATTATGAAGAGGTTCCAATAGAAATATTGGATCGTCAGCTTCGAAGGCTAAGGAACAAAGAAGTAGCTTCAATTAAAGTTTTATGGAGGAATCAGCATGTTGAGGGAGCTACGTGGGAAGACGAAGCCTATATGAGGACTAAATACCCACATTTATTCTCTTTCGGCTAAGTTTTAGCTTAAGCTATCAGATTCTTCCTTAATACTCTATTCAGTTTCATGTTCAACTCATGTATCTCGGTTTCTTTCATGTAAATGGATGTATGTGTGGTTCAGAAATTCAATTCAGTCATGTAGTTCAAATCGGAGTCGGTCATTCCATCAGTTTTCAGCTTATATGATTAGTATTTGAGTTTGATGGTTGTATTTCTCTACTTTTCTATATGATTTTCACCATTTTCGAGGATGAATATTCCCAAGGGGGAGATATTGTTATACCCCAAAAGCCCTAAAATCAGACCTGTGAGTTGAAACGGAGAAAACAGGAATTTCTGCACCAGGTCACAGGACGAGTTGTCCAGTGACCCATCAGGTGACCAGGAGTTGTTAAGTGTTGGTGAGGAGTTTTACTTAGCTGAAGATTTTAATTTTGAGTGTCCAACGGATGTGACCACAAGTCGTGGTCAGCTTCACGACTCGTCAAGTCAGCCGTGGCCAAGGGTGGTTGGAAAAATGAAGGAAGTTAGCCAGTGCACTTAACGGGTCCTCACCACGACTCGTATGGAACACCACGAGTCGTGGTGTTGCCCGTGGTGACCCCCTAGTAAAATCTTGCAGTGTAGAGGACGGGAGATGACCACGAGTCATGGTCACCGATAACGAATCGTAGGTTGCCTTATGGTGACAACCTAGATGAAATTTCCAGTGGAGACGATGGATGAAGACCATGAGTCGTGGCCATGGACAACGACTCATCCAATTCCTCGTTGGGACAGGCAGTGTATTTTTCCCTACAAGTTTAATAAGGGTTTCTTTGTAATTCCTATCATCTTAAGGCCTAAACTATGTCGTTTTAAGCTATGAATATTGAGTTTTAAGAAGGGTAAGTTCATTCTAAGCTATTCCTAATTCATGCACGCAAGTTTAGAGGCTTTGAAGAGGTGATCAAGTCTAGTTCTCCAAGTTCTTTATCAATTCTTCATTGGGCAATCAGGTGAGTCGTAGAATAAGTCCTTCTCAGTTATGTAGGGTTATGAATGGGTGAAATTGTTCACACCCATGCCCAACTCCTCTCTAATTCATGAAATTCTATTGATAATTCTATAGGGTTTTATCCCAATCCTTATGAAATCCTTATGATCTATATATGTGTTACTTCCTCTTATATATAACTTCATGTTTTGTGAATCATGGGCAGATTTTAAGTTGTTTATATTTAAATTCCTATAAAATATGCCCAATTATGCATATATCACGAAAACTCAAGTTATGATTCCATTTTGATTTTGATGTTCATTAACCCATTATGATTTATGGCTTATGATACAATTTCTCTCAATTGCTTACCATAGATTTATGAGATATCAAGTATATCATGTTTTATAAGTATGCACGAACTTTATAATTTATGAATTTATGATTTTGGCCGACTCATGGGCCTTATTTCATGGCTAGTCCACGTATTTCAAGAATGTTTATTATTATCATGATTTTAAACTAGCCTATGAATCTAATTTATATTACCCTATGAGTACTATACATGTTTCGGGAGTAGTATTTAACCCCGAGTAGGCCCGGGGTCCAAGCATACCCCGAGTCTCATAACTACGCGCCAACATAGCCATGATGGGACCTCCTTTTTGGTTGTCCCTTTTGCCTAAATGAGCCTTTCATAAGTGATATCACTCCTATTTCATGGTTCTACCCTTGGAAAAGTAAGAACACCCTCCCGACTAGGGGTTTACAGGTCGGGCTCCATGTGTGCTCATATGGGGTATGTCGGTTATAAGAATCTCCCATTGTTCCTCATGATTTATGTATGGTTATGATTATATACTTTGTCTCAAGTCATGTTTAATAAATTTTTTCTCTTATGATTATGATTATGAATGATTTACGAATGTTTTGAAAAACCTTGAGCCTTATGTTTACATTATGATATTTACGTTATGATTATGTTGTTCCACTCTTATGAACTTTTATGTATTTTAACTCTTTATTTTACTTACCTTGTATACTCATTATATTTGATGTACTAACTGCATTCTCTATGTTGTATCGTCTCATGATACAGGTCCGAGGGTTCTTTCTCAACAGCATCCTTAGACCCTGCTTTTCCACTCAGACCTGCCCAGTTAGCATTGGTAAGTCCTCATCTTTCGAGGACATTCAGTATTCGTAGTCGTTATGTTTCCTTTAAGTTACAAACTTGTCGAGTTAGTTGGGGGTGTTGTCCCATCAACCCATCAGATGTGTTAGAGGCTTTTAGACTTTGTGTAGTAATCAGCTTGCCATGTATGATGTAAATCCTAGTTCTAATTTTATGTTATGATTAGACTTCCGCTATGTTAGTTATGTTGATCTTCCGCTGTTATCTTATTGAGTTAGATGTTATGTTCATTCCATGGGTCGACTTGGAGCCTTTTGGGTTCCTTGTCCCGTGTCTCAATCCGGGCCTATGTTCGAGTTGTCACACTCGTCCCCTATCATGGCCCAGTCTGGCTGTTAGGCAATCTCTAAGCATATGTCCGGCTTCGCACACCAAAACAAGCACTCAAACCTGCTAAGCACTGACCTATTTGCCTCCGGCCACACCTTCCACACTCTGGAATGCTGGACTCTGTGGGTCTACAACCCTGACCTCTAGAGCCTGATGCTCATCCCCTCTAATCGCGCTTGGATCTGGAAGGCACACTCATAGACAACGCTGGGGCTGAAGATCTCTAGTAGGACTGCTGACGGTGCCGCTGCCGCATTTCCATTCTGAGGGATATGCACTACCGCCTATTGATTGACTTGGGTGGTCAAAGCCTAAGCGAGCATCTGAATGGCTGCCTTGAACTCAGTGTGGGCAACCTACTTTGGTACATGGTCCTCTGGGGCTGGTGGGGCCTGCAGGTGCCCATCTCCGTTGCCATTTTCATGGCCATCTCCATTCCCATTTCTTCTTCAATTGTCTCGGCGAGGAGGCATGATTCTACAAATATGTATAGCATGAGTTAGAAGGATAAAGACATTTTATCGCACGACTTAGATCATGAAAGAAGGGAATATTTCCTAAAAAGTTTCATAGACTCTTCATCATAAGTGTGGCACGCTTCACACCCATGAAAAAGACTCTACTTAATGCGACCTTCAAACACCCTAGGACACTTAAAAATCTAATGCTCTGATACCAAGTCTTTCAGAACCCGAACATAGGCTCAGATCGAGACACGGGACAAAGAACCTCGAGAGGCTCCAATTCAACCCATTGCATGAACATGTTATCTAAAATCAACACAATAAGGCGGAAGTCTAACATGTATAATAAAGTGGAAGTCTGAAAATACTATAACATTTAAACACATAACACAAGGCTGAAACTGAATACATGCTATATCTAAAAAGCCTCTACTACTGACGAGTTGGTGGGACAAGACCCCAACTAACTCACTATAGTCTGAAACTAAAAATACTCAATACAACTGATAAAAGTCCCTCGGAAAATGAGGACTCACCAACTAAGACTGGAAAATTCTAATATTGAGAGTCTATCTACTGGGGGGACTGAGCCTGGATATCCGAGCCTGTATCATGAAATGATACAGCATAAAGTGTATGGTCAGTACATGGAATTTATCGAATATGTAAGGTAAGTAAAACTGCTAAGTAAATAAAATCATAAATCGTGCATATCATGAAAACATAGTCAAGATAAGATTATGAGAGTAAGGCTTGCATGCTATTTTCTTAAATCATGATCTGAATATACCTAAATATCATACAGAATCGAATGACCCATAGCTGAAAAACTGATAATCATAAGTAAAACTAAACATTGGGTCAAACCTGCTGAAGATATAATATCATGACTGATGAACATGCATAACTGAAATCATGAGGAACAATGGGACACTCGTCATATAATCAATATTACCACGATAGAGTTTACGTGGTCCCAACTATCACACTTAAGTGGGCAGAGCCATCCAAAGCCTTGTCAGGGCTAAGGATGTTACCATGATATTGATATCAAGCTCAAGGCCCCTTGGGGACTGGGGAAGCTCACAGACAAGGTCCTAAAGTATATATGTAAACCTAGTTGGCTTGTAGTTCTGAGTCACAAGGTTGACTGACCCTTAGCCTACTCGGTGCTAGACACTACTCTCAAAAACATGCATATGCTCCCCATCATTTTTCAACGAAGCTATCTCATAAAGAACATGCATAAATCTGAAATCATAACATGAGGAGCCTTGAGTCAAACCATACCACAAACTGAAAAGAGTGGGAGTCTAGACTCCAAAACCATGTGGTAAGCTAATAACATGAAATTTATATAAATCATGAAACATAGTTGATTATATGGGCTTTCCAATAATTAAACATGCTTGAAATAGATTTGATCATTTGAAAATCTGAACATGGACATGGGTAATTCGAAATCATACTTTCATCATACATATCTCATCATGCTTGAATACATTTATCATAGATCTCAACTTTCATGAACTTCCATGGATGGAATTATAATTTTTAAAACTTGAAAACATAATTTGTAATTGAAAACATTGTAAAATATGCCCATTAATCATAATTCAACATCAGAAACATGCTTATATCATACCCATGATTGATACTTAGAGAATTCATATGTTGGGTTAAAACCCCATAGATTCATCAACTAGAATTTCATAAATTAAAGAGGGGTTGGGAATGGGTATGGATGATTATACCCATTCATATTCCTACATACCTGGTAGAATCTGATTTCACAAACCCTCTTGAAAGCCCAATGGTTTTTGGGGAAGAACTTGATGAATCTCTAGCTTGATCACCCTTAGAAACCTCTAGGTTGCATGCATGGAAGAGGATGGGTTTTGAATGAGCTTAAACCTCTTAAAACACCCTTTTCTAAGCTCAAAACAACGTAGTTTAGGACTTAGGAGCTTAGAAGTTACGGATTTTCCCTTACTAAACTCATAGGAAATTAGCAATTGTTTGAAGTAACGACCAACACAATGGGTCGTTCCTTGCCTCAAAGACCCGTTACTTCCCTCGTTGTCTCTTCTAATTTTCCCGTCTCAAATATTCTACCATGACCGGACAGTATGAGTCATTACCCGCTCCAATGACTCGTCGGTGCCGGCTGTTGTCACCACTGCTCCCATCCTGGAAATCCTCCCAACGGGCACATACAATGACTTGTTGTTTGGAACAAGTCATCCTTTGACTCGTGCCAGCCTTCTTTGACCAGGACTGCTTTCACAATGACCCGTTACATCAAACAACATGTCGTTGCTAGACCCGTCAACACAGGATCCTATGCTGCATAACCTAACCACGGGTGGCTACCACGAGTCATTGGACCCTCCAACGACTCGTACCACGGGTCGTTCTGAGAGAATCTTATGAATTTTCTTCTACTTTTTATTTCAACTCCCGAGTCTAGGTTTAGGCAATTCCTGGGTATTACATGGACTTAGTACGAGTTGTAGCAGGGTGGTATGAATCATGGTATAGGTCATACCTCTAGGCAGTCTATTTTTAAGTGTGAATTTCTAGGGGTATTTTGATAACTTTTTATGCTTTTAAATCCTAAATGAGGTCATTTTTGGTTTCTTAAGGGGAGTATTTAAGGGTTAAACTAAGATAAACTCTCATTCCTCTCCCAAACACCAACGATTGAAGATCAATCTTTCAAGGCTCTCAAGCAATTAGGGTTCTTCTTCTTGTCAACTCTCTTGGGTCTCAAGCCTCAGCAAGAATTCATCAAAGCCCAAGTATGTGGGTCATGAATGGGGGATTTATTTCACTCTCATGCCTAATTCAAAGCTCAATTACATGATTTCAATTCCTTCAAGTCTCCACCTATGATTTTCATGAATTTCTAGGGTTATCCTTTTTTGATGAAAAACTCCATGATCTCTTGATTTATTCGATCATAATTTTATTTATGTTTTATGATTATAATTACATGATTTCTGTGAATACCTCTCATGAATCTCTATTTTCAAGTTATAATGACTTACTCAATTATGCATAAATTCCATGAAGCTCAAGCTTATGTATTATGACTATATTTTAAGCATTGTTTTCATGGCTACTTCATGTATGTTAAGCGATTTATGAATTTTGTGATTTCTAACTATCCTATGAAAAGCCAAATATGTTCTATGATTATGATATGAGGACTATGTATATTTTAGGAGTAGTATTTAACACCAACTAGGCCAGGGTTCCAGTGCACCCAGGTCCCAGAACTGCGTGCCACTACGCCACCGTAGCCATAATAATGTCCTCCTTGAGAATGTCTCCCATGCCTAAATGTGCCCAAGAGTAATATCACGTCTTCATGGTTCTTACCTTTAGCAAGGATGAACAAACCTCCCAGCTAGGGTTACAAGGTGGGTTCCATATATGATCACGTGGAGTATGTCGGTTATAAGAATCTCCCATTGTTTTATGATTTTCTACACATGTTCGTGTTTATGCTTCACGATATTATGACTTAGGATATTTTGGATCAATATACACTTTATGAGATTTTACTTAGGATTTCAATCATGTCTAGTTTTATGATTCAGTTTTGAAGACCTTGAGACATTATATTCAGTTTATGATCAGGATCTTATGTTTTAGCTTATCTCATACTCAAGATTTCAGAATATCATTTTACTATCATGTTTTACTTAACCTACATACTCAGTACATTCAAAATACTGACTGTATATATTTATATTATATTGTCTCATGATATAGGTTCGGGTGATCAGTCGCAGCCCGTTGTTAGATTCACTTAAGCTTCATTTCAGCCCAGCTCTTGGTGAGTGCTCATCATTCAAGGATGTCAGTTTTTGGCTTATGTACCTTTTATGTCCTTTTTAGTTACAGACTTAACAAAGCTAGTTGGGGCTTATCCCATCAGCTCATCTATGTTTTAGAGGCTTTTCAGACTATGATGTATAGATGCTCAGCGGTGTGGACATGTTGTCTCCGTTTATGCTTTTACAGTATCTTATACTTCCTCTCATGTTATGATGTATGCTTTATTTTTCTTAGTGTATTCTCATGCTTATGTTATGAATGTACCATGGGTTAGCTTAGAGTCATTCATTGTTTTAGGTCCTGCATCGCATCCGGGGTTTACGCTCGGATCATAACAAACTTGGTACTAGAGCATCAGGTTTAGGTGTGTCCTAGAGTGTCTAAAACTTGCACTAAGTAGAGTCTTTTTCATGGGTGTGAAGTGTGTCACACTTATGAGGAAGAGGCTATGAAACATTTTAGGAAATTTCCTTTCTTTCATGATTCTATGTCGTGCGATAAAGTCTAATTCTCTTTATTCTTCTAACTAGTGATATACATATTTGCACAAAATGCCTCCCTATAGAGTCAATGGAAGGAGAAATGACAATGAAAAGGGAATCAACTAGCTCCACCAACTCCAGTAGGTCCTTTGATGGAGCAGGTAACTCATGTTGTGTTTAGGGCTGCTTTTCATATGTTGGCTGATGTTGGGCATATTTTCATGCCCATTTGCCATGTTTTTACCCATATTTGATTATGTTGTGAGTTCATAATACTTAATTTATTCTTAAATTCATGTATGTGTATGCTTTATGCGCTAACAAATGACTTAAGTTAATTTGACTAGGAAACTAAGCAAAATGGGCTCAAAATGATGCAAGGAATGAAGATTTGAGAATCTGAACGATTTGGTGCTATGGCTGGCGCCCCACACCAAGTCCCAAACTTTATAGAAATAAACTATCAGTCTGGTGCTACGGCTGGCACCCTACACCAGCCCTCAAACTTCAGAGAAAAAATTCTCAAGCTGGTGCAATGGCTGGTGCTGCATGCCAGGCCTTATCTGGAGCTGAAAATTATTGAAAATTTGACTAAGTCTGTGGCAACATAGGAGGGGTGGCATGCCCAACCCATTCGAGGGTGAGAAATGCTTATTTTTAAGTCAAGTCTTGAAGGGAAGAAACGTCATTTGAAGACTAGTCTATAAATATAAGACTTAGGTCATTTGTTACGTAGTTTTTTACTTCTTGGAGTAGTTTTGGACTGCTTGAAGCAATCGTTACTCATTTTTATTCCATAGTTTATTCATGAAACATTGTAAGCAGTTTGGAAGCAATACAAGGTTCTACAACTAGGTTTTCTCTTCTTTACTTCGTATTTCCACATGATGATGACTAAGTATTTGTTTTTCCATTTGTCTATGAGTGGCTAAACTCATATTCTAGGTTGTTGCCATGGTGAATGGTTGACTGTTTGACAGATTAATTAAATTTAGTTTTGATTCTTCTTTTATGGTTGTTTGTATTTATTTGTTTTAATTTATTGTTTATGAGACTGATCACCTTGTAAGTAATCTGTTGGCTTTCGATTGAACTTGGGAAAGGGAATCGAGAGGGTTAAAAATAAATACTGAACGGGAATGCAAAGACCCTTGAGCCCATTGGTGATAGGATAGAAGTTGTTGTTGAGGATAGGGATATACGCTTCAACCCTGTTTAATTAAAATACAAGTAAGCATAATCGTCATTTTATTGTTCTCCTGCGACCATAAGGATATAAGCGTTAAGGTTCATGAAATAGTTCTTGGATGCTAGGGATAGTGACAAGAAATGGGATAGTAACTTGTAACTGAAAACCGTAGGAAGAATCATGCTAGTTTAATTACGTTGAAAAACTCAACCAGAAACCAACCAAGTTGCCCTAGTTTGTCATCATTATCGAAATACAATCAAGCTTGCATAGGGTTTAGTTAATTTTTACATTTAAAGTTTTAGTAGTTTAATTTTCCAAGCCAATCTTCATTTAACTTGTTTTGTAGATTAGTGAAATCAAAGTACAACCTTATAATGATTAAATTGACAAGTCCTTGTGGGTACGATATCTGGACTTAACAATGCTATATTACTTTAAAATCACATGCGCTTGCGTGCGCTTGGGTGATATCAAGTTTTTGGCTCCGTTGCGGGGGTCTTGAATATTGTTTAATCATTTGTAGGTTAGAATTTTGTTTCGCTAGTCTGTATTTTACATTTGTTTCTTTTTTTTGTTGAAGTTCATAGGGTTGTTTGCCTCAGTTTGTGCCAAGCACAAGAAGTCAAGGACCAACCTTAGCTTCTCTTGATCCTAAAATAGAGAGAAACTTTTGGAGGTTAGCTTTGGAAACCATCAGCCAAGAAGCAGGTGAAGAGAATGAGAGAGTTCCAGTGATGCAATTTGCTAGGCCGGATGCAGAGAATGCTTCTAAAGCAATTATTAAACCAGAAATCACTAGGAACTTTGAGATGAAATAAAGGACTGTGCGGTTGGTCCAAAACACTTATCAATTTCAGGGCAAGCCACACGAGGATCCCCACAGGCATTTGATGACATTTGTAGAGCTGAGTGAAAACTTCCACTAGCAGAACATGTCAAATGAATATGTCAAGTTGACTCTATCTCCATTCTCACTAATCAGAGAGGCCAAGGAGTGGCTTCAAAATGAGCCTGCAGGATCCATCACCACTTGGGAGATCCTCTCCAATATCAACTTCAAACTCAAGTTCTCTCCTTCTCACATCCGCATAGGACTTTTGATGACTCTGAGTTGTTTTCAATCTTTCCCTTATAAGATAAACTTTCTCCATAGCCTCATGGATTGAATCTGGTCCAATCATCGTATCTTCACCGACTTTAAACAATCCAATAGGCAATCTACATCTCCGCCCATAGAGAGCCTCAAAACGGAGCCATTTGAATGCTGGAATGGTAGTTGTTGTTATACGTAAACTCAATGAGAGGCAAATGATCATCCCAACTACCCTTGAAGTCAATCACACATGCTCTAAACATGTCCTCGAGAGTCTGAATAGTCAGCTCTGCCTAACAATCAATTTGCGGATGAAATGTTTTACTGAGCTTGACTTGAGTACCAAGTCCCTTTTGAAACGACCTCCAAAACTGGGAGGTAAATTAAGTGCCTCTATATGATATGATGGACAAGGGAACTCAATGCAACCGAACTAGCTCTCGGATGTATAGTTTGGAATAATCCTCCACTGAATCAATAGTTTTGACCGGTAGGAAATAAGCTGCTTTGGTCAACCTGTCCACAACCACCCAAATGGGTCATACTGTCGACGAGTGTGAGGCAATCCTGTGATGAATTTCATATGATCTCCTCCCACTTCCAAGTAGTGATACTAATGTCTTGAAGTACACCTCCAAGTTTGATTCTCAACCTTCACCTGCTGACAATTCGAACACTTAGCCATAAATTCTTCTTTGTCCTTTTTCATGCCATTCCACCAATAGACTTCCTGTAGGTCACGATACATCTTGGTGGCACCTGGATGTATGGAGTATCTGGAACGATGAGCCTCGTGCAACATCTGATCTCTCAAATCACCAACATCCGGAATACATAGACGACCCTGATATCAAAGCACACCATCTCCCCCTTTACAGAAGATCTCTACCTTCTGATTCTGAATGGCTTCCTTCAGCTTTACCAAAATAGGGTCCTCGTCTTGTTTCGCTTTTACATCATTCACCAAGGATGATTCTGATCTGTTCTGAATAACAACAACACCATCGGTTGAGTCCACCAAACGAACTCATAACCGTGCAAGTTGATGCACATCCTTCACCAGCTCCTTTCTCTCCTCATCTACATAGGACACACTCTCCATAGAAAACCTACTAAGAGTGTCTACTACCACATTAGCCTTACCTAGATGGTAAAGGACACTAATATCATAATCCTTGAGTATCTCCAACCACCTCCTTTGGCGTAGATTTAGATCCTTTTGGGTAAACACATATTGTAGGCTTTTGTGTTCTGTAAACGCACCTACATGGACCCCGTATAAATAGTGTCTCCAAATCTTCAAGGCAAATACCACCAACGCAAATTCCAGATCATGATCTAGTAATTCTTTTCCTGAACTTTCAATTGCCTGGAAGCATATGCTATAACCTTACCATGTTGCATTAAAATGCAACCAAGGCGGATGACTCGAAGCATCAGAATATACCACAAACCCATCGGTACCCTCGGGTAGAGTCAACACAGGTGCTGAGGTGAGTCGAGTCTTCAACTCTTGGAAGCTTTTTCTCACAAGATTTTGACCATTGGAAATTCACCTTCTTCTGGGTCGATTTGGTCAATGGCGCTACAATAGATGAAAAACCCTCAACAAAGCTCCGACAATAACTCGCTAAGCCCAAGAAGCTCCTGATATCTAAAGGATTCACCGGTCTAGGACAATCCTTCACCTCTTCTATCTTCTGAGAGTCCACCTTTATATCATCACTTGACACCACATGGCCTAAAAATGCCATTGAGTTCAACCAAAACTCACAATTACTAAATTTAGCATATAATTGGCAATTCTTGAGAGTCTGTAGCATCGCCCTCAAATGAGCAGCATGCTCCTCTTCTCTCTGAGAGTATATCAGGATGTCGTCGATTAACATGACTATGAACATATCCAACTATGGCTTGAACACCCTATTCATCAAATAAATGTTGCAAGAGCATTCGTTAGTCCAAAATACACTAACTACAAACTCGTAATGACCATACCAAGTCCTGAAGGTTGTCTTTGGGATGTCACTCTCCCGAACCCTGAGCTGATAGTATCCAGATCTAAGATCTATATTTGAAAAGAACTTGGCACCCTGAAGTTGGTCAAACAAATTATCAATCCTGGGAAGGGGATACTTGTTCTTGATGGTGACCTTGTTCAATTGCTGATAATTAAAACACATACGAAGAGAACCATCTTTCTTTCAGATAAAGAGAACTGGTGCACCCCATGGGGATTTTCTAGGTCTGATGAAACCGTTGTCTAGAAGGTCCTTCAACTGCTCCTTTAACTCCTTTAGCTCGGCTAGATCCATTCTATAAGGAGAAATAGATATAGGCTACGTATCGGGGAAGGAGGTCTATACAAAAATTGATCTCCCGCTTGGGAGGAATTACCTGTAAATCATCTAGGAAGACTTCTGGATACGCACATACTACTAGGACTGACTGGATAGTCGGGGTCTTGGATGTAGTGTCTTTAACCCTAACTAAATAGTACACGCAATCCTTGGAGATCATCTTTCTGGCCTTAAGGTAGGAAATGAAACGACCTACATGTATAGCTGAACTACCCTTCCACTCTAGAACTGGCTCACCTAGAAATCGAAACTCTACCGCATGAGTCCTATAATTAACTGAGGCATAACATGCAAATATCTAATCCATGCCAGGGATAACATCAAATTCAGTCATGGCTAACTCTACTAAATCTGCTGAGGTGACTTTCTAAAGGACTGTGATAGGATAATTTCTATACACCCGTTGAGCTATAACCGAATCACCGACTGGCATAGAGACTGAGAAGGTTTCTGACAAGATTTTGGGACTGACTCCGAAGCTACTCGCAACATAGGGCATCATAAAAGACAAAGTAGCCCCTGGATCTAACAAAGCATATACATAAAGGTGGAAAAATCATAACATACCAGTGACTACGTCTGGGGAGACCTCCTTCTCTTGGCATGATGCTAGGGCATAGAATCTATTTTGGCACTGCCCGCCATCTGTGCTAGTAGAAGCACCCTGTTGGAAGGGATGTGCTACCGGAGCTGCTGAACTAGCGGCTGGGGTATAGACCCTACCATCGCCTGATCTGGCTAAAGAGTAATCTCTAAACCTGTGTCCAGGTTTGCCACACCCAAAAGAAGCGTCTGAACTAGCTAAACACCTCCCTGGGTGGTTCTTACCACACTTCGCACAGGATGGAAAAGTGCAATCTCCTAAAATGCTCCCCTAGCCCCTTGAGCCTGATGCTCTACCTCTCTGATCACGTTTGAGTCGGGATGGGACATAGCTGATGATGGTGCTGGGGCCAAATATCTTTGGTGGGACTGCTGACGGTTCCCACTAGGCCTTGACTGGGTGAATCCAATGCTATCAGTCCTGGCCCTCTTAGCCTCCCTCTCCTGCTCACTTATCTATATCGCCTCCATCTGTTGGGCGTACAGGACTATCCGACAAAAGTCAATATCCTAGAGAAGCATCACGGTCCGGCAATCCCTGACCAAAGAGTCTTCTATCCTATCTACAAACCTGCTCACACGGGCCCTCGATCTGCCACCAACTCAGGTGCATACCTGGAAAAACATGTGAACTCCAAGGCATACTCTTAAACCGTCATCTTTCTTTCTTAAGATTTACAAACTCGGCCGTTTTTAGCTCTCTCATCTCCCAATGGAAGAACCGATCAAGAAAAGCGGTATGAAACTCATCCCAACTGATAGGGCCTGCTCTGGCCCTATTAACCTTTCGATGTTTGAACCAAATGTGCACGACCCCCTTCAACTAGTATGAGGTCAAATCAGCACACTCCTCCCCAATCACCCCCATAATCTGGGTGATACTCAGAATCTCCTCAACGAATTCATGTGGATCCTCGTCCACCTTCGATCCAAGGAACTCAGGAGGGTTCATCCTTAGAACATCTCTAACCCTTGCTACCGCCGCATTCCCGTTCTGCCGGACATGCACTACTACCTCTGGTTGACCTGGGCAGTCAGGGCCTAGGCTGACATCTGGATGGCTTCCCTGAACTCTACGTGGGCAACCGGCTCGGATACGTGTTCCGCATGGACTAGTGGGGCCTATTGGTTCCCGTCTCCATTGTTATCCTCATGGCCATTTTTGTTTCTATTCCTTATGTTGTTAACTCCGCGGGGAGGCATGATTCTACAAACGCGTATAGCACGAGTTAGAAGAATAGAGAGACATTTCACCGCATGACATAGATCATGAAAGAAGGGAACATTTCCTAAACATCTCGTAGCCTCTTCGTCATAAGTGCGGCGTGCTTCACACCCATGAAAAAGACTCTACTTAATGTGGCTTTTGGACACCCTAGGACACTTCAAAAGCTAATGCTCTGATATCAAGTTTTTCACGACCCGAACTTAGGCCCGGATCGAGACACAGGATAAGAAACCCCGAGAGGATCCAAGTTGACCCATGGCATGAACATACATCTAAATCAAACATAGATACGCGGAAGATCATCGTAAATAACATAGCGGAAGTAAACAAAACTTAACATTTGAATACATACATGAATCCAAGTAGAAATTTTTCTCTCTCTCCCTTAAAGTCGTAGCTTCCCATTTCCTCTCCCCTCATTGTTGTCTTCTCCAAGAAGTTGGTAAAGCTCTCATCTTAATATCAAGTAAGAATATTTCTTCTCTTGTTCAAGTAATGATTCAAGCATGCTCCCACACCTTTCTTCTCCAAAATTTAGAACCCAAAATCACCATTGTTTGTGAAACACTTGAATTTGATGTTTTGGGTTTTATGAGCTTAAAGTCTTAAATTCTTAAATTCTTCCTTGATTGTATGTATCTTTGTTGGGTAGTTTGATTCTTGGTTGAATATGGTTATTTGAACTTGTGGGGATGATGGGGTAGGTGAATTGGATTTTTGAATGTTGGTGGGTAGGTGCATTAATTGTAGAGAAAGAAAGTACATGAAGCTTTGAATTCTTGAATGTAACAATTGCTTGAGTTGGTGAAATTCTTGATTAATTCATGTAGAATGGTACTAAATTATTTATTCTGGGTTTATTTAATTGAATATTGTTACTCCATTACATGAATTACTTGAATTGTTAATTGGAGAAGGAAAGTGAGAGGGATAGCCTAGATAGTTCATTCTTGATTAAAAGCTAAAGGCTAGAGGAGAGTTGAAAAGAAAAAAAATCATGAAATTGGTGTAGTACGGAGTTAGTGAATTAAATTGGATTGTTGAGATTGGATGATGATGGGGGAAGTCTTAAGTATCCTATTTGACAAATTCTCACATATACGCTAGCAAATTAAGTGTGGGGTGAATTTCGCACCTTCCACACTTAGTTAGTTAGCCATTTGGTTCACAAACTAATTTTGTACTGTTCTTGATTTATTTTTGCTTGATAGGTACAATGGAACCAAAAGGAAAGGAGGTGATTGTAGGTGAGAAGAGTCGAACGAGGGGTAGACCAAGAAAATTAAATGATAGTTCCTCGGCTCCCAAAGCAGGCCACCAAGGAAATTCGGTGGGAAAGAAGTTGAACCTCATGGGCTTTCTTTGTTTAACACTAAAAAAAAGCCAAGTATTCCCCTGAGAACTGGATAGATGAGGGCCGCTTTGCACTTGAGTTTCCCGGCTATTCAGGAGAAGATACGTGAGTTGGGAGCTGGCTATATCTTCAATAAGCCGGAGAGGTGCAACCTCACTTTGGAGGGAATTTTACGCAAACTAGGACACTTCATTAGGAAAGAGTACAAAGGTCAAGATTAGAGGATAGGTGGTGCAATTCTATCACGCCCATGGGTCTACACCCTGGACAGGACATGTACTTGGAGTCACAAGTAACCCCAAGCCAACCCCTGGTCTATCATACACTGGAATTCTGAGTAACATATATATATATAGTGGAAGCTTTTATAATAATGATATAAAAATTAATGAAAATAAAGCTTAATCATAACTTTTAAAACATCTGAACAAAACTAGAAGTCTAAAAACCAAGTCTATGTCTGAAAGCCACTATAGTTCATGAGTTGCTGGGACAAGCCCCCAGCTAAATCCAAGTCTAAATAAAAAAAAACTGAATGAAATGATCTTCGTCCTCAGGGGATGAGGACTCACCACTGATGTTGCTGGAAAGTCTGAGCGAGGTCGGGTAACGGTGCTGTGTCTGAGAACCTGCAGCTGTATCATAAAATGATACAGCATAAAAGGTATGCGTCAGTACTTGGAATATACTGAATAAGTGAGAGAAACCATACACAGGGAGTAAAAATGTTGAACTAAAAAGACATGAAATGACCAATTGAAACTGCTAAAATTGGATAACTGTAATAAACTGAGATGGTCTAAATGACCCTATCTGATGGTCAGGGACATGCCCTAAATCTGAGATACTGGACTGAATTGATCTGAACTAACTAATCTGAGACTAAACTAAGCTGACTGGTGGTAGGGTCTACAACCGACATATAACCACGCGAGCTAGACGTGGAGTCTGATGTATACACCCCATCCATAGGATCTAATATACCTTTCCTAGGTATAAAAGCATGAACTGGGTGATCACAAATCTAGGGCCATGAGGCCAACTAAACTTCAACCTACAGTGGAAAAGTAGTTTTGGGAACCTGGGTGCGCTGGAACCCAGGTCCGCTTGGTGCTAAGTCCTGCTCCCACTGGATGTTTCTAGACTGACAACTAAGTTGATAGCTAGAAACTGGGCCCAAGACTAAGTCAGGAATACCTATATGAAAGAACCTTGAGAGTCTTATCAGACCGGATTCTGTAACTGGGTTCTAAGACTGGTCAGAGCTGCTTATGTGAAAGCGTCGTAACCGTCTAAATAACAAATTGTATTTCTGAAGCTGAGGTCCTAAGGCCAGTCAGATCTCCTTATCTGTAAGTGTCATGAACACCTAAAGAACCACTAAAACTGATACCGGTACTATTTCTGATAACTTTGAGGCACTACTGACACCTCGGGAATTTTTGTAGTCAAACTGATCAGCTGACATTTCTGACTAACACTGATATTCTAACATTTTTACTGAAACTGAACAGACAATAGTCTGATTGAGTTTCAATACAACTAATAACATGGGATTCCCCAACACTGATGAATCCAAGCAAACTTTTGATATTTAAGCACTATTGCAGGATTCTAGTTTTCTGCATTTAAGGGTTAGGGCTAGAATTTACTTTACTGGGACTAGCACCAATACAGTCACAAACAGGTGGAAAATATCTATAATTATCATAAAATAATATTTCACATGAATTAAATGAAGTTTGACTAATAATTTCTCAACATCCGATAGTTTCAGGGCTAGAACTAATAAAGAAAATAGGAGGAATTTTGGGGACACAATGGAAGAACTAACTGATAAACAAAATAGGAGGAATTTTGGGGACATAAGGGAAGAACTATTCCCTTGTTAAATTCCCACATACTTAGTGATGGAAATCCTTGAGAGAATTCCTTGAGAAATATGAGAAGAATCATTCTTTCTCACTTCTACTTTGAGCTTTTCTGAGAGGGACTGTACGCTTAACTGATGAGGGATGAGAAAAGAATGAGATAAACCGTCGGTTTCCCCCCTATAAAACCCCTTATTTGACCCAAAACGATGTAGTTTAGGGACTAAGTAGGTGGGAAATTACAAAATTAACCCTGGGATTTAAATCTGAAATCAAGTTGACAGGGTCCCAACGGGTCACTCAACGAGTCGTTGGTTGAAACCACGACTCTTGGGACCTTTCGTTGGTTCCATTGCCTAGGACTAGAATTCACTGTACCTAGAAACGGGGGCCACCACAACTCATTGGATGAACTAATGGGTCGTTGGTTCCTCCCCTGGCCACTGGGCAAGGAAAACTGGAAGGCCAAGCAACAGGTGACACAACGACTCGTTGGTTGAACCAATGGGTCATCGTGTCCAGTCGTTACATTCACTGGAGGGATTCTTATAAAAATGCCTAAGTTGAAACCACAGTGCTTAAAATGACTCGTTGGGGGAAACAACGAGTCTTTGTTTCCTCTCATCTTCACTGGAAGGGGAATTTCAAAGACTTCACCCGACGACTCCCACAGCAGGTCGTGTTTCTGACAATGACTCATTGGTTGAGTCGTGGGATCCTGAGAAGGATTTCTGCGCTGGGGGGAAACCATGACTAATAAGACGACTCATTGTTTCTCACAACGGGTCATTCCTTATCTCGATGGTTCCCAAGCGGTAGGGACTTGGTGACCATGATTGACACAACGAGTCATTGGATCTTACCACAACTCGTTGTCTTAGTCGTTCTGAGAAAATTTTTTCTAGTTTTTCTGTTGCATTTTTCTAGAAAGGTCTAAGTCTAGTCAAGGAAAGTTTTTGGGTGTTACAATATCTCCCCCTTGGGATCATATGTCCTCGAATGAAGACTAAAACTGCAGTAAAACTAGAAAAAAAGCTGAGATTTCTAGACTAAGACTATGAGCTGGTTTCTGAAGGAGTAACTGACTCCGAATTGACTTAACCATACTAACAGAGCTGATCCAATTGAAATGCACATAAAAAAATTTTAATAGAGCTGATGAGTACGGAACTAAATAGAGTACTGAGGAGGAATTTAGTACCTGATGCTGAAACTGAACTCGAAGGGAATAAGTGCAGGTATCTAGCCATCATATCTGCTTCGCCTTCCCACATAGCTCCTTCTACGTGTTGATTTCTCCACAAGACTTTGACTGAAGCTACCTCCTTGTTCCTCAGCTTACAAACCTGACAGTCAAGGATCTGAACTGGAACCTCTTCGTACGAGAGACTATCTTTCATTCCCACACTGTCCAATGGTATAACTGAAGTTGGATGTCTGATGCACTTATTCAATAGTGACACATGGAATACTGAGTGCATGGATGCCAATTCCAAAGGTAATTCCAGCTCATAGGCTACCTGGCCAATTTTCTTCATAATTCTGTAGGGTCCCACATATCTGGGACTGAGTTTTCCTTTCTTCCCAAATCTCATCACCCCTTTCATGGGTGAAATTTTTAGATAAACCTAATCGTCCACCACAAACTCTAACTCTTTTCTCCTCACATTAGCATAGGATGTCTGACGGATCTGAGCTATTTTCAATCTTTCTCTGATGAGTTGTACCTTATACGTAGCTCCATGAACCAAGTCTAGCCCAATAAAAGTAGCTTCACCAACCTCAAACCATCTGATAGGAGATCTGCACCTCCTCCTATACAATGCCTCAAATGGGTCCATCCGGATACTGGAGTGGTGGTTGTTGTTGTATGCACTGCCCTTGAAATTGATCAGACATGCCCTCAACATATATTCTAGGGTCTAAATAGTCCACTCTGCTTTTCTATATATCTGCGGGTGAAAAGAGGTGCTAAGCTTGACTAGGGTACCAAGTCCCTTCCGAAAGGACTTCTAGAAGTAAGAGGTGAACTTGGTACCTTTATCTGAAATAATGGACAAGGGCACCCCATGAAGTCTGACCAACTCCCGGATGTAAATTCTAGCGTACTCCTCAGCTGAATCCATAGTTTTAACTAGAAGGAAGTATGCTGACTTAGTCATCCGGTCTACTATTATCCAAATGGAATCATGTTGTCGACGAGTCTGAGGTAGACTCGTAATAAAATACATATTCACTTATTCCCACTTCCATGTGGATATGCTGATATCTTGAGTCATACCTCTCGTTCTCTGGTGTTCTACTTTGACTTGCTGGCAGTTCGGGCACTTGGCTACAAATTCAGTGATGTCTCTCTTCATATCGTTCCACTAGTAAATATCCCGTAGATCATGGTAAATATTAGTCGCACCTGGGTGGATAGATTATCTCGAAACATGTGCTTCAGCCAGCATTTTCTATCTCAAATCAACAATGTTCGGAACACATAATCTGCCCTGGTAACGGAACACACCATCTCCCGCTTTGGAGAAAGTCTCAACTTCTTTTCTGAGAAACGCTTCCTTAAGGTTAAGTAAGATGGGATCTTCATCCTTCCTTGACTTAACTTCAACTACCAACGAGGAATCTGATCCACTCTGCACCACTACTCCACCCTTAGTTGTATCAGCCAACTGTACTCCCAACCGAGCTAATCTGTGGATATCCTTTGCCATCTCCTTTTTGCCTTCCTCAACATGAGCCACGCTCCCCATAAACACTCTGCTTAGGGCATCAGCCACCATATTGGTCTAGCCTAGGTGATAAAGCACGATCATGTCATAGTCCTTCAGTAGCTCCAACCACCTTCTCTGATGAAGATTTAGGTCTTTCTGACTGAACACATAGTAAAGGCTCTTGTGATCAGTGAAAACATCCACGTGAGCCCCATAAAGGTAGTGCCTCCATGTTTTTAATGCAAACACCACCACTGCCAACTCCAAGTCATGAATCGAATAATTTTTTTTATGGACCTTGAGTTGTCTGGAGGCGTAGGCTATCACCTTGCCCCGCTGCATCAAAACGTAACAGAGTCCAACTCTGGAAGCGTCACAATACACTACAAACCCATCTAATCCTTTCGGCAGGTTAAACACTGGAGCGATAGTGAGTCGAGTTTTTAACTCTTGGAAACTCTTCTCACACGCATCTGACCACTGAAATTTGACCTTCTTCTGAGTCATCCTAGTCAGAGGGGATGCTATAGAGGAAAAACCTTCCACAAAATGTCGGTAATAACTAGCTAGACCCAAGAAACTCCTGATTTCTGTTGGGGAGGTAGGTCTTGGCCAGTCTTTCACCGCTGTGATCTTTTGAGGATCTACCTGAATACCCTTACCCAAGACCACGTGACCAACGAAAGTCATAGACTTCAACCAAAATTCGCATTTGCTAAACTTAGCAAACAACTGGCGGTCTCTGAGCATCTAAAGCACTATTCTCAAGTGGTTAGCATGTTCTTACTCATTCCTAGAGTATACCAGAATATCATCGACAAATACAATGATGAACATATCCAGATACTGCTTGAAAACTCTATTCATCAGGTCTATAAATGCTACGGGGGAATTAGTAGTCCGAAGGAAAAAACCATAAACTCGTAGTGACCATACTGAGTTCTAAAAGCTATTTTCGGTATGTCACATTCTCTAAATCTTAGCTAATGATACCCTGACCTAAGATCCATTTTGGAGAAATAGATGGCTCCCTAAAGTTGATCGAACAGGTCATCAATCCTGGGTAGGGGATACCTATTCTTGACTGTGACATTGTTCAACTGACGGTAGTCGATGCACGTCCTGAGGGTATCGTCTTTCTTTCGCACGAATAGTACTGGAGCACCCCAAGGAGAGATGTTGGTTCTGATAAAACCTTTATCAAAAAGGTCCTTTAGTTGCTCCTTCAACTCCTTAAGCTTAGCTGGAGACAATTCTATAAGGAGAGATGGATATGGGCTAAGTATTTGGAAGAAGGTGTATACCGAAGTCTATTTCCTGCTCAAGAGGAAGTCCGGGAAGATCTTCGGGGAACACATCAGGGAATTTGCTGACAACTGGAATGAACTGGATAGTTGGGGTCTCAGAGCTGGATTCTTTGACTCAAACTAAATGATAAATGCATCCCTTAGAAATAAACTTCTAGGCCTTAAGGTAGGAAATAAACTGACCATTAGGCGTTGAACTACTTCCCTCCCACTTTAACACTGGTTCATTAGGGAACTAAAATTTGACAACTCTTGTTTTTCATTCAACTGAGGCATAACTGAAGTGTAACCAATCCATGTCAAAGGAGGTCAAAATTGACCATTTCTAACACTACAAGATCAGCTGGAATGACCTTATTGAAGATTAAGACTGGGCAGTTTTTATACACCCTGTTGGCTCTAACTGACTCGCCAACTGGGGTGGAGACTAAGAATAGTTCTAAGAGGACCTATAGACTTATATCGAACTGGACTGCAGCATAGGGAGTCACGAACGAAAGTGTGTCTCCTTGATCTAGTAGGCCATATACGTCTAGATGAAAAAGGCGTAACATACCTATGACCACGTCAGGTGAGCTCTCCTAATCCTAACGAGAGCAAATAGGAGGAATTTTAAGGACACAAGGGAAGAACTATTCCCTTGTTAAATTCCCACATGCCTAGTGATGGAAATCCTTGAGAGAATTCCTTGAAAACTTTGAGAAGAATCACTCTTTCTCACTTCTGCTCAGAGCTTTTTTGAGAGGGACTTTATGCTTAACTGATGAGGGATGATAAAAGAATGAGAGAAACCGTCAGTGTCCCCCTCTAAAACCCTGATTTGACCTAAAATGATGTAGTTTAGGGACTAAGTAGGTGGGAAATTACAAAAATAACCCTGGGATTTAAATCTGAAATCTGGTCGACAGGGTCCTAATGGGTCACTCAACGAGTCGTTGGTTGAGACCACAACTCATTGGGACCTCTCGTTGGTTCCACTGCTTGGGACTAGAAGTCACTGGACCTGGCAATAGGGGTCACCATGACTCATTAGATAAACCAATGGGTCGTCGGTTCCTCTCTTGGCCACTGGGCATGGAAAACTAGGAGGCCAAGCAACGGGTGACACAACGACTCATTGGTTGAACCAACGGATCATCATGTCCGGTTGTTAGGTTCACTGGTGGGATTCATTTGAAAATGCCTAAGTTGAAACCACAATGCTGACAATGACTTGTTGGGGGAAACAACGAGTCATTTTTTCCTCTCGTCTTCACTGAAAGGGAAATTTTAGAGACTTCACATGAAGACTCTCACAACGGGTTGTTTTTTATGACAACGACTCATTGGTTGAGTCTTCGGGTCTTGGGAAGGATTTCTGGGCTGAGGGAAACCACGACTAATAAGATGACTCATTGTTTCTCACAAAGGGTCGCTCCTTGTCTCATTGGTTCCCAAGCGGCCAAGACATTGTGACCATGACTGACACAACCAGTCGTTGGATATGACCATGACTCGTTGTCTCAGTAGTTCTTAGAAAATCTTTTTTGGTTTTTCTGTTGTATTTTTCTAGAAATTTCTAAGTTTGGTCGAGGAAAGTTTCTGAGTGTTACAGTCACAGCCAAGAGGTTCAATACTTTCTTAGAGACACCTTCAATAGACCCTTTGCAATATTTCATCTTGTTGGAAAAGCCGCCATATAGAGAAATCCACCACACTTTTTGCGGTGAGCACTCATCTGCTCGATGGGCGAGGGATCAAAATGGCACCCCTTCCACACTTGCATTTGCTTATTTGAATAGGGAGGAAAAGGTGTGGGTGAAGCTGGTATGTGCCATCTTTCTCCCTAGGAAACATTTTAGAGAGGTGACCCGCGAGAGAATTGTCTTGGTGTGCATGTTGATGAAGGGGATATCGGTTAATTTTGGTGTTGTGATTCGCCATAATATGAGGAGATCACGAGATAATTGTAGATGAAAATATTGTCATGACAGTCTCTTAACTATGTACTTGAGGGAGGCAGATATCGAGGAGGAGGATGCAGACCTTGTTTTACCTTTGGAATGACATTTGGCTGGACAGATGATAGACGTCACTAAGCTAAATGAGATTTCCCCTTCCATAGGTCCCTCTCTTACTATAGATGATTAGAAGGACCGAGATGATAGTTGGCAGGGTTGTATGTTTGGGATGATAGAATTACAGCTGAAGATAGGAGGTCTACCAGCCACTGCAGAAGAGATGTCAACTTTATAGGCACGGTACCCGCTCACAGAGAGTGCTATCTTGATGTGTTGAGTGGGCCCGGCTTTTAAGGAGCCACTTGATGATGATGAGGCTACCGTCCTTACTGATGGTGTTGATGATCTAGACATAGAGGAGGAGGAGGATGCTACAGGAACCACACAGGTTGATGGAGAAGAGGATGATGCTTAGCAACCAGGAAGTTCTTTTTCTCTCCCTTTATGATGTGTTTGTGCGTGCACTGAGGACAGTGCACCTTTTTAAGTATGGGGTGGAGGAAAGTTAGATTCTTGTTGATCTTTAATTGTTATATTTTTAGGCCGTAGCAGTTTTATATTCCTAGTAATAGTAGTTTGATGATTTGTAGGTTTTGGTTTGTAATAGATAGTATGATGAGGTTGACTACTGGATGCCTTGGATGTTTGACTTTTTATGTTCGTCTTGACTAGGTTATGTTTGGTTGTTTTATTTTAGAGTAAATTTTTAAAAAAAATATTTTGTTTGAGTCGGAGTAGTCATAGAGTAATGACTTTCCGTATAATAGATGGATGACAATCGTCTTAAGGGAAGTTTTGTCACATTTTTTTATTTTTTAGGATTGAGTCATAGGACATCCGCTTGTATGCATGTTGATATTCTGCTTAGCGGCTTTGCTAGCGTAAATAGAGTGGTCATCTTGATTGCATGAGTTAGAATCCATGAGAGATTCACAAATCTCTTTAATCTGACTCAACATATCCTTAGGGCTTAATTATGAACTTAACTTATCATTCAATATGATTGTGTGAATGTATAGCTGTAGAAATTGATTAGATTCTTGTTGCCATGAGAAATGTGCTGAATTGTTTTGTATGTATATATTGTAGCATCTAGAACTTGCCTTAATGTATGTAGGATAACTAGTCAGAGGGAGTTGAGAGATGATCAAGGCATTTCTTTGAAAAGCCATTTTTTCCACATTTTTTTACCTTCCGAGTCATTCTCCCTAGTTAACCGCGTTGAGCTTAAAAATCTTATTCTTTCTTAGCCTCAATAGTAGCTTAATTCCTGTTTTTGTGAGACCTAAAACTTAATGATCCAATGTATTCTTAGGGACTTTGATACTTGAAACTTAAGGTCCACCTAACTATAATGTTGAAGGAAAAAGAAAAAATTGTGATAAGAAAAGAAAAGTGAGAAGAAGGGATGCCCATAAAAATTGTGCTATCTACTTGCTGCTATGGAATTGAAAAGGAGAGCTTTACTTGCAAAATCCTTAGTTATTCTATGATTAGGAAACTAGTAGTCAAGTAGTGAAAAAATAGGGCACGAAAAGAAAAGACAAGGGTGAGTAGAGGAAAGGTGAACAAGCAAGGAAAGAGGTGGTGGAAAATAAAAGTGAAATATGTCTTAAGAGTGCATAGGGTGGTAGTCACTATAAAATGAAATATACTCCCTTAACTGACATTAAAACCAAGAAAAGTCATTGTGATCTTAATCTCTTGAAATAATTAGGTAGTCTCAAAGTACATGAAGGGAAATCCTATGGCATGTTGCATGTATGCATTACATCATTTGAGAGTGTGAGTGTGCCTTACTTACTGTGTCCAATGTCTTATATTGATGAATTTGAGAGAGAAACACCACTAAAAGTGAGGGGAACAAGAGGCCTAATTCGGTGTACTACTTGTTGCATGTGTCACACTTAATCATATTGGCCCTTTGTGTTGAAAAAATGAGTCATTTATAGAGGTTGTGTGTTCTTGATTGTGAAATCCTTCTATGTGCTTCGTTGAGAATTGTTGTATGATGATAAACCATTTAATGTATGCTCCATGCTAGTTGGTTGAGTATGAGTTGATAGAGGTGTAAGTGTGATGGTGAAACATGATTTTAGGCACATTTTAAGGATTGTTCGAGGAGAAACAATGTTTTAACTATGGGGTGGTGCATATTTTCATGCCCATTTGCCAATTTTTACCCATATTTGATCATGTTTTGAGTTTATAATCCTTAATTTATGCTTAAATTCATGTATGTGTGTGTTTTATGTGCTAATAAATTATTTGAGTTGATTTGAGCAATAAACTAAGCAAAATGGGCTTAAAATAATGCAAGGAATAAAGATTTAAGAATCTGACAGGTTTGGTGCTAGGCGCCAGCCATAGCACCAAGTCTCAAATTTTAGAGAAATAAATTCTCAGTCTAATGCTATGGCTGGCGCCCACACCAGCCCTCAAACTTCAGAAAAAAATTTCTCAGGCTGGTGCTATGGATGGAGTGGAGCGCCAGGCCTTGTCTGGAGCTGAAAATTTGACTAACTTTATGGAGAGATAGGAGGGGCAGTGCGCTAGACCCATTTCAGGGCAAAAAATGCTGATTTTTAAGTCAAGTCTTGAAGGGAAGAAGCATCATTTGAATGCTCATCTATAAATATAAGCCTTAGGTCATTTGTTATGTAGTGCTTGACTTCTTGGAGTAGTTTTGGACAACATGAAGCAGTCTTTACTCATTTTTATTCTGTAGTTTATTCATAAAATCTTGTAAGAAGTTTGTAAGGAAGACAAGCTTCTACAACTAAGTTTTCTATTCATTACTTCATATTTTTGCATGATGATGACTAAGTATTTATTTTTCTGCTCGTCTATGAGTGTCTAACTCATATTCTAGGGTTGTGGACATGGTGAATGGTTGACTGTTTGATAGACTAATTAAATTTAGTTTTGATTCTTCTTTTATGGTTGTTTGTATTTATTTGTTTTAATTTATTATTTATGAGACCGATCACCTTGTAAGTAATCTATTGGCTTTCAATTGAACTTGGAAAAGGGAATCGAAAGGGTTAAAAATAAATACACAATGAGAATTCAAAGACCCTTGAACCTATTGGTGATAGGATAGAAGTTGTTATTGAGGATGGGGATATACCCTTCAACCCCGTTTAGTTGAAATACAAGTAGGCATAATCGTCATTTCATTGTTCTCCTGCGACCATAGGGATATAGGTGTTAGGGTTCATGAAATAGTTCTTGGATGCTATGGATAGTGGAAAGAAATGGGATAGTAACTTGCAACTAACAACTGTAGGAAGAATCGTGATAGTTTAATTACGTCTAAACAACTCAAGCTGAAACAAACCAAGTGTTATTGACCTAGTCTGTCATCCTTATCAAAATACAATCAAGCTTGCATTCATTTTAGTTAATTTTTACATTTGAAGTTTTAGTAGTTTAATTTTCCAAACCAATATTTATTTTTCTTGTTTCATATATTAGTGAAATCAAAGTACAACCTTATAACGATTAAATTGACAAGTCCCTGTGGGTACGATATCTGGACTTAACAATCCTATATTACTTGACGATCACATGTGCTTGCATGCACTTGGGCGACATCACTGGCCCAAGCTATGACGGTACAGCTCAATCTGCAGGCAGAGTTCATCAACTTGAAGTAGAATAACATGACTGTTCAGGAGTATGCCTTGAAATTCACCTAGTTGTCCAAGTATGCCCCGGAGATGGTTGCCAAGCAGAGGGCTCGCATGAGCAAGTTTGTATCGGGAGTCTCCGACATAATGCTCAAGGAGTGAAAGGCCGCCATGCTTATTAGTGAGATAGATATCTCTGAACTCATGATTCATGCCCTGCAAATCGAGGAGGAGAAGCTGAAGGTGAAGGAGAGAGAGACCAACAGGCTAGGATAGGGAACTTCGAGTTCTCATACCAAAGGTCAGGAGGCTGACAACATCCATAGTTGCAGCAGAGGTCATCAGCCCCAGTTTCATCATCAGCCAGTGTTCCATCTAGGCTGAGGCATGATTAGAGAGGTAGAGCATCAAGCTCTAAGATTCATGATAGCATGTCCGGAGAGCGCACCGTCTCAACTTGTAGGAGGTGTGGTAGGATCCACCAAGGAGAGTGTTTGATTGGCGGAGATACTTGTTTTGGGTGTGGTAAGCCTAGAGACAGACTCAAGGATTGCCTTTCATCCAAACAGGGTGACATAGAGGTCGTGCCCCAGCCAACTCTTCAGCAGCTCAATCCATCCCAGCAGGGCGCATCATTAATGTAGGTGACAAACAGCACCAGAACCATTTCTATTCCCTTTCATCATGCCAGGAATAGGAGAGTTCATCAGATGTGGTCACGAATATGTTGTGTGTTTTCCATATTGTTGTTTATGCATTACTAGATCCAGGGGCCACATTATCCATCGTGACTCCCTATGTTGCTATTAGTTTTGGTGTCAGTCCTGAAATTCTCTCAAAACTCTTCTCAGTCTCTACTCCTGTTGATGATTCAGTTTTAGCATGATGAATATACCAGAATTGCCCAATTACAGTTCTTCAAAAATTAACCTCAACCAACTTAGTATAGTTAGCCATGAACGATTTCAATGTTATCTTCGAAATGGATTGGTTGTATGCTTGTTATGCTTTAGTTAATTATAGAACCCAATTTGTAGTGTTTTTATTTTCTTGTGAACTGATCCTAGAGTGGAAGGGTAGTTCGGTAGTGCTTGTAGGTCACTTTGTCTCCTACCTTAAGGCCAGGAAGATGATTTCTAAGGGTTGTATATATCATCCAATTCGAGTTAAGGATTCTACATCTTAGACCCCAACCCTCTAGTTAATTACCTTTGTGTGTGAGTATCCAAGGGTATTCCTAGATGATCTACCAGAAGTCCCTCCCGAGGGGGAGATTGACTTTGGGATCGACCTTCTCCCTAGTACGCAGCCCATATCCATTCCTTCCTCCTTACAGAATGGCTCTATTGAGCTTAAGGAGTTGAAAGAATAGTTGAAGAATCTCTTAGATAAGGGTTTTATCAGGCCTAGTAAGTCCTCGTGGGGTGCTCCAGTCCTCTTTGTACGAAAAAGGATGGTTATCTCAAGATGTCTATTGGTTATCACCAATTGAACAAGGCTATAATCAAGAATAAGTACAACGACAACAACAACAACAACCAAGTAATATCCCATCAAGTAGGGTCTGGGAAGGGTAGAATTTACGCAGACCTTACCACTACCTTAGAGGTAGAAAGGCTATTTCTGGAAGACCCTCAGCTTTCAGAGAAACAGACCCAACAACGTAAAAATAGCGCAAAAGGAAACATATAATAACAACAACTAGTGGTCACACCAAAACACACAACAAAAATACACTAAATGATAAACAAGTAGCATCAGGTAGGAAAAAACAACGAAAGAAAGGAGCTATAAGAGCAAAATTAGGCTACCCCTGAGAACGAGAAAGCCATGCAACACATAACTCCCTACTACCCTGCTACCCTAATCCATGTACCCCAAACCTTCCTATCTAAGGTCAACTCCTCGGTAAGCTGTAGCTGAGCCATATCCTTTCTAATCACCTCGCCCCATTGCTTTTTTGATCTACCCCTACCTCTCCTAAAATCATCCATGGACAATCGCTCGCATCTCTGCACTGGGGCACTCAGAAACCTCCTCTTCACATACCCGAACCACCTCAGTCTTGCCTCACGCATTTTTTCCTGCACCCCAGCCACTTCCACCTTGGCCCGGATATCAGAATTTCTAATCCTATCACTTCTAGTGTGCCTGCACATCCACCTTAACATCCTCATTTCTGCAACCTTTATCTTCTGCACATGGGAGTTCTTTACAGGCCAACACTCCGTCCAGTACAACGTAGTCGGTCTAACCACCACTCTGTAAAACTTGCCTTTAAGTTTTGTCAACACCTTCTTATCACAAAGAACTCCAAAAGCAAGCCTCCATTCATCCATCCTGCACCTATACGGTGAGCAATATCCTCATCGATCTCTCCACTCCCTTGGATAATAGAACCAAGGTACTTGAAACTTTCTCTCTTTTGAATGACTTGAGTACCCAACATCACTACCTCATCCTCCCCGTGCCACGCGTCACTAAACCTACACTCTAAATACTTTGTTTTGGCCCAGGTCAACCTAAAGCCTTTAGACTCTAGAGCTTGGCGTCAAACCTCTAACTTAGTGTTTATGCCTCCACGTGTCTCGTCAATTAGAACTATGTCATCCGCAAATAACATACACCAAGGCACCTCCCCTTGAATTCCATGCGTTAATGTATCAATCACCAAGGCAAATAAAAATGGGCTAAGTGCTAATCCATGGTGCGACCCCATCCCAACTAGGAAATGTTCCGAGTCTCCTCCCACCATCCTCACCCGAGCCTTGGCTCCATCATACATATCCTTGATCGCTCTAATGTACACCACCGGCACCCCTCTAGCCTCCAAGCATCTCCACATAACCTTCCTTAAGACCTTGTCATAGGCCTTCTCTAGGTCGATGAAAACTATGTGAAGATCCCTCTTCCTCTCCCTATACTACTCCACCAATCTCCTAACAAGATGAATGGCTTCTGTAGTCGAGCACCCTGGCATGAAGCCGAATAGATTCTCAGAAATTTTCCTGCCTCTCCTTACCCTGCTCTCCACCACTCTCTCCTACACATTCATAGTGTGGCTTATCAACTTGATGCCCCTATAGTTGTTGCAATTCTGAATGTCACCCTTATTTTTGTACAACAAAACCATCGTACTCCATCTCCATTCATCGAGCATCTTCACCGTCTTGGAGATGACATTAAATAACTTGGTCAACCACGTTATACCTACCATGTCCCTGCTCTTTTAAAATTCCACAGGAATCTCAAGTCCGGTCGCTCTACCCCTACACATGGCCCCCTTCACTTTCTCTACTCTTACCCGTCTACAATACCCACAATCGCGTCTCTCCTCTGAGTGTTCCAGCTCCCCCAGCACAATGTCCTTGTCCCCTCCTTCAATTAAAATATTATGGAAGTACGCCTGCCATCTACATCTAATAAGTTGCTTTTCCGCCAGCACCTTGTCGTCCTCATCCTTGATACACTTTACTTGGTCCAGATCACGTGCCCTCATCTCATTTTCCTTGGATAGCTTGTACAACTTATTATCCCCTCCCTTACCGTCTGATTCAATATTCTAGCTCTAAAAAGTTGCCTCTTTTGCCATCATAACCGCTAGCTTCACCTCCTTCTGTGTCGTCTTATAGTCCTCCCTGTTTTTCCTCCTCTCCTCCTCATCCTTGCTCTCTACCAATTTCACATACGCCACCTTCTTTGCCTCCATCTTCTGTTTGACTTCTCCAGTCCACCACCAGTCCCCTCGACGCCCACCCAACCGACCCTTAGAACCCCCAACACCTCTCAGCCACTTCCCTGATGCAACTAGCAGTCCATCCCACATACTATTTTCCTCCCCGCCACTCTCCCAAGCCCCAGTACCAATCAGCTTTTCCCCCATCTCCTAAGCACTATCCATAGTCAAGCCACCCCATTTGATCCGTGGCCGAACATCCACCACCCTCTTCCTCTTTCCCCTCGTGATTGCCAAATCCATACTAGAAGTTTATGCTGGGTTATGAGATTCTCACTCGGGATAACCTTACAATCCTTACATAGTCTTCTATCGCCCTTCCTGACAAGAAGATAGTTTATTTGGGTCTTAGAAACTACACTTTGAAAGGTAACCAAATGCTCATCGTTCTTCAGAAAACTCAAATTGGCTATCGCCAACCCAAAAGCTCTAGTGAAATTCAAAAGTGAGACTCCTCCCTCATTCCTGTCCCTAAAACCAAACCCTCCATACACATCATCGTAACCCCTAGGGGTTGACCCAATATGAAAATTGAAGCCACCTCCTATGAATAGCTTTTTGGTATGCAGTATACCCCACACCACCTCATCCAATGCCTCCAAAAAAAGCTCCTTCTATTCCTCACTCAAGCCTGCTTGCGGTCCGTAGGCACTAATAAAGATCAAGTAAGACCCCCCAATGACTAGCTTAACCCACATTAACCTATCATTAACCCTCCTCATCTCAACCACGCGCTCTCTAAGCTCACTATCTACTAGGATCCCTACTTCATTCCTATTCTTGGGGCCTCCTGAGTACCACAACTTATACCTATCCATGTCCTGACCTTGGTACCACCCCCCCCCATCTAGTCTCATGAACACAAGCTATATTAATCTTCCTCTTCTTGAGGATCTTCACTAACTCAATAGACTTTCCCTTCAAAATAGAGATGTTCCAAGATCCAACTCAAAACCTAGCGACTTTCTGAACACCCCTGCCCCCCTTCTCGCTCCCACCCCCAATCGAGGACTCGACCTCTAACTATCACTACAGCCTGATGCCACTAACGTATGAAATAGAAACAACCTCTACAAACAAGCTACAAACAAGCTACACTAATGATAGAATTCAAGACTAAACCCGAATCCAAAAGCAAACAAAACTACTTTATTGCACTAAAAGTGACTTAATCAAGCGTATGTATAAGCAATTAAGTAATGTTCTTTTAAGTAGAGGGTGGGAGGTATCAACTCTCGATTGATAGAACCTGGATTGTAGACATTCCACTATCCATTGCTTGCGGGCGCGTGAACACCCACCATGCTCTCTATTTTTACTCTACTATCTAGTCACTGTGTCCCCCTATTTTCCAGTTGTACACCCTCCATGCTCCGAAATCTGGTTGTACCTGAAAATAATTGTATATATATATATATATATATATATCAAGAAAGAGAGGGAGAAAAGAAGCAGGGAGAAGGTATTCTGCCGGAGCCAACGCAGTTCGCTGGCGATCTGACTCGAAGTGGGTTTGGGCACTCCGGTAGAAGCACTGAAAATCTTGCACAGATTTTGACTCCAATTCAGGTGTAACACTATTGGTGGCTACTGGAATACCAAGCAGCAGCGGCGGGAGCTTAGCTTCGCCGGAGCTGAAGCTGTTGTTAAGAGAAAAAAGAGAATAAGGAAAAAAAGAAAAAGAAGAAAGAAAAAAGAAAGGAAAAGAAAAGAAAAGAAATAAATGAACAAGAAGAAGCAGGTGTGCGGTGCTGGTAGGTTTATCTAGTGATGAAGATCAACGTCGGAAAGCTAGCTCTGAGATTGAAGGTGAAAAGGTTTCTGGTTCAATAAAGCTCACCGGAGAGATAGACGGTGAGGAATTGGTCAGAGAAACAGATGGAAAAGAAACTCGTTGGAGAAAAAACACCTCGATGGCGATCTCATATAGGCGAGAGACCGTTCTGGAATAGCTGAAAAAAGTAACTATTATGTGCAAATTTTGTGAATTCCGGCGAAATCTGGTGCACCTTGGATCACTGGTCGTCAGATTTAGGGGTACGATGGTCGTCGATCATTGTCAAATTCTGATCGATTGGTGGCAGTAGTTGCAAGGAAAATATCAACCAAAGATCCCTAGAGATTTAATCAAACCAATTAAATCATTTCTTCATAGATTTAAGTTTTTCAATTAGGAATAAGTATCAAAGAATTAGTATCCCCTCCCTAGATTAATGATTTGCTTGAATAAGTATCAACTCCAAGGTTCTAATTGAATAAGTATTAGCTCCAAGATGCCAAGTGCTTTTCAAAGATAGACCTCGGATCAGGCTATCACCAGCTCAGGGTTAGGGAGTGTGACATCCCGAAGACAGCCTTCAGGACTCGTATAGTCACTATGAGTTTGTTGGTATGTCTTTTGGACTAATAAATGCTCCTTTAACTTTTATGAATTTGATGAATAGGGTGCTCAATTAGTACTTGGATATGTTCATCATTATTTTCATAGACGATATCCTTATGTACTCTCAAAGTGAGGAAGAGCATGTTGCCCATTTAAGGATTGTATTATAGACTCTTAAGGACAGTCAACTATTTGCTAAGTTTATCAAGTGCGAGTTTTGGATGAAATCAATTGCGTTCCTTGGTCAAATAGTGTCTTGTAAGGGTGTTCAGGTAGACTCTCAAAAGATAGAGGTAGTGAAGAACTGGCCTAGACCCATCACTCCTAATGACATTAGGAGCTTTTTGGGTTTAACTGGTTACTATTGGAGATTTGTAGAGAGATTTTCATCCAGTGTTTTACCTTTGACTAAGTTGATCCAGAAGAAGGACAAATTTTAGTGGTGCGAAGCTTATGAGAAATGTTTTCAGGAGTTAAAGACCCAGCTCATTTCCGCTCTGATCTTGACCCTTCCAAAGGGAACGTATGATTTTATAGTGTATTGTGATGCCTCGAGGATTGACCTTGGGTGTGTGTTGATGCAGCAGGGTAAGGTGATAACTTATGCTTCTGGACAGCTTAAGACTCATGAGAAGAATTACCTGACACATGACATTGAGTTAGCAGCGGTGGTGTTCTCCTTGAAGATTTAGAGGTACTATTTGTATGGGGTGCATGTGGATGTGTTCACGGACTACAAGAGCCTTCAGTATGTGTTCACCCAGAAGGTTCTAAATTTGCGACAAAGAAGAAGGTTGAACTCCTCAAGGACTATGATATGAGTGTTCTTTATCATCCGGGTAAGGCCAATGTAGTGGCGGATGCACTTAGTAATTTTTCCATGGGGAGAGTGTATCATGTTGACGATGGGAGGAAAGAATTGGTGAAATATATCCATAGGCTTGCTCACTTGGGATTCGCCTTACTGATTTCGTAGATGGTGGTGTTGTGGTTCAGAATGGCGCAGAGTCTTCATTGGTGTCAGAAGTTAGGGCAAGGCAAGATGAGGATCCTATCTGTTCTTGTTAAAAGAGGTAGTCCAGAATCAAAAAGTGGAGGTTTTCTCCCAAGGAGGAGATGGTGTACTCCCATATCAAGGCTGACTATGTGTTCTAGATGTGGATACTCGAGAGAGCAGATATTGAGAGAGGCTCACAGCTTTCGATATTCTATCCATCCAGGTGCCACCAAGATGTACCGCGACTTATGGAAAGTCTACTGGTGGAATGGCATGAAGAAGGACATCGTGAAGTTTGTGGCTAAGTTTCTGAATTATCAGCAGGTGAAGCTGAGCATTAGAGGCGGGGAGGTATACTATAGGATATCAGTATTCGTACTTAGAAGTGGTAAGAGATATATATTAACTTCATATGGGTTTGCCTTGTACATACCGAAAGCATGATTCTATATGGGAGATTATGGACTGGATGACTAAGCCAGCACATTTTCTACAAGTCAAGACTATGGATTCATCTTAGGATTATACTGACTTTATATTCAGGAGTTAGTCTGAATGCATAGGGTCTTGTTGTCCATCATTTCTGATAGGGTACTCAGTTCACCTTACCGTTTTAGAGGTCGTTTCAGAAAGGCCTTGGTACTCAGGTCAAGCTTTGCACAGCTTTTTACCCGCAGACAGATGGTAAGCCGAGCGGACCATTCAGACCTTAGAGAACATGTTGAGAGCTTATGTGATTAGTTTCAAAGGAAGTTGGGATGATCACTTGCCTCTCATCGAGTTTGCCTGCAACAACAGTTACCACTCCAGCATTCATATGCCTCCGCTTGAGGCTCTTTATGGTGGAGATATAGTTCACCTATTGGATGGTTTGAGGTAGGTGAGGCTATATTTATAGGGATAGATTTAATTCATAAGGCTATGGAGAAAGTTCAACTTATCATAGAAAGGCTGAAAATAGCTTAGAGTTATCAAAAATCATATGCGGATATTAGGAGGAGAGAGCTTGAGTTCATAGTTGATGATTGGGTGTTTCTGAAGGTGTCACCGATGAAGAGGGTTATGAGGTTTGGAAAGAAAGGGAAGCTTAGTACCCTATATATTGGTCCTTATAATATTCTAAGGCACGTTGGCAAGTTAGCCTGTGAGTTGGAGTTTCACGTAGAGTTAACATCAGTATATCCAATTGTTGATGTATCCTTGTTAAAAAAGTGCCTTGGCGATCCAGCTCTAGTGGTAACAGTAGAGAGTATTGATGTGAAGGATAGTCTTACTTATGAGGAGGTTCCGATTTATATATTTAGGTTTGAAAGTTAAGAAAAATTTAATGGAAGTCCTCTAGAGGAATCAGCTTATCGAGGGAGCTACTTTTGAAGCAGAAGCAGATATGATGGCCAAGTACCCTCATCTTTTCCCTTCCAGCTCAATTACAACATGAGGTACTAGTTTCCTCTCTAGTACTCTATTCAGCCTCATGTTAGTTCCATGTCTCCCAGTTTCTTTCATGTTTTAGCATGTATATATGATTCATGAATTCAGTTCACTCAGGTATCTCAATTCAGAGTCAGTCACTCCATCAGTGTTTAGCTTGTAGCTTTCAGTTTAAGGATTGTAGCACTTTCCCTATCTTTTTAGCTTATTTAGTATCCTTTCAAGGATAAATATTCCTACGGGGGGAGATAATGTAACACCCCAAAAATTCATAATACTAGACCCTAGATATAGAGTATGGACTAGCAGAAAAATGAAAACTTCCCCCAGTAAGAGTCTCAGTAGGACTCGTGATGATGTGGTACAAATTGTGCCAAGGCTCGTGAGAAGGGGGTCCAGAGAAGCGGTAGAAATTGTTCATGGACACAAGGACTAGACACAATGACCCATATAAGGATAGTACGAGCTGTGCTGACGGATCGTGGTAAGATTTAGAGAGTTTAACAGGACATTATCTTGAGACCATGATAGGATGGTACGATTCCTACCATGACGGTATGAGTCGTACTATGATGTCTTAGGAAATAGGTTCAGAGAGTTTTCAGGGTAGGACCCTTAGCTACTGGACTCAGTACAAGTTGTAGCAGGGTGATACAAATCGTGGTATGGGTCGTACCACTGGACAGTCTATTTTTAAGTGCGAATTTCTAGGGGTATATTTGTAAGTTCCTATGTTTTTAACTCCTAAATGAGGTATTTTTGGATTTTCTAAGGGGAGTATTTAAGGTTCAAACTAAGTCAAAACTCTCATTCCTCTGCTAAACATCGTACATTGAAGAGCAATCTCTCAAGGATCTCAAGCAATTAGGGCTCTTCTTCTTCTCAACTCTCTTGGGTCTCAATCCTCAACAAGAATTCATCAAAGACCAGGTATGTGGGTCATGAATGGGGGATTTCTTCGACCCTCATTTCTAATTTCAAGCTCAATTATATGATTTCAATTCCTTCAGGTCTGCAACTATGATTTTCATGAATTTCTAGGGTTAGGCCCTTTTTGAAGAAAAACTCCATCATCTCTTATGAAATTGATTCTCTCATGATTCTATGTATTTTTTAGATTATAGTTACATGATTTCTATGAAAAACTCTCATGAATCTCTATTTTCAAGTTATTATGACTTACTCAATTATGCATAAATTTCATGAATCTCAAGTTTATGTATCCCGGTTATATTTTCAACATTGTTTTCATGGATAGTTCATGTATGTTAAGTAATTTATGAATTTCATAATTTCTAACTATCCCATGGAAAATCAAGTATGTTTCATGATTATGATATGAGCACTATGTATGTTTTGGGAGTAGTATTTAACATCAAGTAGGTTGGGGTTTCAACGCACCCAGTTCTCAAAACTATGTGCCACGTAGCCATGATGGGATCCTCCTTGAGAGTGTCTCCCATGCCTGAATGGGCCCATGAGTGATATCACGACTTAATGGTTCATACCCTTGGCAAGGTATGAATGAACCTTCCAACTAGGGTTAAGAGCTAGGCTCCATATATGCTCACATGGAGTATGTCTGTTATAAGAATCTCCTAGTGTTCCATGATTTTCTACACAGATTCATGTTTATGCTTCAAGATATTATGACTTATAATATTTTGGATCAATATACACTTTATGAGATTTTACTTATGATTTCAATAAAGTCCAGCTTTATGATTCAGTTTTGAAAATCTTGAGCCATTATATTCAGTTTCTGATCAGGATCTTATGTTTTAGCTTATGTCATACTCATGATTTGATAATATTATTTTACTATCATGTTTTACTTAATCTTCATACTCAGTACATTTAAAGTACTAACCATATACCTTTGATCTATATCGTCTCATGCTATAGGTTTAGGTGATCAGTCGTAACCCCATCATTAGATTCACTCCAGCTCCAGTTCAGCCTAGCTCTTGGTGAGTCCTCATCATCTGAGGATGTCACTTTTTGGCTTGTTTCCTTTTTATGTCCATTTTAGTTACAGACTTAATCGAGCTAGTTGGGGCTTGTCCCATTAGCTCATCCGATGTTTTAGAGGCTTTTCAGACTATGATGTATAGATGCTCAGTGGTGTTGACATGTTATCTCTATTTATGCTTTTTACAGTATCCTAGACTTCCTCTCATATTATGATTTATGCTTTATTCAGCTTAGTGTGTGCTCATGCTTATGTTATGCGTGTACTATAGGTTAAGCTTGGAGCATTCGTGGTTTTAGGACCCACGTTGCATCAAGAGTCTACGCTTGGGTCGTGACACCCAGCTTTCTCATGTACCTAAAAATTTGTGCACTACTTATAAAAGGTTCTTATAGGCAGATGAAGGAGAGGTTAAATTGAGCTTTGATGATTTTAAGTCTTCAAAAGCACATTGTGTGCTAACACTCCTTATTTTCCATGATAAATCTTCAAACATTGGAAATATAAGCATTTGTAGCTTTGTAAAAACTTTGTTAGTGGTATCTCCTCCACCAATGTTCCAGAAAGCATTAGCTCTGTTAGTTCCTCTTGGAGAAAGATTTGTAGTCATTATTACATCTTGTTTCATAGGTGTTCCCCTAAATCATTGTTAACTCGGTTACCTTGTAAACAGTTATTTAATTCTCCATCTGATACTGTCACATGTTCTAATGGATTTAGAGAATCCTGAGCTTCCTTTTTTGACTCAGTCTCAAAGTAATTGTATTCATCCACACATTTCTCATCTCCCTGCAACTTATGAGTGGCCACGCCACTGTTCTATCACAACCTGAACATAGGCCCATATTGAGACATGGGACAAAGAACCCCGATAGGCTCCAAGTCGACCCATGGCATGAACATGACATCTAACCCAATCATAATAGAGCGGGACATCAACATAATTAACATAGCGGAAGTCTGATAATCTCATAACATCAGAATACATAACTCAAGACCAAAATTGATTACATGCTATGTCTGTAAAGCCTCTACTACTGACGAGTTGATGGGACAAGACCCCAACTAACTCACTAAAGTCTGAAACTGAAAGTACTAGAAACAACTTAGAAGAAGGGCCCTCGAATGATGAGGACTCACCACTCTGGCTGGTAAGTACTAGTGTTGCAAGTCTGGCTAATGGCAAAATTGAGCCTGAATATCCGAGCCTATATCATGAAACGATATAGTATAGAGTATGCGATCAATATGTGGAATGTACCAAGTATGTAAGGTAAGTAAAACTGCTAATTAAAATAAAAAACCATGCATATCATAAAACATAATCAAGATAAGATTCTGAGAATAGGGCTTGCATGCTATTTTTTGAAATAATTATCTGAACATAACTGAATATCAAAACTGAATCAAATGACCCAAAGCTGAAAATTGATAATCATAAATAAAACTGAACATTGGATCAAACTTGCTGAAAACATAATATCCTGACTAATGAATGTGCATAACTAAAATCATGAGGAACAATGGGAGACTCCTTATATAACTGACATTACCATGATAGATCTTACGTGGTCCCGACTATCACACTCAAGTGGGCAGAGCCGTCCAAAGCCTTGCCAGGGCTAAGGAAGCAACCATGATATCGATATCAAGATGAAGGCCCCTTGGGGGCAGGGGAAGCTCACAAGGGAGGTCCCAAATAATCTGAACATACCTACGTTGGCGCGTAGTTTTGAGGTTAGGGTTGACTGTCCCTTAGCATACTTGGTACTAGACACTACTCCCAAAAATATGCATATGTTCTCCATCAATTTTCAATGAATCTGAACCATCGTATAATGACGAAGCTGACTCATAACATACATGCATAAATCTGAAATCATAACATAAGGAGCCTCAGGCTCAAACCATACCACAAGCTGAAAATAGTGGGAGTCTACACTCCAAAATCCATGTGGTAAGCTAATACATGAAGTTTAGATAAATCAGGGAACATACTTGATCATATGGACTTGCCCAATACTTAAACATGCTTGACATAGACTTGATCATTCGAAAACATGAACATAGGCATGGGTAATTCGAAATTATACTTTCTTCATATAAATCTTATCATGCTTGAATACATATTTCATAGATCTCAACTTTCGTGAACTTTCAGGGATGGGCATCATAACTTATAAAACTTGAAAACATAATTTATAATTGAAAACATCATAAAATATGACCATTAATCATAACCTAACATTAGAAACATGCTTAGATCATACCCGTGACTAATACTTACAAAATTCATACATTGGGTTAAAACCCCATAGATTCATCAACTAGAATTTCATGAATTAAGAAGGGATTGGGCATGGGTGTGGACAATTACACCCATTCATAACCTTACATACCTACAAAAATCTAATTTCACAACTTCCTTGATTGCCCAATGGGAATTTGGGGATGAACTTGAGGAATTTAGGTTTGATCACCCTTGGGAGCTTCTAGACTTGCATGTATGGAAGTGAATAGGCCTAAAATGAACTTTCCCCTCTTAAAACACTCTATTTAGTGCTTATAACGACATAGTTTATGGCTTAGGAGCTTAGGAATTATGAAAAAGCCCTTAATAAATTCGCAGGGAAAAAAACACGGCTAGTCCCCACGAGGGACTGGATGACTCGTGCCCAATCACCACGACTCGTGATCCTCGCCTCATTGTTTGCACTGGACATTCTCAACACTGGTCACCACGAGGGACACCACGACTCGTGGTGTATCCTACAACTCGTGGTGACAACCGGTCGGGGACACTACCAAAAATATTCGTTCTTTAATCGACTCTTGACCATGGACCACTCAATGAATCATGGTGCTGACCACGACTAGTGGTCACACCAGTGGTAACTCAAAACTCAAAATCCCAACCAAATACAAACTCCTCCCCACGAGTCACTCAACCATTTGTGGTGCACCCTCTGGGTCACTGGACGAGTCGTCTTGTGACCTGATGCAGAAAACTCTGTTTTCTCCATTTCAACTCCCAGGTATGATCCTAGGGTTTTCAGGGTATTACAATATCTCCCCCTTGGGAACATTCGTCCTCGAATGTGAGAAAATATACTAAAAAGCAGAGGAATGCAATCATCATACTCAAATACTAAACATACAAGCTGGAAACTGATGGAGTGACTGATTACGAATTGAACTACATGATTGAACTGAATTCCTGAATCACACATACATTCATTGATATGAAAGAAACTGGGGAACATGAACTGAACATGAAACTGAATAGAGTACTAAGGAGGAAACTGATACCTCAAGCTGAAACTGGGTCGTAAGGGAATAGATGTGGGTATTTAGCCATCATATCTGCTTCGGCTTCCCACTTGGCTCCCTCGACATGCTGGTTCCTCCACCAAACCTTGACTGACGCTACTTCTTTGTTTCTTATCTTCCAAACTTGATGATCAAGTATTTCTACCAGAACCTCCTCATAACTAAGGCTACCTTTCACACCGACACTGTCCATCAGAACAACCAGATCTAGATCACCCAAACATTTCTTTAAGAGCGATACATGGAAAACTGGATGGACTGAACCTAATCCTGAGGGCAACTCCAACTCATATGCTACCTTGCCAACCCATTTCACAATCCGGTATGGACCAACATAATGAGGGATGAGTTTCCCTTTCTTTTCGAATCTCGTCACTCCCTTCATAGGAGATACTTCAGGAACACCCAATCATCAACTTCAAACTCAAGCTCCCTCCTACTCACATCCGCATAAGACTTTTGGCGACTCTGAGCTATTTTCAAGCTGTCCCTTATAAGATGAACTTTCTCCATAGTCTCATGGACTGAATTCGATCCTATCATTGCAGCTTCACTGACTTCAAACCAACTAATAGGCGATCTACATCTCTGCCCATAGAGAGTCTCAAATGGATTCATATGAATGCTAGAATGGTAGTTGTTGTTATATGAAAACTCAATAAGAGAAAAATGATCATCCCAACTGCCCTTGAAATCAATCACACATGCTCTCGACATATCCTCAAGAGTCTGAATGGTCTTCTCTGCCTGACCATCCACTTGCGAGTGAAAGTCTGTGCTAAGCTTGACCTGAGTACCAAGTCTCTTTTGAAACGATCTCCAAAACTGGGAGGTAAACTGAGTACCTCTATCTGATATGATGGACAATGGCACTCCATGCAACTGAACTAACTCCCGAATGTACAACTTAGCATAGTCCTCCATTGAATCGGTAGTTTTGACCGGTAGAAAATGAGCTACCTTAGTCAACCTGCCCACAACCACTCAAATAGAGTCATATTGTTGATGAGTGCAAGGCAACCCTGTGATGAAGTCCATATTGATCTCCTCCCACTTCCAAGTAGACATATTACTGTCTTGAAGCACCCCTCTAGGTCTTTGATGTTCCACTTTCACCTATTGACAATTTAGACACCTAGCCAAAAATTCTGCTATGTCCTTCTTCATGCCATTCCACCAATCCCGTAGGTCACCATACATCTTGGCGGCACCTGGATGTATAGAGTATCTGGAACCATGAGCCTCATGCAACATCTGATCTCTCAAATCATCAACACCTGAAACACACAAGCAACCCCGATATCGAAACACCCCATCTCCCCCTTTGGAGAAGACTTCTACCTTCTGATTCTGAACAGCTTCATTCAAATTTACCAAAATAGGATCCTCGTCTTGTCTAGCTTTAACTTTGGTCACTAAGGATGATTCTGACCCATTCTGAACAATGACATCACCATCTATCGAGTCAACAAGACGGTCTCCTAGCCGTGCAAGTCGATGTTCATCCTTCACTAACTCCTTCCTTTCCTCGTCTACATAGGACACACTCTCCATGAAAAGCCTGCTAAGAGCATCCGCCACCACATTAGCCTTGCCTGGATGATAGAGAACACTCATATCATAGTCCTTAAAAAGCTCCAACCACCTCATCTGATGTAGATGTAGATCCTTCTGAGTAAACATTTACTGTAGGCTTTTGTGGTCCAAAAACACATCTATACAGACCCCATATAGATAGTGACTCCAAATCTTCAAGGAAATTACTACCGCTACCAATTCAAAATCATGAGTCGGGTAGTTCTTTTCATGGACCTTCCGCTGCCTGGAAGCATATGCTATAACCTTACTGTGTTGTATCAATACACAACCAAGGTTGATCCTCGAAGCATTATAATATACCATAAACCCCTCGGTCCCTCAGGTAGGGTCAACACCGGTGTTGAGATGAGTCGAGTCTTCAACTCTTTGAAGCTCTTCTCATAACCCTCCGACCATTGAAACCTCACTTTCTTCTAGGACAACTTAGTCAATGGTGCTGCAATGGACGAAAACCGCTCAACAAATCTCCAATAATAACCAGCTAAACCCAAGAACCTCTTGATATCCGAAGGATTCATCGATCTAGGCCAATTCTTCACCGCTTCTTTCTTTTGAGAGTCTACCTATACTCCCTCACTTGACACCATATGGCCTAAAAATGCCACTGAGTTCAAACAAAACTCACATTTACTGAATTTAGCATACAACCGGGGATCCTTAAGAATCTGTAGCACCACTCTCAAATGAGTGACATGCTCCTCCTTGCTCTGAGAGTATATGTGAATATCATCTATGAACACAATCACGAGCATATCCAAATATGGCTTAAACACCCTATTCATCAAATCCATAAAAGCTTCAGGAACATTCCTTAGTCCAAAAGACATAACTAAAAACTCATAGTGACTATACCGAGTCCTAAAGGCTATTTTCGGGATTTCACTCTCCCAAACCCTGAGCTGATGGTATCCGGATCTAAGGTCTATCATTGAAAAGCACTTGGCACCCTGAAGTTGGTCAAACAAATCATCAATCTTGGGGAGAGGATACCTGTTCTTGATAGTGACCTTGTTTAGTTTCCAATAATCAATGCACATCCGAAGGGAACCATCCTTCTTTCGGACAAAGAGAACTGGTGCACCCCATGAGGATTTACTAGGTCTAATGAAGCCCTTGTCTAATAGGCCATTCAACTACTCCTTAAACTCCTTTAGCTCAGTTGGAGCCATGCTGTAAGGAGGAATAGATATAGGCTGCGTATTGGGAAGAAGGTCAATACCAAAATCGATCTCCCGCTTAGGAGGAATTTCGGGTAAATCCTCTGAAAACACCTCTGGATACTCATACACTATAGGAACTGACTAGATAGTCGGGGTTTCAGACGTAACAACCTTAACCCTAACTAGATGGTACACGCAACCTTCAGAAATTATCTTTCTGGCCTTAAGGTAGGAAATGAAGCGACCTACAGGCACAACTAAACTACCCTTCCACTCTAGGACTGGCTAACCCAGAAATCTGAACTCTTTTGCATGAGTTCTACAATTGACTGAAGCATAACATGCATATAACCAATCAATGCCAAAGATAACATCAAAATCGGTCATGGATAACTCTATTAAATCTACTGAGGTGACTTTCTGAAGTACTGTGACAGGGCAATTTTTATATACCCGTCGAGCTATGATTGAATCACCGACTGGAGTAGCGACTGAGAAGGGTTCTAATAAGATTTCGGGACTGACTCTGAAACTACTAGCAACATAGGGCATCACAAAAGATAAAGTATCCCCTATGTCTAACAATGCATATCCATCAAGGTGGAATACTCGTAACATACCAGTGACTAGATCTAGGGAGACCTCCTACTCCTGACGAGATGCTAGGGCATAGAATCTGTTTTGATACTAACCACCACCCGCACTAGTAGATGCCCCCTGTTGGGCTGGGCGTGCTGGTGGAGTTGCTGAACTAGAAGCTGGGCCTCGGCCCCTATTTTGACCCTGTCTGGCTGCTGGGCAATCCCTAAGCATATGTTTGGGCTTCCCGCACCTGAAACAAGAACATGAACCTACTAAGCACTAACCCACGTGTCTCCAGCCACATCTACTACACTCTAGAGTGCTTGTCTCTGCGGGTCTGCTACTCTAACCTCTAGAGCCTGATGCTCGTCCCCTCTGATCGCGACTGGATCTAGATGGCATACTCATAGCTGAAGGCGCTAGGGTTTAAGACCTATGGTGGGACTACTGACGATGTCCACTAGGTCTTTGCTGGGAGAATCCGAAGCTATTAGTGTTGGCCCTCTTGGCCTCTCTCTCCTGCTCACGCATCTACACCGCCTCCATCTGCTAGGCATATAGGACTATCCAAGCAAAGTCAATGTCCTGAAGGAGTATCACAGTCTGGCAATCCCTGACCAAGTGGTCTACTATACCATGCACGAACCGGCTCACTCGGGCTCTCTGATCTGTCACCATCTCAGGTGCATACCTGGACAGACAAGTGAACTCCAAGGCATACTCCTGAACTGTCATTCTTCCTTACTTTAGGTTCATAAACTCGGTTGATTTAGTCTCCCTTATCTTATGAGATAAGAACCGATCCAGAAATGCAACATGAAACTCCGCCCAACCAATAGGGCCTGCTCCAACTACCCTGCTATCCTTCCATTGCTTGATGCAGATATGCGCGACCCCTTTCAACTGATACGAGGCTAGATCGGCGCACTCCTCTCCGAACACCCCCATGATCTGGGTGATCTTTAGAACCTCATCATTAAACTCGTGTGGATCCTCATCTACCTTTGATCCAAGAAACTCCGAAGGGTTCATCCTCAAAAAATCTCTTCCTCTTACCGTTGTCGTATTCCTATTTTGAGGGATATGCGCTACCACCTGTTGATTGACCTGGGCCATCAAGGCCTGAACTAGCATCTGTATGGCTACCCTAAACTTTGCGTAGGCAACCTACTCGGGTACATGCTCCTCATGGGCTAGTGGGGTCTGTTGGTACCCATCTCCATTGCCATTCTCATGGCCATCTCCATTTCCGTTTCTTCTTCCATTGGCTCGACGAGGAGGCATGATTCTTCAAACGCATATAGCACGATTTAGAAGGATAGAGAGATATTTCATCACATGACTTAGATCATGAAAGAAGGGAACATTTCCTAAGACATTTAGTAGCCTCTTTGTAAAAAGTGTGGAGCACTTCACACCCATGAAAAATACTCTACTTAACGCGGCTTTCGGACACCCTAGGACACTTCAAAAACTAATGCTCTAATATTAAGTCTTTTAGGACCCGAACATAGGCCCGGATCGAGACACGGGACAAAGAACCCCAAGAGGCTCCAAGTCGACCCAAGGAATGAAAATGACATCTAACACAATCATAATAAAGGAAAATATCAACATAATTAACATAGTAGAAGTCTGATAATCTCATAACATCGAAATACATAACTCAAGACCGAAGTTGATTACATGCTATGTTTGTAAAGCCTCTACTACTGAAGAGTTGATAGGACAAGACTCCAACTAACACACTAAAGTCTGAAACTGAAAGTACTAGAATAACTGAGAAGAAGGGCCCTCGAATGACGAGGACTCACCACTCTGGCTGGTAAGTGCGAGTGCGGCAGGTCTGGCTAATGGAAATACTGAGCCTGAATATCTGAGCATGTATCATGAAACCCCATATATTCATCAACTAGAATTTCATGAATTGAGAAGGGATTGAGCATGGGTATGGACAAATACACCCATTCATAACCTTACATACCTGCAGAAATCTGATTTCACAACTTCCTTGATTGCCCAATGGGAATTTGGGGATGAACTTGAGGAATTTAGGCTTGATCACCCTTGGGAGCTTCTAGACTTGCATGAATGGAAGTGAATATGCCTAGAATGAACTTTTCCCTCTTAAAACACTCTATTTAGAGCTTAAAACGACGTAGTTTAGGCCTTTGGAGCTTAGGAATTACGAAAAAGCCCTTAATAAATTTGCAGGGAAAACCACACTGCTAGTCCCCACGAAGGACTGGACAACTCGTGCCCAATCACCACGACTCATGGTCCTTCCCTCATTGGCTGCACTGGACATTCTCAACACTGGTCACCACGAGGGACACCACGACTCATGGTGACACCCATCAAGGACACTGCCAAAAACATTCGTTCTTCAATCGACTCTTGACCACAAACCACTCAATAAATCGTGGTGCTGACCACAACTCGTGGTCAAACCCGTGGTCACCTCAAAACTCAAAATCCCAACCAAGTCCAAACTCCTCCCCATGAGTCACTCAACGACTCGTGGTGCACCCCACGGGTCATTGGATGACACCATTCCAACTCCTAGGTCTAATCTTAGGGTTTTTGGGGTATTACATGTTCATATCTTCCTTATTCCGCAAGGTAGGTTCACCGGTATGGTTGAGGACTCCCATATCCTCTTAAACAGTGTTAGGAACATAACTGAACCCAGGTAGAGTGTTATCCATTACCATATCCTCTATCTCTACCCCAATATTAGTGTTAGGCGCGGCATGAATTCCAAGACCCAAAGTTTCCTTTCTTTCCACCGAGAGGGGGACATTGAACATTTACTATTGTTGGAGCAAAGCACCATCACCCCATATAAAAATCAGAGTCAATCTCGTGTACCCCTTTTTCTTTCTTCTTTCTTTCCTCTCTTTTGTAAGGAAGGTCAACTTAGTGAAAAGGGAGTTCATCTTTGGTCTTTTGGTCAGAGGTTCCATGAGGGATGTAATACCCCGAAAGTGCCTAAGACTAGACCCGGGAATTTAAAATGGAAGTTGGTAGAAATCTATAAAATTATCACAGAATGAGTCATGCAACGGATCATTGGTTCCACTAATGATTCGTAGGAGGTGTTCATGGTGAGGTACAGTGTCATGACCCAAACGTACACCCGGATCATAGACATAGGTCAAGAGACCCCGAGAGACCCCAAGTCGACCCATGGCACATGCATACAACTAATCTCATTTAAATAAGCTAAATACTAAACATAAAACATAGCGGAAACGTAATCATAGCATAACATCAGAAAATACTAGACGTACACATAAGCGGAGTACTACATACTTGTCTGAAAGCCTATACTACATATGATGGGTTGATGGGACAACATCCCCAACTAACCCGAATAATACTAAAACACGAGATAACATAAAAGTCTATCAAATGGCCCTCAAAACATGAGGACTCGCCAATAAGATGAGAGCGTAAGATGAGATGGACTAAGGATAAGGATGAGCCTGAGATCCGAACCGTGTATCACAAAACGATACAGCATAGGAAGTATGTGGTCTGTACATGGAATGTATCGAGTATGCAAGGTAAGTAAAATGGACATTTAAAAGCAGAATAAAACTCATAAGTAAACGTAGGAGAAGGACATCATGCATATATCATAAGCTCCGTAAGAAAACATAATGCTCAAGGCTTTCAAATCATTCATAAAGCGTACATAATCATAATCGTAAGTAAACTTTATCAAAACATAACTTGAGCCAATAACATAAACATAAAAATGCATAAGATATGCAGAACAATGGGAGGACTCGTCATAACCGATACCATCATGGTAGAGCCTTTCATGATGCCCCACTATCTTGCTCAAGTGGGCAGAGCCGACCCTGGCTTGCTAAGCGAGGGTCGTGCATTAGGCGTGATATCACATTTGAGGGTATCATTAATGATACATCATATCATTTAGAAACCCACAGTGGCACATGGTTATGAGACACCGGTGTAGTCCTTTGAATGCCGGGCTGCTCGGTGCTAGACACGGCTCCAAAAAACATGCATATGGCTCATACATAAATCAATAACATCATGCATTAAGATTCACTGGCTAAACTATAACATTTATCATCATTGATCCCCTTTAAAACATGCTTAGCCAAGAATCATAGGCCCTTTTCATCGGCAAACATCATAAATCGATAAATCATGTACTTCGCTTCATAAATCATAAATCATTCTTAACATGTGGGCATTACCCAATACTTTGTCATATTCAATTCTTTCAAAATATGCTTATAAACATGGGTAACTTGAATTCATGATTTTTCATCATCAATAAATTCAAAATATTTCATATTCATCATAAATCATAACTTTCATGAACCTTCATCAAATGAGCATTTTAGATTTAAAAAGCTGAAACATGATTTTAAAGAAATAATATAAAACCTGCCCATCATTCATAATTCAATAATTTAAAACTCAATCAAATCATACCCATAAAGAGGAATAACATTTTCATGCATTTGGATAAACCCCATAGACTTGAATAGGAGAATTCATTATTTAAATTGAAATTTGGGCATAGGTGTGAAAGGGTTTCGCCCATTCTCAAACTCTACATACCTGGGAATGGGCTGATTTCGAAGTTCCTTGAAAACCCACAAAGAAATTTGTAGAAACTTGGAGGAGAAGACCTTGAATCTCCCTAAAACCTCTCTAAAATCTCTTGCATGGGAATGGGTATGCATTAGGGACTTAACCCACCTTAAAGACCCTATTTCGACCTTAAAACGACATAGTTTAGGCCTTAAGAGCTTAGAAAATTACGAGAAGGCCCTTACTAATTCGCAGAAAATAACTGTCAGGTGATCCTAACGGGTGACCAGACGACTCGTCAGGACGGGCAACAACTCGTCGTGTGGCTCATCAAGTACACTGCCTCCTCCTCCATTGTTATACCCCATAAGATTTCCGACACCTAGGTGGCCTAGTCGCATGGTGGTTAGGCATATTTGAAAGCCATACGTGCTAGAGAAAGGCCCGAGAAAGGATCGGACGAGAAACCTGTCGAACCATCGCGGAAGGAGCCGAGGCAGAGCCCCTCCGCGATGGCAATGTGTCACGGAGGTGGAGCCTCCGCGTTGGCTCCGTGACACATTGGCCTTGTCCAGGCCCAAGTATATAAAGCCCCACTTCGGTTTTAATTCATTTTAAACTTATAAATTTCCAGAAAACAGAGAGGAATAACCAGAGGAGGGAAAAGAACGAAGAGGGTAATATAATTTCGTCCGATTACGCTGCCAAACGTTGTCCAAACTCAAATTAACCTCAGATACCGAGGTATTTAGCAGCAGAGAGCATTCCTACGGATTTAGTTTCGGGAAATACGGCCGATGAATCGGTTAGCTGCCGGACTAAGGTAAGTGGAATTGCTCCAAACTAGTGTCTATGTGTTTCTAGCTGTGAAGTGAGTATTTCTCCCTTCTGGACTTCTGAAAAATAGTGAGTTTTTGACCGTCTTTAGATAAGCCTAAGTTTAGGCTATAATTATATCGAAAATAATGTCGTTCCTCAGAATAAAGTTGTATTTAGTACTGATTGATATATATATATGAATGCAGTTGGGAGGAATAGCTGAAATACTGACCAAGCTACGCCAGTTAGTCGGGAAATCAGAAGTGAGGGTATGTAAAGCTAGTCTCCTCGGCAAGTTAGTAATCTCGGTATAGTAAAGTAATTTAAAGGCCAGTAGAATGTTCAGAAGTCATGTATTATGTTTGTTACAAATGTTGGTATGATATTAGAAGCATCAGGTTATAATTAGCATGAAACTTGCTAGCACGATATAGATTCTAATACAAGTGTTAGGAACTGCACAGCATGCTCAGTATGTGATGTAGTACAGAATGTTAGGATATTATCGTATTCAGTTGAAACCCAGTAAAACAATGTAATATCTGTAAGGCATCTCAGAAGTAGAATGATAGGTTAAAATGAAGTTTAGGAAGCATGTTAGAGATAGTAAATCATGTTACTATAGAGACTCAGCGTACAGCATGGTTTTCAGCAGAAAAACTATATCTTGTTCAGCGTTAGACTCAGTACAGTATGGCAAAAGATTATATTTGTACATATACACTATTATCAGTCTCAGCATGAATTAAGTACGTACACATTGCCATCACTAGTTCAGCACATAGTATGTACAGATACTTTACTACTATTAGCTGCAGTATGTTGGATGTGCAGATAGTATTACTAGTTGAGACCGTTGTATTGTTTTGGGGTTGGATTACCTAGAATCCATGACTGCCCCAGGGTTAATAGCTGTATCGACTCGTCCGCCAGAGGATGAGGACACGTCGCTCTACGGAGTGGCATGCCATCCCACAGGGGACGAAGATGGGATGCCAGTTTTCCCCATATTGTGCCTTGGTCGGCCCTTACACACCCCTGTCGGGCGGATACGCCCGGGTGTTGATTCAGGAGTCCTCCAGACTCAGGTACAGTTATAGTCAGGGGCTTAGCGAGCCCAAGTGCATACATAGGGGACCGACAGGATGCTTATAGTTATTATAGGAGATGGGATGACCGGGGTAGGGGTATAGATTGCATGCTGGTTGTACCTCCCGGCTTATGGGGGCCGGGTAAGGTTTGTGTATGCTATGTTATGTTATGTTATGTTATTCCATGTTACATTAGATACGAGTAGATCGACAGTAGAATGATACATCTCCAGGTATGACTCCTACTCCTTCCAGTATAGTTAAGAGTAGGCATAGTTCTACATTATCAGACAGTTAATCTTTTTCTTCCTATTTCAGTTTCATCAGTTGTATTTTTGTTTTCAGATATCTCTTTCAGTTATTGCTTTACATACTCAGTACCAGTGGTACTGACGCCCGGTGGGGCGCTGCATTACTTGCCTGCAGGTACTCATAGACGAGGAGGCGATCCCTCGTGATTCCAGTCAGCGATCGAGTATTCAGCTCCTGTCATCCGGAGACTGAATCCTAGAGGTGTATTTCATTTTCTTTTGTTGTACAGTACGGGTAGGTCGGGGCCCTGTCCCGATCATTTCTATTGTTATTCCTAGAGGCTTGCAGTCTGTATATGTTTCCCTGTGGTCAGTTGAGCCGGTCGTGTGAGGCCGTGCAGTTGTATAGCTGTTAGTACTTTATTTCTTTTATGCTGGCCGTGTGGGGCCATAGCTTGAGAGTAGTGGTGACCTTGCCGTTCACGTAGCTTTTCAATACTTCATTGTTGAATTACAGATAACTGGACAGCATGGTGGCCTCGTCGACCCGCATAGGCTCCCCTATATTGAATGTGTTCTGGTTAGCTGATAGTACAGGTACAGGTGGCTATAGGCCAGTTGGCCGGAGGCTGTGTTTACAGCCGTTATATAGCCGGTTGGTTTCTTGGAATAGAACCAGGGCCAGCCAAAAGCACCAGACGTGCTTAGGCTGGACCATCTAGCAGTTCAGAGTCTAGAAGGCACTAGGTGCCCGTCATACCCTCCAAGGTGGGGTGTGACATCCATTAAAAGTCCATAGGCTTGCTCGCGACCCACCTCACAAGTCGTTCGAACAGGCCACGACCCATGGGGTCCCATCCGTTAGGTACACTGGTAGCTTCTTCTATCTTAACCCTAACCTCACCCCACGAGTGACATGACGACTCGTAGAGACTGTCCACTAGTTGTTATCTACCTTTTGGGGACCTCAATCCCTCCTTTATTCCAGGCCTTCCCATGAGTCACTTGATGACTCGTGGGGCCTCTTCACGAGTCGTCCCGCGACTCATCCTGTGCCTGCAACATCAATTCAAAAATTTTCCCGTTTCAACTCCCAGGTCCGATCTTTGAGCTTCCGGGGAATAACAATATCTCCCCCTTAGGAATGTTCATTCTCGAATGTTAGAAACACACAGAAAATGTAGAAACATGCAATCATCATATGCAAATACTGATTATTAAAATCGAAAACTGATGGAATGGATACCTCCAAAAAGAACTACATAACTGAAATGAATTCAGACATCTCATACATTTACCTCATCAAAAAACAAACTTGTATGCATGAACGGAACATGAAAAACTAATTAGAGGCTTAGGGCAAAATTGGTACCTCAAACTGAAACTGAGCGGATAGGGAACAGGTGTGAGTATTTAGCCATCATATCCTCTTCGGTGTCCCGCGTAGCTCCCTCAACATGCTGATTTCTCCATAATACTTTAACTATAGATACTTCTTTATTCCTTAGCTTACAGACTTGACGATCCAATATCTCCATCGGAATTTCCTCATAGCTGAGGCTATCCTTTACACCAACGCTGTCTACCGGGACTACTATAGTTGGATCACCCAAGCACTTTTTCAAGAGCGATACATGAAACACGGGATGAACTGAAGCTAACTCTGAAGGCAAGTCCAACTCATACGCCACCTTACTAACTCTCCTCATAACCCGGTAAGGACCAACATATCGGGGATTGAGTTTCCCCTTTTTCCCAAACCGCATGACCCCCTTCATGGGAGATGCCTTTAGAAATACCCAATCATCCCCATCAAAGTCCAAGTCTCTTCTCCTCACATTGGCATATGATTTCTGATGACTCTGAGTGGTTTTCAACCGGTCCCTTATTAACTGAACCTTCACCATTGCCTCGTGAACCAAATCTGGCCCTACCATAGCTACCTCACCAACCTCAAACCATCCGATGGGAGATCTACACCTTCGCTCGTAAAGAACCTCGAACGGTTCCATTTGGATACTGAAGTAATAGCTATTATTATAAGCAAACTCGATTAAGGGCAAATGATCATCCCAACCACCTTTGAAATCCATAACACATGCCCTCAACATATCCTTGAGGGTCTGAATGGTTCGTTCTGCCTGGCCTTCTATTTGCTGATGGAAGGTTGTATTGAGCTTAACTTGCGTCCCAAGTCCTTTTTGAAAAGAACGCCAGAATTGCAAGGTAAATTGAGTACCTCAATCTGAAATAATAGACAAGGGCACTCCATGAAGTCGAACCAACTCTCGAATATACAACCTGGCATAATCATCCGCTGAATTTGTGGTCTTGACCGGTAGGAAGGGTGCAGTCTTAGTTAACCTGTCTACCACCACCCAAATGGAGTCATAGTATCGGCAAGTACGAGGTAGGCTTGTAACAAAATCTATATTTATTTCCTCCCACTTCCAATTGGGAATGCTAATATCATGAAGTACAGCTCCCGGCCTTTGATGCTCGACTTTCACTTGATGACAGTTTGGACACTTAGCTACAAACTCCGTAATATCCTTCTTCATACCATCCCACCAATAGATTTCTCGCAAGTCCCGATACATCTTCGTGGATCCCGGATGGATAGAATATCTGGTACCATGTGCCTCATGCAATATCTGAACCCTCAAATTAGAGACGTCTGGGACACTTAGTCGACCCTGGTATCGTAGCACACCATCTCCCCATTGGGAGAAAATCTCCACTTTTTGACTCCACACTGCTTCCTTCAGCTTCCTTAAAGTTAGATCCTCATCTTGCTTAGATTTGATATTGACCACCAAGGAAGATCCTGCCCCATTTTGCACAACAATGCCGCCATCGGTCGAGTCAATCAGTCTAACTCCCAACCTTGCAAGTTGATGGATGTCTCTCACCAAATCCTTCTTTCCCTCGTCCACATGGGACACACTCTCCATAAAGAGCCTACTAAGTGCATCCGCAACCACATTAGCCTTGCCCGGATGGTAGAGAACACTCATGTCGTAGTCCTTTAGTAACTCCAACCACCTCCTTTTCCGAAGATTTAGATCCTTCTGTGTGAACACATATTGCAAGCTCTTGTGATCCGTAAACACATCCACGTGGACCCCATACAAGTAATGCCGCTATATCTTCAATGCAAACACCACCGCGGCCAACTCAAGATCATGGGTCGGGTAATTCTTTTCATGAACTTTCAACTGTCTCGAGGCATATCTTATTATCTTCCCATGCTGCATCAACATACATCCCAGTCCGACTCTTGAAGCATCACAATATACTACAAAGCCATCAGTACCCTCGGGTAAGGTTAACACTGTGCTGAAGTGAGTCGAATCTCCAATTCTTGGAAGCTTTTCTCACAAGCATCCGACAATTAGAACAGCACCGTCATTAGCTCATTCCCAGAGTTAGCATCCAGATCATTGGTGAGTCCTCATCTCTCGAGGACCAATTGATATCAGTTATCCTTTATGTTCAGTTTTCCAGACTTGTCGGGTCAGTTGGGGGTGTTGTCCTATCAACCCATCAGATATGTTAGAGGCTTCCAGACTATATTTAGTATCCAGCTATCATGTGTGAAGTGCATTTCACTTTCTATGTTATGTCATGATTATGCTTCCGCTATGTCATTATATTGAGTATTCCGCTTTATTTAATTGAGTTAGATGTATGTTCATGCCTTGGATCGATTTGGAGTCTCTCGGGGCTTCTTGTCCCGTGTTGCAATCTGGGTCTATGTTCGAGTCGTGCCAAACTTGGTATCAGAGAAATAGATTTAAAGTTTCCTACGGTGTTTGAAAGCCGCGTTAAATAGAGTCTTTTTCATGGGTGTGAAGCATGCCACACTTATGAAGAAAAGGCTACGAGACGTTTAGGAAATGTCCCCTCCTTTCATAATCTATGTCATGCGATGAAATGTCTTTCTATCCTTCTAACTCATTCTATTCACGAGTGCAAAATCATGGATCCTCGCAGAGTTAACGATAGAAGAAGTGGAAATGGAAACGGCCACGAGAATGGCAATGGAGATGAGCACCAACAAGCCCCACCAGTCTAGGAGCACCATGCACCGGAGCTGGTTGCCCATGCTGAATTCCGGGCAGCCATTCAGATGCTAGCACAGGCCTTGACCGCTTAGGTCAACTAGTAGGCAGTGGCGCATGTCTCGCAAAATAAAAGTACGACGGCAGCATGAGTCAGATATTTCTTAAGGATGAACCCACTGGAGTTCCTTGGGTAAAAAGTAGATGAGGACCCGCATGAGTTCATTGATGATATTTTGAAGATCACCCAGATAATGGGGGTGACTGAGGAGGAGTGTGCTGATGTGGCCTCATATCAGTTGAAAGGGGGCGCACACATCTAGTTTAAGCAATGGAGCGATAATAGGGCTATGGGAGCAGGTCCTATTGGTTGGGAGGAGTTTTACATCGCTTTTCTGGATCGGTGTTTTCCTCGAGATGAGGAAGATTAAAGTAGTAGAGTTCATGAATCTAAAGCAAGGGAAGATGATGGTTTAAGAGTATTCTTTGGAGTTCACCCATTTGTCTAGATACACCCCAGAGTTAGTGGCTGACTAGAAGGCTTGGGTGAGCAGGTTCGTACATGGAGTGGCGGACTATTTAGACAAGGATTGGAGGATTTCCATGCTTCATCGAGATATTGAATTTTACCGGATAGTGTTGCATGCCCAGCAAATGGAGGCGGTGCATTTGAGAGAGAGAAATATTAAAGGGACCAAACAAAAAGCTATGGGTTCACTCAGTAGAGATTCGACGGTGGTCACCGCCCTCAGATTCAGCAAAGATCACTAGCTCTAACACCATCATCAGCTAGTGTTCAATCCAGACCCAAGGGTGATCAGAGGAGTAGGGCCTCACGTTCGAGGGACCAGGGGGGCATGCAGGTAGAGTGCACATATTTGGCTTTCGGGACGTGTGGCAAGAGTCATGTTTGGGAGTGCATACAAGGCTCAGATATCTGTTATGGGTGCGGTAGATCCAGCCACATGCGCCGAGCGTGTCCATTGGCTAGACAGGATGATGATAGAGGTCATGCTCAAACTACCAGGTCAGCATCAGCTCCAGCACGCTGAGCTTCACAGGGGGCATCACTAGTGGGGGTGGCGGACAGCGCCAAAATAGATTTTATGCCCTTGCCTCGCGTCAGGAATAGGAGACTTCACCGGATGTGGTTACTGATATGTTACGAGTGTTTCATCTTGATGTTTATGCTTTGTTAGATCCAGGGGCTACCTTGTCTGTTGTGACACCTTATATTGCTAGTAGCTTTGGAGTCAGTTCCAAAATTCTATCAGAACCATTCTTAGTCTCTACTCCCGTTGGTGATTCAGTTGTAGCTAGGAGGGTGTTTAGAAGTTTCCTGGTCACAGTATTGCAGAAAGTCACCTATGCAGACCTAATAGAGTTAGCCATGACTGACCTTAATATTAATCTCAACATAGATTGGTTGTATGCATGTTATACTTTTTTTAATTGTAGGACCCATGCGGTGGAGTTTCGCTTTTTGGGTGAGTCGATTTTAGTATAGAAGGGTAGTTCAACCATGCTTGTAGGTCATTTTATTTCCTATCTTAAGGCCGGGAAAATAATTTCTAAGGGTTGTGTATACCATCTAGTTCCTGTTAAGTATGTTGAGTCCAAGACCCCGACTATCTAGTCAGTCCCAGTAGTAAGTGAGTTACTAGAGGTCTTTTCAAATGATTTGCCAGGAGTTCCTCCCGAGCGCGAAATTGATTTTGGTATTGACCTTCTTCCCAATACGCAACCTATATCTATTCCTCCCTATAGAATGGCTCTATCCGAGCTAAAAGAGTTGAAGGAACAATTGAAGGATCTTTTGGGTAAGGGTTTCATTAGACCGAGCAAGTCCCCATGGGGTGCACCAGTTCTCTTTGTCGGAAAGAAAGATGGCTCTCTTCGTATGTGTATTGATATCGGCAATTAAACAAGTTCACTATCAATAACAGGTACCCTCTACCCAGAATTGATGATTTGTTTGACCAGATTCAGGGTGCCAAGTGCTTTTTGAAGATAGATCTTAGGTCTGGATACCATCAGGTCAGGGTTCGGGAGAGCGACATCCCGAAGACAGCCTTTAGGATGCGGGATGGTCATTATGAGTTTGTAGTTATGCCTTTTGGACTAACGAATGCTCCTGCGGCTATTATGGACTTGATGAACTAGGTGTTCAAGCCATACTTGGATATGTTCGTGATCGTGTTCATTGATGACATCCTGATATACTCCAGAGCGAGGAGGAGCATGCCTCTCATTTGAGGGTGGTGCTACAGACTCTTAAGGATCTCCAATTATATGCTAAATTTCGAAAGTGCGAGTTTTGGTTGAACTCAGTGGCATTTTGGGCCATGTAGTATCAAGTGAGGATATAAGGGTGGACTCTCAGAAAATAGAAGCGGTGAAGAATTGGCTTAGACTGGTGAATCCCTCAGATATCCGGAGCTTTTTGGGCTTAGCTGTCTACTATCGGAGATTTGTTAAGGGCTTTTCATCTATTTCAGTGCCATTGACCAAATTGACCCAAAAGAAAGTGAAAATTCCAATGGTCGGAGGCTTGTGAGAGAAGCTTTCAGGAGTTGAAGACTCGACTTACCTTAGGACTGGTGTTAACTCTACCAGAGGGTGATAATAGGTTTGTGGTGTATTGCGATGCTTCAAGGATGCCTTGGTTGTGTTTTGATGCAGCATGGCAAGGTTATAGCATATGCTTCTAGACAGCTGAAAGTTCATGAGAAGAATTACCCGACCCACGATCTTGAATTGGTGGCGGTGGTATTCGCCTTGAAGATATAAAGGCAAATAATTTGTATAGGGTCCATGTAGATGTGTTTACGGGTCATAAGAGTTTACAATATGTGTTTACTTAGAAAGATCTCAATCTTCGGCAAAAGAGGTGGTTGGAGCTACTTAAGGATTACGATATGAGTGTCCTTTAGCATTCGAACAAAGCTAATATAGTAGAAGAAGCACTTAGTAGACTCTCTATGGAGAGTGTATCCCATGTGGATGAGAGAAGAAAGAAGCTGGTGAAGGATGTGCATCGACTCACAAGGTTGGGAGTTCAGTTGGTTGCCTCGACCAATGGCGGTGTTATAGTTCAGAACGGATCAGAATCATTCTTGGTGACCGATGTAAAAGCTAGACAAGATGAGGATGCCATTTTGGTAAAGTCAAAGGAAGTCGTCAAGATTCAGAAGGTAGAGGTCTTCTCCAAAGGGGGAGATGGTCTACTTTGATATCAGGGTTGCTTGTATGTTCCGGGACGTTGATGATTTATGAAATTAGATGTTGCATAAGGCTCACGGTTTTAGATATTCAATTCATCCAAGTGCCACCAAGATGTACCGTGACCTACGGGAAGTCTATTGGTGGAATGGCATGAAGAAAGACATCGCAGAATTTGTAGCTAACTGCCCAAACTGTCAGCAAGTGAAGGTTGAGCATTAGAGACCGGGAGGTGTGCTTCAGGATATCATTATTCCTACCTAGAAGTGGTAAGAAATCAATATGGACTTCATCACAGGGTTGCCTCGCATTCATCGGTAATATGACTTCATTTGGGTTGTTGTAGACAGGTTGACCAAAGCCACTCATTTTCTATCGGTAAAAGCACTGATTCTGCGGAAGACTATGCCAAACTATACATTCGGGAGATGGTCTGATTGCATGGAGTGCCCTTGCCCATCATATCAGACGGAGGTACCCAATTTACCTCTCAATTTTGGAGGTCGTTTCAAAAAGGGCTGGGTACTCAAGTTAAGCTTAGTACAACATTTCACCCGCAAACGGATGGTCAAGTGGAGCGGACAATTCAGACTCTCGAGGACATGTTGAGAGCGTGTGTGATTGACTTTAAGGATAGTTTGGATGATTATTTGCCTCTTATCGAATTTGCATACAATAACAGCTACCATTCCGACATTCAGATAGCTCTATTTGAGGCTCTCTATAGGCAGAGATGTAGATCACTTATTGGTTGGTTCGAAGTTGGTGAAGCTGCGATGATAGGACCAAATTCAGTCCATGAGGCCATGGAGAAAGTTCAGCTCATACGGGATAGGTTGAAAACAGCTCAAAGTCACCAAAAGTCCTATGCCAATGTGAGAAGGAGAGAACTTGAGTTCGAAGTGGGTGATTGGGTGTTTCTAAAGGTTTCTACCATCAAGGGAGTCAAGAGGTTTAGAAAGAAAGGAAAACTCAGTCCTCGTTATCTTGGCCCCTATCGGATTGTGAAGCGGGTTGGTAAGGTAGCATATGAATTGGAGTTGCCCTCAGAATTAGCTTCTGTTCATCTTGTTTTTTATGTATCACTCTTAAAGAAGTGTTTGGGTGATCCATCTCTAGTTGTCCCGGTGGACAATGTTGGTGTGAGAGACAGCCTTAGTTATAAGGAGGTTCCGGTGGAAATACGGGATTGTCAGGTTTGAAGGCTAAGAAACAAGGAAGTAGCTTCAGTTAAAGTTTTATGGAGGAACCAGCATGTTGAGGGAGCTACTTGGGAAGCCGAAGCAGACATGATGGCTAGATACCCACATTTATTCTCTATCGGCTCAGTTCCAACTTGAGGTATCAGTCTTTCCATATCACTCTATTTAATTTCATGTTCATTTCATGTGTCCAAGTTTCTTTTATGTGAAAGTATGTATGTATAGTTCGTGAATTCAGTTCAGACATGTAGTTCAATTCGGAAGTAGTCATTCCGTCAATTTTCAGCTTAAATGATCAGTATTTGAATATGATGATTGAATTCTCTGTTTTCTGTATGCTTTCCCACATTCGAGGATGAATGTTCCCAAAAGAGAGATATTGTAATACCCCAAAAGTGCCTACAACTAGACCCGGGGATTTTAAAAAATAGAAGTTGGCAGAAATCTGAAAAATTATCACAGAACGGGTCATGCAACAGATCGTTGGTTCCACCAACGATCCATAGGAGGTGTTCATGGTGAGGTATAGTAGGGTCGAAGTTGGGAGTACGGGTCAAGGAACAACCCGTGGTTTGATGTCACGAGTCATTGTTTATGGTCGTGGTGAGACTGATCCTTAGTCTAGGAGGAAGTAATGGGTTGTAGGACGACTCATCGTGAGCACCAACGGATTGTGGTAAGTAATCATGGGAAGGAGGAGGATAAATCTCTAGTCGAGGTGACGGATAGAAACCACGACTCGTTGGAAGGAGGCATGAGTCGTGGTGTGGCTCGTGGGAAAGCCCATGTGCAAGTCATCAGGGGGAAGTAACGAGAGGATCCAACGGATCGTCGTCTGATGTAACGACTCATCCTGTCGAGTTGTGGGATTAGAATCTGAAAAGTTAAGAATTGGAAGGAGATGTAAAAAATAGACACTATGAGTCGTGGTATCAAGGCATGACCCGTAGGATCGGTTGCTATCACTGCCAGTGCAGAATTTTCAGGGAATTCATTAAGGGTATTTTCATCATTCCTAAGTCCTAGGGTCCTAAACTACGTCGTTTAAGACTCGAAGTGCAGTGTTTTATGAGGGAAAAATCTATCCTAGGCTCATTCACATCCATGCATGCATATTGAAGGGGTTTAGGAGATGATCATGTTAGATTTCTTCAAACTTTCCTTCAATCTTCCATTGGGCTTTCAAGGAGTGGTAAAATCAGATCTTCCCTAGGTATGTAGGGTTATGAATGGGTGGATCCGTTCACACCCATGCCCAATCTCTCCCTAAATCATGGAAATTTCTATGTTGATTCTATGGGTTTTTAACCCAATGCATGAAATTCCTAATTCTCTACATGGGTATGATCTAAATGAGTTTTTATTATTGAATTATGAATCATGAGGCAAGTTTTACATTGTTTTTCATTCAAATCATATTTCAAACTTTATAAATTTAAATGCCCATTTATGAGAGTTTAATGAAAGTTGAGATTTATGATGAATGTTCATATATGATGAGATATTAACGATGAAAAGCATGTTTTCAAGTTATCCATATTTATAATTATATTTTCAAGTGAATTGAATATTTTCAAGCATGTTAAGGTATTGGGCAATTCCCACATGTACGTACAATATATGATTTATGATATAAATTTCATGATTGATCGATTTATGATGTTGGCCTATTCATGGGCCCTTGATTCATGGCTAAACATGTATGGATCAACGATGTTAATGTTTATTTGTCCATGAATCTCATGAATGATGTTTATGATTTACATACGAGCCTAATGTGCATGTTTTTTTTGAGCAGTGTCTAGCAACGAGTAGTCTGGTATTGAAAGGACTACGCCGGTGTCTCATAACTATGTGCCACCATAGATTCATATTGATACATTACAATGTTAATGGATCCGCTCTTTCATGATATCACATACTGCACGTCCCTTGCCTGGCAAGCCTGGGACAATTCTTCCCACTTGAGTGAGATAGTTGGGGCATCATGCAAGGCTCTACCATGATGGTGTCGGTTATGACGAGTCCTCCCATTGTTCCTCATGATTTATGCATGGTTATATTCATATTATTTTATCTCAAGTTATATTTAATGAAGTTTTTCTCCTATTATTTTGATTATAACTGGTTTACGAATGTTTTGAAAACCTTGAGCCTTATATTACCTTATGATATTTATATTATGAGCATGTTGTCCTACTCTTATGAACTTTTATGTGTTTTAAAAGTCCGTTTTACTTACCTTGCATACTCGATACATTCCAGTACCGACTACATACTCTATGTTGTATTGTTTCATGATACAGGTTTCGATCTTCAGACCCAGCACCGTCATTAGCTCATTCCCAAAGTTAGCATCCAATTCCTTGGAGAGTCCTCATCTCCGAGGACCAATTTATATCAGTTATCCTTTATGTTCAATTTTTTAGACTTTTTGGGTTAGTTGGGGGTGTTGTCCTATCAATCCATCAGATATGTTAGAGGCTTTCAGACTATACGTAGTATCCAGCTGTCACGTATGAAGTGCATTTTTCTTTCTATGTTATGTCATGATTATGTTTCCGCTATGCCATTATGTTGAGTATTCCGCTTTATTTGATTGAGTTAGATATATATTCATACCATGGGTCGACTTGGAGTCACTTGGGGCTCCTTGTCCCGTGTTGCGATCAGGGTCTACGTTCGAGTCATGACAAGGGATCTTGGTTTTCCTCTTCTATGGCAATAGGGATTCTGTTACCATGGTATTTCTTCCCTTGTTTAAGCATGTTGGCTTTTGTTGACATTTTTATGGAAGCTTCTATAGTATCCATGTTTTTTTTGTCATAAAAATGAGGGCCTGAGTTATCAAATACCTTTGTACTTCTATATTCTGGCACATTCTTCATAGATTGTTACTTCTTCCCATTGCCTTTCCTTTTATTTTGACCCTTATTCCTAACCACGGTGGTCCATCTCTCTTCCTCTGGGCTTTTCTTTGGCTCTCTAGTAATATCTGAATCCATCTCCAGGTTTGTTTCAGGGGGGCCTTGAATTATCCTTTTGCGTAGCCATATCTCTCGGTCGCTTATGAACCTTGTCATTTGTTATATGTACCTCCATAACTCATTTTTCTTTGTTTCCTTTGTTGGCAAAGTCATTTTTCTCAAGGTGTAGAGATCTACAATTAGATCATTATGACCTTGCATTCTAAATTTGTAGCAAAATTTTGGTATAAATTCAAATTTCGGCCGTTGCACTACAAACTCCTTCATTCCTATTGAATTACGATTTCAGTTTGAACCTTTTTTAGGAGTTGTTTTGTGACATCAATTTCAACCTTTACCTTAGCAGTAATAGGTCTCGTTTTAGCCAGAGTGGCCTTGTCTGTAATGGTCAGTGTTATACCCCGTAAGATTCCCGGCACCTAGATGGCCTATTCGCGCGTTGGTTAAGCATATTTGAAAGCCATACGTGCTAGAAAAAGGCCCGGGAAAAGATCGGACGTAAAACCTGTCGAACCATCACGGAAGGAGCCGGGACAGAGCCCCTCCACGATGGCAGCATGTCACGGAGGCGGGGCCACCGCGTTGGCTCCGTGACACGTTGGGCCTGTCCAGGCCCAAGTATATAAAGCTCCACTTCGGTTTATTTTCATTTAAATCATTTGGTAAATTCCAGAAAACGTAGAAAATAGAGAGAGACGAAGAGGATTAACATATTATCATCCGATTACGCTGCCAAACGTAGTCTAAACTCAAATTAACCTCAGGTACCGAGGTAGTTAGTAGCAGGGAGCATTCCTACGGATTTTGTTTCGCGAAATACGGCCGACGAATTGTCGAGCTACCGGACTAAGGTAAGTAGAATGTCACACCCCGCCTTGGGGGGTATGACTGGCACCTGGTGCCCTACTAGGACATGACCTGCTGGACTGTTAAGCCTGGGCACATCTCGTGCCTGGCTGGCTCTAACTCACATTTCTGGAAACAAAGGGCTATATAATGGCTGTAAACACAGCCCCCGGCCCATTGGCCTATAGCCTTCTGCACCTGTACTAACAGCTGACCAGAAACATATCAACTCAGGGGAACCTATGCGGGCCGACAAGGCCACCATGCTGTCTAGTTATCTGCAACTCAATCATGAAGTACTAAAAGCTACGTGACCGGCAAGGTCACCACTACTGGCAAACTATGGCCCCACACGGCCAACATAAAAGGAAGAAGGAATACTAACAACTATACAACTGCACGGCCTTACACGACTGGCTCATCTGACCACAGGGAATATATACAGACTGCAAGCCTCTAGGAATAGCAATAGAAATGATCGGGGCAGGGCCCCGACCTACCCGTACTATACAACAAAAAGGAACTGAAATACACCTCTGAAATTCAGTCTCCGGATGACAGGAGCTGAATACTCGATCGTTGATGGGGATCACGTAGTATCGCCTGCTCGTCTATGAGTACCTGCAGGCAAGTAATGCAGCGCCCCACCGGGCGTCAGTACCGCTGGTACTGAGTATGTAAAGCAATAACTGAAAGCAAAGTCTGGAAACAACAAAGTAACTGATAAACTGAAGTAGGAGGGATTAGATTAACTGCCTGATACTGTAAGTCATACCTTTTCTCATTTACACTGGAAAGAAATAGAAGTCATACCTGGAGACGTATCCCTCTACTGCTGATTTACTCGTGTCTAACATAACATGGCATAACATGAAATAGCATAACATGGCACACACAAACCTTACCCGGCCCCCATAAGCCGGGAGGTACAACCAGCACAGAATCTACACCCCTACCCCGGTCATCCCATCTCCTATAATGGCTGTAAGAATCCTGCCGGTCCCCTGGGTATGCACTTGGGGTCGCTGAGCCCCTGACTATAACTGTACCTGAGTCCGAAGGACTCCTGAATCAACACCCGGGCGTATCCGCTCGACGGGGGTGTATAAAAGCCGACCAAGGAAAAATATGGGGAAACTGGCATCCCATCTTCGTCCCCTTGCGGGACGGCATACCACTCTGTAGAGTGACGTATCCTCGTCCTCTGGCGGACGAGTCGATACATCTATTAACCCTGGGGCGGTCGTGGATGCTAGGTAGTCCAACCCCAAACAATACAACGGTCTCAACTAGTAATGTTGTCTGTGTATCTCACATGCTGAGGCCAACAGGGGTAAGGTATCGTATATATTACATGCTGAGCTAAAAATAATAATCTGTACGTGTTTGGTACGTGCTGAGGCTGGTAAATATATATATATGAATATAGTCTCCTGCTAAACTGTACTGGGGCAAAGGTCGTACAAGATAGTGTTTCTGCTGAAAACTATGTTGTTTACTGAGTTTCTGTATTAACATGATCTGCTATTCCTAACATGCGTTCTAAACTTTATTTTAGCCTGCCATTCCATTTCTGGAGTGTTTTACGGATATTACATCACTTCGCGGGGTTTCAACTAAATACAAAGATATCTTAACATGTCATACTACATCACATACTGAGCATACTGAGCAATCTCTAACACTTGTGTTAGAATCTATGTCGTACTAGTAGGTTTCATACACGTTACAACCCAATGCTTCTCATATCGTATCAATATTCATAATAAACGTAACATTTGACTTCTGAACGTTCTACTGGCCTGTAAATCACTATACTGTACCGATATTACTTAACTTGCCGAGGGAACTAGCTTTACATACCTTATCCTTGAACTATTCATCCGTCGGACGAAGCTCGGCCGGTACTTCAGCTATTTTCTCCCAACTGCATTCATAAATATGCCAATTAATACTAAATACAGCTTTACTGTAAAGAGCAATGTCACTTTCGATATAGTTTATAGCCTAAACTTAGGCTTATCGAAAGACGGTCGAAAACTCGCTATTTTTTGGTGGTCCAGAAGGGAGAAATATTCACTTCTCAGCTAGGAACACATAGACATTAATTTAGAGCAATTCTACTTACCTTAGTTCGGTGGCTTGCCGATTTGTCGGCTGTATTTCACGAAACTAATTCTGTAGGAATGCTCTCTACTGCTAAATACTTCGGTATCTGGGATAAATTTGAGTTTGGGCAGCGTTTAGCAGCATAATCGGACGAAAATTATTTAATTTCTTCGACCCTTTTCCCTTCACTGCGTTTGCTCTCTGTTTTCTGGAATTTCCTAAGTGTTTAAATGAAATTAAACCGAAGTGGGGCTTATATACTTGAGCCTGAACCTAGGCAACGTGTCACGGAGCCATTGCGGAGGCCTCACCTCCGTGACACGCTGCCATCACGGAGGGGCTCTGCCTCGGCTCCTCCCACGATGGTTTGACGGGTTTCTCGTCTGATCTTTTTCCGGGCCTTTCTCTAGCATGTATGGCCTTCGAATATACTTAACCAACGTGCGAATAGGTCGTCTAGGTGCCGGGAATTCTATGGGGTATAACATAGAATTTCTCCAAACTAGTGTCTATGTGCTCCTAGCCGTAAAGTGAATACTTCTCCCTTCTGGACTTCTGGAAAATAGCAAGTTTTCGACCGTCTTTCGATAAGCCTAAGTTTAGGCTATAATTATATCGAAAGTGACGCCGTCCTTTAGAATAGTGTTGTATTTAGTACTAATTGACGTGTCTATGAATGCAGTTGGGAGATTTAGCTGGAATATTGACCGAGCCTCGTCCGACAGTCGGATAACTCGAGGTTAAGGTATGTGAAGTTGTTCTTCGGCAAGTTAGTAAGTCTTAGCGTGGTAAATCATAGTAAACTCTGTATTTGAAACTCTCGGAGTTGAATGTTGAGAATTAGGTAAGTCTAATAGATTCTGAGTTGTGTTGTCGTATTGTATTCAGTCCGAAAGTTAGTAAAACATGCGCCAAAGGGCGAGTTAGCATTCCAGATTCAGTATAGCTTATTGTATGATTAGCAAGCATGTTGTAGAACAAAAAGAGACAGATTTTCAGAATAAAGTTAGTAAAGTAAAATATGATAGACAGACAGTTCTATTGGCTACAGATTAGCCATTCAGACAGATAGTACCCTGGCTACAGATTAGCCAGCAGTTAAATAAGGATCTCAGAATAAGTATAATTAGTAAAGAATCAGTTTAGTACAGAAACATATCAGAAAAAGAAATCAGATTTCAGATAGTCTTTTTCAGTTATACATGCTTGTTATTTATATGTGCTATTTGTTTGTTGAGACTTGATGTGGCATGAGGGCACCTTATTGAGCGTCCTCACCGCCCCTGGGTTAGTAATCGTGTCGCCCACTGAGCGGATGGGTTTTACGTCGCTCCAAAGAGTGGCATGCCGTCCCTAGCTTGGACGAAGATGGGATGAATCTTTCCCCATAGCAGTCTGATCAGCATTACAGGTACAGCTCCAGTTTCAGATAGCCCTGTTGAGTTTTGTGTCCAGGGAACCAGACCCTATCGGTTACTGTCTGTACATTCAGTTATTATAGGTGTAGCGCCGGTTTCAGATAGCCCTGTTGAGTTTTGTGTCTTGGGATCCAGACCCTGTCTGTTACTGTCTACACAAGAGTCCTCCGGACCCAGACACGATTGCTTATATTGGAGGCTATGGCCCGAGTCGGAGACCCAGGGGGCCGGTAGAGGAGCTCCGAAGTGAGCAGATGAGTGGAGTGACTTATTTTTGGTTGGTTTTGACCCGGGTAGGGGTATATAGATTGTTTGCTTGCTTGGTGCCATCCTGCTTATGGGGGTTGGTATTGGCTCTTGTTTGCTAAATGTATATGTAATTATGTGCTTTATATATATTAGTTAATAGACAGCAGGCCGCCGTGACTACAGACACGCTCCTGCTTATCAGTGCAGAAAGGTTTGATCTAGTTCCTATCAGCTCTTCAGATTCAGTTATCTTCTGCTCACAGACTTGTTAGTTATGTTATCTGTATTCAGTTGTATTATTTTAGTTGCTTTGCATACTCGGTACCAGTGGTACTGACGCCCAGTGGGGCGCTGCATTACTTTCCTGCAGGTACTCATAGATGAGGAGGCGATCCCTCGTGATCCTAGCCAACGCAGAGTCATCAGCTCCTGTAATCCGGAGCTTGATATTTTAGAGGTTTATATCATTTCTCTTTTGTTGTACAGTACGGGTAGGTCGTGGCCCTGTCCCGACCATCTTATCAGTATTCCTAGAGGCTTGCAGTCTGTATATATTTCCCTGTGGTCAGTTGAGCCGGTCGTGTGAGGTCGTGCAGTTTGTTATAGCTGTTTAGCATTTTAGTTTATGATGACTGTGTGAGGCCTCAGTTGACAGTAGTGGTGACCTTGCTGGTCACGTAGTCTTACAGTAGTCTTATGTTGAAGTTTCAGATGACTAGTCAGCATGGTGGCCTTGTCGGCCCGCATAGGTCTCCCTACATAAGTATGATTCTAGTTAGCTATCGTTATAGTACAGGTGGCTATAGGCCCAGTTGGTCGGAGGTTGTATTTACAGCCGCTATATAGCCCGTTGATTCCAGAAATCTGAGCTAGAGCTAGCCAGGCACCAGTTGTGCTTAGGCTCACTAGTTAGCAGTCCAGGTCCTACCAGGGCACCAGGTGCCAGTCATACCCTTTAAGGCGGGGCGTGACAAACTTGGTATCAGAGCAGGTCGTGTCCCAGGGAGTCTGCAAGCCGTGCTAACTAGAGTCTTTTCTATGGATGTGTTGTGCACCACATACTATAGGCAGAAGGCTGCGAGGCATAATAGGATGGTTACACTTCTTTCATCCTCAGTCGTGCCATAGCACAGTACAGTATAGGGTTGGTCCTTTTAAAACTTATCATATTCTTTGAATACAGATACAAGTCAGACCAGCGAAATCCTATCCCAGGCAGAAGATCAAATATAGCAACAGGAGAGAACATCAGCCAGTTACAAGGTAACTACAGAAGCAGGGGGAGGTAACAGGGACCTCCCAATGTTATACTTTTATCGGTACCATCCCCAGTATATGTCGATAACTTCAGAATAGGAAGTCATAAGCATAACGTATAAATGAGTTGATTTATTTGTTAGATATATAAGATCTGATTAAGATAATAAACAATACTTGATTATCGGATAAGTGTGAGAAAGAGAGGGAAATGTAGGATTCCCACCTCCATCCTTTTAGGTATGGTACAGTTCCATGACTTCGTCTCGTTGCAGTAAGAAAAAGTCATTCTTACCCCTTAGTTTTGATCCCAGTGTAGCAAAGGGCATAAGGATTGAGACGATGTTGCCCAAAGTAGGCAGTATGTGAAAGGTGGATTGGTTGATTCCAGAAAGGGTTAGAAAGAGTAAGGAGCCCTTATGATTATGTAAGTTGTGCAGAACCTCGCGGTAATAAGTCAGAAGAGCAAGTAAGACTACTAGCTTACTTGAAGTGGGTGTAGGAGATCCGTCAATGATGGATTCCCAGTAAGAGTCAAGTTCAAGTCAGAAAAAGGTTGAATCCGTCGTAGCATGCTAACGACGGAAGGATATGTCCGCAAGATGATAGTTATAATCTTAGCTATGATATCAAAAGACAGGGAGATTATATGAATAAGATGGGTCCGACTGCAGGTCAGAAGAAGTATAGGTTGGAACTTGACTGGCAACCTTATTGACAATGTAAGGCAGGTACCTTGAACCCCAGAGCTCAGTTTAAGGAAGATGAGGGTGAGCAGCATGAATACTAGATTTTGAGGGGAAATCAGAATCACCTCCAGATTGATAGAACATCATGTATTAAGGACTAAACCTCAGACGAACACCTAAGAGTCAGTAAGATTGTAGTTTAGAATGTTGCGGTACGTCCGCCTAAGGAGAAGGTAAGAGGGTACCGACCCAGAGACTCCAATCTAGTGTGGCCCAGAGACAAGGTCCAACAGACAGTCATGGGCCTTAATATAATGCCAAGTAAGGCCACAAGGTTCGGATGTGGACCCCGCACTGTAAGAGTGGTGAAATTTCAAATAGCAGATCATAGCTAAAGTGCATGTGTGTGTTGCTTCCAGAATGGGATGGAAAGAAAATCTAATGAAATGATACGAGAGGATTTGAGATATCATTATACCGTAGAAGCGGTATATCATGTGCAGTATGAAATTCAGTAAAGCATGTCAGAGATTACGTATCATCACAAAATTCAGTATGTATTGTACATAGTTGTTGATATATATATGTACAGATAATAGATATGATGTGAGTAGTTGGCTATAGGGGTTACAGTCACACAGATTTTGGTTAGCTGCTAGGAAATATATACAGATCGTACTGCAGGACCCCTCACCAAAAGAGGGGGGCATGTTAAGTGTGATTCACGTATGAAGCCATAGAAACTTTCTCGGTTCTCAGTTTATTGAGTTAACGGACTTATATGCTTGTTGCCAGATCTAGACTTAAGAAGCTCACAGGAGTTAGTAGCCTGAGTCACGTGGTTGATGATACGGGCACGGTTAGACGGTCTAATGACCAGCTGGCGCCTGTATTAGCAGGGAAGCATCCCTAAAGATCAGTAACAGTATCGCATGTGCCAGAACCAGAAATAGAGGCCGAATAGGTACACTTCAGAGGTTAGCAATACCAGATTTTTTTTTCTAGTATGTTAAGTGGTGTACATCGTTTTCCCAGCCTTATAGGTGAGAGTCAGCCTTAGTCAACCTAGCAGCTATTATCTGGAACACCCCGCAAGTTAGCCAACTGTCTCAGTCAGACAAACCTGTGGGTACCCCAAGAAAGAGTCCATATCAGTAGTCAGTGATGGACTAGTACTTCAGCTGGTTCTCGTAAGGTATTCAGATACAGAGCCCTAACAGAAGGCCAGTCTTTACAGAATGGCTCATAAGACCGAGAAATTTCCAAGAACAGTAATATAAATCCAAGGGGGGTACGAATAAGGCGTAAGAAATTGGTAGTGCTCTGCTAGCACAATGTTTACTAAGACAAGGAGATCGGTAGGTTCCCTATGAAGATCCAGGGACGGATCGCCTGAGAGTAAGTTGGACTAAGTACAACACTACAATTGTTCAATTAGGAAGACAAAACAGTTAGTCGTCCACAACCCCGCAGTTATGCATGAGCTACAGATGTCCGAGTAGGAAATGTAGAGCATCGTTTGACTACTGCAGCATTCAACCCAGCTATTTAGTTGTTCAAGGTTATTCAGCCAGACCATTGGAGATCATGATCATTGTCAGGATCCTCTGATCAGATACGGGCACATGGTGTGCAGATAGTTGTTTAGGTTATCTCAGCAACAAGTAGCCTTAGCATGCGGCCAGAAGGCCAGATAAGCTCTAGCTATACCGGTAGATTACCTGTCGGGTTCTCCGGTATAATAAGCCAGTTTAGCCGTTCGTGTGGCAGAAACAAAGGACAATGGAGCTGTAATTTCAAACAGCGCAGTGTCGTCGTTAGTTGTGGAAGTAAAGGGACGACAGTATAAAGATCTCAACCTGGTTCGGTTTAAAAACAGAGTCCAGCAAGGAAAAGTGTCATACTTCCAGGTAACCGGGGCTGAAGTGTCGCGATGTAAAGGTCGCCTTGTGTTCCAGGTGTTGCAGGGCTTCGCCAGCAGATTGGGCGAGGTATATTATGCCCATTATTCTCTTCATCTCGGTTCAACAAAGATGTACCATGATTTGGAAGAAATCTATTGACGGCCAGGAACGAAAAAGGGGATAGCAGAATCTGTAGCCCAGTGTCCTATAGCTAGATCTTGGCAGTCATTTCAAGGAGGTCTGGGGAACGCAGATTAATTTGAGCACAGTATTCCACCCTCAGACAGATGGACAGGGTGAACGCACTATTCAGACGCTCGAGGATATGCTATGGGCGTGTGTGCTAGACTTTGGAGGTAGCTGGGACGAGCGTTTGCCGTTAATTGAATTTGCTTATAATAATAGCTATCACTCAGCTATCCAGGTGGCGCCCTTCGAGGCATTGTATGGGCGAAAATGCAGATCGCCGATTGGCTGGTTTGAAGTGGGAGAGTCAATAATGATTGGGCCAGACATCGTTCAGCAGTCAGAAGAGAAAGTAAAGCTTATCAGAGAACGCCTATTGACTGCACAGAGTCGCCAGAAATCATATGCAGATGTACGGTGCAGGAACCTAGAGATTGATGTGAATGACTGGGTATTTCTGAAAGTATCTCCGATGAAAGGGGTGATGAGATTCGGCAAGAAAGTTAAGCTCAGTTCGAGGTTTGTTGGGCCTTATCAGATTCGTCGAAGGGTAGGCCGAGTAGCATATGAATTGAACTTGCCTCCAGAGTTAGCATCTGTTCACCCAGTATTCCATGTATCTATGTTGAGAAAGTTCGTAGGAGACCCATTCAGAGCGGTCCCAGTCCAGGATACCCAGGTTACGAAAGAGCTGGCCTATGAAGAGGTTTCAGTAGCCATCTTAGATAGACGGATTCGTAGATTGAGAACTAAGGATATTGCGTCTGTCAAAGTATTGTGGCGTAATAGGAACCGAGAGGAGATGACGTGGGAGGCGGAGAAAGATATGAAGGCTAGATATCCTCACTTATTCCAAGCCTAGTCAGGCGACGGGTATGTCCGTATTATTACTTATGCGGTACCTTATGGTTACGTATGTATAAATGAGAAAGATTGATGTTTAGCTATCAAGTGAATCGTAAAGTATTTTGTGCAGTACCTGTATTGGATTTTTCTGCATTTCAAGTTTTTGGGATAGTCCATATTACAGGGAAAACTCTGCCGAAATTTTTTTTTTCAAAAAAAAATCGAATAAGTTGAGAAGTCCTCGAGATAGAAGTTCACATTCGAGGACGAATGTTCCTAAGGGGGGGAGAATGTTATACCTCGTAAGATTCCCGGCACCTATATGGCCTATTCGCGCGTTGGTTAAGCATATTTGAAAGCCATACATGCTAGAAAAAGGCTCGAAAAAAGATCGGACATAAAACCTGTCGAACCATCACGGAAGGAGCCGGGGCAGAGCCCCTCCGCGATGGCAGCGTGTCACGGAGGCGAGGCCACCGCATTGGCTCCGTGACACGTTGGGCCTGTCCAGGCCCAAGTATATAAAGCTCCACTTCGGTTTATTTTCATTTAAATCATTTGGTAACTTCCAGAAAACGTAGAAAACAGAGAGAGACGAAGAGGATTAACATATTATCATCCGATTACGCTGCCAAACATAGTCTAAACTCAAATTAACCTCAGGCACCGAGGTATTTAGTAGCAGGGAGCATTCCTACGGATTTTGTTTCGCGAAATACGGCCGACGAATCGTCGAGCTACCGGACTAAGGTAAGTAGAATTGCTCCAAACTAGTGTCTATGTGCTCCTAGCCGTAAAGTGAATACTTCTCCCTTCTGGACTTCTGGAAAATAGCAAGTTTTCGACCGTCTTTCGATAAGCCTAAGTTTAGGCTATAATTATATCGAAATTGATGACGTCCTTCAGAATAGTGTTGTATATAGTACTAATTGATGTGTCTATGAATGCAGTTGGGAGATTTAGCTGGAATACTGACCGAGCCTCGTCCGACAGTCGGATAACTCGAGGTTAAGGTATGTGAAGTTGTTCTTCGGCAAGTTAGTAAGTCTTAGCGTGGTAAATCATAGTAAACTCCGTATTTGAAACTCTTGGAGTTGAATGTTGAGAATTAGGTAAGTCTAATAGATTCTGAGTTGTGTTGCCATATCGTATTTAGTCCGAAAGTTAGTAAAGCATGCGCCAAAGGGCGAGTTAGCATTCCAGATTCAGTATAGCTTATTGTATGATTAGCAAGCATGTTGTAGAATAAAAAGAGATAGATTTTCAGAATAAAGTTAGTAAAGTAAAATCAGATAGACAGACAGTTCTATTGGCTACAGATTAGCCATTCAGACAGATAGTACCCTGGCTACAGATTAGCCAGCAGTTAAAGAAGGATCTCAGAATCAGTATAATCAGTAAAGAATCAGTTTAGTACAGAAACAGATCAGATTAAGAAATCAGATTTCAGATAGTCTTTTACAGTTATACATGCTTGCTATTTATATGTGCTATTTGTTTGTTGAGACTTGATGTGGCGTGAAGGCACCTTATTGAGCATCCTCGCCGCCTCTGGGTTGGTAATCGTGTCGCCCACTGAGCGGGTGGGTTTTACGTCGCTCCAAGGAGTGGCATGCCGTCCCCAGCTTGGACGAAGATGGGATGAAGCTTTCCCCATAGCAGTCTGATCAGCATTACATGTGCAGCTCCGGTTTCAGATAGCCCTGTTGAGTTTTGTGTCCAAGGAACCAGACCCTATCTGTTACTGTCTGTACATTCAGTTATTATAGGTGTAGCTCCGGTTTCAGATAGCCCTGTTGAGTTTTGTGTCCGGGGATCCAGACCCTATCTGTTATTGTCTATACAGGAGTCCTCCGGACCCAGACACGGTTGCTTATATCGGAGGCTATGGCCCGAGCCGGAGACCCAGGGGGCCGGTAGAGGAGCTCCGAAGTGAGCAAATGAGTGGAGTGACTTATTTTTGGTTGGTTTTGACCTGGGTAGGGGTATATAGATTGTTTGCTTGCTTAGCGCCATCCGGCTTATGGGGGTTGGTATTGGCTCTTGCTTGCTAAATGTATATGTATTTATGTGCTTTATATATATTAGTTAATAGATAGCAGGCCACCGTGACTACAGATACGCTCCTACTTATCAGTGCAGAAAGGTTTGATCTAGTTCCTATCAGCTCTTCAGATTCAGTTATCTTCTGCTCACAGACTTGTTAGTTATGTTATCTATATTCAGTTGTATTATTTCAGTTGCTTTGCATACTCGGTACCAGTGGTACTGACGCCTAGTGGGGCGCTGCATTACTTGCCTGCAGGTACTCATAGACGAGGAGGCGATCCCTCGTGATCCTAGCCAGCGCAGAGTCATCAGCTCCTGTCATCTGGAGCTTGATATTTCTTAGAGGTTTATATCATTTCTCTTTTGTTGTACAGTACGGGTAGGTCGGGGCCCTGTCCCGACCATCTTATCAGTATTCCTAGAGGCTTGCAGTCTGTATATATTTTCCTGTGGTTAGTTGAGCCGGTCGTGTGAGGCCGTGCAGTTTGTTATAGCTGTTTAGCATTTCAGTTTATGTTGGCCGTGTGAGGCCTCAATTGACAGTAGTGGTGACCTTGCCGGTCACGTAGTCTTACAGTAGTCTTATGTTGAAGTTTCAGATGACTAGTCAGCATGGTGGCCTTGTCGGCCCGCATAGGTCTCCCTACATAAGTATGATTCTGGTTAGTTGTCGTTATAGTACAGGTGGCTATAGGCCCAGTCGGCCGGAGGCTGTATTTACAGCCGCTATATAGCCCGTTGATTCCAGAAATCTGAGCTAGAGCTAGCCAGGCACCAGCTGTGCTTAGGCTCACTAGTTAGCAGTCCAGGTCCTATCAGGGCACCAGGTGCCAGTCATACCCCCTAAGGCGGGGCATGACAGTCAGAGTGCCAACAGGGGATAAAATATGACATAAAGCATCCCACTCATAATAATGCCAAGGAAGATCGGCCAGATTCACCCACACAGGGTCAAGAATGGTCTCTTTCTCTGGTTTAAAATCTTTTATCCATTTGAGAAGTTTCATTTGCCTCCACAAATTGGGAGAAAATTCCTACTATAGATATTACTATGGTCTTCATCCAATTCAAAATTAATGAACACATGATGCATATTGTAAACCCAATTCTCACAGCCCTTTTCAAAGTCACATTCTTAATAAAATCTGCCCAAATTCTATCAATAGAAGGTCTGATTCTCAAGAAATTACCTATCACTTTGATCTTGCAAGTCTCAACTAGAAGGCCATCTTCCTCTTTGGTGAACAAAACAATAGCCTTTCCTTTAGTAAACTCAAAGGATGTCTGAGGATGATTGACTCTCCTCCTTCTCCCTGAGTTCATGCAGTTCTTTAGCATCTCATCAAGATTACGATCTACGTTGATTTTTTCCCTCTAATCAGAGTACGGCCTTTTGTAAACTATTGAATATTCCATCTGCTCACTTGAGGATTATGGGCCTGATCACGGGCAAAAATAGCATGCCCGAGATACGCTTTATGACTTAAATTAGTCTTGTTTATCTAAGTTATCGTATACATTTTCATGTAATTTTATATGAAGTGAAGATATGTGCTAACCAACATGATTAGCCTTTGTTTTGTAGGTTTTGATGACTTTTGAGTAACTAATCCATGAGTTGGTGAAGTAGAGGCTTGGAAACGGAATTAACACGCGAACGTCGGCGAAGAGGAGGCACAAAACAGCCCACCTGCGCGTTGGCAACGTTCCACGGCAAGCAGGCCGCTCACAACAGCCCACCTGCGCGTTGGCAACGTGCCACGGCAGGTGGCCTCCGCGATCAAGGGCTGCCAACGCGCTGCCCAAGCAGCGTGACACGCTGCCAACGCGGCAGGGTGCTGCCGAGGCCAATTTCGGGTGATTTCCAGAGAGCCTTCGCGTTAGTGGCGTGTCACGGAGGCAGTGCTCCGCGATGCACTCCGTGACATGTTGCTTGTTATTCCGGGAAAAAGTCCCACTACTATAAATAGCACACTTAGGTTTTAATTGAGATATTCTGACTTGGTGGAGCAAGGACGTGGGTTACAGGCAGTTGAGGGACGAAAAGTTCAGGGTTTTTTCTCTCTTTCTTTCTTCTTTAATTCAATTGCTTGTATGATTAACACTCATTTTATGATGTTTAATCCACAAATGAGTGGCTAATTCCTCTCCTTGCTGAGGTTATGAACAATTGTAATGAAATTTGATCATTGATTCTTTGGTTTTCCATCTTTTCTTCCATGTTGTTCTATTAATTCTTGTTCTTACTGCATTAGTGTGTGGCCTACATTAATGTACATCTAAAAAGTCCGGTTTCACTCGAGAGAGCACGAAATTGGAAAGTTGTGAATTAATAGGATATGTTTTTTACTTGATTTGGGAAAATTGAGTCTTGATTTGCTTTCAGGATAGAAATATACCTGAAAGTCGTATTAGTCAATTTAGGAACCGGAATTGTATAGCTAGGACATGAATTGCATTTGATCACAAAAATGTAGACGGATGGTTCATGATTCTTAAGTGAGGTTAAATACGAGAGTTTTAATCTCTTGGCAAATATTCTTGGCTAGCAACTGGAGGAAAAGATTAACCAAAGTATGATGATAATTAGTTTCATTACATGTTCGTTTAACCTCAGCATGCTTTCATTCATAGTTCAGATTCAAAGTAGATAATTGTTCTTAGTTTTAGTATAAAATTTATAAAACAAACTATCAACTTTTTGGTTACGCTGTTGTCTGCATTTTTAGAAGTAAAATATAGTACACTTGAGCAATTTGCACTTCATCCAAGTCTCTGTGGGATCGATACTTGGCTTACTAAAGCCACTTACTACTTGTTCGACCACGTGCACTTGCGTGTCGTTTTATATACCCACAATCACGCGAACAGGGCCTCTAGGGTTTGATCTCTTTATCCAAATATCTTAGAAGGGAGCGGTGCAAAGTTTTAGTCTAGAGAAGAGGGAGAATCTGGGGGTAAGGTGGGTGGTCAAAGCAGCGGACTCTATAAATCTACCATGGACATTAGGTCCAGATGACCGTTATTGACGGTGAACTAAGAATGGTAATATTAAAAGGTAGAGAGGTTTGAGCTTCTCTCTATTGATTGCTTTCTGTAAATTCTCAACATTAATCGAAAACTAGCTTCTGTATGACATTGACAATTACAGAAGGTGAGGTAGATGATGTTTATTATAATAAAGGAAAAGGATCAAAAATCTTCTTAAACTATGTGAAATTAAATAAAAATATTCATCATTAATAGTTTGATCCAGAAATATCTTTTTTTAATATTTTTGATTAAAAGATGCCCCTGATATTAATAGTTTGGTCAAAAAATAATTCTATTATTATTTTTGAATCAAAAATATCTTTTTTCTAATGAACAACTTTTTTTCTAAAACACATTATTTTTCTAATAAAAATATTGTAACGCATCATTAATTTTTATATATATAAGATCACAATAATTCGTCGTTAATTTTTATTTAGATAATGATTAAAAAAATTAAAATAAAATAAAAAATATTTTTATTTCTTAATCTTTTTTGAATTGAAGAAGGATAAATATTTGTTAATGTAATCCTTGGTTTTAAAGTTAAGATACAACTATCATAATGTCACAAAATACGAAAAATTATTACATTGCTTAAATCACAAAATGTCGTTGATGGAGTTATTGTTGATCCTTTTTTTCATTTAATTTTAAAATCAAAAAACATATTAGCAAATATTTATCCTACTTGATTCAAAAACGATTAAGAAATTAATATTTTTTCTATTTTATTAGAAATTTATCTTATCAATATTTAAGTAAAAATTAATGATGAGGATATATATATATATATAAAATATCAGTTTAAAAAATACATAGAATTATTTTATTTTAATTAATAAAATGAGATTAAGAAGAAAAAGAATATTTCTCACTTTGTTATTAGGTAGAGAGATTTTAAAAGAAAAAAATAAGAAAAGGATTCTTTAAAAGTAATATTTTATTAGGAAAAGAATGTGTTTAAAAATAAAAGAAGCAATATGTTTATCAGAAAAAATATATTTTCGGACCAAAGTATTAAAAACAAAGGCATTTTTGGATCAAACTATGAACAGGAGACATCTTTTTTTCCAATCTTATATAGTTTAATGGTATTTTTGACCCCTTTTCCGTATACATAAAGATAAAAAAAGCTTAACATAAATCAATCCCTTAAACTTATCAAGATATTTTATTTAGACATTCAAATTAAGTCTGATTTCAATTGAACGTCTCAGCTCCTTATAAAGTGTTCCAATTAGACGTTTTTAGTTCAAATTTTGGGAAAAAAACTGCGTACGTTCTCATTCATTTATTAGGTAGTTAAGTTAATCACAAAGAAAATATTATTTTTTTAAATTATATGTACTCGTTTCAGTAAGTCCTAAAATTTTAAGCATACTTGAGGTTGATGTATTAAATTAAAAAATATAAAATACTTTATCTGATTAACTTAACTATTTAATATAAAAATGAAAATATGCACAATTTTATTCTTCAAAATTTGAATCAAAATTATCTAACTGGGACTCTTTTATTAGAAATTGAAATATCACTTAATTTAAATATTTAAATAAAATATGTTGATAAAATTAAGAAATTAATTATATATTAAGCCGTACATTTTTGACTAAGAAAACAATTTATGGACCACATATACATTTATACTCATACGATCATCAAGTACGTCCTAATTCCTATTCTCTGCTACACTAATGTTGGCAGTGCCATGCACCATGCTAACGTCTTTTCAGATACAACTTTTCCACCTTTAATTTATTTAATCTCTAATTTTTCAGTCTTCGTTTTAAATATCACAACATGAAGTTAAAGCAAACACACTCTTTTATTATTATTATTTCTCTCTCTTCCTCAGTTTAGTCTCATTGAATCTATCTATCTTGTCTCCCCCTCCCTGATTCACACCCTGGTAAGTCCAGCTTAGTCCTGACTCACTGACCTATTGCATATTAAATTTGGTTCATTTAATTTTAGCCTCAGAGTACAAGGCTTTGGGTACTCAATTGAACTGGCTCTAATATCTATCATCCTGCAAATTAAGAGATCTAGTCTAGATGATTAAAAAAATGAAAGAAGAAGAAAAGAGACTACTGATGAGAGCCAGTTAAGAGACCTAGCTGCTAAGCTTCTCTCTCTCCAGGCTATACATGAAACATGCATGGCAAGATTCACGCCAGAGACGTGATTTTGGATGGATTACACTTGGTCAAATACTGGAATTCACATGTGGCCGCTTATGTTGATATCAATTTTTATTTTGAGACTTTATTTAGATCTTGTTTATTTTAAAAATTCTACATAGAGATTTGTGTATCATTTTGATATTTTTTTGACAATCAACAAAAATAATGAGAGTGTAATATACTCACAATGATGTGATAAATTAAATAATTATAAGTGACATTTTAAATAAAAGAAAAATAAAAAAATTACTGTCCGTTTCTTTTTTTAGTTGTTAGGTATACTAAAAGTAATTGTTTCAAAATACACATTGCTAGTTCCAAAATTTAAAAAATAATTACCACATTTTTCATACTTTACCCTTACTATTTGTGTCACTTTGGAATGTGAAGGATGATTATTGTACGTTTCCAAAAAGTACGTATAATTAATAGGGTTATATTAGTCAAATTGCAATTCATGTTAATTTTTTCTTAATTAATTTGCAAATTTTATCCTAGCAACTAAAAAAAACGGAGGGAGTATTTCTTTTACCAATCCCACCCCCTCCCCCCTCCGTCGCCCCAAAAGATTGATGCCAACATGAGAGAGTCACTAATAAATTCCGCCCATAAATAAACTGTCAAACTTATCTCTTTCATTGTGACACTTTAATTCAAACTTATTTCATTCAGATCCTTTAACCCATATTAAAGTATATTCTTTGAGTTCCTCTTAACTAACTAGCAAACAAAATAGTGCGAGTCGACTTCACTCACATTAATTTGATCAATTTGATCAAGATATGTAATTAAAAAAAAAACCCATATTAAAATATATTGTTTGGGTTCCTTTTAACTAACTAGCAAATAAATAGTGTGAGTGGTCTTTGAAAATTAAAAATAAGTATAAGCATTTTATTCGAAAATGTATTCTGAATATATAACCTTTTGATAATGTTGTTTTAAAGAGATTGAGGAGTTATTGTGATGTGAGTAAAGTTTGTGGGATAGAAAGTGAAACAGTTAGCCATATACTATATAGATGCCCTAAAGCACAATTTGTTTGAAAATATACCCTATTAATTGGCCTAGTATAGAATATACAACGAATTTTACTAGATGGTGGGATGATATTTTTATAAATGCAAAATAATATTCTGATTCTACTAATTTTGTGGAATGATATTTTTTCTATCATGTGGCAAATTTGGAAGGCAAGAAACTCAATGACTTTTAATGGAGAAACTTGTGAATCAAATGAAATCGTAAATAAGGCACTCTTTGATTTTCATGAATATGATAATAAATTGACTACTACCTATGCTCATATGCTAGGGACTAGTTGCACAAACAATAGCAATATTATTGTGGCACAAGATGGCATTGTTATGTTTGCAGATGCTAGCTTACAAAAGGAGAAAAAGATGGCAAGCATTGGAGTGGCGGCTATGGATAGCTTTGGTAACTTGTTTCAAGCCCTTGGTACCCCAATTTTAATTTGTTGCGAATCCATCACTACCGAAGCATAGCAATTCAGAAAACGCTAAAAAATGCTATGGAAAATGGATGGTCAAAGATGCAAATATTGTCTAATGCCAAAAATGTGATGGATATGATACTTCAGAAAACTTCATGGGAGATAGAGGCTACTTATGAAGATATTTGGGTACTTATGAGGTCCTTTGATGACATACATGTTGTATATATTCCTAGATTTTGGAATATATTAGCGTACAATTTAGCGTAATTCTCTATATCATTATTATGTAGGATTGTTTGATTTTATTATTTTCTTAGTTGGATTGTAAATGATGTTGCTGCAATATTTAATTCTTTACGATTGTTTATGCATTAATATAGTAGCTTTGTTTATTGGAAAAAAAAAAAACATTGATCATTTTGATTTCCGTTTATACGGTTCGGTTAGTTCAATTTTCAGTATATAAATAAAAAAATTAAATCGAATTAAAATTATTTCAATTTAATTTTTCGATGTGAACCTACAGTATAGAAAAAAGTATTTTTATTTTATTTTCTAAAAAGGAATTAAGTTAAAAGAAATGGACACCGGCAAAAATAATGTGTACATGTGTAAGAAACAGTTCTAAAATCTAGACTTGTAACACTATAAAAATAATAATACAGACAACCAAATTAAGAAAAATGACATTCAATTTTTAAAATATTTTAATATAAGAAATTAAAAAGAAAAAAAATTATATTTCCAACTTCTAACTTGCTCAACATAAAGTGAGAGTCACTTTCTCTGCCACATGTAGGAAGGTGTCCAAATGGTTGTTATACTAAAAATATTGTCAAAATAGAGGGAGAAAAATTGACGGATTGAATCAGTCCAAAAAAATTTAGGAAAAACTGATCCATTCCATTGGTTTTTGTCTTCATTTAAAAAAATGATGGATCAGGTTGAATTTTTTCATGCAAAATTGTGTGAAAATTATAACAATTTTTTTATAAAAAAAAACATCGACATGATCCCTTGGACTAAGTCCATTTTTAAATTGCATGCAGTTGAAGAGTATAAATAAAAGAGAAGAAAGGATTTCATTAAAGATCATGTATAGTCAAGTGGTAGAATTGTCTAATGCCACAATAAATACCTGACTTCAATTTCAAGTAGCTACATTTTTTGTATATCTTTCTAAAAAACCAACCCTGTTCGTCGGTTTTTTTAAAAAAATTTATGTTAATTTTTAATTATTGAAATCAAAAGACTGGGTCAACTGTCCCTCGATTTTAACTAATCCTATCAATTAGTTTCACAATTTTAACGAGTCAAATTTCGACATTTTTACGTTTGTCGATTTTCCTCAAATAATCCACTTTGTCCGTCAGTATATTTGACCCTTAATTTTTAAACAGTTTTTTATAGTGTGGGGATGGCCAACAGTGCAGGACAGTACGATTGCAGAACAAATCTACAAGAAAACCCACTCCGCTTTGCAAAACAGATATTAATATTTTTAATTCGCACCATTACTCCGCATAAATCCACAGACATATGGATGAGTTTTGCTTATGTTACTAATGACATGAAAAATCTGAATTTGCGTTTCTGGCCTATTTTATTCTAGTTTAATTTTATTTTGTCTGACTATCACTTCTTTTCAAAGTTACAACAGAGAAGGGTGCATGATAAAAGTCTTTTTATTTAGAACAGAAATTGTATAACATACAAATAACTACTATGGGATTTTTAAATATTCATAATCTATCTTTATAATATTAAAAGTGTGAAGATTTTTAAAAATATTGATTCAACTTTTTATTTTTCATTATAAGACATCGCAATAGAAAAAATTGTCATTTACTATTTTTATATAATTATTATTTAAAAATATTATTTTAATTATTTTCATCACTTTTTTTATTATATTAGACTTTCACCTAACTCTATTTATGGTGTAAATCTATTAAAAATTTAAAAAAAAATCGCTGAATTATTTTTCCTTTTCGATGTCACGAATTTTTTTACCTTATTTTATTATATTAGATTTTCAACTTGTGGTGTAACTTTATTTATAGTGTTAAAAAATAATAAAAAATATAAAAGGAAAAAAAAAAGAAAGCTTGCACGAACGTTTTTGTTATGAAATAATAAAGAAAGAACAATAATATTATAGAGAAAGAGAGAAGTTCTTATTTCTCTTGATGGGATGAAATACAATGAAGGAGAACCCCTCTATTTATAGGGATAATTTCTCCTAACTTTTCTCCAAAAGATAGACTTTCACTATAATATAAATACATGTATCCACTACAATACAAATACCTTTATAGACATTCACTATAATACAAATATGTTTATAACAGTTTTAAAGTTTTCTTTTTCCTTTTTGATTAAAAAAAATTTCTTTTCAACAGTAATGTCCTAATATTTTTATATTTTCAAATTCTTTTTGATATATAAATCTGTCAACTTCTTTTAAAAAGTTTTATAATTGCATAATTAATTCATCAACTTCTACTACATCAACACCTTTGATTCAATCTCCAACCTTGTATGTTTTCGTGTTAATCTATCTTCTTTTTTTATGGTATGAATATTTTTCTATGTTATGGATTTGAAAAACACAATAGTAATTGTTATGCCGGTTCAAGTTGTTTGTATTCAAAATAATTTAACTTAGATTGTCTGCTTTAGTTGAGTCAAATATTGACACTATGTTATTTCGAGTCTTATATTGATATTATGTGATTTAGATTTTGTGTTATTTATAACTGACATTCTTCATCTACTCATATATTCACGAGTTTTATCTGTTCAGGTAAAGTAATCTCTTCATTTCATAAAATAAATTTTTTATAAAATTATAAATTATTATAATTATAACTCTTGTGCACAATTTATTTTAGATTTATTGCAATAAAATCTGAAAATGATTTTGTGAACAAAATTATGTCAATTAATAACTTAAGGCGATATGATTTTCATTGGATAATAAAAGTCTTAGTAATTGAAGTTGGATTAGTAAAAGAGTATAAAAAGGAAACAAAAGAAGGCACGCGAATAACTACAACATTAGTTGATGAATAGGTAAAATACTTTTTCATATTATATTCTATATTCTATATTTTAAATTTTACATATATGTTTGAGTTCTTATCTATTTTTATTACTATTATATATATATATATATATATATATATATATATATTGACCATTAAAGTTTGATTTTTTACAGGGCACAAAAATTCATGCTATACTTTTCAATAATTGTATATTGAAAAAGTGAAAAAAATATTTACAACAAGACAAGATATGTTACATCATAAACGGACACAGTAATAGTGTCAATCCTAATTTTGTATCAGTAAACAAGAAGACTGGTGTTGGGTTCAATGACAACTCTATCGTTCAGGAATGCAACAGTTACTTTTCTACTATTACTTTTTCAAACAATTTGATTTTGTTTGAAAATGTATTCGGTGGAACAATCATTGGTAATTTCTTTATATTTCATCAACTTATTTAATATTCAATATTTACACAATATTTTACTCCTATTTACTTAACAAAATATTCTTTGTAGATATAAGTACTTAAGTCCTTATAAATGTTGATTAAATTTTTTGCCCTTCATTAAAAGATTCTACAATAGATAAAATTGTCATTTACTATTTTCCTCAATTAGTTGTTATTTAATTATTATAAATTTTTACTAATTTGTAAAACGTAAAACTCCTAATATTTTAAAATTGACTAAAATTTTTCTTCTTGAATCTTTCTTTATTTGAACTATATTAAAAGTCCTAACATTTAACACTTTCAATTACAATTCTTTATTTTATATATCAATCCATTATTTATTAAACTAACTAATCATCCATCAAAATATTTCAGTACAAAAAAATTAATTAAAGTGCATGATTTTATTATGTATTAATAAGTGAATTTCTTCTTCTTTTAATTTTAAAAAAATTATATAATAATAATAATAAAAATTACAGAAACATAACATACTTTAAATTGTTTCAATTAATCGGGTATTCTTGTTATTCATTCTGTTTAGTTAAATCTTATACTATTTTTTTTTTAAATTTATGTGAATTGTTTGACTAAACACATAAATTAAGAGAAAGAGAAAAAGTTAAGCTGAAATCATCTCATAAAGGTAAAATGAAAAGTTTCAAATTAAGTTATTATTAAATATTTAAAGTACGAAGCCTCGTAGAAAAATATAATTTACCTTTTTACTCTTTTAAAAATAGAGTTCACACTTGACAAAATAGTTATTTAATTATTCTTTTTATATTTAGGATTTTAAAATCAACTAAATTTTATGTATTAAATTATTTCTTATTTGAAATATATAGAAAATATTAATATATACATATAATGCTTGCATTTAATTGCTCATATAAAAGCGATTTTTTTTTTACCTTTCAATCAAATGCTATTGACGTTTTTGTTCATTGAAAAAAGTATTAAAACAAACTGAAGAAAGAACTACTAGACTGGATCAAACTTTTAAGTATAATCATGTATCAATTTGAAATTAGTATTTTTCTTTCTAAATTCTTATATTGTTACACAAACACATCTTTCAAATATTATTTATATTATTTTTATAAATTTATTCTTATTAATACGAAAAACACACACAAGACGCGTATCCTTAGGCTAGTTAAAAGAAAAGCCTAAATTGTTTAACAATGTGTTAAACATGGAAACAAAATAAGCCCAAACCAGTTAAAATAGACGTAACTTTTTTGTCAATTAATACAAAACGGTGTGAGAGTAGCAACTTTTGTTGTTAAAATCATTTTTACTGAAGTGATATTCAATGTTGTTAAAATCGTCTTGTTAGATGCTAAAGAATAAATATCACTGTAAGTAGATGAAAAAATTAAAATTGCAAGTGAATTAGAGCTCTAATGATCAGAGGCGAATTCAGAATTGGGAAATGACGAGGCATCATCAAAAGGGGGATGCATATTTAGCCGAAAGAATTTAATGGGGGACTGACACCGATTCATCAAAAAAATATTATTAAACACATATAAAACCTAATGTGCTACTAATAAACATAAATTAAATAAATTTAAATAACACAATTTGAAGTATAATTGGATGGTTATGAAACTTATTTAATACCTTGAGGTCCTTGGTTTGAAACTTGCTATAAATGTATTTTATCTACATTTTTTGTGAAAATAAACAAGAAAAAGTAGCCATGGGAATTCGAGCTTGGTGTGAGGACTCTCCACGTCATCATGCCACATATGAGCCATTTGACATATATATTTGTTATGTGGAGGCTTATATAAGCAAAAATCTGACACTTGGTGAATTATTCTAGAAAACTATAGAAATTTCTCATGGAAGACCTTGGAGTCTCACGAAATTTCTCGGAAAGTTCTTGGAAAACTCTAGACATGTAGAGAATTCTAGAAAGGGACTTATTTGTAAATATATAAGGACTTGTACAATAATTATTATTTGCATATTAGCCCCTAAGTGAATAGTATAAATTGGGGGGGGGGGGGGGGGAGGGACATTCATTTTTAAAACCATCAAGAAAAATCAATCAAGTTCTCTACATTACTAAAAGCTTCTCTTAGCAATTTTCTCTTATCTTTCTTATCCAACATTCTCTTAGCGATCAAGAGTTGAAAGGACTTACTTGAGCTTACAAGATCATGAAAGATTCATGAGTGAGTTGTCAAGTGCCGCACGGTATGCTTAGTCGAAGTCTAAGTCCGTGACAACGTGATATCAGAGCAAAGTCTAAACTAAGGGAATGAAAAATGAGGGAGGCGTCAACACTGCTAGCACCACCAACGTCTGACAGGATGCTGGAAAAAAGCACCTAAAGGGAAGAAATATTCATAAGAGGAATGAGGAACTATTGTCCAACCCTACATCAAGCGAAATGCTAACATCCCACTCACCTTCGACCACTGAGGCGAGTGATGACGAACATAAGGAGCCTCCCACAGACGTCACACCTGGGTTAAAGTGAATCGCAAGGGTTGATACGACAAGGCAAGCTGTGGAGATATTCAGTAAACATTTGAACGAGGTTGATGACAAGTTCAAGACTCTTGAAGACTTCACCCTTGAGGAGAATGACAACATCCGAAAGGAGTTGGAGGGGCGCAAGCATGCGAAATTGGAGATGAGAGAAACTATCACTTCCTTAGAGTGCGGGCTCATAGAAGCATTAAGCACGATTGAAACTGGAGGGTTTGCAACATCCGGTAAAGAGAAGGAGGCCAAGGTTGAGGCTCCTAAACCACCAATGTTCAAAAGTGCTCGTGATGCACAAGAGGTGAAAAATTTTCTTTGGTATTTGAAAAATTACTTCAAATGCAACAGAGTGAAGAGCGACGAGAGAAAGATTAACACCGTTGTATTGTACCTCTCGAAGATGGCCATACTTGGTGGAAACAGAAGGATTTTGAGATAGAAAAGGGTCTTTGCGCAATCAACACATGGGAGAAGTTTCGAGCTGAGTTCAAGAGGGTCTTCTTCCCTAACAACGTCATCTATGAGGCAAAACGCAAGTTTTGGGAGTTGAAGCAGACGGGAAACATATGCGCATAGGTGAAGGAGTTCACAACTTTTATAATTTAGATTCCCTATCTCACAGATGAAGATATGTTATTCCACTTTATGGGCGGGCTGCAGAATTGGGCCTAGACGGAGTTGGAACGTCGATAACTTAGTACTATTGATGAAGCCATCGTACAGGCTGAAGCTTTGACGGACTTTAGGCATAACAAAGGAAAAGACAATGAGATGAGGAGTAGCATGCCAAAAGTAAGGAGCAGTAGTCGCATCCTAAGGATCATTCCGCTAACAAGCCCAATAGAAAGAAGCTTGGACGTCAAGTCTATGCCGAGAGGAAGACGCAAGCAATGAAGGTAGAAGGTTGCTACATATGCAGAGGACTGCATGGCTTTAAGACTTGTCCCGACTTAAAGAGTCTCAGTGCCATGATGCGTGAGCTAAAAAAACAGTCGCAACTGAGAGAATTTGAATGCAGCACAGTTGGATGTAATAAGATTATGTGCGTTGTTAAGAAGCAATTTATCCAGCCTGACGAGAATAACAATCAGTACGTGGACCTCACCATTAATAACAATCCCGCTCGTGCACTGGTGGACACAAGAGCAAACCACAATTTTGTGATTGAAGCCGCAACAAAGAGACTAGAGTTGAAGCTCACTCTAGCTAACTCTCGTGTCAAGAACGTAAATGTTAAAGCTCAAAATGCTCGTGGTGTAGCCAATGGTGCTAGTGTCAAATTGGGAAATTGGGAAGGTACGACAAACTTTACAGCCATAATGATGGATATCTTGGATATTGTTCTAGGACAAGAATTTTTTAGACTATGTCATACTTTGATCGATCCATACCTCCAACATCTCGTGGTCATGGAGCGAGAAGGAGCTTGCATGGTTCCCACAGTAACTATACCACAACGACATAACCAAACACAACTATCAGCTATGCAGCTTGTAAAGAGTCTCAATAAGGGAGAGCCCACATTTATGGCAATCATTTCAAATTTGGAGGAAGACAGGGTGTTATAACCCGTAAGATTTCCGGCACCTAGATGGCCTATTCGCGTGTCGGTTAAGCATATTTGAAAGCCATATGTTCGGTCTGTTCGGTTGGTATTATATATTATAAACCGACACGCAAGTGCACGTGGTCGAACAAGTAATAAAGTGGCTAAGTAAGCCAAGTATCGATCCAAGGAGGCTCAGGGTATGTAAAATTTGCCTAAGTATACTATATTCTTATCTTACTTCTAACTATGCTAACAACAACGTAACCAACAGTTAATTGAGTTTTTGTTTATAAAATATATACTAAAACTATTAACAATTATTTACCGTGAATTTAAACTATGGATAAGAGCATGTCAAGGTTAAGAACAAGTAATGAATTCGATTGTAATAATAATTCGGTTAATCTCTTCTTCATGTTGCTAGCCAAGAACTTTAGCCTAGAAATTAAAACTCTCGTATTTAATTTCACTTAAGAATCATAAACCATTCGTCTACATTTCTGTGATCAAATGCAATTTATGACCTAGCAATACAATTCTGGTTCCTAAATTGACTAATACGGCTTTCAAGTATATTTCTATCAGGAAAGCACATCAAAACCCAATTTTCCCAAATCAAGTTAAGAACAATACCCTATTAATTCACAACTTTCCAATTTCTTGCTCTCTCGAGTGAAATTGGACTTTTTAGATGTACATTAATGTCGGCCAAGCACTAATGCAGTAAGAACAAGAATTAATAGAACAACATGAAAGAAGAAGAAGAAAACCATATCATTTACAATCAAAATTCACTACACATGTTCAAAACCTTAGCAAGGAAGAGAATTAGCCACTCATTTGTGGATTGATCATCCTAAAACAAGTGTAAATCATACATACAATTGATTGAAAGAAGAAAGGAAGAGAAGAAATCTCTTAGCTTTTTCGTCCCTCAACTGCTGCTAACCCACGTCCTTGCTCCACCAAGTCTGAACTAATTAAAATAAACCTAAGTGTGCTATTTATACTAGTGGGAAATTTTTCCCAGAATAACAAGCAACGTGTCACGGAGGTCAACGCGGAGCACTGCCTCCGTGACACGGCGTGGACGCGGACCTTCACTGGAAATCCAGGGTCCGGTAAATTAGCCTCAACGTGGCACGGAGGCCAACGCGGAGGCCTATCTCCGTGCCACGGAGCTGTCGCGAGGCCTCACTGGAAATTGCCATTTAATTGCCTCTCCAGGCAGTGTGCCTCCGCGATGGTAGCGTGGCACGGCTCCATCGCGGAGCCCTTATAATTTGTGCATTCCAATGTCTTTTCCACGCTCGTATTCAAGTCCAACTCCGATATAGTTCCAACATTCATTTTATCTCCTAAAAATCATATTTTCCTGCAAAACAAATGCTAATCATGTTGGTTAGTATAAATTCACATTTTATTACCAATTACATGAGAATATATACATATTGCACACAAACAAGGCGAAAATAATACGTTTGAGTATCACTTGGGCATATAAATCTGCCCAAGATCACTTACCCTACACTTAAACCCTTGTTCGTCCTCGAATAACACATACACAACTCATGCAAATTACATCCCAACCTTCGTCACTATGGTGCGACCATTTACGCTACGGTCATACCGATTATTCAATTTTTGCAAATCATCACGAAAACATGCTTGGTCTTACAATACAATGACCTTTAATACATCAAGACTTCCTAGACTTTAAGAATTTATTCTTGATATCGGCAAACTCATGCAAATCAGCTAATCAAGAAATCCGACACGAAAATCAATCTTTCATCAAGCATGTGCCCTCACACTCAAGAGAATCTTCCCCTTTTTGTTCATGCAACACACAAACATTCAAGTAGGGCATATAAAAATTAATTTCACTCACTCTCCCAAAAGAATTCACATGCATCATGTCGTGACCCATAGGCTTGCCCTTAGTGTATTACTCCACTAATATAAAGAAATACAATGTAGGATCAAGTAGGACTTTAATGGGTTGTAACGGGGCTATGGATCTAGTATATATATTGGATTAGCCAATAATAGTCGCTAGCATCCTTAAGCGCCTTTTCAACACATTCCCATCGACTCATGGACATTGTTCCTCTCTTTTCTCTTTTTCTCCCATTCATGCTGGTTTACTTTCGTACTGCCCATTTCATCAAACACACTTGACACAAAACAAAGGGTTTTCATGTACCCTCAATATCATTTAATTATAACAAGTGCCTCTTCAACATCATCTTTTCTTTCCTCACTCTGCTTTTCTTTTTCTTTTCACTCTTTTCACTCTTTAACACTTTGGGAAACATTTTCTTTTCTTTGTAAGCGCTTAAGAGTTTTGTATAGACTTTAAGGCTAATGAAAAGAAGGAATAAAGCTTAGTTTATACAATTTTGGACAAAAGAAAGAAAGAAATCGGCTAAAGGCTCAACGGGCTGACTAGGGTATACAACATATAAAAAGGTAGAATTTGACAAGAAAAAAAATGGAAACTATCGGTTAAAAACAAAGAAATGCCTACATCCTTTCCAACACTACACCTCCTTCATTTCGTTTTGTAAACACACCAGGCAAGTTCTAGACAATTCACAATGGCATGGAATAATAATACATCACTTCACACTTCATGCACATGCTCGAATCAAGATGCATTCACAGACTCTCTAATTAGCCAATCACATGAATTCAAAATTAAGCCTCAATCATGCTGAATCAAATTCTATAGCCTAGGTAACTCAACATATTTACCAAAATTGCATGCTTTCAAACGAATCATTTTCACATTTTGAACATCGATTACACACGCAACGAAATTTTTCCAACCATAAAGCAACTACAGTTCATTGATGTAATCCACCAAAAAAAAATTAAAAACAAATTAAAATCCTACTTCTACCGACTACATTTCCCTTAAGACGGTCGTCATCCATCCATCATAGGGAACGGTCACTAATTATGACATCGGTTCAATGGGACTATTCTCGGTAAAAGAACCGAAAACAAACTCCGAGAAACCCAAACAAAATAAAAACCGAAAATTTTTGCAACACATCGATCATTTCGATAGAAAGAAAATATTTACAAGTGCAAAATATTTTCGCGAAAATTTTTGAAAAATATCGATCATCTCGATAGGAAAAAAAAATATTTACAAAATATTTACACTGGCAACCATAACTTTAAAAAAATAACACACACATCATTAACCACAAAAATATATACAGATACAACACAAATCAGTTCACAACCACAGGGAAACATAAAAACATACATGCACAACCTGGGAAAGAGCATACAGCAGATTAGCCTAAGTCCCAGCACCTAGCTACTCCCCACCCCACACTTAAATCAAACACTGTCCCTAGTGTTCACAAAAATTAAGATCACAAAATTTTGGGTGGTGGGACTCCCTGATCAGTCGAAATATTCGACTTCTTCATCTGGTGCTGTTGCCTCATCGCTCATGTCTGAGTCAGCTCCATCGTCGTCATCGGACTCCACATCGGAGTCCTCCCGGCGTGTCTCCTCGTCAGTGGGGACATCGTCATCAGTAGGCTCAACGAAGGCTGGTCCCACTCGGCATAAGGCTCTGGCATTCTCGCCAAATGGGTAATCCAGCTCCAGCTGCCATAATTCTTCCTCGGTGGCTGGTCTCCCACCAATCCGTAGCTGAAGCATCTGCATGCCGAACATACGTGCCATGTACTGATCGTCACGAGCATGTCGCTCGCCCAAAGTCAGCACTGGTCCGTGTGTGGTGTCGGGGGCCTTAGTTTTTGTCACATCGAGGGCCCTCCGCTCCAACTGCGGAATGTAATCCAAGGCTTCTTCCTCGACATCGAGGCCTCGGAGAAAGGTGGTGATGAGTCCGCCAAACCCGTATCTGTGGCCCTGGTGTAGTCTGGCTCTCTTCATGGCGGATATAATTACCGCCCCAACATTAATCTCAAGCCCTTTCATAAGGGCATACACCAAGCAGACACGGTCCCGGGTCACATCCATCATATGAACTCCCGGGATCAAGCACGAACATATAATTTTCAGCCATATTCTGGCCTCCCTATTCATCTGCGAATAAGGCAGAGTCTGGTGGTAACCCCTCTCCTTATGTCTACTCCATCGGGCTATGGATCGAGCCCCACACAACGTACGTCTGATGTCGGCGTACGGTGGGGTGATGTTTAGCTGGCGGAGAACGTGAGCATCTGTGTCCCGCGCTCCAATGATGGCATTGAACTGCTGGGGTTCCAGAGTAACAATCTGCCCTCTGATTTTTATTGTGTGGCTTCTGATGGCCGGGTTCCAATTTGCGTAGAACTCTCGGACGAAATGAAGGTTGCACTCCTTGGGCTCCTGAAAGATAAAGCTGAGCCCAGCTGCTTCAATCCTTTGCATAATACGGGGGAACTCCTGTGCTAGTGGTTCTCGTGCAATATGTTCTTCCGGGAAGTACTTGCTTTCCTTATGCTTAGCATACCACTTCTTCCCTTCCTCGGTTACCCACCTCGTTCCGTATTGGCGGCGCTGGCCGCGCGGAACAGCTGGTGCAACTGGGACTGCGGTGCCCAATCTCATTCTTTTTCTTCCGGTGCCTGAAGTAGAAGCACCTTTGCCCTTATCCTGCCTACTAGGCATTGTACCTGTCAATATACACAAACAAGCACAACGTTAAGCTAAATACATGTTAACTTCGGCTAAGGTCGGGTTACACAACGTTTACCCCACACTTAGTCCTTAGCTACCTTTACAAAACTACGGCAAGGATAACTCTACTTACACCAAAGACAACAACTATACAATTTATGCTTAGTGCGTTCACAAAAATTTCGACAGCATAACGCTTAGCGTACTACTCAGACTTCATACAGCTAATCCCAATCCTACTATCGCTAACAATTTAACCATCGCACTAAGCAACAAAAACAACAAATAAAAACAATGACAAAAGTTCTATATATACATACAAATCCAAATAATCAAACCAATTTGCACAATTTCCACCTTTTCCCCGAAAATTTGAGAATTCGTCGTCTTTTACATTCAAACAATATTTACACCGACTAATATCAATTCCCAAACACACCCCGGCATCTAATTCACCGAATTATCAAATTACCCAAGTCAATTTCAACAACCTAAGCCCTAGAATTCAATTTTACAATCAATTTCGAATTATTCACGTAGTCGACAAGTTCAAACGCTAATAACAACATTCCGAACATTCATCAATCACAAATAATTCAATTGCATGCTCAATTGCTACTTAGGATGATATATCTCACCTCACCTGCCCAAATTTGACTAAAATCGCCAAAACTTAGAGAGAAACGAGGAAAACATACCTTTACGTTGAAGAACCGAAGAAACTTGATGATTTCTTTGCTTAGTGGCGTGGCACGTTGATTGGGGAGGGGGGTTTGGGTGTTTGGTCGTGGAGAGGAAAAGAAATAGGGAGAAAGGGCAAGAAAATCGGGGTTAATTTAAAGAAAAACACGCGGGTCACCCGGCAACCCGGTGTGACCCAGCACCAAATATAAGGCAACGTGTCACGGAGGGTAACGCGGAGCCCCTCCTCCGTGACACGGAGCCAACGCGTTGGCTTACTGGAAATTTTAAAAAAATCCGAATTTTGCCTTCAACGTGTCACGGAGGGTAACGCGGAGCCCTTCCTCCGTGACACGGAGCCAACGCGCCAGTGCACTGTTTCTTTCATTAAACTATTTTTTCATACCTTGCCTTTTCCTTCTCGATTCCATGTATATTTTTCTCCGTTAGACCTGAAAACTCACCTCACTAAACAAAATTGGTTAGATTAATAGATTTCCCTAACTAAAATGAAAAATATTAACTAAAACAAGAATCTAAACCTAATCAAGAAAAGAAAAATAAAAATAAAAATTATTTACACTAAAAAAAAAGAAAGAAAGAAAATATTTTTCACGGGTTGCCTCCCGTGCAGCGCCTGGTTTACCGTCGCGGCTCGACGTACCAAGTTTCACCACTTTTTCCTCCACCTTGAGGATATGAATCTCACCCCTAATTTCTTTTCTAGTTTCCTCTTATGTTCTAGGGGTGGTGGTGAAAAATTGTAAGGACCAAGTAGTAGATGTTGCCTTTTGCACTTGTTGGCCCTCAAGTAAGCGAAGTCATTTTGGCTCTCTGAGTTAGCAAATTTCAGAATATACGGGGCTTGATCCTCCTCTAGACACTTCTCTATAAGCTTGGAAGACTCTATTTCTATGTTGTCCACCAAACTTAATGTCGAAAAATGCTTCGAGTGTGGTCCAATCAACCTCAACTCTGAAATTGCATTGTGCTTTACTTCCTTACTTGTGTACACCTTTTCAACATCGACATCTATTTCTCCATTAAGGTCAAATGGGAGATATTCTTTCTCTTCTTCCATGAATGGATTTTCTATAGGTATGAGCCGATCGCGGGGACACTCAAGAGATTCTAATTGTCGGGCTTCATCCAAAAATTCACCCTTGTATTCCTCTTGTAGTTCATTTTGAATATCGGCTAAAACTGTCACCTGCAAATTATCACAAGCTTCAGCCTCAACACACATCTCCGTGAGTTTGACGCTCATCCTGCTTACAACCTCTGCATTCTCCTTTTGCTGAATTATCAATTCTGCCACCGACTCATTCATTGCTTCTGATTGCTCCAGGAGTTGTTTCATCATGTCCTCTATTTGAACTTGGCGTCCCAAGTCCTCATTTTCAACATGCCTATATTCAGCAAAAACAACAGAATGATCATAGCGGGGGCTTGGGGGAGGGTAGTATGCATTCGGACAGCCATCCCAATGGCCATCTTGACCACCACATATATTGCACGTGTTACAGTGTTGCCACAAGTGGTGTCCTACGCAATTCAGACAAGATTCATTAAAATATGAGTATCCACCATTTATACCATTTGTATTCCACGATGTCATGTCAATAAGGGTATACGAAAAAGAAAAAAGAAAAAATGCAAAAGAATTAAAACAAACACTAAGACTAAGTTGTCAACACTCAAGAAAATAAAACAAAAATACAGTAAATTTACACTTATCACAATTTCACCAATTGCCTAGCCTCCCCGGCAACGGCGCCAAAAACTTGTTTGGTCTGTTCGGTTGGTATTATATATTATAAACCGACACGCAAGTGCACGTGGTCGAACAAGTAATAAAGTGGCTAAGTAAGCCAAGTATCGATCCAAGGAGGCTCAGGGTATGTAAAATTTGCCTAAGTATACTATATTCTTATCTTACTTCTAACTATGCTAACAACAACGTAACCAACAGTTAATTGAGTTTTTGTTTATAAAATATATACTAAAACTATTAACAATTATTTACCGTGAATTTAAACTATGGATAAGAGCATGTCAAGGTTAAGAACAAGTAATGAATTCGATTGTAATAATAATTCGGTTAATCTCTTCTTCATGTTGCTAGCCAAGAACTTTAGCCTAGAAATTAAAACTCTCGTATTTAATTTCACTTAAGAATCATAAACCATTCGTCTACATTTCTGTGATCAAATGCAATTTACGACCTAGCAATACAATTCCGGTTCCTAAATTGACTAATACGGCTTTCAAGTATATTTCTATCAGGAAAGCACATCAAAACCCAATTTTCCCAAATCAAGTTAAGAACAATACCCTATTAATTCACAACTTTCCAATTTCTTGCTCTCTCGAGTGAAATTGGACTTTTTAGATGTACATTAATGTCGGCCAAGCACTAATGCAGTAAGAACAAGAATTAATAGAACAACATGAAAGAAGAAGAAGAAAACCATATCATTTACAATCAAAATTCACTACACATGTTCAAAACCTTAGCAAGGAAGAGAATTAGCCACTCATTTGTGGATTGATCATCCTAAAACAAGTGTAAATCATACATACAATTGATTGAAAGAAGAAAGGAAGAGAAGAAATCTCTTAGCTTTTTCGTCCCTCAACTGCTGCTAACCCACGTCCTTGCTCCACCAAGTCTGAACTAATTAAAATAAACCTAAGTGTGCTATTTATACTAGTGGAAAATATTTCCCGAAATAACAAGCAACGTGTCACAGAGGTCAACGCGGAGCACTGCCTCCGTGACACGGCGTGGACGCGGACCTTCACTGGAAATCCAGGGTCCGGTAAATTAGCCTCAACGTGGCACGGAGGCCAACGCGGAGGCCTATCTCCGTGCCACGGAGCTGTCGCGAGGCCTCACTGGAAATTGCCATTTAATTGCCTCTCCAGGCAGTGTGCCTCCGCGATGGTAGCGTGGCACGGCTCCATCGCGGAGCCCTTATAATTTGTGCATTCCAATGTCTTTTCCACGCTCGTATTCAAGTCCAACTCCGATATAGTTCCAACATGCATTTTAGCTCCTAAAAATCATATTTTCCTGCAAAACAAATGCTAATCATGTTGGTTAGTATAAATTCACATTTTATTACCAATTACATGAGAATATATACATATTGCACACAAACAAGGCGAAAATAATACGTTTGAGTATCACTTGGGCATATAAATCTGCCCAAGATCACCATACGTGCTAGAGAAAGGCCTGGGAAAGGATCGGACGAGTAACCGGTCGAACCATCACGGAAGGAGCCGGGGCAGAGCCCCTCCGCGATGGCAATGTGTCACGGAGGTGGAGCCTCCGCGTTGGCTCCATGACACATTGGGCCTGTCCAGGCCTAAGTATATAAAGCCCCACCTCGATTTTAAATCAATTTATTCAATATAATTTCCAGAAAATTCACAGCAAACAGAGAGAGACGAAGAAGGTGAAGATATTATCGTTCGATTACGCTGCCAAACGTAGTCCAAACTTAAATTAACTCCAGATACCGAGGTATTTAGCAGCAGGGAGCATTCCTACGAATTTTATTTCGCGAAATTCGGCCAACAAATCGTCGTGCTACCGGGCTAAGGTAAGTGGAATTGCTCCAAACTAGTGTCTATGTGCTCCTAGTTGTGAAGTGAATACTTCTCCCTTTTGGACTTCTGGAAAATAGCAAGTTTTCGACCGTCTTTCTATAAGCCTAAGTTTAGGCTATAATTATATCGAAAGTGATGTTTTCTTTCAGAATAGGGTTGTATTTAGCACTAATTGACGTGTCTATGAATGCAGTTGGGAGATTTAGCTGGAACACTGATCGAGCCTCGTCTGACAGTCGGATAACTCGAGGTTAATGTATGTGAAGTTGTTCTTCGGCAAGTTAGTAAGTCTTAGCTTTGTGAATCATAGTAAACTCCGTATTTGAAATTCTCGGAGTTGAATGTTGGGAATTGAATAAGTTTAGTAAATTTTGGTTTGCGTTGCCGTATCGTATTTTAGTCTGAAAGATAGAAAAGCATGCGCCAAAGGGCGAGTTAGCATTCCAGATTCAGTATAGCTTATTGTATGATTAGCAAGCATGTTATAGAATAAAAAGAAACAGATTTTCAGAATATAAGCTAGTAAAGTAAAACCAGATAGACAGGCAGTTTCACGGCTACAGACTAGCCATTCAAACAGACGAGATATTGGCTACATATTAGCCATTCAGACAGATAGTACCCTGGCTACAGATTAGCCAACAGTTAAAGAAAGATCTCAGAATCAGTATAATCAGTAAAGAATCAGTTTAGTACAGAAACAGATCAGAATAAGAAATCAGATTTCAGATAGTCATTTTCAGTTATACATGCTTGCTATTTATATGTGCTATTTGTTTGTTAAGACTTGTTGTGGCGTGAAGGCCCCTTATTGAGCGTCCTCGCCACCCCTGGGTTGGTAATCGTGTCGCCCACTGAGCGGGTGGTTTTACGTCACTCCGAGGGGTGGCATGCCGTCCCCAGCTTGGACGAAGATGGGATGAAGCTTTCCCCATAGCAGTCTGATCAACATTACAGGTGCAGCTCCGGTTTCAGATAGCCCTGTTGAGTTTTGTGTCCGGGGATCCAGACCCTATCTGTTACTGTCTACACAGGAGTCCTCCGGACCTAGACACGGTTGCTTATATCGGAGGCTATGGCCCGAGCCGGAGACCCAGGGGGCCGGTAGAGGAGCTCCGAAGTGAGCAAATGAGTGGAGTGACTTATTTTTGGTTGGTTTTGACCCGGGTAGGGGTATATAGATTGTTTGCTTGCTTGGCGCCATCCGGCTTATGGGGGTTGGTATTGGCTCTTGCTTGCTAAATGTATATGTATTTATGTGCTTTATATATATTAGTTAATAAACAGCAGGCCGCCGTGACTACAGACACGCTCCTGCTCATCAATGCAGAAAGGTTTGATCTAGTTCCTATCAGCTCTTCAGATTCAGTTATCTTCTGCTCACAGACTTGTTAGTTATGTTATCTGTATTCAGTTGTAGTATTTTAGTTGCTTTGCATACTCGGTACCAATGGTACTGACGCCTAGTGGGGCGCTGCATTACTTGCCTGCAGGTACTCATAGATGAGGAGGCGATCCCTCGTGATCCTAGCCAGCGCAGAGTCATCAGCTCCTGTCATCCGGAGCTTGATATTTCAGAGGTTTATATTATTTCTCTTTTGTTGTACAGTATGGGTAGGTCAGGGCCTGTCCCCACCATCTTATCAGTATTCCTAGAGGCTTTCAGTCTGTATATATTTTCCTGTGGTCAGTTGAGCCGGCCGTGTGAGGCCGTGCAGTTTGTTATGGCTGTTTAGCATTTCAGTTTATGTTGGTTGTGTGAGGCCTTAGTTTGATAGTAGTGGTGACCTTGCCGGTCACATAGTTATTCAGCATTTTATTTTTGGGTTACAGATAACTAGACAGCATGGTGGCCTTGTCGACCCACATAGGTTTCCCTACATAAGTATGATTCTGGTTAGCTGTTATTACAGGTACAGGTGGCTATAGGCCAGTTGGCCGGAGGCTATGTTTACAGCCGTTATATAGCCCCTTGTTTCCAGAAATCTGAGTTAGAGCTAGCCAGGCACCAGATGCGCTTAGGCTCAACAGATAGCAGTCTAGGTCCTACTAGGGCACCAGGTGCCAGTCATACCCCCAAGGCGGGGCATGACAAACTTGATATCAGAGCAGGTCGTGTCCCAGGGAGTCTGCAAGCCATGCTAAGTAGAGTCTTGTCTATGGACGTGTTGTGCACCACATACTATAGGCAGGAGGCTACGAGGCATAATAGGATGGTTACCCTTCTTTCATATTCAGTCGTGCTATAGCACAGTACAGTATAGGGTTGGTCCTTTTGAAGCTTATCATATTCCTTGAATACAGATACAAGTCAGACCAACGAAATCCTATTCGAAGCAGAAGATCAGATATAGCAACAGGAGAGAACATCAGCCAGTTTCAAGGTAACTACAGCAGCAGGAGGAGGTATCAAGGACCTCCCAATGTTATACTTTTATCAGTATCATCCCCTGTATATGTCGATAACTTCAGAATAGGAAGTCATAAGCATAACGTATAAATGAGTCGATTCATTTGTTAGATATATAAGATCTGATTAAGATAATAAACAATATTAGATTATCAGATAAGTGTGAGAAAGAGAGGGAAATGTAGTATTCCCACCTCCATCCTTTCAGGTATGGTACAGTTCCATGTCTTCATCTCGTTGCAGTAAGAAAAAGTCATTCCTACCCCTTAGTTTTGATCCCAGTGTAGCAAAGGGCATAAGGATTGAGACGATGTTGCCCAAAGTAGGCAGTAAGTGAAAGGTGGATTGGTTAATTCCAGAAAGGGTTAGAAAGAGTAAGGAGCCCTTATGATTATGTAAGTTGTGCAGAACCTCGCGGTAATAAGTCAGAAGAGCAAGTAAGACTACTAGCTTACTTGAAGTGGGTGTAGGAGATCCGTCAATGATGGATTCCCAGTAAGAGTCAAGTTCAAGTCAGAAAAAGGTTGAATCCGTCGTAGCATGCTAACGACGGAAGGATATGTCCGCAAGATGATAGTTATAATCTTAGCTATGATATCAAAAGACAGGGAGATTATATGAATAAGATGGGTCCGACTGCAGGTCAGAAGAAGTATAGGTTGGAACTTGACTGGCAACCTTATTGACAATGTAAGGGGTACCTTGAACCCCAGAGCTCAGTTTAATGAAGATGAGGGTGAGAAGCATGAATACTAGATTTTGAGGGGAAATCAGAATCACCTCCAGATTGATAGAACATCGTGTATTAAGGACTAAACCTCAGACGAACAGCTAAGAGACAGTAAGATTGTAGTTAGAATGTTGCGGTACGTCAGCCTAAGGAGAAGGTAAGAGGGTACCGACCCAGAGATTCCAATCTAGTGTGGCCCAGAGACAAGGTCCAACAGACAGTCACGGGTCTTAATATAATGCCAAGTAAGGCCACAAGGTTTGGATGTGGACCCCATATTATAAGAGTGGTGAAATTTCAAATAGCAGATCATAGCTAAAGTGCATGTGTGTGTTGCTTCCAGAATGGGATGAAAAAAAATATAATGAAATGATACGAGAGGATATGAGATATCATTAGACCGTAGAACCGGTATATCATGTGCAGTATGAAATTCAGTAAAGCATGTCAGATATTACGTATCATCACAAAATTCAGTATGTATTGTACATAGTTGTTGATATATATATGTACAGATAATAGATATGATGTGAGTAGTTGGCTATAGGGGTTACAGTCACACAGATTTTGGTTAGCTGCTAGGAAATATATACAGATCGTACTGTAGGACCCCTCACCAAAAGAGGGGGGCATGTTAAGTGTGATTCACGTATGAAGCCATAGAAACTTTCTCGGTTCTCAGTTTATTGAGTTAACGGACTTATATGCTTGTTGCCAGATCTAGACTTAAGAAGCTCACAGGAGTTAGTAGCCTGAGTCACGTGGTTGATGATACGGGCACGGTTAGACGGTCTAATGACCAGCTGGCGCCTGTATTAGCAGGGAAGCATCCCTAAAGATCAGTAACATTATCGCATGTGCCAGAACCAGAAATAGAGGCCGAATAGGTACACTTTAGAGGTTAGCAATACCAGATTTTTTTTTCTAGTATGTTAAGTGGTGTACATCGTTTTCCCAGCCTTATAGGTGAGAGTCGGCCTTAGTCAACCTAGCAGCTATTATCTGGAACACCCCGCAAGTTAGCCAACCATCTCAGTTAGACAAACCTGTGGGTACCCCAAGAAAGAGTCCATATCAGTAGTCAGTGACGGACTAGTACTTCAGCTGGTTCTCGTAAGGTATTCAGATACAGAGCCCTAACAGAAGGCCAGTCTTTACAGAATGGCTCATAAGACTGAGAAATTTCCAAGAACAGTAATATAAATCCAAGGGGGGTACGAATAAGGCATAAGAAATTGGTAGTGCTCTGCTAGCACAATGTTTACTAAGACAAGGAGATCGGTAGAATCCCTATGAAGATCCAGGGACGGATCGCCTGAGAGTAAGTTGGACTAAGTACAATACTACAATTGTTCAATTAGGAGGACAAAACAGTTAGTCGTCCACAATGCCACAGTTATGAATGAGCTACAGATGTCCGAGTAGGACATGTAGAGCATCGTTTGACTACTACAGCATTCAACCCAGCTATTTAGTTGTTCAAGGTTATTTAGCCAGACTATTAGAGATCATGATCATTGTGAGGATCCTCTGATCAGATACGGACACATGGTGTGCAGATAGTCGTTCAGGTTATCTCAGCAACAAGTAGCCTTAGCATGCGGCCAGAAGGCCAGATAAGCTCTAGCTATACCGGTAGATTACCTGTCGGGTTCTCCAGCATAATAAGCCAGTTTAGCCGTTCGTGTGGCAGAAACAGGGGACAACGGAGCTGTAATTTCAAACAGCGCAGTGTCGTCATTAGTTGTGGGAGTAAAGGGACGACAGTATAAAGATCTTGACCTGGTTCAGTTTAAAGACAAAGTTCAGCAAGGAAAAGTGTCAGACTTCCAGGTAACTGGGGATAAAGTGTTGCGATGTAAAGGCCGCCTTGTGTTCCAGGTGTTGCAGGGCTTCGCCAGCAGATTGGGCCAGGGATATTATGCCCATTATTCTCTTCATCTCGGTTTAACAAAGATGTACCATGATTTAGAAGAAATCTATTGACGGCCAGGAACGAAAAAGGGGATAGCAGAATTTGTAGCCCAGTGTCCCAACTGCCAACAAGTAAAAGAGGAACACCAAAAACCGGGATGATTGACTGAGGACATAGTTGTGCCTCTCTGGAAATGAGGAGAAATAAACATGGACTTTGTAGCAGGATTACCCCATACTAGGCATAGACATGATTCCATTTGGGTAATAGTTGACAGATTAACAAAATCAACCCATTTCCTGCCAATGAAAGCTACTTTCTCTACCGAAGATTATGCCGAACTGTATATCAGAGGAATAGTTAGATTACACGGTGTTCCAGTATTTAGTATCTCTGAAAAAGGAGCACAACTTATAGCTAGATTTTGGCAGTCATTTCAAGGAGGTCTGGGAACGCAGATTAATTTGAGCACAGTATTCCACCCTCAGATAGATGGACAGGGTGAACGCACTATTCAGACGCTCGAGGATATGCTACGGGCATGTGTGATAGACTTTGGAGGTAGCTGGGACAAGCGTTTGCCGTTAATTGAATTTTCTTATAATAATAGCTATCACTCAGCTATCCAGGTGGCGCCCTTTGAGGCATTGTATGGGCGAAAATGCAGATCGCCGGTTGGCTGGTTTGAAGTGGGAGAGTCAGCGCTGATTGGGCCAGACATCATTCAACAGTTAGAGAAGAAGGTAAAGCCTATCAGAGAACGCCTACTGACTGCACAGAGCCGCCAGAAATCATATGTTGATGTGCGGCGCCGAAATCTAGAAACTGCAGTGGGTGACTGGGTATATTTGAAAGTGTCTCCGATGAAAGGAATGTTGAGATTTGGCGAGAAAGATAAGCTCAGTCCGAGATTTGTTGGGCCTTATCAGATTCGTCGACGGATAGGCCAAGTGGCACATGGGTTGAACTTGCCTCCAGAATTAGAAGCCGTTCATCCAGTCTTTCATGTATCCATGCTGAGGAAATACATAGGAGACCCGTCCAGGGCAGTCCCAGTCCAGGATATCCAGGTTATAGAAGAGCTGGCCTATGAAGAGGTTCCAGTGGCTATCTTAGACAGACAGATTCGTAAATTAAGAACTAAAGATATTGCGTCTGTCAAGGTATTGTGGCGTAACAGTAACCGAGAGGAGATGACGTGGGAGGCTGAGGAAGATATGAAAGCTAGATATCCTCACTTATTCCAGGCCTAGTCAGGCGACAGGTATATCCGTGTTATTACTTATGCAGTACCTTGTGGTTGTGTATGTATAAATGAGAAAGATTGATGTTTAGCTATCAAGTGAGTCTTAAAGTACTGTGTGCAGTACCTGTATTGGACTTTTCTACGTTTCAGGTTTCTGGGATAGTCCATATTACAGGGGAAACTCTACCGAAATTTTCTTAGAAACAAGTTGAGCTAATTGAATAGTCCTCCAAATAGCAGTTTCATTCGAAGACGAATGTTCTTAAGGGGGGGAGAATGTTATACCCCGTAAGATTCCCGGCACCTAGATGGCCTATTCACGCGTCGGTTAAGCATTATTTGAAAGCCATACGTGTTAGAGAAAGGCCCGGGAAAGGATCGGACGAGTAACCAGTCGAACCATCGCGGAAGGAGCCGGGGCAGAGCCCCTCCGTGATGGCAACGTGTCACGGAGGTGGAGCCTTCGCATTGGCTCCGTGACACGTTGGGCCTGTCCAGACCCAAGTATATAAAGCCCCACCCTGGTTTTAAATCAATTCATTCAATATAATTTCCAGAAAATTCGCAGCAAACAGAGAGAGACGAAGAAGGTGAAGATATTATCGTTCGATTACGCTGCCAAACATAGTCCAAACTTAAATTAACTCCAGATACCGAGGTATTTAGCAGCAGGGAGCGTTCCTACAGATTTTGTTTCACGAAATTCGGCCGACAAATCGTCGTGCTACCGGGCTAAGGTAAGTGGAATTGCTCCAAACTAGTGTCTATGTGCTCCTAGCTGTGAAGTGAATACTTCTCCCTTCTGGACTTCTGGAAAATAGCAAGTTTTCGACCATCTTTCGATAAGCCTAAGTTTAGGCTATAATTATATCGAAAGTGATGTTTTCTTTCAAAATAGGGTATTTAACACTAATTGACGTGTCTATGAATGCAGTTGGGAGATATAGCTGGAACACTGACCGAGCCTCGTCCGACAGTCGGATAACTCGAGGTTAAGGTATGTGAAGTTGTTCTTCGGCAAGTTAGTAAGTCTTAGCTTTGTGAATCATAGTAAACTCCATATTTGAAATTCTCGGAGTTGAATGTTGGGAATTGAATAAGTTTAGTAAATTCTGGTTTGCGTTGCCGTATCGTATTTTTGTCCGAAAGATAGAAAAGCATGCGCCAAAGGGCGAGTTAGCATTCCAGATTCAGTATAGCTTATTGTATGATTAGCAAGCATGTTATAGAATAAAAAGAAACAGATTTTCAGAATATAAGCTAGTAAAGTAAAACCAGATAGACAGGCAGTTTCATGGCTACAGACTAGCCATTCAAACAGACGAGATATTGGCTGCATATTAGCCATTCAGACAGATAGTACCCTGGCTACAGATTAGCCAACAGTTAAGGAAAAATCTCAGAATCAGTATAATCAGTAAAGAATCAGTTTAGTACAGAAACAGATCAGAATAAGAAAATCAGATTTCAGATAGTCTTTTTCAGTTATACATGCTTGCTATTTATATGTGCTATTTGTTTGTTGAGACTTGTTGTGGCGTGAGGGCCCCTTTATTGAGCGTCCTCGCCGCTCCTAGGTTGGTAATCATGTCGCCCACTGAGCGGGTGAGTTTTACGTCACTCTGAGGTGTGGCATGCCGTCCCCAGCTTGGACGAAGATGGGATGAAGCTTTCCCCATAGCAGTCTGATCAGCATTACAGGTGCAGCTCTGGTTTCAGATAGCCCTGTTGAGTTTTGTGTCCGGGGATCCAGACCCTATCTGTTACTGTCTACACAGGAGTCCTCCGGACCCAGACACGGTTGCTTATATCGGAGGCTATGGCCCGAGCCGGAGACCCAGGGGGCCGGTAGAGGAGCTCCGAAGTGAGCAGATGAGTGGAGGGACTTATTTTTGGTTGGTTTTGACCCGGGTAGGGGTATATAGATTATTTGCTTGCTTGGCGCCATCCGGCTTATGGGGGTTGGTATTGGCTCTTGCTTGCTAAATGTATATGTATTTATGTGCTTTATATATATTAGTTAATAAACAGCAGGCCGCCGTGACTACAGACACGCTCCTGCTCATCAGTGCAGAAAGGTTTGATCTAGTTCCTATCAGCTCTTCAGATTTAGTTATCTTCTGCTCACAGACTTGTTAGTTATGTTATCTGTATTCAGTTGTATTATTTCAGTTGCTTTGCATACTCGGTACCAGTGGTACTGACGCCCAGTGGGGCGCTGCATTACTTGCCTACAGGTACTCATAGACGAGGAGGCGATCCCTCGTGATCCTAGCCAACGCAGAGTCATCAGCTCCTGTCATCCGGAGCTTGATATTTCAGAGGTTTATATTATTTCTCTTTAGTTGTACAGTACGGGTAGGTCGGGGCCCTGTCCCGACCATCTTATCAGTATTCCTAGAGGCTTGCAGTCTGTATATATTTCCCTGTGGTCAGTTAAGCCGGTCGTGTGAGACCGTGCAGTTTGTTATGGTTGTTTAGCATTTCAGTTTATGTTGGCCGTGTGAGGCCTTAGTTTGATAGTAGTGGTGACCTTGCCGGTCACATAGTTATTCAGCATACATAAGTATGATTCTGGTTAGCTGTTATTACAGGTACAGGTGGCTATAGGCCAGTTGGCCGGAGGCTGTGTTTACAGCCGTTATATAGCCCCTTGTTTCCAGAAATCTGAGTTAGAGCCAGCCAGGCACCAGATGCGCTTAGGCCACCAGATAGCAGTCTAGGTCCTACTAGGGCACCAGGTGCCAGTCATACCCCCCAAGGCGGGGCGTGACACAGGGGTTCCTAAGAGATGTTACTGCCTTGCATAGAAAAGTTACTCGAAGAGAACAAAGATGTTATGCCTGACGAGCTGCCAAGGCACTTGCCTCCTAGGCGTGAAGTGGATCATAAGATCGAGTTGGAGCCTGGAGCCAAACCACCCGAATACTCCCTATACTGCATGACTCCGCTCGAGTTGGAGGAGTTAAGAAAGCAATTTAAGGAGTTGCTCGAAGTCGGTCATATCGGCTCGTCTAAAGCACCCTATGGAGTGCCAGCCTTATTCCAAAAGAAGAAGGATAGGGCAAGACTCCTAGACATAGACCAATTCTCCTATAACTTGCAGCGGGGCGAGTATACCGGGAGAACACCATTTGAGTTAGCCAATGGCCAACAGTCACAAACTCCACATTCACTACCGGCCGCATTCGAGGGCAAAAGTTTAGGGGCTTACCATATGGCTAAGGGGTTCGAGGAGCAGCTTGACACTGCTAAATCCTACTTGGACAAGACAACAAAGAAGATGAAGAAGTTTCTGACCGCAAGCGTCGTCCCACAGATTATAATTTGGGGACATGATTTTGGTGAAGTTTAACCCAAGACAGTTTAAGACACTACAAGGTATACACTAGAACTTGGAATGGAAGTATGAAGGGCCATTTAGGATCATTTCCAAGGTGGGCAAGATATCATATAAGTTGGAGTTACCAGCTCATCTCAAGGTTCATCCTGTCTTCTATGCCGACGTGCTCAAGCCATACCATGAAGACCAGGATGACCTCACTCGAGGTCAGTCAAGTAGGGCATCTATTACCATCATCCCTCGCATGATTGGGAGATTGAGGCTATCATTGACTATCAAGCCAGGCAAAAACAAGGGCACACTACAAGGCATGCACCAGAATTTGGAATGGAAGTATGAAGGGCCATTTAGGATCATTGCCAAGGTGGGCAAGATCTCATATAAGTTGGAGTTACCAGCTCATCTCAAGGTCCATCCTATATTCTATGCCAGCGTGCTCAAGCTATATCATGAAGACCAGGATGAACCCACTCGAGGTCAGTCACGTAGGGCACCGATTACTATCACCACCTTGCATGAACGGGAGATTGAGGCTATCATTGACTATCGAACCAAGAGAAAACAAGGGAAAAAGGCTATTGCCATGTTCCTCATCTACTGGAAAGGGAAATCACCAGAGGAATCCACGTGGGAACGATATGAAGACTTATGAAAATTCAAGGACAAGATCCGAGAGTTTATGCAACAACACTGCAGGGCGGCCATCGCAACACCAGGTCGGAGAGAGTTTGAGGACTCTCCACGTCATCATGCCACATAAGAGCCATTTGACATATATATTTGTCATGTGGAGGCTTATATAAGTAAAAATCCTACACTTGGTGAATTATTCTAGAAAACTATAGAAATTTCCCATGAAAGACTCTGGAGTCTCACGGAATTTCTAGGAAAGTCCTTGGAAAACTCTAGACATGTAGAGAATTCTAGAAAGGGACTTATTTGTAAATATATAGGGACTTGTACAATAATTATTAGTTGCATATTAATCCCTAAGTGAGTAGTATAAATGAGAGGGCCATTCATTTGTAAAACCATCAAGAAAAATCAATCAAGTTCTCTACATTACTAAAAACTTCTCTTAGCAATTTTCTATTTTCTTCCTTATCCAACATTCTCTTAGCGATTTAGAGTTGAAAGGGCTTACTTGAGCTTGCAAGATCGTGAAAGAAGTTGTCAAGTGCCGCACGGTGTGCTTAGTCAAAGTCTAAGTCCGTGACATTGGGCTGTCAATCTAAAGCAAAGACTTTACAAACACATGTCAAACCAGTGCACCAAGTTGGCCTTTGTGTTTGAGGGTGCATAAACTAATATATAATCCTTCTGTAGATATATATATATATATGTATATATAAATAATTTTTTTCAAAGTAATTGGTGCACGTGCACTCCCACCAATATATGTGGGCCTGCCTCTGTTAAAAACCGGTAGTAAATTGAAAGTGCAACACTCATATCTGTATCACACCCATAGAGAATTATATTTAAAAAAAATACATTGTATGACAATTAGAGAGAAATAATTATTCACTTTAGCTTATATTTTAATTTATTACCTCTTTAGTTATCTCTAATTTTTTCATTGATTTTTTTAGCAAATTATATTTGCTTATTCTTCATTCTTTTTTTCTTTTTCTGTTTGCTTTTTTCTCCGTTCTTTTTTTCTTTTTCTGTTTGCTCTTTTTCTTTTTTCTTTTTTTCTTTTTTTCTTTTTTTCTTTTATTTCTTCTTTCTTCTTTCTTTCTGCTTCTTCATTCTTATTCTTCATGTTTTTTTTGCTGCTTCTCCATTCTTTTTTTTTTTTTGGCTGCTTTTTCATTCTTTTTTTTAAAAAGAAGTTTTTTTGCTTCTTTTTTTCTTTTTCAGCGGCTACTTTTTTTTTTTTTTGCTTCTTTCATAATTTTTATAATCAATTTTGTAGATATTATGTGAAAAATTAAATTTTTTTTAAAGGGATATATGTAAATTTTTATAGATACGTCACTATGAAAATGTACTTGCATAACATTGATATTACATTCTTGATATCTAATGTATTTGATGTGATTATGAATTTCATCTTTTGATACTTAAAAACTGATGGAGAGTGATGCTCATATTTATTATTACAAATTTAAACATTAATTATTACGTGAATAAAATTAAAAATTCAAAACTACTATTGTTGGAGTTCTTAAAAGCTAAAAATTCACAAATGGGTTTTAATTTTATTGAAAATTTTAACAGATTGATGATTGTGATTCGTTGGTAGTGTCATTTTGAAGTTATGGTTAAAATTTAATGAAAAATTAAGTGTTGCTTCTTTAATTTCTTGGTCCTTTTATTTTGTTGTGATTTGAAATAGTATTGCATAAAAAAGTATAAATTAGTTATTCATAGTGGATCAATCGATAATATATCAATTTTGTATGAATTTGTATAATTTTATATAATCATGTAAAAGTGTGTGTTAATACTTTTATACACTATTATATATTTTTTTAAATTTTTATATAAAATTAATATATTATCTACAGTAAATGTATAATGTTGTATAATATTGTATATGAGTACATAAATATTCTTTATAATTTTATGTAAATTTTGTATACTAGATGTATAACGTTGTATGTCGAGTTTTTAAACATTATTGTAAAAAAAAAAATTAAATTTTTTGTATAATATTATATATCAATGTATATTATTATATATCTGATTTTTCCTGTCAGAGATCAAAGATGGACCTATTTTATTTTGTACTATAGAATTGTAAAGTAAATTTTGGCATATACTTTTGCACTATAAGCTTGGTGATGGTATATTTCTATAATTTTATCTTAATTTTTTATTCAGCACCGTTTTACACCTGCACATGTTTAAACTCACACCGTCCTATATTTTAATTCACTCTGCTTCATCACCATCCTATTAAATGATGTGTTTTAATGTGAATTAGAGGGTTTAACTGAAATAAACTTGGATTAAAGTGTCAACATGAAAAATAGGCCAAATTGAAAAATCTGTCCATGTATTTGGCCATTACACAGCGTCTTGGTTTATATATAGAGAGAGACACACACTAATTTAAACATTGTAATTATATAAATATAATGTTTTGTAAATAGAAATAGAAAATTTAAATTCAAAAAAAAGTAATATAACCACATTATAAATAAAGTTAGAAAGTATTTTTATTTACCTAAATATAATCGATAAATCAAGTAAGAAAGATCCAAATATATAATGGACTTTCTAAAATTAGGTAAAAGGATTATTTTTGCCTAAAAGATAAGATTCTGATTTTTATATTATTTGGTTAAAGTATTCAATGCTCATTTTTACGGTGTATGACACATATTAGCATGATCTTAGTGAAATATCAAAACTATTCGTTGCCACTATATCTTTCTATATGATAGAAATATAATTTAACCTTTTAGGAAGCTCCGTAATTATTAAAGGGCCGTTTGGTAGGACTCTCTAGGCGTTATAAAACATGTATAAATATTCGCTATGAAGTACATTGTTTGGTACGGCTATGACGTATTATTTTAAATGAGATAATATGTAAAATAACAATATATAGATATTAATAATATATGAATTAAATAATTGAAATGAAAACGATATATAACCTTCTAGTTTATATATTCTGTGTCCTCGCGAGCAAACTTTTATTTTCTTCAAGACACATTAAATTGTATACTCACAACAAACTACATTTCCAACAAAAAATAATAATTGTTATAAACATATTTGTATTATAGTGAATGTCTATAAAGGTATTTGTATTGTACTGGATACATGTGTTTATATCATTGTGAAAGTCTATCTTTTGGAGAAAAGTTAGGAGAAATTATCTCTATAAATAGAGGGGTTTTCCTTCATTGTATTTCATCCCCATCGAGAGAAATAAGAACTTCTCCCCTTCTCTCTTTCTCTATAATATTCTTGTTCTTTCTTTATTATTTCATAACACGTTATCAGCACGAGTCTCCGCCTTGAGCACTCACTTTGAAAGATTTGAGGTAAGAAAAATCAAAGTTTTCTTAGAAAGATGAAGGTTAGTATTTCTTGATATTTATGTATTTACTAATAACAATATCGATTTTGTATATGAACTTGAGGAACGACTTATTGATTCACTTGGCAATTCATGCCTCATAATTGTTCCAGAAGAACAATATTGTGAAAAATATATTTGTTCTAGAAGAACAATATTGTGAAAATATATTTGTTCCAGCAGAACAATATTGTGAAAATATGTAAGAGAAATCATCTATACATACCTCGATTTGCTCCCGAAGTAGCAATATCTTAAAAGAGGTTTTAAGCTATCATACCTTATGTGGTTAAGGCATATTTAGATGATCATGTTCCATTCCTGAAGAATGAGAAATTGAGAACTTTTGATAAATGTTACAAATATAGATCTAATACAGATCTAGTCCCTGAAGTGAAATCAAAGCATCAAAAATCCATATGGATGCAATGGGTCTTGGAGACACCATTAAAAGTGAAAACAAAGCATCAAATCATGATCGTGCTAAGGCTATGATATTCTTGCGTCATTATCTTGACGAAATTCTTAAAATTGAATATCTCACGATTAAGGATCCATTTGTTTTGTGGAATAGCCTAAAACAAAGGTATGACCACCTGAAGACGGTCATCCACCCAAAGGCACGATATGATTGGATCCATCAAGGCTATAAGTCTGTTCATGAGTATAGCTCATCAACATTCAAAATTGTTTCAAAGTTGAAACTATGTGGAGAAACTATTTTGATATGATTGAATATGTGGTAGTATACAAAATTAATTGAGAGCTTCGGAAGAGCTAATGTATTACTACCTGAAGGAATGAAATTGTTGTAGTAAGTCTCAAAAGGAAACTTATAAGTTTCAAGGACATTGAAAAAAAATTGAGACTATAAATTATGGGAAGATCTAATATCTTCATGCTACTACAATTGAAGCGGGTTATAAATATTTATGTAAAAGATTACCCGCCGGTTTTTTTATTTGTAGTACATAAATATGGGTATGATGATGAAATCACATACGAAAGTAAACTAGAAGTTTACTGAAATAAGTTGGCATAACCGGTTGGCCATCCCGGTTCAAATGTGATGCAAAAATAATTGAGAATTCACGTGGCTATATGTTGAAGAAATAAAAGATTCTTCAAGATTTCTCTTGTGTTGCTTGTTCTCATGATAGAATGATCTTGATCAGCTAAGATTGGAATTATATTCCCTGAAATTTTGGAACTTATAAATGGGTGAATATGGGCCCATTCACCTACCATGTGAACTGTTTGCTAATAGATGCATCTATGCAATGGTCACATGTGTTTTGATATTAACTTGCAATTGATTTTTGTAAGGTTGTTGCTCGAATTATTAAATTAAGAGCATAGTTCCAAATTATAAAATCATGTTGATAATGCTGATTCATATCTATGTTGGTTTAGCGAAAATTGTATGCCTCCAATTAAAGCTAAATCATTGGTTATGAGAATAAAACTCCCAAATAAAATTTGGTATGAGATATGTTTATTTAACATGTAGCAACACTTGAATGCATCAAGCCAACAAGGTTCCCCTATCACAATTGGTTCAGGGTCAGGAACCAAATAATTCCATCTAAAAATTTGAATGTGCGATATATGATTCAATTGCTCCACCACAACGCACAAAGATGGGTACCCAAATGAGCTTGAGGGGTAAATGTTAGTTTTTCTAACATTAGGGGGGGGGGGGAAGTGATTAGCAACTGAAAATTGAGTGTGGGATGAATTATCTAGATCCTCGGAAAAAAAAAAGTGAACTTAAAGTTCAATAGATAATTCATTAAGCAAAATATTGCAAATCAATTGCCAGATATATTTGCTAACTCTATTTTATAAATTAGTTGCAAATGCTCCAATGAAAGGTCCTTGAAGAACAGGGTCTTAAGACGCCTGAAGCGTGATAGACCAAACGGTTCCAAATATAGAACTCCTTGAAGAAGGAGAGGAGCAAATGATTAAGATGGTCATAATGATGAGGCAAGTGCTTTAAGAAAGCACCACGACATAACAGTTCATAAAACCTTGGCAAAGGTTCAGGTACCTGAAAATGACGAAAAATGAAGAGATCTCAATAAGTTATGTCGCATTGGAACTGATCGTCGATGATATTTTTGATACAATATAGTGCGCAATATTGTAAAAGATTGTGAGGATCTGAATTCTACGTCTATTAAAGCATGTTGATGTAGAAATAATTATCAAGTGAAATGATGCGTATTGATAAGCATAAAGCTTATTGGACCTGTAGTCCAGACACTAGAAGATGTCACTCATTTAAATACTAATTAATGTTATCACTTGACAAAATTTATACGAAAATCATGAAGGATTCGAAATGCCTGAAGCATTTACAAGTTTCTTTAAACTTGTTCATAATTCTTATATGAGGAAATCCTTGGTCCTGAAGTACCATATCTTAGTGTGATTGATGCACTAATATATCTTGCTAATACTACATAAGGCATAACATTCGGTTAATTTGTTAGCAAGTCCCGATCTTGTTGGTTATGCTGATGCTGGGTATTTATCTGATCCACACATAAAGCTCAATCTCAAACTTGCTACGTGTTCGTATGTGGAGGTACTGCCATATCTTGGAGATCTATAAAGCAGTCTCTGGTAGCTGCTTCATCAAATCATGCTGAGATAATAGATATTCATGAAGCAAGCCGAGAATGTGTGTGGTTGAGGTCCATGATACATCTCATTAGAGAAAAATGTGGTTTGAACTGTGACAAAATACCCACAATTTTGTATGAAGATAATGTTGCATGCATAACACAACTAAAGGGAGGATTCATAAAAGGAGATAGAACGAAGCACATCTCGCCAAAGTTTTTCTACACACATGAGCTCCAAAATAATGGTGATATCAATGTGCAACAGATTCGTTCAAGTGATAATGTGGCTGATTTATTCACCAAATCTCTACCAACTGCAGCTTTCAAGAAGATGGTGCACCAGATTGGGATGCAAAGATTCAAGGATGTTCTCATTAGGGGGAGTTAATACGCGTTGTACTCTTTTTCCCTTGCGAGGTTTTGTCCCACTGGGTTTTCCTTGTAAGGTTTTTAATGAGGCAGCCAAAATGCGTATTATTAGATATGTGTCCTTTTTTTCCTTCACTAGATTTTTTTCTCACTGGGTTTTTTCTAGTAAGGTTTTAACGAGGCACATTATCTATTAAATAGAACATTCAAGGGGGAGTGTTATAAACATATTTGTATTATAGTGAATGTCTATAAAGGTATTTGTATTGTACTAGATACATGTGTTTATATCATTGTGAAAGTCTATCTTTTGGAGAAAAGTTAGGAAAAATTATCCCTATAAATAGAGGGGTTTTCCTTCATTGTATTTCATCCCCATCAAGAGAAATAAGAACTTCTCCCCTTCTCTCTTTCTCTATAATATTCTTGTTCTTTCTTTATTATTTCATAACAATAATTGCATTATAATTTTATGTATTACTAATTTCTACCTACGTCGTCTTTGAACCAAATGACTCTTAATTGTCTTCTAATAATAATTATTATCATTTCTATGTAGAAGTTAATTCTCATGCCATTTTTCTCCTCAGGAAGTGGATTTCCATCTTCAAATTAAGTACCTACCAGCATTATTAACGCCCAAGTAAGTTCAAGACTTAATAATCATTATAAGTTGGACGAATTTAATACGAAATGTCACCAAAAAGCGGTAAAAATAAGAACAAAATGATGCATAGAAACATATAAATTTATCTAACATCAATAAATTTGTAAGATTATTGTTAGAAGTTTGTTGGAGATTTAAAATACTCTTGTACTTGGTAGTACATTTTATATATATATATCATTGTCATATTACAAACTTATCTCTTTTGATCTCAAATTGAAAATGACCCTCCAAAAGCGACTTACATACATTTTCTGTCCTTCCCTCCTATCCCTTTTAACTGTCATAACTACTTTCCAGAAAAATGTCATTTACATTTCAGTTCTCTCCTCCGTTGCCCGATCGATGATGGGTTTCTTCTGCCAACTTCTCTATCCGGGCAAAGAATCCTTGTAAAGTGTTAATAACTATTAAAAGTATTACTTCACCTTCAAAAAATAAGATTAACTCTAATTGGACATCTCTAATCCACAATTCTATTTTTGACTCTAAATTTTATTTTTTTAGGATAAAAAATAGAGTTGAACAAAATCAACTTCAACCCATTACTCTATTTTTTACTCAAAAAAAGAATATTTTTCTTTTATTCTTCTTTCTCTTTAATATTATATTATTATATCACATTTATTAATTTTTCTTAATTCGTAAAATAAATTGTTGCTTCTTTTTTCTACAAAATCATCTTATATAACTCATATTTTTTCATATATAATCATTTAATATAAAATTATTTTATATCCTACATTTTTAAATAATATAAATTGCAAATAAATAATATGTATTATGCATATTAATGAAAAATTCAAATAAAATAAAAATTATTAATGAAATATAATAAAATAAATATTACATCATGATAATATTTATTTTAATTTCGGCGTAAACATTCAATTGCTGATCCAAATGTTCATTAAATAAAATCTTAATGACAAATTTAAATTCTATTGTTGATCCAAATGTTCGTGAATTTATGCGACAAGAACAGAAACGAATAATGGATAAAAGAAGTCAACAATTTCAACAGCCGCAATCACAACCACAATAATTCTCTACTCCATTCAGTATTATTTTTCTGATGTTGGTGGATCTGGAAGCCTGCCAGATTATTAAATTATTTTTGTAATTTTTTAAATTATTATAGAATGTATTGTATTTTTAATATCGATGTATATCAGTAATGACTTTATTGAATGTTTATTGTCCTATTATTTAAAGTACATCATGTTTTTTATTAATAATATATTATATTTGCACATTTTATTTTTGTGGTGGTTATATTTTTTTATACAATTATAAATTATAAATTAACTTATATTTTAAATAAAATATTGTATATGTAAATTAATTTATAAAAATTATACATTAATTTAAATTTAAAATTAATATAATAAAAATATTACATAAAAAAATAACTATGAATATTAGAGACTTAATTAATAATCTTACAATTTATATTATGTCAAATTAAAAGTGTTAATCATTAAAAATAATAATATTATATTAATTTAAAAAAATAGAGTTGACGAATAGTGCAACTCTATATTTGGAGTTGCACTATTCACCCTTTACTTTTTACTTTAAATTTAAAGTTTAGAGTTGGGTTGGAGCCCAAGGGCATCTCCAACTCCACTCTCAATTTCACCCTAAACTCTAAATTTATAGTTTAGAAATAGAGTTTAGGGCTTCAACCTAACTCTAAATTTAGAGTAAAAAGTAGAGTGTGAATAGTGCAACTCCAAATATAGAGTTGCATTATTCATCAACTCTATTTTTTAGATGAATATAAATTTTTTATTTTTAATGATTAACACTTTTAAGTCTCTAATATTCGTATTTATTTTTTATATAATATTTTTATTATATTAATTTTTAAATTTAAATTAATGTATAATTATAAATTAATTTCCGTATACAATATTTTACTTAAAGTGTAAGTTAATTTAATTTATAACTTATAATTGTATTAAAAAAATATAACCACCACAAAAGTAAAATGTGCAAATATAATATATCATTAATAAATAACAGGATGTACTTTAAGTAACAAGACAATAAACATTCAATAAAGTTGTGACTAACATACATCGTGCCGAAAAGATATTGAACGTGCATTCGAAGTTTTGCAATCTCGTTTTGCAATTATCACAGGGCCATCACGTTTTTTTAGAAAAGAAGTGCTACATGATATAATAACTACATGTATTATACTGCACAACATGATAATCGAAAGATGAACATGATCTTAATGCACCAATTTAAGATAATTTGAAAGGTCCAACTCCAATAATAGAAATGGTAGTAGATGAAAATTATTGATTTGAATTATTTTCAGCTCGACATAAAAAAATTAAGGATAAAGATGCTCATTTTGAACTTCGTAATGCATTGATAGAGCATTTATGAGAGAAACGTAGTAATCTTGAAAGTTGAATGTTTATGCAAAAATTAAAATAAATATTACCATGATGTAATATTTATTTAATTGTATTTCATCAACGATTTCACTTTTATTTAAATTTTTCATTAATATGTATAATATATATTATTTATTTGTAATTTATATTATTTAAAAATATAGGATCTAAAATAATTTTATATTAAATAATTATATACGAAAAAGATATGAATTATATAGGATGATTATGTAGAAAAAAGAAGAAAAAATTTATTGTATAAATTAATAAAAATCTAATAAATGAAATAAAAATAATAATATAATATTAAAGAGAGAGAAGAATAAAAGAAGAATATTTTTTTAAAATAAAAAATAGAATAGTGGGTTGAAGTTGATTTTATCCAACTCTATTTTTAATTCTAAAAATTTAAAATTTAAAGTTAAAAATATAATTATAAGTTGAAAATGATTTAAACTTTATCTCTAAATTTTAAATTTAGAGTTTACACTGAGATTTAGAATGAGATCGAAGATGGTCTAAGTACTCCATATGTACTCAAAATAGAAATATAATGTGATGTTAGGCTTCACTACCTTAAAGTTCGTTCCTAAAAAACAAACTTATCACACTAGTCACTAATCACTATCATGCAGTTTTTAGAGCCACCTGACTTCATTTGCCTCGAAAGAATGTATAATCTAGGATCACCACCTTAAAGTTGTTAAGTATGGTCACCTTCAGAGATTTCACTAGTCACCAATGCCAGTTGATTTGCCTTAAATGAATGAGTACTCTATGTCTCACTGCCTTAAGTTGCTAAAGTATAGTCAGCTTTCAGATTTCATAAGCCTCTAATTGCACCAATCGATCAGTAACAGGTAACTAGAGACGGACCTAGGACGATTTCTCAGGGTTCAACTAATTAAATTTAGAGTTTAAGAAATAATCTTTAATATAAATAATTTTTACATCATCTAAGTCATTTTATTTTTTTCTATTGAATAACATATCTTATTTTTAAAATTGTAAATGTCATATTTTAAAGAGGCATATATACACACACACTAGTTTACAAGCACGTGTATCCTAAGTTATTTAATATATAATTTAAAATAATTTTATAAAATTATTTAAATATTTCTAGAGCGATAAAATAAAATTAAAGACTAAAGTACAAGCTTTTGAAAATGATGAATATGATAACTGTTAGCCCATATAATTGTTAGCAAATGGGCCTTAGGATTTTAGGTAGTTCTATGGGTATTAGGATTTTAGGTAGTCCTATGAGCATTAGGATTTTAGGTAGTCCTATGGGCATTAGGATTTTAGGTAGTCCTATTCCTATGGGCATTAGGATTTTAGTTTATGCCTATATATAAGCACCCCCTTCCCCATTCTAGATCATTGTATTCATTCTCAGTTAGCCTTTTTTGATTCTTTCTTTTCTTGTTCTTCAATAAAACCCTTGTTATATATCAACATGGCATCAGAGCCAAAATAAATCGATTCTTTCCTACTTGTAAATAATCACCAATTTTCGCGGATCGAGTTGATGTTCTCCTGTGTTTGATGCTTCCGCTAAATTCGTTGTCAATGTCTGTGTTGAAAGAATCATTATCATCGCTAAGGTGGCAGTCTAAGTCATGCTTGTCGCTGCCGCTGCTGCTGCTGTTATTACAATCATTCTTATTGACTTTAAGTTCAGTTGCATGCTTACCGTCCTTGTGATCCGGGAGATCTTGCCTTTGATGTGGGAGCGCCTATTGATGCCTGGTGGAGTGATGGTTGGTGGGAAGGAATAATTGTTGACGCAGACAAATCAGAAAAGGAATATCGAGTTTATGTTTCTGGTGAGAGGATGTTCTTGAATATAGATAAAAAGAATCTTAGAATCTCAAGGGATTGAGTGGGAGATCGATGGGTAGATATTGAGACAAACAGGGATATTTTTTCAATGATATCTTTGATCCAAGAAACCAAGGTTTCTTGTTAGCAAATTCGTTGTTGGTTTGGTTTGCTTTGGACGGCGTTGTATGATTGTCGTTGTTGGTTTGGTTTGATTTGGACGCCGTTGTTGGTTTGTTTTGTGACTAGGGTATTTTGTTCTTATCGCTGTTTTGAGGTTGCTTATCTTGTTGTATTCACTTTGCATTTGTCAAGATTGGATTTGTTGTTGAAGGTTGAACTTTGTATTTAATTCGTCGACAAGACAGGAAATATTCTGGGTTTAAGTTTATGTTGATCGGTTTTTTGTTGGAGTATTGAAGAATGGCTGCTGAAGAAGACAAAAGCAATGATTTTTATGCAGTTTTGGGGTTGAAAAAGGAATGCACAGAAATAGAGCTTAGGAATGCTTACAAGAAACTTGCACTGAAATGGCATCCAGATCGCTGCTCAGCATCTGGGAATTCAAAGTTCGTGGAGGAGGCGAAGAAGAAATTTCAGGCAATTCAAGAAGCATATTTTGTGCTATCGGATCCCAACAAAAGGTTTCTGTACGATGTAGGAGTTTATTACTCTGGTGATGATGATGACGAAAATGGCATGGGTGATTTCCTGAATGAAATGGCAGCTATGATGAGCCAAAATAAGTCCAATGAAAATCAGGGAGAAACCTTTGAGGAATTGCAGGATATGTTTGACGAAATGTTCCACAGTGATATTGGGACGTTTCCTTCTTCTTCTCGGACTGGAACTCCTTCAATGTGTTCTACTTCGTCATCATCTCCAGCTCGGGACTATATCGCTTCCTTTTGTTCCATCAGCCTTGCAGATTGCTGACCTTTTTACGAAGGCTCAGTCGACGTCTCGGTTTCGTTTCTTGTGTGACAAACTCTCAATGCTTATTACTGTCGCATTATGAGTTTGAGGGGGAATGTTAGCCCATATAATTGTTAGCAAATGGGCCTTAGGATTTTAGGTAGTCCTATGGGCATTAGGATTTTAGGTAGTCCTATGAGCATTAGGATTTAAGGTAGTCCTATGAGCGTTAGGATTTTAGGTAGTCCTATGGGCATTAGGATTTTAGGTAGTCCTATTCCTATGGGCATTAGGATTTTAGTTTATGCCTATATATAGGCACCACCTTCCCCATTCTAGATCATTGTATTCAATTCTCAGTTAGCCTTTTTTGATTCTTTCTTTTCTTGTTCTTCAATAAAACCCTTGTTATATATCAACAATAACCACCTCTTGCAAAAGTTATTAACATGAACTAGTATAATTTTAAATGTGAATAAAAAACTATTTGTATTTTTAAGTAATATATAATACTTGAATTAATTAATTCACTATTGTCTATATACTTAAAATCTAAGTGAAAATATGAATTTCAAGAGAATCAAATATCGTCATATTTCATCAAGGTTTTCGAAGTTAAAATGTTGATATTTCACTTAGAGATGCAACTTCTTAGATGACTTGTCTAGTAATAGTGAACTAAATATGTCGATTTGAGAAAAGTGACAACTCTTCTGAGAGTAGTAAATCCACATTGACAAGACAAGCTTCGTACAATCAGGTGTTTGTAATTGTATAAAGATAAACTATATAAAAAAAAAGACTCTTCATATCAATAAAGAAGTTAGCTAAGCAAATAATTATCGAAAATTTTGAGTCGATAAGTAGATGAAATTATAAAAGTCAAAAGTCAACAAATTACAAAACCTTCGAGAGTAGATTCACGAACAAAAGTGCAATAGAAATACAAAATCATAAATTAATCAATAGTAATAAAACTTACATGTTGTTTACTCATACAACTTGTATGATATATCTATCTATTCTCACATGCCACCATAGTCCAATAATAGAAAGTATAGTAATCAATTAAAACTATACATTCAAGACATTATTTGTCAATATTGTAAGCATATATAAAATCAAGAGTTTTATCAAAGTGTCAGCATAACATTCTCGCAAATTGATAGTATTCAATTTACTTTATAGTTTTGCAAAATAATATAAATTGAATTTTCAATACTTTGTTGTCTGTGTATCGTTATTGATCAACCATCTGTGTTTAATGCGACGACAGAGATGTAATAGATATTACAAATTGAATGAAAAATAATCTACATAACAAATATCATTCCATTAGAAACATGACATTTAAAATTGAGAAGCTTTAGAATAACTTGATAAACAAATATCCTGAGTCTATAAATCAAAATAAAATATAAAATGACATTACAACCTAAAAAGAGAAAGAAAAAACATGGATAGGACTCTTAATTTTCAGCTACTGTCAATTCAATGAAATTATGAGTTACGTTGTAACAACTGTCTCTTCATTTGTTCTAGCTAATTTATTTAAATTTCATATATAATTATTTCAAGTATCTTTTAAAAATATGCATTGATTCTTGAACAACATATACAGTAATTACAGAAGTTTGAAAAAAACTCAAAACCATTACTATGATAAAACTATCTATTATAAATTATAAATTATTTCTATTTTATTATACATTAATTTAATATAAAGTATTTAATAGTTTACTAATATTTATTATAATGTAAGTTTATTTTTTAGTACATAAAATATTATAAAATTAATTTAGATTGAAGGATAAAATGATCGCTCAATATTTGATGGGAAAATTGGTCTCTTGACTTTGACTTTCTCATTTTTAGAATAGCATAGATATAAATATAGATAATATAATATAATAAATAAAATATAATTATTATATATAGAATTTAAAATTTAGTCTTTTGACTTTGGGTTTCTCACTTTTAGAATAGTGTTTGTGTGTATATATATAGAATTTAGTTTTAGAATGAGTGACAATTTAGTTGAAAAATATTTAAAGGACATTTTCGTAATTGAACTTTCAATATAGGGACCTCCCACTTATATAATAATATAACTGAATAACTTAATGGTGCAAAAATTGTTTACACCGACGATACTGCGTAAAACTTAAACTCTTAAACTTGTTGTTTCTGCGGAATTATGTATACATATCAAAGAAACAAAACTAAAATATATATACTTTCCACTTTCAATTTATCTGTTTTTCTTTGTAGTCCATATAAAATAATGTCTATTTTCTTTTTTGATAGCTCTTTACTTTCGACTTCTATTACAAGATTAAAGGGTATTTTGGTACATTTCACACATTTTTAATTTAAGATCACAAGATTCAAAAGTTATCTATATATTTTTAAACTCCGTATCAAATCAAAATTAAACAAACAAATTGAAAAGGATAAAGTAAATTGTATCATCATATATCATAATGTTTTTTTATTTAATAATTTAAAATCTTAGAATTCACTTTTGCAGTGCCATGTAGTTTAGTAAATAATATCATCATATATCATAATGTTACATATATTTTAAATTTAATGATTTAAAATCTTAGAATTCACTTTTGTAACGCCATAAATAATTTGGTAGCTTGAGTTACCTTGAGAGAATGGGCAATTCAGATTTCAGTAGCCACTACTCCTATCACGCAGTTTTTCAGCTACCTGTGCTGCATGCCTTAAAAGATTGTGTTTGATTTTGATGTGTCATCCCAATACCAGTATGAGTTAGCTTAAACAAAAAGGAGATTTTCTATTTTGGTGAAAGGATAAAATTAGGATGTGCAATAACTTTTTCCCTCTCAACTATATTATTTCAAACATTTGTTCTTTTTGAGAAGGATATATCTTGGACATTGGAACATCTCTTGCTTCTTGATGTTCACTGGCTTGGCTGATAGCACAAGTTAACGTAATTATCAATCACATTGCACAAGCTAAACATAATTATCAATCACATAGTCACATCATTCAATCTTTTTGGTGTTCTCTTCATTCCAACTTTCCAATTGTGACTCCACCATCGTTGTTGGAAGGAGAGTTGTGGAAGACAACGACAATTCATCAAATTATAAGAGAATTGGGAATTTCAAATGCATGTCTTGTATTATTTGAATTATTTGAAGTTAACCCCAACAAGGACTTATATTTTAGTACAAAACGTTCAATAGCAAAACTTTGAGTTCAACTATTGTACTAACATAAAACTCATACCGCATTATGCCATTAAATTTTTATTATTAATTTCGAGTTAATTTTTCAGATGGTCACTCAACTAATAGTTATTATATTAGAAAGTTACATTTTTTTTTGAAGAAATTAAAATTAAAATAAAAAAAAAGATAACTTTTTGAGATAATGATTATTAATTGAGCGATTATACTATAAATCAACCTCATTATTCCTGATTTAATGAATTTGCTATATACGGGACACACAAGCTAAATTGAGCTGATTAAGTACAATCAATTGAACTTAGGTACAACCAATTCAGCTAATAATTGCTAAGGGTTCATTTGGCTAGTTCTGCAGGGATTAAAATGCATGCAGTTATTGTATATACGATGAATAATTGAAGGGGTTATATTCGGCGAATAATGTGAGAATTAGTTTACATTGAATAACAATATACCGATTATTATGCGATGAATAATATAGAGGAAATTAATTACTGGAAAAGGCATTTCCTTCAAATTTTATAATGGATATATTCTTCCTAAAATTCTATTTCGATAGTGTTTATATTTCATCACTAACATGTCCTTCGTAATTACAGTAGTTAATGTATCTTTATAGTTTGTAATTTAGAAATCTGTATAACTATATATACATACATATATATATATATAGGGGTGGATGTAATGTATTTAGAGATGGCAATGGTGCGGGGATTGTTATAGTATTTGCAGGGTGGGGCGGGTTATAGTGTTTGTGGGGGCGGGGCGGAGCGGAGCAGGTATTAAATAATTTTTTTTAAATCACATGGGCGGGGCGGGTATGCGGGTTGGGGTTTAATCTTTATTTCTTTTAAACTTAAACTGAAGCTAAAGGCGTTAATAAGCCGCGTTATAACCTGAAGCCTAAAACCTAAAAAGGCAGAACTATCCCTTCTTTATCTGTACAGTAACTTCACACTCTCAGACCTCAGTCTCTCGCTACAGGTCTACAATAGAAGCTTTCTCCACTCAGTCAACTTTCCGTATCCAGGTAATACTCTAATTGCAGAAGTTTTTCTTTCTCAATTTAGGTTTCTTCTTCTACAAAATCAAGTTGTATTTAACAATGGAGTAATCAAATTGTTCTGCAGAATGTGTGTTAAGTTTACTTTGTAGGACTCATAATGGCTAATTGTTGATATGAGTTTCTTCTAAATCAACAAAAAAAGGCATTACTTGGCTTTAATTTCGTATTAATCATATTCTTGATATGAATTTCTTAGTTTTGTATGAAAGCTCTGAAAATTAGGTGAAAACGCAAAATATTCTGGTTCATTTGAAGCTTTGATTTGGCAAAACATTGTCTCTGCATTAACTTGGTCATGGCATAGATCAATTTGGAGGAATAAAAATAATAGTACTAAATGACCTTGTGAGGCTTTACTTTCGTATTAATCAAATTTAAATCTTTCTAATTTGAGTACTTTGCACTGTACCTGCTCTTCTATACTTGAGAAACTGTTAAATCCAAACTAGTTGAATGTGCTTGTTTTCATTGGTTAAATAAGCACAAACAAAAAAAATTTAGTGAGACAGTGTTCCTTCAGTTGCAGTGCTACATAGCACACATTCCTCTGTTACTTCAGCTGCAGTGCTACATAACACATATTCTTCAGCTGTAGTTAGTTTCTGAGGGGTGAAAACCATCCCAAAAATAATGTGATGCTTTATCACTGTATGCTCCACCTCCATTACTCACTGCCCCTTATTTATGATGCTTGAAATTTCACAACATGGCTCAACTAGATTTGTTATACTTGTAGCATGCAATCAAATTTAATTATATACAGTACTACAAAAATTCTTTTATACTGTCTATATCTTTGCTGTTCAATTTATGTGATAGCATGCTAGTTATATTTATGCAGATGATAACAAAGGCAATAATAATTATACTTAATGTTTCTTTTGCTGATTTTCTTGTAGAAAATTATGGAGTCTCAGGACGAACATGTGTTCATCTTCTAATATTGTCCCCATTGAGAATGAGAGTGAAATGCCTTCACAAGCAAATGAAGCTACTGATGAAGTTATTGAAACTCAAGATGGAAGATTTACTTCTAAAGCTTGGAAATATTTGAAACCATTGAAGGTTAATGGTGTTCGCTTTAGTGTTTGTAAGTATTGTGGTGCTCGTATCAAATCAACTAGAAATTGTAGGACATCATCTATGTTAGATCATATTCGTAGATGTAGTAAAAAGCCAAGTAACTTGGAAATTAAGGGTGGTTCGAGGAGAGATGATGGTAGCCGATCATATTACTTTGATCAAGATATTTGTTTCACCTAGAGAACTTGCTCATGACATCATTTTTCATGAGTACCCATTGTCCATGTTGATTATGTGGGATTTAGGAAGTTTGTTTCTAGTCTCCAACCTTTATTTAAAATGCTGTCAAGGAACACAATCAAGAATGATATTTTGAAGATCTTTGACAACTTGAAATCAAAACGTCCAAGTTACTGGAAAAAATCACAAGTAGAATTACAATAACAACAGATATGTGGACTTTAAACAACAACATAAAAAGGTTCATGACTATTACGACACACTTTATTGATGACTCATGGATGCTTCAGAGTCATATTTTGATTTTTGTTTACATCCCTGCTCCACATGATAAGGATACTTTGTGTAGTGTATTGCTCAATTGTTTGTTAGAGTGGAATATTGAAAGAAGAATATCAACGATTACAGTTGATAACTGTAGCACTAACAATGCTATGATGAAAACCTTGTTAGCTGAGACACTTTGCAAAAGAGATTTATTGTTGATGGGCCATGTGTTGCATGTGCGTTGTGCTGCCCACATATTGAATTTAATTGTGCAAGAAGGCTAAAGGTGATAGGAGATAGTATTTTTAGTGTGCGTGACTGTGTCTTATTTTGGATACGGTCAACTGGCAGAATTAAAAGGTTTGAAGAATTTGCACGATTGCTACATATTTTCTGTACCAAAAAATTAGAGTATGATTGTCCTACTCGTTGGAACTCAACATTTCTAATATTGTGAACAACAATAGAATACAAAGAGGTATTTCAGAAGTTAAGTCTAATTAATACCAATTATTGTTGTTTTCCAACTAAGAGGCAATGGAGTGAAGCAGAAGATGTTTGTAATAAGTTGAAGCTCTTTATCATATCACTGAATAATTTTTAGGAATTCAATATCCTACTTCAAGTCAATAGTTTCTAAAGTTTGTGAAGCTAAGCTCGAATTAGAAGCATCGGTATCGAGTTTTAATCCTTTGATTAGCAATATGACATCGATAATGTTGTTAAAATTTAAAATTTAAGAAGTATTGGGATGATATGCATATATTGATGGGTGTAGCTGCTATCTTCGATCCGAGATATAAAATGAAGTTAGTGGAGTTCTATCTTCCATTAATTTATGGTGAAGAAGCTTTAACTAAAATTCAACAAGTTCGAAGTCATTGTCATGATCTCTTTCAAGAGTACAAGAGTAGAATATTTTCTCCACATAAGTTAGTTGAAGCATCTAGTTCAAATGAAACCATTGATCTTTCAGAGGGTAATCGACTATCCAGCTTTAATATATTTGTTGCTTTGAGTAGTGCTAATGCGGAGACAAGATCAGAGTTGGATATGTATTTAGAAGAAAGTTTGCTGCCTCGAACTCCATCATTTGAAAATTTAAGTTGGTGGAAGACAAATGGATTAAAATTTTCTACTTTGCAAAAGATGGCTCGTCACTATTACTTTTGAATTAACATTTAGTACTAATGGGAGGTTGATTAGTCCACATCGCAGTAGACTTCAACATACTACTGCGGAAGCTTTGATGTGTGCTTGGACTTGGTTATGGAATGAAATAAATGGTAAGTAATTTTTCAATGACTTGTTATCTTAATTAACTTTTAGATTTTAATACTATATTAATATTTTAACCACATACTTTTTTTTAGATTTGACATCAAGCATTGATAGAGTTTCATGTCCAACATTGTTTGATAAAGAAGAAGAGTCGGATTCAAGTTGTAGATCATTTGGATACAGTGATAGCAAGAGAGATTGTTGTTCTTAATGTTCTATTTAAAACATTGTGGTCACCAACAAAGCTCTCTGTTGTTTTTGTTTTCAAGCTATCATCCACACTTTCTTGTGTTTCTATTATTAGGTGGTATTAGTGTACCATCTACTTTCTTCTTTTGTATTTGTATGCCCCTTCCCTTATGAGGATCTGAAATTTTGTAGTTCCAAGTAATGACAACTTGTTGATGCTTGTTGGAAGAAGGCCTGGTGATGTTAAGCAGTTTTATGATGATGCTTGTTTATCTAATGTCTTGAGTGATTTAGCTGCTTCTAATGCTGCTGGGAGTGGATTTATTTAAGTGAATATGAAGCAACAACAATAACAGCAGGGTAGCATCACTGTACCGTATGAGCTGTTGAGTAGAAGAGCCTAATCTAAACTGATAGTTAGTAGAAGAATTAGTTGAAACTAACACATTTTAATGGAAAAAGCTAACAAATTTTAACGAGATTTAATGCAAAAAAGCCTAATCTGATTAGTGAAGTTGCATTTCATGAGATTTAATGCAAAAAGCTAACATATTTTAACGTTAACCTATTGTTCTGAATGTTCTTGAGTTTTATGCGGGGTAGGTTTTTATGGGGCGGGTCTATGCGGAGTGGGGTAAAAATAATAAATTGTGCTATGAGGGGCGGGGTGGGGCAGGGCGGGTTGAAATCTTTGCGGGTTTATGCAGGTTTGCCCCGCAACCGTCCCATTGCCATCCCTAAGTGTATTACTGAAGGTTCCCGGAAACCCACTAATTTTTGTGCTAATTGCGTATTTGTATTGAAAATTCTAGTATATATATATATATATATATATATATATATATATCCCCTAACCACCATGAAGACTTTTATTTTCTTTCTTTTTAATTTGAGATGGGTGAGAACCCACAAACTTCAAATGCTGAATCCGCCTCTGTATATATATGTATATATATATATATATATATATATATATATATATTTTAGGATAGAAGATGAAGCAAATAATACATAAATAACTTATTCATGAAGGGGTCGTTTGGTAGCTGTTTAGAGTTACAAAGATATTAATAATATATGAATTAGTTATGCGAAAATCTATGCATTATTTTATGCAAGGATTAGTTATGCAGGCTTAAGTTATTTAGTGTGTATATGTAATTCAAGTATTACTGATATTCGACTAGAAGTATATATTTTTGTTATATTATCGCCTCATATATTATGCAAAATTGTATTGTTATGTTGTTATCTTGGGTGTTTTGAACTCATTATGAGTTTTATGAGTGTAGAAAATGTGTTGCATGAACATGACCAAAAAAGGAGATTTTTGCTTTATTTGAAGCGAAAGAATGAAGATTGAAGGATGGAAAGGCTCGTCTGAGGTCCTCACTTCACAAAACAGACAGACCAGCCAAGAAGCAAGAGAAAGTTTGGAGCTGGCCAGACCCATCTATAGTCCTCGTCAAATAAAAAAGTAGACGAGCCAAGAAAATATTATCCAGTGTATTTTATTTAGTGTCTGTAATTTTCTACACATCCTAGATTATATAAATACCCAAGAAATCATACTGACACACACGGTTCTTTGAGGAAGAAACTCACGGGAACATACTATTTTGGAGGCAAGAACATGCAAATGAGTGGAAGCGATGAAAATTAAACTTCGAGTTTCTCTTTCTTTCATTCTTTAACTTATTCATTATGGAATTCTATGCTATGTTGTAAATAATATTATGAGTAGCAAGATTCCTTCTCTAGGTTTTTGATGGATCTTTTGAATGAATTCTGTTACGGTTTAATATAATTTAGCCTTTGAATTTCTCTAATTATTTAATTACATGTTTATTTTAGTTGATTGAATGGTTATCAGTTAAGTATGCCTAGTTATTATGTATTGTACGAGAAAGAATATATATTTAAGTTATTGTTGAACAACGTCATTCCTTAGTTATATGAGAGATCAATACTGCGGGTTTAAAAGGGAGTTTAGGATAACGAAGTTTTGACGTGATCATAGTGAGTGGTGAGGAATTGCTAACTAGATTTGTTCGAGAGAATACATTTGATAAATTATCGTGATAGCTTGAGAGAGAGTTGCGGTAAGTAGAGTACTCATAATCAATAGAGAATGAATCGGCGAGATAGATAACGTAGCGAGAAGGATTTCGACAATTCAAAAAATCATAACTCTAGGCCTCCTTAATCTTGTTTTCAACTTCATTCTCTTTAGTTGATAATTTTTACTACTTTAATATTTGTTAGTTAATTAGTTATAAATAAAAATTTTAATCTTTAAAATTAAATAATTATTCGAACTTAGTTTCTTAGTGATATTAAACAATTATAACTAACGTTAGTTCTCTATGGGATTTGACTGTCACAACTCGAGTCTATAACTTGGACGAGACATAGTATTTGGTGTCGCAAGTGACCCCAAGGTAACCCATAGTCTATCATTACACTGGAAAACCGAGTAAACATAAGCGAAAGCTTTGAAAATACAATCATTCAAGAAAATGTTGATTTGACAAGAGTCAATATATCAAAAGAATAATACTGTACAACTGTGTCTAAAAGCCAACTACTAACTGATGAGTTGCTGAGACAAGCCCCCAGCTAACTCTAAAATCTGTCTAAGTAAGAACTAACTGAAAATAAATGTTGTTCTCGAAATATGAGGACTCACTAAACACTGCTACTGATATAGTCTGAGGGAACTACTGATGATGCTGGGACTGAGAACTTACGCCTCTATCATAATGCGATGCAACATAGAAAGTATGCATCAGTATGAATATACTGAGTAAGTGAGAGATACAATAAGCATGAAAGAATAGGTAACTGAACCGCAATAACATGAAATGGCCAACTACAATACTATAAACTGGTAAGACTGGACTATAACTGATATGGTCAATAATGACCCTGGCAGATGGCTATAACATGTCCTGGAACTGAGATACTGAGTTGAGCTAAACTGATTTGAACTAAGCTGAGACTGTACCGATAAGTGGGAGAGTTTATAACCGATATATAACCACGTAAGATAAATGTCGAGTTCGATGTATACGCCCCATCGATAGGACCTAATATACCTTGCCAGGGTATAAACGCATGAACTATGAGATCACTTTCTGGGCCCATTTGGGCTAAATAATCTATGGTGGCAATGTAGTTCTAGGAATCTGGGTGCGCTGGAACCCCGGTCTGCTTGGTGCTAAGTCCTACTCCCACTGGATATTCCTAGTCTGACTACTAAACTGATAGCTCGAAGATGGGGCCCAAGACTAAGTCAGGGATACTTATCTGGAAGTACCCTGAGAGTCTTATTAGACCGGATAACTGTAACTGGTGTCCTAAGACTGGCTAGAGCTACTTATCTAGAAGTGTCATAACCATCTAGAGAACAAACTGAAACTGATACTGGTAGTTCTCAGACTGGTTAGAGCTGCTGGAAGCATCGTAACCGTCTAGAGAACAAACTGATAAGTGATAAGTGGGAGGCATTACTGACACCTCAAGAACTGACTATAGTCGAACTGATCAGCTGACACTACTGGAAGATACTGGAAATACTAACATCTTGAATGAAATTGAACTAGCATGCAACTAACTGAAAATCCATATAATAGTAATAACATGGGAATTCCAACACTGATAGAGTCAAGCAACATTAATGTCTAATCAATTAAGCAAGACCCTAATTACCGCATTCAAGAACTAGGGCTAAAATCATAATAATTCATGTAAGGGGATAATGACCAAAATTATCACTAACAAGAACCCTCAGCACTCAAGAGAATTACAATAGGAAAAACATTCCCTAATTCACTGACAATTGAACCCTAATGAAGAACGTTACGGCTAGAACTGATAAGAGATTTTTGGAGAGTTTTGGGGAAAAAGGGAAGAATAATACCCTTGTTAAATACCCACATACCTGGTGTAGAATCCTTGATAGAAGCCTGAAGAAATCTGAAGAACTGTGGAAACCTAGTTTAGCTCTGAGATGCTTGACAGGAATTTCTTCGCTCTTGAGATCGTGAGATGAGTGTAATGAGAGGGGTTAAGTCGATTACCCCTTTAATTCTCTCCAAAACGTGTCCAAAACAACGTAGTTTAGAGCCTAGGATTTTAGAAAATTATGGAAAAGCCCTTAAAAATTTCCGTAGGAACGTCACACTGCCAGTCCCAATGAGGGACTGGACGAGTCGTTACTTAAGCGACAACTCGTTATGTGTCTCGTCGTCAATACTGGGAGACCTCATCCTGTCAGTCACCATGAGGGACACCACGACTCATGGTGTACCTAATGACTCGTGGTGAAAAGTCGTGATGAACACTGCCAAAACTTCAACATCCAACCCAAACTCCTAACCACGGCCAACTCCACGACTCGTGGAGTCACTTCACGAATCGTGGCTGCCTCTCGTGGCATCTCCGGGGATTCCACCTTGAACCGTTAACCATGACTCACTTGATGAGTTGTTGCCCTGACCACGACTCGTTGCCTCTCTTGTGGTCACCTCCTGACCACAAGTTCCTGCCAATCCTCCCCTCACTTCACGAGTCACTCCACGACTCGTGGAGTACTTCATGGGTCACTGGACGACTCGTCCTGTGACTTGGTGGAAAATTTCCTATTTTCTCTGTTTGAACCCTCGGGTCTAATCTTAAGGGCTTTCAGGGTATTACAATATCTCTCTCTTGGGAACATTCATCCTCTAATATGGATTAACATACTGAAAAGTAGGGGAAAGCAACTGTCACACCAAATACTAAAAATCTAAAGCTAAAATCTGATGGAGTGACTGACTCTGAACTGAATTACATGACTGAACTGAATTCATGAACCGCACATACAATTTATGACATGAAAGAAACGGGGGCTCGTGGACTGAACAAGAAACTGAATAGAGTACTACGGAGGAATTTAACACCTGATGCTGAAACTAAAATGAAAGGGAATAAATGAGGATATTTTGCCATCATGTCTGCTTCGACCTCCCATGTGGCTCCCTCAACTAGCTGGTTCCTCCACAAGACTTTCACTGAAGCGACTTCCTTGTTTCTCAACTTACGAACCTGATGGTCTAGAACCTGAACTGGGACCTCTTTGTAATAGAGACTATCCTTCACTCCCACACTATCCAGTGGAACAACTAAGCTCGAATCACCGATGCACTTCTTCAACAGTGACACGTGGAAGACTAGGTGCACAGATGCTAACTCCGAAGGTAATTCTAACTCGTAGGCCACATTGCCAATTTGCCTCAAAATCCTGTAGGGTCCTACATACCTCAGATTAAGTTTTCCTTTCTTTCCAAACCTCATCATCCCCTTCATGGGTGAAATTTTCAGGTAAATCCAATCATCTACAACAAATTCTAACTCTCTCCTCCTTACATCAGCATATAATTTCTCTCGGGTCTGAGCTGTTTTCAACCTTTCTATGATGAGTTGCACTTTTTGCATAACTTCATGAACTAATTCTAGTACTATAAAGGTAGATTCACCAACTTCAAATCACCCTATAGGAGACCTACACCTCCTACAATATAATGCCTCAAATGGGGCCATTTGAATACTAGAGTGGTAGCTGTTATTGTACGCAAACTCGATGAGAGGTAAGTGATCATCCCAACTGCCCTTGAATTCGATCACACAAGCTCTCAACATATCTTCTAAGGTCTGAATAGTCCGCTCAGCATGTCCATCTATCTGAGGGTGAAAAGCGGTGCTGAGTTTGACCTGAGTACCGAGTCCTTTCTGAAATGACTTCTAAAAATGCAAGGTGAAATAGGTACCTCTATCTGAAATGATGGACAAGGGCACCCCATGCAGTCTAACTAACTCCTAGATGTACAGACTAGCATAATCCTCAGTTGAGTCTGTAGTTTTAACTGTGAGGAAATGTGCTGACTTGGTCATCCGATCTACTATCACCCAAATTAAATCATGCAGCCGATGAGTATGAGGTAGACTTGTAATAAAGTCCATATTCACTTCTTCCCACTTCCATGTGGGTATGCTGATATCTTGAATCATAACCCCAAGTCTCTGATGTTCCATCTTAACCTGCTAGCAGTGGGCACTTAGCGATAAATTCTGCAATGTCTCTCTTCATGCCGTTCCATATGTAGATATCCCGTAGGTAACGGTACATCTTAGTAGCACTTGCGTGGATAGAATATCTAAAGCTGTGGGCTTCTGCTAGTATTTGCTGCTTCAAGTCACCTACGTCCAGAACACATAGTCTGCCTTGGTAACGAAGCACATCATCTCCCGTTTTAGAGAAAGCCTCCACTTCTTTTTGTTGAACCGCTTCTTTTAGCTTAAGCAGTATGGGATCTTCATTTGACTTAACCTCAATAACTAATGAGGAATCTGACCCACTTTTCATTACTACTCTGCCCTCAGCTGAATCGACCAACTGTACTCCCAACCGAGCTAACCTGTAAATATCTTTTGCTAGTTCTTTTTTGCCCTCTTCAACATGAGCAATGTTCCCCATGGACATCCTTCTTAGGGCATCATCCACCAAATTGTCCTTGCCGGGGTGGTATAGCACGCTTGTGTCATAATCCTTCAATAACTCCAACCACCTTCTCTGACGAAGGTTTAAAGCTTTTTGACTAAACACATATTGAAGGCTCTTGTGATCAGTGAAAACATTCACATGAACCCCATAAAGGTAATGCCTCCATATCTTTAGAGAAAACACCACTTCCGCCAATTCCAGATCATAAGTCGGATAATTCTTCTCATGAACTTTGAGCTATTTTGAGGCGTAAGCTATCACCTTACCCCGCTGCACCAAAACATAACTAAGGTTAACTCTGGAAGCATCACAATAGACTACAAACCCATCTGTTCCTTTTGGTAGGGTCAAAACTGGAGCTGTAGTGAGTCGAATCTTCAACTCCTGGAAACTCTTCTCACATGTATCTGACCACTGGAACTTCACCTTTTTCTGAGTTAGCTTAGTCAGAGTAGATGCAATAGAAGAAAATCCTTCTACAAACCATCAGTAATAATCGGCTAGGCCCAGGAAACCTCTAATAATTATTGGGGAAGTAGGTCTTGGCCAGTCTTTCACTGCTGCTATCTTTTGAGGATCTACTTGAATACCTCTCACCTGAGGCTACATGATTAAGGAAAGCCACAAAATTCAGCTAGAATTCACATTTGCTGAATTTAGCGAACAACTGATAGTCTCTAAGAATCTATAACACTATCCTTAGATGGTTAGCATGCTCCTCCTCATTTATGGAGTACACCAAATGTCATCTATGAACACGATGATGAACATGTCTAGATACTGTTTAAATACCCTATTTATCAGGTCCATGAAAGCTGCAAAGGCATTAGTTAGCCCAAAGGATATAACCACAAGTTTGAAGTGACCATACCGAGTTCTGAAGGCTGTTTTCAGTATGTCACATTCCTTGACCCTAGGTTGATGATACCCTGACCTAAGATCTACCTTGGGAAAACAACTGGCTCCTTGAAGCTGATCGAACACGTCGTCAATATTGAGTAGGGGATACCTGTTATTAACTGTAACCTTGTTCAGTTAATGGTAGTCGATACATATTTTGAGAGTACTGTCTTTCTTTCGCACGAACAACGCTGGAGCACCCCATGGAGAGATGCTGGGCCTCATGAAACCCTTGTAAATGAGGTATTTTAGCTGTTCCTTCAACTCCTTAAGCTCAGCTGGAGTCATTATATAAGTAGGAATAGAGATGGACTGAGTGTCTGGAAGAAGGTCCATGCCTAAGTCTATTTCCAGCTCGGGAGGGACTCCAGGAAGATCTTCGGGAAAGACGTTAGGAAACTCGTTGACAACTGGAACTGATTGAATCATTGGAGTCTCGGAGCTAGAATCTTTGACCCGAACTAGGTGATAGATGCACCCTTTCGAAATGAGCTTCCTTGCCTTGAGGTAATAAATAAACCGACCCTTAGGTGCGGAGCTACTACCCATCCACTCTAGAACTGGCTCATTTGGAAACTGAAATCTGATGACTCTAGTTCTGCAGTCGACTGAGGCATAATCGGAGTGTAACCAATCCATGCCAATAATGAGGTCGAAATCAACCATGTATAGATCTAATAGATCAGCTGGAATGACTTTACTCAATACTGAGACTGGGCAGTTTCTATATAGTCGGCTGGCTCTAACTAACTCACCAACTGGGGTAGAGACTGAGAATGGTTCTGAGAGGATTTCTGGACTGATCTCAAACTAAATAGATACATAAGGAGTCACAAATGATAGTGTGGCTCCTGGATCTAGTAGGGCATACATATTTAGATGGAAAAGACGTAACATACCTGTGACCACGTCAGGTGAGCTCTCTTGATCCTGACGAGAGGACAAAGCATAAAAGCAGTTTTGGCGTTGACCGCCATCCTTACCTGAAGTGTTATCCTGCTGAGCTGGATGGCCTGTTAGGGATGCTAAAGTGGTAGCCTATGATTTCCCCAGTCCTATTGACGGACACTCCTTTAGCCGGTGACGTAGCTGTCCACATCCAACCCTCTTTGCCCAGGAGGCATTCTCCTGGATGGTTCTTGCCACACCTAGGACAAGCTGGGTAGCGGTTGCTGGCATTGTGACTTTGGTACTAAGAGTTAGATGCTCGACCCTTCCGATCCTTGTGGGACCAAAAAGCAGGGGCACTGGCTGATAGGGGTGCTGGAGTCCTCTATTGCTACTGCTGGGCGGCTACTATCGCCAGACCTCTGGTGGCCATAATCAAATTGACCCGTTCTAGCCCGCTTGTTCTCCCGCTCATATCCTTCAACTTTTCTGCCTCAATTTTCTGGGCATGAACGATGAGGATGGAGAGGTCAATGTCCTTTATGAGCATTGCGGTCCTGCACTCCTTAAGTACCAGGTTTGATACCTCATTGAAGAATTTAAGCATGTGAGCCCTTGGCTCGGCTACCATCTTTGGAGCATACCTCGATAACCGAGTGAACTCCAATGCATATTCCTCCACGGTCCTGTTACCCTGCTTTAAGTTTATGAACTCAACGACCTTAGCCTCCCTTACTCTCGAGGGAAATATCTGTCTAGAAATGTTGTGGAGAACTCATCCCACTCTACTGGTTCTACTCATGCTAGTCTCCCTTCCTTCCATTGGTAGTACCAAATCTGAGCCACCCCTTTCAACTGGTAGGCAGCTAGATCAACACTCTGCGTGGAACTAACACCCGTAATCCGGGTGATCTTCTGCACCTCATCTACAAACTCCTGTGGTCCTCTCCCACATTAGATCCATGAAAAGCTGGAGGGTTCATTCGGGTGAAGTCCTAAACCCTAGCAGCTACTATGGACCCGTCTGTATTCACGGGAACCACTTGTTGGTTCACTTGGTTAGTCACCGTCTGAGCCAGCAACTGGATTACCACTCGGCATTCTGCTGAGGACACTTGGTCATCCTGAGGGGCTGCTGGAGCTAGTGGGGTGAGTCAGTTGGCGTTGCCAGCCCTTCTTCTATTTCCCCATTTTGGAGGCATAGTTTCACTAAAATGAATAGAGCATGAGTTAGGAGGACATTTCTGGAATTAGACTTCAATGCACGATAAAGAGTATGAACAAAAGTGAGTTTTCCTATTAACATCTTGTAGCCTCCCCATCATAAGTGTGGCGCGCTTCACACCCATGGAAAAGACTCTACTTGACGCGACTTTCAGACATCCTGAGATAGTCTAAACCTAGGGATCTAATACCAAGTTTGTCACGACCCGAGTTTATTCCCTGGATGAGACACGGTACTTGATTCCACAAGTGACCCCAAGCTAACCCATGGTCTATCATTACACTGGTAAACCGAGTAAACATATGCAGAAGCTTTGAAAATACAATCATTCAAGAAAATGCAGATTTAACAAGAGTAAATATATCAAAAAAACAATACTGCACAACTGTGTCTGAAAGCCAACTACTAGCTGATGAGTTGCTGGGACAAGCCCCCAACTAACTCTAAAATTTTTCTAAGTAAGAACCAACTAAAAACAAATATCATCCTCGGAATATGAGGACTCACCAAACACTGCTGCTGATATCGTTTGAGGGAACTACTAATGATGGTGGGACTGAGAATCTGTGCCTGTATCATAATACGAGACAACATAGAAAGTATGCGTCAGTACTTCGAATATACTGAGTAAGTGAGAGACACAATAAGCATGAATGAATAAGAAACTGAACTTCAATAACCTGAAATGACCAACTGCAATACTGTAAACTGGCAAGACTGAACTATAACTTATATGGTCAATAATGACCCTAGGAGATGGTCATAACATATCCTGGAACTGAAATACTGAGCTAAGCTAAGCTAAAATGAACTGAGCTGAGACTGTACTTGACAAGTGGGAGAGTCTATAACCAACATATAACCATGTGATCTAAACATGAAGTTTGATGTATATGCCCTATTGATAGGACCCAATATACCATGCCAGGGTATAAAGGCATGAAATGTGAGACCACTGTCTGGGTCCATTTGGGCTAAATAACCTTCGGTGGCAATGTTGTTCGAGGAACCTGGATGCGCTGGAACCCTGGTCCGGTCGGTGCTAAGTCCTACTCCTACTAGATAGTCTTAGTCTAACTACTAAGCTGATAGCTCGAAGCTGGAGCCCAAGACAAAGTCAGGGATACTTGTCTAGAAGTACCCTGAGAGTCTTGTCAGACCGGATAACTATAACTGGTATCCTCAGACTGGCCAGAGCTGCTTATAAGGATGCATCGTGATAACGCTCAAACCATACCTCCTACTGAAATATGAAGCAGACATTGTCAATAAAGAACCCAACTGGAGGTTGGGGTCGATCCACAGGGAATATGGAAGGATATAGAAGAACGCTAGTGCTTAAGCTTTTTAGTCAACTATTTCCTAAAGGTGGGGGGGGATTATAAAAGTAACAACAAATATTGTAGAGAAATTGAAAGTTGATTCCAAATTAATGCAATTAACTAGGATAAGTGTTTCCCATGGATCCTTAACTACTTTGGGTTTTACACTAGTGATCTATCCCATTACTTTACTTGTAGAACTGATAACATATGTTTATCCAAACGACTGGTTTGTCCCTATTGGATAACTATACTCAATCACCGGGTCAGGTCTCATGAGCGATTTTAATTTAACCGTTATCAATTTGTTCCAAATATAACTATCCTGCGACCACAACTCAAGTTAATACAATGATCATCAAGATCAAGGCTTTGTTGTAATTCTCTTTTCCTAATCTCTACCTCTCTAGGCTCAAGCAAGTAAAGAATTTAGGCATGTCCTAACGTTGCGCACTATTAAGAAACGTTAAATATGAAGAGAATACAATACAAGCATTTAGTATTGGTTTAGAATCACGTCGTGCAAACCCTAGTTCATTAATTCACCATGGTTCCAACAACCCTAGTTGTGGTAGTTTTAGCCTATCATGTTTATAAGTAAATTAATAGCATTCATAAACAAAAACACAAATTAATACTTACAACAATGATTGGAAGAACCTTCACTTGATTAATGCAAAAATTTGGAAGAACAATTCAACAATCGTCTCAAAGTTCAAAACGTAAGTCACCAAACTTATATCTAAAAACTTGAGACTTAAAACTTCTCTAAAAACTTTCAAACTTCAAAACATAAAACTTGGTTATTACATGAAAATAAAAGGGTATTTGTAGTAGCAGATTTATGCTTTCCTTATTCCTTGATGAATTTGACTTAGGACTTAAAGTTCCTTTTCCTAGTTGATGTGGGAGATCCAATTTTGGTCGTTGAACAAGCCTTGCGTGTCGCCTCATGCCACTTTCGAGTCCAGTGCCGCGTCTTACGCCCCATCGCGCGGGGAGAGTGTTGCTGCGCACCTGCCAACGCGCAGGAGAAGGCTCGCGTCGCGCTCCTTGTTGTGCCGAGATAGCTGGCGCCTCGCGCCTAACCATGTGCCTGTCTTGTTGCTGCCTCGCGTGGACTATAGCGCTAATAGCCTGGCGCCTCGCGCTGCTGGACGTGCGAGCGTGGCATTGCATTATATATATATATATATATATATATATATATATATATATATATATATATATTTTCTCTTTAATGGTTGCTTAATGAATTCCTTCTTCTTCAACTTCAATCGAAACATCTCAAATGCTCCCAAATCCATCACTTTTAGTCCTAAAAACATCTAATCACATGTGTTACCCATTTTCACAAATATATAACATAAACAGATGCAAACACACATAGTTTGTTCTCAAAACATAGTAAAGTACGGGCAAAATATGTCTATGAAGTGCGTAAGTACGCCCTTCATCAACACCCCACACTTAAACTATTGTTTGTCCTCGAACAATCTACTACTTCCCTTCTCACATTTAAGCACAAAATTCATCCTACGAACAGGTCTACTTGCACTTAGGATCATGAGACAAATCAATGAAGCTCAAACAACTCAGTCGCATGAATATAGGATAACATTAAAATGTCAAGGTTTGAAATCACTTAGCTTTTGAAAACTAACTCATCAAGACATATTTTGGGCCAACATGAATTATATGATATTTAGCAATCAAGATTTACCAAAGTCTTACCATTGCGCCCCTCACAATTTGGAGAGATGCCCTTTCACACACAACATATAAGTCAATATAAACTTGGTAATTAATAATATAAAATGCACTCACTCTCCCAAAGAACTCAATATACATGCAAAAGACGATCCATATGCTTGCCCTTAGTGTAATACTCCGCTAATATAGAATTATGAATTAAGGATTAATTAGGACTTAAATTTGATTGTAATGTAGGCTAAAGGACGGGTAGGAACTATTTGGCCAAGATAGTGACTAATCACCCTAAGCACTTTAATACTTCACAACACTTTTGATTTTTAGCACTTTCCTCAATTTCCCAATTTTCTCCTTATACCTCCTTTTATTTTTTAATATTTCAACTTAGGTGACTAGTGAGATTTTTCTTTCAACATTGAGCTCATTCACATATTTTTTCATCATTATTTTTCAAAGATCTTTCTTCTTTTTGTTTTCCCACTAACATCACCCTCCATGTTTAACAAATTTCACCCTTTTCTTTTCTTCTAATTCACCACACTTTTTAGCTTTTCCCTTCACTTCTCCAATTAAGCTCCCTTCATGCAAAATTTTTCATTAAAGTGCTCTAGGAGTCATTTGGATCAAATACAAGTCAACAGAACTAAACGGGATTAAGCTTATAATATGGCTATCAAAAGAATAGGCTAAGGCTCAACATGGCTAACTAGGATAATTACAGTCAAGGTAGGTAAAATAGGATAAAAATAAGGCTACCAAAGAAATGCCTATATCACTTCCTAAAATCCATCATTCTTATTTCGCTTTGCACACACACCGGGCAAGTTCTAGACATCAATTCACAAGCATGGAGTATATAAAAAAAAATTCTCACACATTGGCACAAAATGATTTAACAATGGAATCAAGATCACATAAATACATATATTCATATTGCATGCATAACATAATTAAGCCCATTTTTTCTTTTCAAGCACAAGAGTCAATTTCTAAAAGACTAGGTGTTTCTTCCTTTTTCATGCATATTCGAGTGAATTAAATAAAGTCTCAATGATACTTAGAGTGAAACACCTAGCATTCATAGGGTCCAAGTTCTTGTTCTTCCTAATGACTAATTTACCCTTAAGACGGTCGTCATCCATACATCATCGGGAAATGTCATGACTCAATGACTAAAAATAAAGAAAATAAAAAACTTTATACTCTCTAGTCAGTTCTAAGGGACTATCCACCGGAAAAGTACCAAAAATAAAAACTGGAAGAACCCATAATAAAATAAAACTAAAAAGAAACTACAAACCTACAAGCATGCATGATAAACCATAGATCCCCAAAAAAAAAACTAGGCCTACCATGTGCAAATTTAGCTATTAAGGCATGCATGGTAATATGAAGTTCACTTCTCCCATCCCACACTTAATTATTCACAATGTCCCTAGTGCTAAAGCAATAAAGCATGAAGTAAAAGAGTGAAAAAAGAACTCCCTAGGTCTCTACTCCTCGTTTCAAATGTTTAAGCTCAATTTTTGTTGAAAATCATGACCTACACACTTGAACAAACACATAAAAGAGAAAAATTTATCTTGGGTTGCCTCCCAAGTAGTGTCTGATTTAACTCGCGACACAACATAGGTATCTTGATTACTCAGACTTCATCAAGATACCTATTGAGACCGTGGTCACATCTTGGCTGCTTGTTTTACCACGCCGCCCTGTGACACGTCAGAAAATAAAAGAAAAATAAAAAATAGGAAATAAAGGCTAAAGTTAAATACAAGCAATTAATCTAATCCTAACCCGTATACCCCAGCAATGGCGCCACTTTTTGATAACGCTCAAACCATAGCTCCTACTGAAGTATGAAGCGGACGTTGTCAACAAAGAACCAAACTAGAGGTTGGGAAGATCCCACAGGGAATATAGAAGGATATAGAAGAGCGCTAGTGCTTAAGCTTTTTAGTCAACTATTTCCTAAGGGGGGGGGGGGAATTATAAAAGTAACAAAAAATATTGTAGATAAATTGAAAGTTGATTCCTAATTAATGCAATTAACTAGGGTAAGTGTTTCTCATGGATCCTTAACTACTTCTGGTTTTACAATAGTGATCTATCCCAATACTTTAATTGTAGAACTGATAACATATGTTTATCCAAATGACTAGTTCGTCCGTATTGGATAACTATACTCAATCCCGGGCCAGGTCTCATGAGTGATATCAATTTAACCGTTATCAATTTGTTCCAAATATAACTATCCTGCGACAATAGCTCAAGTTAATACAATGATCATCAAGATTAAGGCTTTGTTGTGATTCTCTTTTCCTAATCTCTACCTTTCTAGGCTAAAGCAAGTAAAGAATTCAGGAATGTTCTAACATTGTGCACTATTAAGAAACGTTAAAGATGAAGAGAATACAACACAAGCATTTAGTATTTGTTTAGAATCACACAGTGCAAACCCTAGTTCGTTAATTCACCATGGTCCCCACAACCCTAGTTGTGGTAGTTTTAGCCTATCGTGTTTACAAGTAAATTAATAGCATTCATAAACAAAACACAAATTAATACTTACAACAATGATTAGAAGAACCTTCACTTGATTTAACCAAAAATTCAGAAGAAAAATTCAACAATCATCTCAAAGTTCAAAACATAAGACACCAAACTTGTATCTAAAAACTTGAGAGTTAAAACATCTCTAAAAACTTTCAAACTTCAAAGCATAAAACTTGGATATTACATGAAAATAAAAGGGTATTTATTGTAGTAGCTTTATGCTTTCCTTATTCCTTGATGAATTTCAATTGGGACTTAAAGTTCCTTTTCCTAGTTGAAGTGGGAGATCCAATTTTGGTCATTGAACAAGCCTTGCTCGTCGCCTTATGCCACTGCCCCATCTAGTGCCACACCGCACGCCCTATTGCACGGGGAGAGTGCTTCTGCGCGCCTGCCAACGTGCAGGAGAAGGCCTGCGTCATGCTCCTTGTTGTGCTGAGACTGCTGGCGCCTCGTGCCTGGCCATGCGCCATTCTTACTGCGCGTCGCACGACCTATAGCGCCATCACATCCTAACCGTCTAAAGAACAAACTAAAACTGATATCGGTAGTTCTCAGACTAGTCAGAGCTACTTATATGGAAGTGTCACTACCTGAACATAGGCCTGAATCGAGACACAGAACAAAGATCCCTGAGAGGCTCCAAGTCAACCCATGGAATGAACATGATATCTAAAATCAACATAATTAAGCAGAAGTCTAATAGGTATAATAAAGCAGAAATATGGGAATATCATAACATCTGAATAAATAACACATGGCTGAAATTGCATACATGCTATGTATGAAAAGCCTCTACTACTGATGAGTTGATGGGACAAGACCCTAACTAACTCACTATAGTCTAAAACTGAAAACACTAACTACAACTGATAAAGGGCCCTCGAAAGATGAGGACTCACCAACTAAGACTAGAAGATGCTAATATTGGCAGTCTGGCTAATAGTGGGACTGAGCTTGAATATCCGAGCCTGTATCATGAAATGATACAACATAGAGTATGCGGTCAGTACGTGGAATGTACCGAGTATGTAAGGTAAGTAAAACCGCTAACTAAGCAAAATCATAAATCTTGCATATCATAAAAACATAATTGCGATAAGATTTTGAGAGTAAGGCTTGCATGCTATTTTCTAAAATCATGATATGAACATAATTGAATATCATAACTGAATCGAATGACCCAAAGCTGAAAAACTGATAATCATATGTAAAATTGAACATTGGTCAAACCCGCTAAAAACATAATAACATGACTGATGAACATGCATAATTGAAATCATGAGGAACAATGGAAGACTCGTCATATAACTGACATTACCACGATAGAGCTTACATGGTCCCGACTATCATACTCAAGTGGGCAGAGCCATCCAAAGCCTTGACAGGGCTAAGGATGCTACCATGATATCGATATCAAGATGAAGTCCCCTTGGGGCAAGGGAAGCTCACAAGGGAGGTCCCAATTAATCTGAACATACCTATGTTGGCACGTAGTTCTAAGGCATAGGGTTGACTGACCCTTAGCCTACTCGGTGCTAGACACTACTCTCAAAAACATGCATATGCTCTCCATCATTTTTCAGTGAATCTGAACCATCGTCTAGTGATGAAGCTGACTCATAACATACATGCATAAATCTGAAATCATAACATGAGGAGCCTTGGGCTCAAACCATACCACAAGTTCAAATAGTAGGAGTCTAGAGTCCAAAAATCTATGTGGTAAGCTAATACATAAAGTTTAGATAAATCATGAAACATACTTGATCATATGGGCTTGCCCAATACTTAAACATGCTTGACATAGACTTAATTCATTCAAAAACTTAAATATAGACATAGGTACTTTGAAATCATACTTTCTTCATATACATCTCATCATACTTGAACACATACCCCATAACCTCATCTATTCATGAACTTCCATGGTTGGACATCAAAATTTGTAAAACTTGAAAACATAATTTGTGATTGAAAATACTGTAAAATTTTCCCATGAATCATAATTCAACATGCTTAGATCATACCCATGATTGACCCTTAGAGAATTCACATATTGGGCTAAAACCCCATAGATTCATCAACTAGAATTTCATGAATTGAAGAAGGATTAGGCATAAGTGTGGATGAATGAACCCGTTCATAACCCTACATACCTATAGAAATAAGGTTTCACAACTCTCTTGATAGCCTAATGGAAATTTGGTGAAGAACTTGATGAATCTAGACTTGATCACCCTTAGGAGCTTCTAGATTTGCATGCATGGAAGAGAATAGGCTTAGAATGAACTTACCCCTCTTAAAAGACATTATTCTAAGCTTAAAACGATGTAGTATATGCCATAAGAAGCTAGAAATTACAGAAAAACCCTTAATAAATTTGCAGGAAATTGCACACTACCAGTCCCAACGAGGGACTGGACGACTTGTGCCCTAGACCACGACTCGTGGTCTCAAGTTGTTGCCTATACTGGAATCTTGTCTTCTAAGGGTCACCATGAGGGACACCATGACTTGTGGTGTACCCAAAGACTCGTGCTGACATAATGGTCATCAACACTTCCCAAACTCCTTCCACCTTCAATTACTCTTGACCACGACCCACACAATTAATCGTGGTGCTGACTATGACTCATGGTCACCTCAAAACACGAAATTTCAACCCATTCCAAACTCCTCCCCATGAGTCACTCAACGACTCATGGTGGACCCCATGGGTAACTTGACAACTCATCCTATGACCAAGAGCAAAAAACTCTATTTTCTCTATTTCAATCCTTGGGTCTGATCTTAGGACTTTCAGGGTATTACAATATCTCCCTCTTGGGAATATTCTGTTACACCGTGTAAGTTTCTAACATTTATTCGGCCTATTCGTATGTTGGTTGAGAGTTTTAGAATGCCATACGTACAAGGTAAGGGCCCGGGGAAAGGCCGAATGAGTGAAAAGTCGGGATTTCGCGGGAGGAGGCCGAACCAAGCTGCCCAGAGTGGAAAAGTGACACGGAGCTACTCCTTCGCGTTAGCCAACGTGGAACGGAGCAGAATCACTGCGTTGGGCAACTGTCCACGTTGCCTTGTATGCTGCCTCAAGTATATAAAGGCCTCCCTCACACTTAGATGTTATGTTATTTTCTAAATAACTTCGGCCAGAACAGAGGTAGAAGCGAAGGGAGATTATAAAAATCATCCGATTAAGCCACTAAACGCCGTCCAAATCTAATTTAACTCTGGTAGTGAAGTATAAGGCTGCAGAGAGCATCGCTGCAGAGCTATTTTTGTAAAGTACGCCCGACAAATCGTCGTCCCGCCGAACTAGAGTTGGTGGAATTGCTTCAAACCAGTGTCAATATGATCACATGCTTAAAGTAAGTATTTCTCCCTTCTAGATTCCTGAGAAATTATGAGTTTTTGATCGTTTTTCGATAAGTTGAAGTGTAGTCAATATATATATATATATATATATATATATATATATATATATATAAAAGTTATTGTTTTCTTCGAATTCAGTAATGAAGTTGGCCCTATTCTTCCATTAATATGATTACAGTTGAGAACAACAGTTGAACATGAGATGATACTCATAAGTTAGTCAGAAAACGGCAAACGAGGTATGTAAGGCTTAACTCTCGGCAAGTATCCTAGTCATATAGTGTTGCGACTTATGTTCTTGAATAGAAATAACAATCTCAGATGCTGTAGATAGTTGCTACCATTAGATTGTAGTTTGATATGTCGTAATTAGCTATTATTGATATACATATATAAATATCAGATATGTTGCAATTAGCTGCTAATAGGGATTACAGTTACATAAATTCTAGTTAGCTGCTAGAAAACGTATTCAGATCGTACTACAGGACCCCTCGCTAAAATGAAGTAGGTTAAATGTGATTCGCGTTATGAACGCTATAGAAACTCTTTTAGTTCGCAGTTTATTGTAATGGTAGACTTATATGTTTGTTTCCATGCCTAGACTTCAGAAGCTCGTAAGAGTTATTGTCCTAAATCAGTTGGTTAAACAGTATGGGCGCAGTTAGGCGGTCTAATGACCAGTTGGCGCCTGTATTGGCAGGAAACCATCCCTAGAGGTCATTGACGTTATCGCACATTCCAAAACCAGAAATAGAGACAAAATAGGTATAATCTAAAGTTAGCGACACCAGGGTTCTCCAGTATATTGAGTGATCGCCTGCCATCCCTTTAGCCTTATCAGTGATTGTCAGTCTTAGTCGACTTAATAGTTATCAGGTAGGATGCCCAGCAAGCCAGCCCAGTCGTCCGAGTCAGATAAACCCGTGGGTACCCCAAGGAGGGGTCCACATCAGTAGTCAATGACAGGCCAACACCCTAGCCGGTTCTTGTAAGGTATTCAGGTACAGAGTGCCAGGAGAGGGCCATTCTATATAGAATTGCCTATAAGATTGAGAAATGCCTAGAACAGTAATATAGACCCGAGTGGATTCAGACAAGTCTTGAGGAGTCAGTAGTACTCTGCTAGTACAGTGTTAACCACAAGTTAAGGAGATCTGTAAGCTCCCTATGAAGGACCAGGGGTGCCGATCGCGTAGAAGCAAATTCGACCGAGCCCAGCCCTATAGTTGTTTAATTAGAAGAATAATGTAGTTAGTTATCCGCAACCCCACAGTTATTCATGAGATATAGATGTCCTAGTAGGAGATTCAGAGTATGGTTAGGCGAATTCAGACCTCGCTCTATTCAGCCCAGACTATTAGAGATCATGATCACTATCAAGATCCTCTGGTAAAATACGGGCACATGGCGTGCCTGCAGACAGCTATACAGATTATCCCAGAAGCGAGTAACATTAGCGTTAGGCCCAGAAGGCCAGATACGCTCTCTTTATAAAGATAGATTGACGTGTCAGTATAGCACCTGGGTTGGGGTTGCCCTCAGTTAGAAGCCTTTCATGACCGCCCCAGGGTTAGTAGCCATGTCGACTCGCCCGCCAGGGGCGAGGATACATCACTCTACGGAGCGGCATGCCGTCCGCAAGGGATGAAGATGGGGATCCAAATCCTCATATTGCCGTGGTTGGCCTTATACACACCCCCGCCGAGCGTTACGCCCGGGGTATAGATATCAGGAGTCCTCCGGACTCAAACACAACTACAATTCAGGGGCCAAGCGGGCCCAGTTGTAGACCTAGGGGACCAGTAGGTTGACTACAGTACCAGTAGAGTTGTAGACACCTGAGTAGGGGTATATAGATTGAGATGTGCTCGCTAGGACTTATGGGGGCCTGAACGAGTTATTCTGTGCTGATTGTACCTCCCGGCTTATGGGGACAAGTGGGGTTCTTGTATGAATTCTTGTCTGCTAGCTGTAATATATAAATGTGTAAGTATGCAGTCTTAGCTTATGTAGATGTAGTATCAGTTAGACACAGATTACGAATTAGCAGACGTACAGGTTAATTCTTTTGGCTCTTCTTTTTATTTACTTCTTGTCCTGTCCAGCTTATTTATTGCCTTACATATTCTGTACATATTGTACTGACGCCCTTCCCGGGGCGCTGCATTACTTGCCTACAGGTACAGATAGACGAGGAGTAGGTCCCTTGTAGTTCCAATCAGCCGTACAGAACCGTCTGCTCCCTTCTTCCGGGGCTGGTGTGAAAGAGGTTTATTCCTTTTGTTTGTACAATATGGGTAGGTCGGGGCCCTCTCCCGACCATCTTATTACTCCTAGAGGCTTGTAGATTGTGTTACTTCCTAGTGGTTAGATGATATCGACCGTGTGGGGCCCATATGTGCTTTAGATGATGTGTGTTGGCCGTGTGGGGCCCATTTTAGCTGTTGATTGGCGGCCTTGTTGGCCCGCATAGAACTCCTTATGATTGTTTGTCTCTGGTTAGTTGTTTACTCTCACAGGGGCTATAGGCCTTGTCGGCCGGGGGTTGTATTTATAGCCGCTGTATATCCCCTTGTTTTCTTGATTCTAGAGTTAGAGTCAGCCCTGCGTATCAGAGCAGGTCGTATCCCAGGGAGTCTGCAAGCCGTTCTAAGTGGAGTCTTGTCTAATGATGTGTTGTGCACCACATACTATAGGCAGGAGGCTGCAAGGCATGATAGGATGGTTACTCTTTCTTCTTCTCAAATCATGCTATAGAGCAAAGTTGTACAGGGTTAAGTCCCTAAGTTTTCCTTGTTATGTCTGTCTAGGGTAATGTTTAATATAAGACAGACATCAACCAGTTGCAAGATAACTACGACGGTAGGAGGAGGTATCATTAAGACGCCACAGTTGGGAGATAGTCAGCCTAAGGAAGGGAGCGGACGTCCTTGATCTCCCCAATACTCTCTCGAGGTACTAGGAACCTCACACTGTGATACATCTACCAGTACCGTCCCCAATACACCCCGTAAATTTCTAAAATTTAGTCGGCCTATTCGTATGTTGGTTGAGAGTTTTAGAGTTCCATACGTACAAGGAAAGGTCCCGGGGAAAGGCCGAATGAGTGCAAAGTTGGGATTTCGCGGGAGGAGGCCGAACCAAGCTGCCCAGAGGGGCAAAGTGACACGGAGCTGCTCCTCCGCATTAGCCAACGTGGCACAGAGCAGAATCAGCGCGTTGGGCAACGTGCCACGTTGCCTTGTCTGCTGCCTCAAGTATATAAAGGCCTCACACTTAGATGTTATGTTATTTTCTAAATAACTTCGGCCAGAATAGAGGTAGAAGCGAAGGGATATTATAAAAACCATCCAATTATGCCACTAAACGCCATCCAAATCTAATTTAACTCCTGGTAGTGAAGTATAAGGCTGCAGAGAGCATCGCTGCGGAGTTATTTTCGTAAAATACACCCGACAAATCGTTGTCCCACCGAACCAGAGTTGGTGGAATTGCTTCAAACTAGTGTCAATATGATCACATGCTTAAAGTAAGTATTTCTCCCTTCTAGATTCCCGAGAAATTACGAGTTTTTGATTGTTTTTCGATAAGTTGAAGTGTAGTCAATATATATATATATATATATATATATATATATATATATATATATAAGTTATTGTTTTCTTCGAATTCAGTAATGAAGTTGGCCCTACTCTTCCATTAATAGGATTACAGTTGAGAACGACAGTTGAACACGAGCTGATACTCACCAGTTAGTCAAAAAACGGCGAACGAGGTATGTAAGGCTTAACTCTCGGCAAGTATCCTAGTCATACAGTGTTGCGACTTATGTTCTTGAATAGAAATAATGATCTCAGATGCTGCAGATAGTTGCTACCATTAGATTGTAGTTTGATATGTCGTAATTAGCTGTTATTGATATACATATATAAATATCAGATATGTTGCAATTAGCTGCTAATAGGGATTATAGTTACATAAATTCTGGTTAGCTGCTAGAAAACGTATTTAGATCATACTGCAGGACCCCTCGCTAAAATGAAGTAGGTTAAATGTGATTCGCGTTATGAACGCTATAGAAACTCTTTTAGTTCGCAGTTTATTGTAATGGTAGACTTATATGTTTGTTTCCATGCATAGACTTCAGAAGCTCGTGAGAGTTGTTGTCCTAAATCAGTTGGTTAAACAGTATGGGCGCAGTTAGGCGGTCTAATGACCAGTTGGCGCCTGTATTGGCAGGAAACCATCCCTAGAGGTCATTGACGTTATCGCACATTCCAAAACCAGAAATAGAGACAAAATAGGTATAATCTAAAGTTAGCGACACCAGGGTTCTCCAGTATATTGAGTGATCGCCCGCCATCCCTTTAGCCTTATCAGTGATTGTCAGTCTTAGTCGACTTAATAGTTATCAGGTAGGATGCCTAGCAAGCCAGCTTATTCATCCGAGTTAGATAAACCCGTGGGTACCCCAAGGAAAGGTCCACATCAGTAGTCAATGACGGGCCAACACCCTAGCCGGTTCTTGTAAGGTATTCAGGTACAGAGTGCCAGGAGAGGGCCATTCTATATAGAATTGCCTATAAGATTGAGAAATACCTAGAACAGTAATATAGACCCGAGTGGATTCAGACAAGGCTTGAGGAGTCAGTAGTACTCTGCTAGTACAGTGTTAACCACAAGTTAAGGAGATCTGTAAGCTCCCTATGAAGGACCAGGGGTGCCGATCGCGTAGAAGCAAATTCGATCGAGCCCAGCCCTATAGTTGTTTAATTAGAAGAATAAAGTAGTTAGTTATCCGCAACCCCACAGTTATTCATGAGATATAGATTTCCTAGTAGGAGATTCAGAGTATTGTTAGGCGAATTCAGACCTCGCTCTATTCAGCCCAGACTATTAGAGATCATGATCACTATCAGGATCCTCTGGTCAAATACGGGCGCATGGCGTGCCTGCAGACAACTATACCAATTATCCCAAAAGCGAGTAGCATTAGCGTTAGGCCCAGAAGGCCAGATACGCTCTCTTTATAAAGATAGATTGACATGTTAGTATAGCACCTGGGTTGGGGTTGCCCTCAGTTAGAAGCCTCCCATGATGGCCCCAGGGTTAATAGCCGTGTCGACTCGCTCCCCATGGGCGAGGATACGTTGCTCTACAGAGTGGCATGCCATCCGCAAGGGACGAAGATGGGGATCCAGATCCTCATATTTCCGTGGTTGGCCTTATACACACCCCCGCCGAGCGTTTACACCCGGGGTGTAGTTATCAGGAGTCCTCCAGACTCAGACACAGCTATAATTCAGGGGCCAAGCAGACCCAATTGTAGACCTAGGGGACCGGTAGGTTGGCTATAGTACCAGTAGAGTTGTAGACACCTGAGTAGCGATATATAGATTGAGATGTGCTCGCCAGGACTTATGGGGGCCGGAATGAGTTATTTTGTGCTGATTGTACCTCTCGGCTTATGGGGGCCTGGTGGGGTTCTTGTATGAATTCTTGTCTGCTAGCTGTAGTGTATAAATGTGTAAGTATGCAGTCTTAGCTTATGTTCATGTAGTGTCAGTTAGATGTAGCTTACGAATCAGCAAGCGTACAGGTTAATCTTTCGGCTCTTCTTTTTATTTACTTCTAGTCCTATTCAGCTTATCTATTTCCTTACATATTCGGTACATATTGTACTGACGCCCTTCCCCGGGCGCTGCATTACTTGCCTGCAGGTACAGATAGATAAGGAGCAGGTCCCTCGTAGTTCCAGTCAGCCGTACAGAACCGTCCGCTCCCTTCTTTCGGGTCTGGTGTGATAGAGGTTTATTCCTTTTGTTTGTACAGTATGGGTAGGTTGGGGCCCTGTCCCGACCATCTTATTACTCCTAGAGGATTGCAGTTCCCTGTGGTTAGATGATATCGACCGTGTAGGGCCCATATGTGCTTTGGGTGATGTGTGTTGGCCATGTGGGGCCCTGTTTAGCTGTTGATTGGCGGCCTTGTCGGTCCGCATAGAACTCCCTATGATTGTTTGTCTCTGGTTAGCTGTTTACTCTAACAAGGGCTATAGGCCTCTTCGGCTGGGGGTTGTATTTACAGCCGCTATATATCCTGTTGTTTCCTTGATTCCAGAGTTAGAGTCAGCCCTACACTAGAGGTGCTTAGGCTCAGTCAGCTCGGCAGTTAAGGTCTTAGTAAGGCACCAGGTGCCAGTCATGCTTCCCAAGGTGGGGCGTGACACATTCATCCTTGAATGTGGAAAATCATACTGAAAAGCTGAGAATTGTAATCATCATATTCAAATACTGAACATTTAGGCTGAAAACTGACGGAGTGACTGACTTCGAATTGAGCTACATGACTGAATTGAATTTATGATTCAAACATACATTCATTTACATGAAAGAAATTGGGGAACATAAATTGAACATGAAACTGAATAGAGTACGAAGGAGGAAATTGATACCTCAAGCTGAAATTGAGCCAGAATGGAATAGATGTGGGTATCTATCCATCATATCTTCTTCGGCTTTCCTCGTAGCTCCCACAACATGCTGGTTCCACCATAAAACCTTGAATGAAGCTACTTCTTTGTTTCTTAGCTTTCGAACTTGAGAGTCAAGTATTTCCACCAGAACCTCCTCATAGCTAAGGCAATCCTTCACACCTACACTCTCCACCAGAATAACTAGAGCTGGATCACCCAAACACTTCTTTAATTGTGATACATAGAAAACTAGGTGAACTGAAGCTAATTCTGAGGGATACTCTAACTCATATGCTACCTTGCCAACCCGTTTCACAATCTGGTATGGGCCAACATAACGGGGACTGAGTTTTCCTTTCTTTCCAAATCTCATCACTCTCTTCACGGAAGATACCTTTAGAAACATCCAATCATCAACTTTAAACTCCAACTCCTTTCTGCTCACATCCGCATAGGACTTTTGGTGACTCTGAGCTGTCTTCAACCTGTCCCTTATAAGATGAACTTTCTCCATAGCCTCATGGAATGAATTTGGACCTACCAATGTAGCTTCACCGAGTTCAAACCAACCAATAGGTGATCTACACCTCAGCTCATAAAGAGCCTAAACGGAGCCATTTGAATGCTGGAATGGTAGTTGTTGTTATATGCAAACTCAATGAGAGGTAAATGATCATCCCAACTACCCTTAAAATCAATCACAAATTCTCTCAACGTATCCTCGAGAGTCTAAATGGTCCACGCGGCCTTATTATTTGTCTACGGGTGAAAGGTTGTGCTAAGCCTGACCTGAGTACCAAGTTCCTTCTAAAACGATCTCCAAAACTGGGAGGTAAACCGTGTACCTCTATCTAATATGATGGACAATGGCACTCCATGCAACTGAAATAACTCCATAATGTACAACTTAGCGTAATCCTCTGCCTAATCGGTAGTTTTGACCGGTGATCTTGGGCATAATTGCTTGCCCAAGTGCTATTTTATAACTTGATTTAGTCATGTTTGTCTAATTATACACTTACTTTCTCATGTGATTTTATGTAAATTTGCGCATGTACTAACCATCATGATTAGTCCTTGTTTTGTAGGTTTAAAATGCATTTGAGGGACTAAATAATGATGGGTGAAGTGAAGGAATGGATTTGGAAGTATATTGCAAAAGTTGGTAAGAAAGCATGCCATGGCAAGGCTGGCCGTGCTAGGCAGCGTGCCACACTGTGCGTGTGCCGCGCCCAGCGCCGTGCCACGCAAAGGCCATGCGCGTGAAGGAGGAAGCTTTCCAAGGCGCCTGCACACCAGCGCCATGCCACGCCAGGCACATCTGCGCGTCACAGGCCATGTCACGCAGGCCATCGCACAACCCCAGCACCGTGCCACGTTGCCATCATGCCATGCCTTGGCCGAGCGTCATTTTAATGCAATTTCCAGTGAGCCTACGCATTGCTTCCGTGGCACGGAGGCAAATGGGCGCGTTCAGCTCCGTGCCATGGAGCCATTCCATGTTTGGTCAAACTCTTTGTAAATTCCCTATTTACTATAAATTAAACCCTTAGCTTCTAAAATCATTTTGTCACGAAATATTTTCTGAAAAAAACCGTAGAGGAGCGAAGGAAGAAGTGGAGAACTCTCCTAGGGTTCATCAATTTTATATTATCTTTTATCTATTCTTGTAATTACACTACTTTAACAATGTTTTTAAGTTATTGTACGAACATGAGTGGCTAAAACCCTTCCTCTAGGTTTGAGGCCACATGATATGTGTTACACCCCGTAAATTTTAAGTGAATAAATATCCTAAGGGCTTGTTGGTTAAGGGATTTAGAAGGCAAAAAAAAATATTTTTTTTTGATAAATAAAAGTCGGCTTCTTCAGCCAAAATCAATATATTTCCAGCAAAAAACAGGGGATCTTCATATGAGAAGAAAATCCATGACAAAATATATAATTTCCTTCCAATTACGCGACGAAACGCGGTCTAAACTCCGTTCCGGCTCAGGTACAGGTGTATAAAGCTGCAAAGAGCAATCCTACGGAGTTGGTTTCGTGAAATTTGGCCGGCGAAACATCGTGCTACCGAGGTAAAGTAAATAGAATTACTTTAAATTAGTACCAATGTGTTCCTAGCGTTGCAGTGAGCATTTATCCCTTCTGGACTATCGAGAAATAACGAGTTTTCGACCGTTTTTCCAAAAGGTTAAAGTTGGGATAAATATATATATCAAAAGTGATAATTTCTCCCGAATATTAATGTAATTAGTTTTAATTGACGTGTATATGAATGTAGTTGGGAGAAACAGCAGAAGTACCGACGGAAATCACATCGGTCAGTCGGGTACTCAGAAACCAGGTATGTAAAGTTATTCTTTCGGCAAGCCAGGAAGTACAGGGTAGAAAATAAATAGAATAAACGCTATTAGCAGATACCCAGCGTACAGGAACGATTTTAGTACAAATTCCAGCAAGCATGCTAGTATATTATTACGTATCATGCGATAATCAGAATAATAGATATTTAGGCAATACGTATTTCATCTGTTGAGATTGCATCCAGTAGTAGATGGTACATTTTATATCATTGAGTTATATTCAGATATAATTAGATAGACAGATAAAGGTCAGGTAGCAGTAAGTCCAGCAGCCAGAAACAGTGTAAGACAGCATATAGCATCAGTTAATTAATACAGATTAGCCTCGAAATAAAAGAAGAGAATATGGTTAGTATTTTTCATTTGAGCATGCTTGCTGTGTATGTGTTTGTATGTTGAGACTTGCTGTGGCATGTGGGCACCCATTAGCATCCACACCGCCCCTGGGTTATACCTGTGTCGATACCAGATTCAGATACCGCCACCAGCTGGGCGATGCCGTCCGACTAAAGGACGATGATGGCCGACCACCATGATAATACGGTCCAGACCACCCTGCTTGTAGGGGTAGTTCAGTTTACTGTGCGCAAAACTAGCACACCCTGTTTACAGGGGCAGACCACTCTGTGTGCGCACCTGTGCCCAGAGGCAGGAGTCTTCGGACTCAGACACAGTTTATTGTCAGAGGCCAAGGCTTGAGCTACGTACCCAAGGGGACTGGTAGGAGGAGCTCACAGTGTCAGATGAGTGGAGTGACTTATTTTTGGTTGGTTTAGACCCGGTTAGGGGTATATAGATTGCTTGCTTGGTTGGCACCTTCCGGCTTATGGGGGTCAGTCAGGTATTGTGTACTATTATGTATATAGATATGTGCTATTAGATACTGATAGACAGTAGGACGACACATCATCAGGTACGCTCAGTTAGTTACAGAATGAACAAACTCTCCCCAGTTATCCTCAGCTAGATAGACTCAGCTACTTCTTGCTTATACGTCATGTTAATGTTGCTATTTATTTCAGTTGCATATTTCAGTTTGCTTTACATGCTCAGTACCTGTGGTACTGACGCCCAGCGGGGCGCTGCATTGCTTGCCTGCAGGTACTCACGGACGAGGAGCCGATCCCTCGTGATTCCAGCCAGCCAGTGAGTCATCAGCTCCTGTCATCCGGAGTCTGATTCCCAGAGGTGTAGCTCCTTTTATTTTGTTGTGCAGCATGGGTAGGTCGGGGCCCTGTCCCGATCATTTCTATTAAATTCTTATGGTATCCGTAGAGGCTTGCAGTCTGTATATATTCCCTGTGGTTACTTGAGCCGGTCGTGTGGGGCCGTGCAGTCTGCTGTAGTTGTTTAGTATTTCCATTTATGTTGGCCGTGTGGGGCCTTAGTTTGACAGTAGTGGTGACCTTGCCGGTCACGTAGTTTTACAGCAGTCTTGTGTTGAGTTACAGATAACTAGACAGCATGGTGGCCTTGTCGGCCCGCATAGGTTCCTTGTTACAAGTCTGTTTCTGGTTAGCTGTTGTTACAGGTACAGATGGCTACAGGGCAGTTGGCCGGAGGCTGTATTTACAGCCGTTATACAGCCGGTTTGTTTCTTGAAATAGAGCCAAAGCCAGCCAAAGCACCAGATGTGCTCAGGCTGGACTATTTAGCAGTCTAGAGTCTAGCAGGCACCAGGTGCCCATCATACCCCCCAAGGTGGGGTGTGACAAACTTGGTATCAGAGCAGTTCTTGTCCTAGGGAGTCTACAAGCCGTGCTAAGTAGAGTCTTGTCTATGGATGTGTTGTGCACCACATACTATAGGCAGGAGGCTGCGAGGCATGTTAGGATTGTCACTCTTCTTTCTTATTCAGTCGTGCTATAGAGCGGTACTGTATAGAGTTGACTTTTGAAACTCACCACCCTCTTTGCTTACAGAGATATTATGGCAGACCAGTGGCACCCAGCTACAGGTAGGAGATTGGATACAGCAGCGGGCGAAGGCACTAGTAGGATGCCTCAGTTACAGCCAGATTCCGCCCGATCTGAGAGCAATACGGAGGCGTCATCTCGGCCCTCCCAGCAGTCTCTGCCTCGCCAGACACCATTTGAGGCAGCACCGCCTCCCACAACTCCTGCACCCACTTCATCTGATCAGGAGCAACGTAGTGCGGTGGTTATGTTGACTCAGATGCTAGCTGCTCAGCGTCAGCCAGCACCATCTACAGCAGCAGAATCCCTAGGTGGGCCAGGTAGTTCCAGGGTTAGAGAATTCTTGGCGTTGGGACCCCCTCAGTTTACAGGATCGGATTCAGCGGAGGACCCTCAGGACTTTTTGGACCAGATGCAGAGGATCTTTAGAGTCATGCACGTAACCCCAGCAGAATCAGTTGAGTTAGCAGTGTTCCGGTTACGGGATATTGCTGTTTTGTGGTACGAAAGTTGGGAGAGGTCTCGGGGAAGAGATGCAGCCCCTCCTACTTGGTCCAGCTTTTAAGAGGCCTTCCTGGACCATTACTTACCCCGGGAGGTCAGACAGGCCCGGATGGACCAGTTCTTACATTTAGAGCAGGGGGCTAGGAGCGTCCGTGAATATTCCTTACAATTCGACTCCTTAGCCCGCTATGCTCCAGCATTTGTGGACACCATGTCGTCCAGAGTCCACCGCTTAATTATGGGCCTGAATCCAGAGTACATAGAGACGTGCATGACAACTACTTTGAGAGAGGACATGGACATAGCCAGGGTACAGGCCTTCGCACAGACAATTGAGGGCCTGAGGCAGCGACAGCGGGGTGACAGACAGGCGACTTCAGAGCAGCGCCGTAGGAGCAGACCCGCTGAGATTCAGAGGGAAATTCCTAGGGGGCTGAGACCACGGTTTTCAGATAGGCCACCCAGATCTTTACCACCAGTACAGCAGCAGAGGGGCAGGTTTATTTGCCGGAGTCAGTCGGAGTCCGGTAGCAGTTCACGGACAGTAGCCTCACCTCAGCAGCGGAGGGTAGAACAGAGTAGATTTACATCCACCCCTTGTCCTATATGCCACCGACTACATTCTGGAGCCTGCAGGCAAGGCTTCCCAGGGTGTTATTACTACGGACAGGAAGGGCATTTAATGAGGGATTGTCCATCCAGGGGACAGGGTAGTCAGGATGATCTGGATAGAGCATCAGCAGGGCCACGAGTTCGAGCAGCCTCAGCAGGGCGCAGACCCTCAGGTTCAGGAAATAGGGGCCGAGGTAGACCAGGAGCCCCTGGCTCAGGTGCAGGCCCCAGCCGTACCTATGCATTACCAGGGAGGCAGGATTCAGAGGCATCTCCCGACGTGGTCACAGGTATATTGATTATCTGCTCATATCTTGTTTATGTAGTGATTGATCCAGGGTCTACCTTGTCATATATTACACCATTTGTGGCCCGGAAGTTGGGTATCGAACCAAAATTGCTTCAGCAGCCCTTTTCAGTGCTTACACCGGTCGGTGACTCGATTACAGCTAAAAGAGTTTACCGAGGGTGTACGGTAGAGGTTGCTGATCGCCAGACCACAGTAGACTTAATAGAACTTGAGATGGTCGACTTCGATGCCATTATGGGTATGGACTGGTTAGTGCCATGCTATGCCGACTTAGAATGCTGGACCAAGACGGTCCGATTTCACTTTCCAGGGGAAGCAGTGCGAGAGTGGAAAGGGAGTACACCTACGCCGAAAGGTAGGTTTATTTCCTACCTTAAGGCAAGAAAATTAATAGCAAAGGGATGTATTTACCACCTAGTTAGAGTCCAGGACGTTCGGGTGGAACCTCCGACTCTTCAGTCTGTTCCAGTGGTCAATGAATTCCCTGACGCATTTCCGGATGAGTTGCCTGGTATCCCTCCCGAAAGGGAGATAGATTTTGCGATTGACTTGTTGCCAGGGACTCAACCTATATCCATTCCCCCGTATCGCATGGCACCAGCTAAGCTTAGAGAGTTGAAAGAGCAGTTAAAAGATTTGCTCGACAAAGGTTTTATCAGGCCTAGTACTTCCCCGTGGGGTGCGCCAGTTCTGTTTGTAAGAAAGAAAGATGGCTCACTCCGTATGTGTGTGGACTACCGGCAGCTGAATAAGGTAACGGTTAAAAACAAATACCCGCTCCCGAGAATAGATGATTTGTTTGACCAGTTGCAGGGGGCCAAATGTTTCTCTAAGATAGATCTGAGGTCCAGATACCACCAGGTCCGGGTTCGGGAGAGGGACATTCCAAAGACTGCTTTCAGGACCAGGTATGGTCACTTTGAATTCCTAGTTATGTCTTTCGGGCTGACGAATGCTCCCGCAGTGTTTATGGACCTGATGAACAGCATATTCAGACCGTATTTGGATCTGTTCGTGATAGTATTTATCGATGATATTCTGGTATATTCTCGTACAGAGACAGATCACCAGAACCATTTACGAACAGTACTCCAGATCCTTAGAGAACGTCAGTTGTACGCCAAGTTCTCTAAGTGTGAGTTCTGGCTGAACTCAGTTGCCTTTTTGGGGCATATCGTGTCAGATGCTGGTATACAGGTAGACACACAGAAAATAGAGGCGGTCAAGACATGGCCCAGACCTACCACTCCGACCGAGGTCCGCAGTTTCTTGGGTTTAGCAGGATATTATCGGAGATTTGTTGAAGGATTCTCCACTATAGCAGCACCTCTGACAAAGCTAACACAGAAAGCAGCGAAATTTCAGTGGACGGAGGCCTGCGAGCAGAATTTTCAAGAATTGAAAGACAGATTGACCTCCGCCCCAGCACTAGCATTGCCAGAGGGAACAGATGGGTATGCGGTGTATTGCGACGCTTCAGGTTTGGGACTGGGTTGTGTGTTAATGCAACATGGTAAGGTGATTGCTTATGCTTCCAGACAGTTGAGGAAACACGAAAAGAACTATCCGACCCATGACCTGGAACTGGCTGCAGTGATCCACGCTCTGAAAATTTGGAGGCATTATCTGTATGGCGTCCATGTAGACATTTTTACAGATCATAAAAGTCTGCAATACATTTTCACACAGAGGGAGTTAAATCTGCGGCAGCGTCGCTGGTTAGAATTGTTGAAAGACTATGATGTAAATATTCTCTATCACCCAGGAAAAGCTAATGTAGTAGCAGATGCCCTGAGCCGTAAGTCAATGGGGAGTTTGGCGTATTTGCGGCCCGAGAAGCGGGAATTAGCCAAGGAAATTCATCAACTAGCTAGTTTAGCCGTTCGAGTAGTGGAGACAGAAAATAACAGAGCGGTAATTCAAAATTCTGCCGAGTCATCACTAGTTACAGAGGTAAAAGAACGGAAGTACGAGGACCCTGACTTAGTCCAGCTCAGAGATAGAATTCAGAAAGGTAAAGAGTCAGATTTCCAAGTGACTGAAAATGAAGTACTACATTGTAAGGGCCGTCTATGTGTCCTGAATGTTTCAGGGCTTCGCCAGCAGATCATGCATGAGGTACATTACGCTCGTTATTCCCTCCATCCAGGAGCAACAAAAATGTACCACGATATCAGAGACATCTACTGGTGGCCAGGTATGAAATCTGAAATAGCTGAATTTGTATCTAGATGTCCTAACTGCCAGCAGGTGAAAGCGGAGCACCAGAAATCGGGCGGTCTGACGCAGGATATAACTTTGCCTATGTGGAAATGGGAAGCGATAAATATGGATTTTGTAACAGGATTACCCCATACCAGACGCAGAAATGATTCTATTTGGGTAATAGTTGATAGGCTGACAAAATCAGCTCATTTCCTGCCAGTGAAGGCTACCTTCTCAGCCGCGGATTATGCTGAGTTATACATCAGAGAAATAGTTAGACTACATGGAGTGCCGGTATCTATTATTTCAGACAGGGGAGCACAATTCACAGCTAGATTTTGGCAGTCGTTCCAGAGGGGTTTGGGAACGCAGATCAATTTGAGCACAGCATTCCACCCCCAGACAGATGGGCAGGCTGAGCAGACTATCCAAACGCTCGAAGACATGCTACGAGCGTGTGTGCTAGATTTTGAGGGTAACTGGGATGAACATCTGTCGCTGATTGAATTTTCCTATAATAACAGTTATCATTCAGCTATCCAGATGGCACCCTTTGAAGCATTATATGGGCGAAAATGTAGATCGCCGGTGGGCTGGTTTGAAGTGGGGGAATCAACGTTGATTGGGCCAGACATCATTCAAAAGTCAGAGGAGAAGGTAAAGCTTATCAGAGAACGCCCGCTGACTGCTCAGAGCCGCCAGAAGTCGTATGCAGATATGCGGCGTAGAAATTTAGAATTTGCGGTAAATGACTGGGTATACCTGAAGGTGTCTCCGATGAAAGGGGTGATGAGATTTGGCAAGAAAGGCAAGCTTATCCCGAGATTCATTGGGCCATATCAGATTCGGCGGAGAATAGGCCGAGTTGCATACGAATTGAACTTGCCTCCGGAGTTAGCATCTGTTCACCCAGTATTCCATGTATCTATGTTGAGGAAGTTCGTAGGAGACCCTTCCACAGTTGTTCCAGTTCAGGATGGCCAGGTCACCGAAGAGTTAGCATATGAGGAGGTTCCAGTAGCTATCTTAGATAGACAGATCCGTAGATTGAGTACTAAAGATATTGCGTCTGTCAAAGTATTGTGGCGTAACAGGAACCGAGAAGAAATGACCTGGGAAGCTGAGGAGGACATGAAAGCCAGATATCCCCACTTATTCCAGGCATAGGCCAACGGGAGGTATGTTAGAACTGTTTTTCCTTATTAATGCTTATACTTCATATATGAAAGCAGGCGATTGATTATAGACAGTTTTATACATGAATGTTATTATATCCTGTGGAGTACCTGTATTGGGCTTTTCTGCTTTTCAGGAATTATGAGATAGTCCATAATACAAGGGAAACTCTGCCAAAAATTTTTCTAGAAACAAATTGAGTAAGTTGAGAAAGTCCTCTAGACAGAATGTCATTCGAGGACGAATGTTCTTAAGGGGGGGAAGATGTTACACCCCGTAAATTTTAAGTGAATAAATATCCTAAGGGCTTGTTGGTTAAGGGATTTAGAAGGCAAAAAAAAAAAAATTTTTGATAAATAAAAGTCGGCTTCTTCAGCCAAAATCAATATATTTCCAGCAAAAAATAGGGGATCTTCATATGAGAAGAAAACCCACGACAACATATATAATTTCCTTCCAATTACGCGACGAAACGCAGTCTAAACTCCGTTCCGGCTCAGGTACAGGTGTATAAAGCTGCAGAGAGCAATCCTACGGAGTTGGTTTCGTGAAATTTGGCCGGCGAAACGTCGTGCTACCGAGGTAAAGTAAATAGAATTACTTTAAATTAGTACCAATGTGTTCCTAGTGTTGCAGTGAGCATTTATCCCTTCTGGACTATCGAGAAATAACGAGTTTTCGACCGTTTTTCCGAAAGGTTAAAGTTGGGATAAATATATATATCAAAAGTGATAATTTCTCCCGAATATTAATGTAATTAGTTCTAATTGACGTGTATATGAATGTAGTTGGGAGAAACAGCAGAAGTACCGACGGAAATCACATCGGTCAGTCAGGTACTCAGAAACCAGGTATGTAAAGTTATTCTTTCGGCAAGCCAGGAAGTACAGGGTAGAAAATAAATAGAATAAATGCTATTAGCAGATACCCAGCATACAGGAATGATTTTAGTACAAATTCCAGCAAGCATGCTAGTATATTATTAGTATCATGCGATAATCAGAATAATAGATATTTAGGCAATACATATTTCATCTGTTGAGATTGTATCCAGTAGTAGATGGTACATTTTATATCATTGAGTTATATTCAGATATAATTAGATAGACAGATAAAGGTCAGGTAGCAGTAAGTCCAGCAGCCAGAAACATTATAAGACAGCATATAACATCAGTTAATTAATACCGATTAGCCTCGAAATAAAAGAAGAGAATATGGTTAGTATTTTCATTTGAGCATGCTTGCTGTGTATGTGTTTGTATGTTGAGACTTGCTGTGGCATGTGGGCACCATTTAGCATCCCCACCGCCCCTGGGTTATAGCTGTGTCGATACCAGATTCAGATACCGCCACCAGCTGAGCGATGCCATCCGACTAAAGGACGATGATGGCCGACCACCATGATAATACGATCCAGACCACCCTGCTTGCAGGGGTAGTTCAGTTTACTCTGCGCAGAACTAGCACACTCTGTTTACAGGGGCAGACCACTCTGTGTGCGCACCTGTGCCCAGAGGCAGGAGTCTTCGGACTCAGACACAGTTTATTGTTAGAGGCCAAGGCCTGAGCTACGTACCCAAGGGGACTGGTAGGAGGAGCTCACAGTGTCAGATGAGTGGAGTGACTTATTTTTGGTTGGTTTAGACCCGGGTAGGGGTATATAGATTGCTTGCTTGGTTGGAACCTTCCGGCTTATGGGGGTCGGTCAGGTATTGTGTACTATTATGTATATTGATATGTGCTATTAGATACTGACAGACAGTAGGAGGACACGTCATCAGGTACGCTCAGTTAGTTACAGAATGAACAAACTCTCCCCAGTTATCCTCAGCTAGATAGACTCAGCTACTTCTTGCTTATACGTCATGTTAATGTTGCTATTTATTTCAGTTGCATATTTCAGTTTGCTTTACATGCTCAGTACCTGTGGTACTGACGCCCAGCGGGGCGCTGCATTGCTTGCCTGCAGGTACTCACGGACGAGGAGTCGATCCCTCGTGATTCCAGCCAGCCAGTGAGTCATCAGCTCCTGTCATCCGGAGTCTGATTCCCAGAGGTGTAGCTCCTTTTCTTTTGTTGTGCAGCATGGGTAGGTCGGGGCCCTGTCCCGATCATTTCTATTAAATTCTTATGGTATCCGTAGAGGCTTGCAGTCTGTATATATTCCCTGTGGTTACTTGAGCCGGTCGTGTGGGGCCGTGCAGTCTGCTGTAGCTGTTTAGTATTTTCGTTTATGTTGGCCGTGTGGGGCCTTAGTTTGACAGTAGTGGTGACCTTGCCGGTCACGTAGTTTTACAGCAGTCTTGTGTTGAGTTACAGATAACTAGACAGCATGGTGGCCTTGTCAGCCCGCATAGGTTCCTTGTTACAAGTCTGTTTAGCTGTTGTTACAGGTACAGATGGCTACAAGCCAGTTGGCCGGAGGCTGTATTTATAGCCGTTATATAGCCGGTTTGTTTCTTGAAATAGAGCCAAAGCCAGCCAAAGCACCAGATGTGCTCAGGTTGGACCATTTAGCAGTCTAGAGTCTAGCAGGCACCAGGTGCCCGTCATACCCCCCAAGGTGGGGTGTGACAATATGATTGTAATTGCATGAATTCGTTTTGGTTTGAGTTGTTAATTGTTGTTTTGTTTTACATTCTTCATTATTGTTGTTTTTATGCTTGATCACCATGAAAACATATGCGTTAAGCTTAGGTAAAATCTTGAAAGAGTATCCCTAGGCAAGAACATAGGAATGTAGGGAGCAAGTTCTTATCTTACGATATGATTTGCGGTTAGGATAGAAAATATACCTAATTTGCCTGGCTTTGTTGGTAAAACAGGACGAGAGCAAGAGACCGACTTAGAATTATCACTCCACCACTCGTAGAAGTAGTTGTGAAGCTAAGTTGGATTACATGATTAGAGGTACGAAAGTCCCTAATCAAGAGCATAAACCCTGTAAACCACATCCATGTAGTTGAATTGCCCACGAACTAGGATATCACATCCCCACTCAACACTGTAGTTGTGAGGCTAGTTTGTCGTGTTTAGAGGCTCGAGAGACCATAAACATTGCATTTTAATCTATGCGAGACAATAATTGATAATATCATACTTGAATCATTGCAAAATGTAGCATTGCATGATTATCCGGCTTTAACTCTAGTTGCTTCTTATATTGTTTTGAGATTATTTTGTGACCACCACAAAATTTAATTATAAATTACCGAAAACTTCTCTAATCAACACTTGTAAGGTTATCTTACACTTAAACATGATAATTTGCTGAAATAGTCCAGTCCCTATGGGTTCGACATCCGGCTCTTAAAAAGGGCTACTGTATTACTTGTACGGCCGCGTACACTTGCGAGTGCGCTGTTGCGCGAACAAGTTTTTGGCGCCGTTGCCAGGGACTGGCGAAGTTTAGTAAATTTTTCTGTTTTTGTGTGATTTTAAATTTCCTAAAGTGTTGAGAAACTTTGTCTTAGTCTGATATATTGCAGGTGACAAGTTGTCCTTGTAGAGCTGGCAAGGAATAGAGAGCTAGTGGAACCGTTGCTAGAGCCTGAATGTCAAATTCATTTATGCAGGAGAGAAGCTCTAGAGCAAAAGCTAAAGTGACTTCAGGAGAGGCTACGACAACACCCACCGGTAGGACCATCGAAGTTGTTACCTGATATCATGGCAGCCCGACCAGTTCGCGAAGTGGCTATTCCACTAGCAACAAATGTGACCTCTAGTATCCACAAACCGGAGCCTGGAGGAAACTTTGAATTGAAACAGAATATGGTGCAGCTGTTACATTCTAGTGGTCAGTTCACTGGAATGACTCATAAGGACGCACAACAGCACTTACAGAACTTTCTTGAGATCAGTGAAATGTTCTTCCCCACCGGAGTGTCCACAGATTATGTCCAACTTACCCTCTTCCCATTCTCATTGTTGGGAGAGGCAAAGAGGTGGTTGAAATCTGAGCCACTGAATTCCATAACTTCTTGGGAGGATTTGGTGAAGAAGTTCCTTATCAGATTCTTCCCTTCAGGCAAGACTGGCAAACTCAGGAGTGAAATATTAAGTTTCAAGCAGAGGCCGGAGGAGAATTTGTATTTGGTTTGGGAGAGATTCAAGTCGTTATTGAGAGATTGTTCCCATCATCAGCAGTCCAATGAAGTGCTAGCCCATACCTTTGTAGAAAGTCTAGACCCACACACAAAAATTTTACTAGACTCTGCATCGGGTGGGCAAGCCTTAGAGAAGACTTATGATGAACTGTACACTTTGTTGAATAGGATTGCTTAGGGAAATCCAGAGTGTCACAACGAGTCATCGAGAGGGGAAGGAAAGAGAGCAGGGCTGATAGAGGTGGATGGTGTGAATGCCTTGGCGGCACAGCTAGCATCATTTCAGTATCAGATGATGACTCAGTTCAATAAACTGAGTATGAACCAACAACAAGGTCAGGTAAATACAGTTCAGCAAGCTTCGAGTTGGTGTGAGATCTGTGACAATAATGGGCATAATGCAGAATCATGTAGGGCCAATCCGAAATCGGTCAATTTTGTTGGGAATGTTCAGAGGAACAATCAGAATTTTGGGAACAATTATAACAAGAGTTGCCAAAGCCACCCGAATTTTTCTTGGGGTGGAAATCAAAGGCAAAGCTACTAGGAACCTCAGCAATAGCAGTATCAGCAGGAGAACAGGCAAAATGATGTCCAGTTGAGTAGCAACATTGAGGAGATGTTGCAAAAAATTATGGAGACACAGGCCCAATTAGCAGAGAATCAGGCGAGGATGGCATCAAATTTGAAAAATCAGCAGTTGGCCACCCGCAATCTTGAGAAGCAGATGGGTCAAATAGTAGCTGCTCACCACACTAGACCATAGGGAGGATTACCTAATGACACAGACACAAACCCCCGATAGGTCAATGCCATCAGTCTGAGGAGTGGCAAGCAATTGGCTGATGCATCACTGAAAGAGAGGAGAAATGAGGTGCAGTCGGAGTTGATTAGAAAGGGACCATCCATTGAAAAAGGATAGAATTAGAGTGTTGTGCAACAAAATGCAAAATCATCATTGCAGCCATCAGAAAGACCACAACCACCATTTCCGCAAATATTCAAAAAAAAAGCAAGGAGGAGGAATGCTTTAGAAAGTTCTTTGATATTTTTAAAGAACTTCACATAAATTTGCCTTTGCTTGATGTTTTGCAGGGAATGCCCAAGTATGCTAAGTACTTGAAAGATGTGGTGGCCAACAAAGTCAGATTGGTGGATGTTCAGACAGTAGCACTGACTGAGGAGTGAAGCCACAGGGTAATGAGCAAAATACCTAGAAAGCTCAAAGACCCAGGGAGTTTTACCCTCCCCATACAAATTGGTAAAGCTGAGGTGATAAGAGCTCTGTGTGATTTAGGGCAACAGTTAATCTAATGCCCTTATCTTTGTTTAACACCTTGGGGTTGGGTCAACCGATACCAACACAATTGATGCTGCAGCTTGCAGACAAGTCGAGAGTGGCACCAGATGGAATAATCGAGGACCTTCTCATCAAAGTAGGTAAGTTCATTATACCCGCTGATTTCATCATATTGGATTTTGAAGTTGATGACAAGGTACCCCTGATCTTGGGATGACCATTTCTGGCTATTGGAGGAGCGATTATTAATGTAAGAGCAGGGACCCTGAAAATGAGGGTCGATGATGAAGAAGAACTCTTTCAGGTCTACCAAGAGATTAACCCACCCACACATTACAAAGACCTTTGTAAGGTCAGTGTGTTATCAGAGGCTAAGTGTGGGGTGGCAAATTCCACAGGTCCACAGACATAGGAGATGATTGCTTTTCAACCTGAATCTGATGAAGGGCTTCTAGTAGAGAAGAAGCTGGAGGAGGAGAGAGACAGAGTGGCAGCTGTTCCCTCGAAAAATAAAAAAAGAAGATGGTTCTCGAAAGGGAACACCGGTATGAGGATATCCTGAAAAGGATAGTCCACGTCGTGCCGCGACGTAAAATTAGGCACTGCTTGGGAGGCAACCCAAGGGTACCACAGCTACGATTTTTATTTTATTTATGTTGAGTATTTTTATTGTAATCTTGTTGTTGTTTTTAGTGGATATTTAAGCACAGTTGGAGGAGGAAGCTAAGGAGTATGAAAGAGGGTGTGGGGTCGAATACCCACTTGTTCAAATGAAGAAAAACATGCTGTTAGCTAGGCCTGGAGGCCCCAGGGAGTATTTCTCACCCTTTTTGAATTTTAATAGGATGCTTTGGGGACATAGCATGATTCAAGTGTGGGGTGAGGGAAATTTCAAAATTTTGTGCTTAATGATTTCGGGTGAATTTAGTGCTTGATAGGTATTGGTTGAGGAAAATTTTTGAGTTGAGCATGATTCCCCACCCGTTGGTTTTTCTTTTCGGTTCTTTTCCGATGGGGGGCACTTTGAACCGAAGAATAAAAATTTTTCTTTGTCTATACATAGTTGTTTTTTGTCATAGTTAGGGACCATTCCCGACGATGGATGGATGACGACCGTCTTGAGGGAAAATTAGTCAATAGGTTTTGGTTTTTGAACCCGTATCTAATTGATGGCTTGATATTCCTGTTATGTGCTATACATGATTGTGAGATGCAAGTATGGGTAATGTTGAAGCATGCAAGTTGTATGACTCTATTTGAGACACCTAGGCTCTTGAATGTAACTCTATGTTCTTAAAGCTTAATTTTGAATTCTTGTGATTAGCTGAGTTAAGAGTCTGCTGAATTTGTATTGAATTAAGCATGTGCTGTGTGTGTAAGGTTTTTGAATATTCCATGCTACTGTGGAGTGTCTAAAACTTGCCTGGTGTGTATACAAAACGAAATGAGGGATGTAGATTGTAGGAGATGATTTAGGTATTTCTTTGAATGAGCCTAGTTTTTATCCCTCTCTTTACCTACCTTGAATGTCTGATCCTAGTTAGCCCCATTGAGCCTTAAGCCTATTCGTTGATAGCTACAATATAAGCTGAATACTTTTCTTTCATTAGCCTTGAATTTGATCCAAAACACCTAAGTGCTTAAGTGAAAAATTCGAAAGAGGAAAGGAGAGAATCGTGAAAAAGAAGGAAAAAGAATAGTTGTGGGAGTTGAGAAAAGATCAGAAGTGCACTTGTTTAAAAATGCTTGAGTATTAGGAGGGAGGAAGAGAACAAATAAATGAAAAAGTTGTTTAAGTACTCCTTACTACTAAGCAAGTGTTCTTAAAGAAATGGGAAACAGAAGAAGAAATTTAAGATTAAAAAAGAATGAGGGTGAAGTAAGAGAAGAGATGCCAGTGATGAATGTGCGATGTATTAAAAGCGCTTAGGGAAGATAGTCAGTATTAGTAACCATAAGAGTACCTACCTTCCCTTAGCTTACATTACAACCCAATAAGTCCTACTGGATCTTACTTTCAAACATCCTTAAATTAGTGGAGTAAAACACTAAGGGCAAGCTTATGGGTCAATACATATGGCATGTGAATTATTTGTGAGAGTGAGCTTAATTCTTATTTATATACCCATACACAGTATGATTTGAAAACTTGTGAGTAAAAATGGGTGACTCTCTTGTTGTGAGGGCACATGTTTAATGAAGGATAAAATTCATGTTGGATTTCTTGATCGGTTGATTTGCATGATTTTGTTGAGATTAAGAGTCGATTCTTGAGGTTAGGAAGTCTTAACATAGTTATATTTTATTTTAATGGATAAATCTTGCATGCTCTATTTTTAATTTGCTATCTAAAATAATCGTTGTAGCCGTAGCTTGAATTGTCCTGCTCAATTAGCTATGTGTGAGTCTTCATGTTCGTGAGATGTAAAGGGTTGTTTGAGGACGAACAAGGCTTTAAGTGTGGGGTAGTGATCTTGGCCATAATTTCTTGCCCAAGTGCTATTTTATAACTTGATTTAGTCATGTTTGTCTAATTATACACTTACTTTCTCATGTGATTTTATGTAAATTTGGGTATGTACTAACCATCATGATTAGTCCTTGTTTTGTAGGTTTAAAATGCATTTGAGGGACTAAATAATGATGGGTGAAGTGAAGGAATGGATTTGGAAGCATATTGCAAAAGTTGGTAAGAAAGCATGCCATGGCAAGGCTGGCCGTGTCAGGCAGCGTGCCACGCTGTGCGTGTACCGAGCCCAGCGCCGTGCCACGCCAAGGCCATGCGCACAAAGGAGGAAGCATTCCAAGGCGCCTGCGCTCCATCGCCGTGCCACGCCAGGCATATCTGCGCGTCACAGGCCATGTCACGCACGCCATCGAGCAGCCCCAGCACCGTGCCACGTTGCCATCGCGCCATGCCTTGGCCGAGCGTCAGGTTAATGAAATTTCCACTAGGCCTACGCCTTGCTTCCGTGGCACGGAGGCAAATGGGCATGTTCAGCTCCGTGCCACGGAGCCATTCCATGTCCGGCCAAACTTTGTGAATTCCCTGTTTACTATAAATTAAATCCTTAGCTTCTAAAATCATTTTGTCACGAAATATTTTCTGAAAAAAACAGTAGAGGAGCGAAGGGAGTAGTGGAGAACTCTCCTAGGGTTCATCAATTTTGCATTCTCTTTTATCTATTCTTGTAAGTACACTACTTTAACAATGTTTTTAAGTTATTATATGAACATGAGTGGCTAAAACCCTTCCTCTAGGGTTGAGGCCGCGTGATATGATTGTAATTGCACGTATTCGTTTTGTTTTGAGTTATTAATTGTTGTTTTGTCTTTCATTCTTCGTTATTGTTGTTTTTATGCTTGATCACCATGAAAACATATGCGTTGAGCTTAGGTAAAAGATTGAAAGAGTAACCCTAGGCAAGAACATAGGAATGTAGGGGCAAGTTCTTATGTTACGATATGATTTACGGTTAGGATAGAAAATATACCTAATTTGCCTGGCTTGGTTGATAAAATAGGACAAGAGCAAGACACCGACTTAGAATTGTTACTCCACCACTCGTAGAAGTAGTTGTGAAGCTAAGTTGGATTACATGATTAGAGGTACGAAAGTCCCTAATCAGGAGCATAAACCCCGTAAACCACATCCACGTAGTTGAACTTCCCACGAACTAGGATATCACATCCCGCTGAACGATGTAGTTGTGAGGCTAGTTTGTTGTGTTTAGAGGCTCGAGAGACCATAAACATCGCATTTTCATCTATGTGAGACAATAATTGATAATATCATACTTGAATCATTGCAAAATGTAGCATTGCATGATTATCCGGCTTTAACTCTAGTTGCTTCTTATATTGTTTTGAGATTATTTTGTGACCACCCCAAATTTAATTATAAATTACCGAAAACTTCTCTAATCAACACTTGTAAGGTTATCTTACACTTGAACGTGATAATTTGCTGAAATAGTCCAGTCCCTATGGGTTCGACATCCGACTCTTAAAAAGGGCCACTGTATTACTTGTACGGCCGCGTACACTTGCGAGTGCGCTGGAGCGCGAACAACCGGTAGGAAATGAGCTGCCTTAGTCGACCTATCTACAACAACCCAAATAGAGTCACACTATCGACGAGTGCGAGGCAACCTTGTGATGAAGTCCATGTTGATCTCCTCCCATTTCCAAGTAAGGATACTAATGTCTTGGAGCACACCTTCAGGTCTTTGATGTTCCACTTCCACCCGTTGACAGTTCGGACACTTAGCCACAAACTCTGCTATGTCCTTCTTCATTCCACTCCACCAATAGACTTCGCGTAGGTCACGGTACATCTTGATGGCACCTGGATGTATTGAATATCTAGATCCATGAGCCTCGTGTAACATCTAATCTCTCAAATCATCAACACTCGGAACACACAAGTGATCCTGATATCGAATCACACTATCTTCCCCTTGGGAGAAGACCTCCACTTTTTGATTCTGAACGACTTCCTTCAACTTTACTAAAATAGGATCCTTGTCTTGTCTAGCTTTTACCTGGTCACCAGGGAAGATTCTGACCCATTCTGCACAATGAAACCCCTATCTATAGAGTCAACAAGATGGACTCCTAACCGTGCAAGCCGATGCACATCCTTCACCAACTCTTTCCTCTCCTCATATACATGGGATACACTCCCCATAAAAAGACTGCTAAGAGAGTTCTCCACCATATTTTCCTTGCTCGGATGATAAAGAACACTCATATAGTAATCTATAAGAAGTTCCAACCATCTCCTCTGACGTAGATTTAGATCCTTCTGTGTAAACACGTATTATAGGCTCTTGTGGTCCGTAAACACATCTACATGGACCCCATATAAATAGTGTTTCCAAATCTTCAATGCGAATACTACTGCTGCCAACAAGATGTCGTGAGTCGGATAATTCTTTTCATGAACCTTCAGCTGCCTGGAAGCATAAGCTATAACTTTACCGTGCTGCATGAGTACACAACCAAGGCCGATCCTCAAGGCATCACAATATACCACAAACCGTTGATAGTAACCAGCTAAAGCTAAGAAACTCCTGATATTCGAAGGATTAACTGGTCTAGGCCAATTCTTCATCGCTTCTATCTTTTGAGAGTCCACCTATATGCCCTCACAAGACACCACATGACCCAAAAATGCCACCGAGTTGAACCAAAACTTGCATTTACTTAATTTAACATACAATTGGTGATCCTTCAGAGTCTGTAGCACCGCTCTCAAATGAGCGGCATGCTCCTCCTCGCTCCAAGCGTATATAAGGATGTCATTTATGAACACGATCACGAACATATCCAAGTATGTCTTGAACACCTTGTTCATCAAGTCCATAAAAGCTACAAGACCATTTGTTAGTTCAAAAGACATAACTACAAACTCATAGTGATCATACCAAGTCCTAAAGTCTATTTTGGGAACGTCACTCTCCCGAACCCTAAATTGATGGTACCCTAATTTGAGGTCTATCTTTGAAAAGCACTTGGCACCCTGAAGCTAGTCCAACAAATCATATATCCTGGGGAGAGGTTTTCTGGTCTTTGTTGTGACTTTGTTCAATTGCCGATAGTCAATGCACATACGAAGAGAACCATCTTTCTTTCAGACAAAGAGAATTGGTGCACTCTATGGGGATTTGCTAGGTCTGATGACACCCTTGTCTAAGAGGTCTTTCAACTGCTCCTTCAACTTCTTTAGCTCAGCTGAAGCCATTCAATAAGAAGGAATAGATATAGGCTGCGTATCAGGAAGAAGGTCAATAACAAAATCGATCTCTCGCTCAGGAGGAATTCCTGCTAAATTATCTGGAAACACCTTTGGATACTCACACACTACAGGGAACTGACTGAATAATTGGGGTTTCGGATGTAGCATCCTTAAATCTAACTAGATGGTATACACAACCCTTAGAAATCATCTTTCTGGCCTTATGGTAGGAAATGAAGCGACCTACAGGCACAGTGAACTACCTTTCCACTCTAGGACCGGCTTACCCAAAAATTTGAATGCTACTGCACAGGTTCTACAATTGACTGTGGCACAACATGCATGTAGCCAATCCAGGCCAAAGATAACATCAAAATCGGTCATGGCTAGCTCTACTAGATCTTCTAAGGTGACTTTATGAAGAAGTATGTAGGGCAATTTCTATAAACCCATCGAGCTATAACTAAATCACCGACTGGAGTGGAGTCTGAGAAGGATTCTGATAGGATTTTGGGATTGACTTTGAAACTACTAGCAATATAGGGTGTCACAAAAGATAAAGTAACCCCTGGATCTAACAATGCATATACATCAAGGTGTTCATAACATACAAGTGACTACATCTGGGGAGACCTCCTGCTCCCAAGATGCTAGGGCGTAGAATCTGTTTTGACACTGACCACCACCCACACTAGTAGATACCCTCTGCTGAGCTGAGTGGGCTGGTGGAGCTGTTGAACTGGAGCTGGGCCTTGACTCCTATCATGGCCCTGTCTAGTTGCTCGGCAATCTCATAGCATAGGTCTGGGCTTCCCACACCCGAAACAAGTACTTGAACCTGCCAAACACTGACCTGTGTGTCTCTGGCCACACTTGCCACACTCTGGAATGCTTGACTCTATGGGTCTGTTACTCTGACCTCTAGAGTCGATGCTCGTCCCCTCTGGTCGCGCCTGGATCTGGATGGCACACTCATAGCCGATGATGCTGGGGCTGAAAATATCTTGTGGGACTACTGACGTTGCCTACCTCCAGGTCTCTACTGGGAGAATTCGAAGCTATCAGTCCTGGCCCTATTAGCCTCTCTCTCCCGCTCACTCATCTGTATCGCCTCTATCTGCTGGGCTTACAGAACTATGTGGGGAAAGTCAATATCCTGATACACCATCACAGTCTGACAATCTTTGACCAAGTAGTCTGCTATCCTATGCACGAACTGACTCACTCGGGCCGTCTAATCTAACACCATCTCAGGTGCATGCTTGGACAAGCAAGTGAACTCCAAGGCGTACTCCTAAACTATCATCTTCCCTTTCTTCAAGTTCACAAACTCGGCTGCTTTAATCTCCCTCATCTCACAAAGGAAGAACTGATCCAGAAATGTGGCATGAAACTCATCCCAAACAATAGGGCCCGCTCCAACTGCCCAATTGTCCTTCCATTGCTTAAACCAAATGTGCGCAACCCCTTTCAACTGATACGAGGCTAGATCGATGCACTCCTCCCCAGTCACCCCATAATCTAGGTGATCTTCAAAATTTCCTCAATAAACTCATGTGGATCCTCGTCCACCTTTGATCCAAGAAACTCTGAAGGGTTCATCCTCAGAAAATCTCTGACTCTTGCCACCGCTGCATTCCCATTATGAGGGACATGTACTACCGCGTGCTGATTGACTTGGGTGGTCAAGGCCTGAGCTAGTATCTGTATGGATGCCCTGAACTATGCGTGGGCAACTTGCTCAGTTACATGCTCCTCATGGGCTGGTGGGGCCAGCTGGTGCCCATATCCATTTCCATTTCTTCTTCCATTAACTCAGCAAGAAGGCATGATTATGCAAATGCGTATAGAACAAGTTAGAAGGATAGAGACATTTCATCGCACGACTTAGATAATGAAAGAAGGGAACATTTCCTAAATTGTCTCATAGCCTTTTCGTCATAAGTGTGGTGCGCTTCACACCCATGAAAAAGACTCCACTTAACGCGGCTTTTAGACACCCTAGGACACTTCAAAACCTAATGCTCTGATATCAAGTTTGTCACGACTCGAACATAGGCCCGGATCGAGACATGGGACATAGAACCCTGAGAGGCTCCAAGGCGACCCATGACATGAACATGATATCTAAAATCAATATAATTAAGAGGAAGTCTAACAAGTATAATAAAGCGGAAATCTAGAAATATCATAACATCCAAATATATAACACACGAATGAAACTGCATACATGTGATGTTTGAAAAGCCTCTACTACTGCTGAGTTGATAGGACAAGACCCCAACTAACTCACTATAATTTGAAATTGAAAATACTAACTGCAACTGATAAAGGGCCCTTGAAATATGAGGACTCACCAACTGAGACCGGAAGATGCTAATACTGGCAGTCTGGCTAATGGCGAGACTGAGCGTGAATATCCGAGCCTGTATCATGAAATGATACAGCATAGAGTATGCGGTCAGTATGTGAAATGTACCGAGTATGTAAGGTAAGTAAAATCGCTAAGTAAGTAAAATAAAAAATCATACATATCATAAAAACATAATCAAGATAAGATTCTAAGAGTAAGGCTTGCATACTATTTTCTAAAATCATGATCTGAACATAACTGAATCGAGTGACCTAAAGCTAAAAAACTGATAATCATAAGTAAAACTGAACATTGGGTCAAACCTGCTGAAGACATAATAACATGACTGATGAACATGCATAGCTGAAATCATGAGGAATAGTGGGAGACTTGTCATATAACCAACATTACTATGATAGAGTTTACGTAGTTCCGACTATCACACTCAAGTGGGCAGAGCCGTCCAAACCCTTGCCAGGGCTAAGGACGCTACCATGATATCGATATCAAGCTGAAGGCCCTTTTGGGGCAGGGGAAGCTCACAAGGGAGGTCCTAATTAATCTGAACATACCTACGTGGGCACGTAGTTTTGAGGCATAGGGTTGACTGACCCTTAGCCTACTCGGTTCTAGACACTACTCCCAAAAACATGCATATGCTCTCCATCGTTTTTCAATGATCTGAACCATCGTCTAGTGACAAAGCTGACTCATAATGAACATGCATAAATTTGAGATCATAACATGAGGAGCCTTGGGCTAAAACCATACCACAAGATGAAAAGTAGTGGGAGTCTAGACTCCAAAAATCCATTTGGTAAGCCAATACATGAAGTTTAGATAAATCATGAAACATACTTGATCATATGGGCTTGCCAATTACTTAAACATGCTTGACATAGGCTTAATTCATTCGAAAACATAAATATAGACATGGGTACTTTGAAATCATACTTTCTTCATATACATCTCATCATGCTTGAACACATACCTCATAACCTCATCTATTCACCTCATCTATTCATGAACTTTCATGGTTGGGCATAAAAATTTGTAAAACTTGAAAACATAATTAGTGATTGAAAACATTGTAAAATTTTCCCGTGAATGATAATTCAACATTAGAAACATGCTTAGATCACACCCATGATTGATACCTAGAGAATTCACATGTTGGGTTAAAATCCCATAGATTCATCAACTAGAATTTCATGAATTGAAGATGAATTGGGCATGAGTATGGATGAATGCACCCATTCATAACCCTACATACCTGTAGAAATCTGATTTCACATCTCTATTGATTGCCCAATGGAAATTTGGGGAAGAACTTGATAAATCTAGACTTAATCTCCCTTAGGAGCTTCTAGATTTCCATGCATGGAAGAGAATAGGCTTAGAATGAACTTACCCTTCTTAAAACACATTATTCTGAGATTAAAATGACGTAGTATAGTTCAAGTATTTCCACCAGAAACTCCTTATAGCTAAGGCTATCCTTCACACCTACTCTCTCCACCGAAACAACTAGAGCTGGATCACCCAAACACTTATTTAAGAGAGATACATAGAAAACTGGGTGAACAAAAGCTAATTCTGAGGGCAACTCTAACTCATATGCTACCTTACCAACTCATTACACAATCCGATATGGGCCAGCCTAACTAGGACTGAGTTTTTCTTTATTTCAAAATCTCACCACTCCCTTCATGGGAGATACCTTCAGAAACACCCAATCATCAACTTCACATTCCAGCTTCCTTCTCCTCACATCCGCATAGGACTTTTGGCGACTCTGAGCTGTCTTCAACCTGTCCCTTATAAGTTGAACTTTCGCCATAGCCTCATGGACTGAATCTGGACCTATCAATGTAGCTTCACCGAATTCAAACCAACCAATAGGCGATCTACACTTCTGCCCATAAAGAGCCTCAGACGGAGCCATCTGAATGCTGGAATGGTACCTGCGTTATATACAAACTCAATGAGAGAAAAATGATCATCCAAACTACCCTGGAAATCAATCACACATGCTTTCAACATATCCTTGAGAGTCTGAATGGTCCGCTTGACTTGACCATCTGTCTGTGGGTGAAAGGCTGTGCTAAGCTTGTCCTGAGTACCAAGTCCCATCTGAAATGATCTCTAAAACTGGGAGGTAAACTGAGTTCCTCTATCTTATATAATGGACAATGAAACTCCATGAAACTGAACTAACTCCCGAATGTACAACATAGCATAATCCTCCACTGAATCGGTAGTTTTGATCGGTAGGAAATGAGCTGCCTTAGTCAACCTGTTTACAACTAACCAAATAGAGTCACACTATCGACGAGTGAGAGGCAACCCTGTAATGAAGTCCATGTTGATCTCCTCCCACTTCCAAGTAGGGATAGTAATGTTTTGGAGCACACCTCCAGGTCTTTGATGTTCTACTTTCACCCGTTGACAATTCGGACACTTAGCCACAAACTCTATTATGTCCTTCTTCATGCCATTCTGCCAATAGACTTCCCGTAGGCCTCGGTATATCTTGGTGGCACCTAGATGTATAGAATATCTAGAGCCATGAGCCTCGTGCAATATCTGATCTTTCAAATCATCAACACCTGGAGCACACAAGTGTTATACCCCGTAGAATTCCCGGCACTTAGACGACCTACTCGCACGTTGGTGAAGCATATTTGAAAGCCATACGTGCTAGGGAAAGGCCCGGGAAAAGATCGGACGAGAAACCTGTCGAACCATCGCAGGAGGAGCCGAGGCAGAGCCCCTCCGCGATGGCAGCGTGTCACGGAGGGGAGGCCTCCGCGATGGCTCCGTGCCACGTTGCCCTTGTCCAGGCCCAAGTATATAAAGCCCCCACTTCGGTTGAAACTCATTAACCCTTAAAATAATTTCCAGAACACGCTGTGAACAGAGAGAAACGAAGGAAAGTTAAATATTTTCATCCGATTACGCTGCCAAACGCTGCCCAAACCCAAATTAATCCTAGATACCGAGGTATTTAGCAGCAGAGAGCATTTCTACGGAATTAGTTTCACGAAATACGGCCGACGAATCGGCGAGCCGCCGAACTAAAGTAAGTAGAATTGCTCTAAATTAATGTCTATGTGTTCCTAGTTGAGAAGTAAATATTTCTCCCTTCTGGGCCGCTGAAAAATAGCGAGTTTCCGACCGTCTTTCGATAAGCCTAAGTTTAAGCTATAAACTATATCGAAAGTAACGTCGCTCTTTACAATAACGTTGTAGTTGGTATTGATTGACGTATTTATGAATGCAGTTGGGAGAAAGCAGTAGAAGTACCGGCCGAGCCTCGTCCGACGGACGAATATTCAAAGATAAGGCATGTAAAATTAAGTTTCCTCGGCAAGTTGAGTGACATTGAAGCAGTATAGTAATTTACAGACCAGTAGAAGGTTCAGAAATTGAGTATTGTATTATTTTGAACATTGGTGCAATATGAGCAGTTTTGGGTCGTGACGTGTACGATACCTATCCGTATGATATAGATTCGAATATAAATGATTAAGATTGGCCGTATATTCAGTATGTGATATAATATGCCCTGCCAAGATATTGTTGTGTTTAGCTGAAACCTCACAAGGTAGTACAACATCAGTAAAGCATTCCAGATATAGAATAGTAACTGTATATGGTTTAGAAAGCATGTTAGAAATAGGAAATCATGTTAATACAGAAACCTAGTGAACAGCATAGCTTTCAGCAGAAACACCCGCTTGTATAGCCTTTGCCCCAGTACAGTTAGACAGGGAACTATATACATAATTATACTTCCTTGTCACAGCATGTATCAGACATCTACAGATTGCTATTTTTAGCCCAGTACATGATTTATATAATACCTTACGCCTATTAGTTTTGGCTTATGAGATACACAGACAACATGATTAGTCGAGACCATTATATTGATTGGGGTTGGATTACCTAGCATCCCTGACCGCCCAGGGTTAATAGCTGTATCGACTCGTCCGCCAGAGGACGAGGATACGTCACTCTACGGAGTGATATGCCGTCCCGCCAGGGGACGAAGATGGGATGCCAGTTTCCCCATATTGTGCCTTGGTCGGCCCTTATACACCCCCGTCGAGCGGGTACGCCCGGGGTGTTGATTAGAGTCCTTCGGACTCAGGTACAGTTATAGTCAGGGGCTCAGCGAGCCCAAGTGCAATACCCAGGGACCGGCAGGATGCTTACCGCCACTATAGGAGATGGGATGACCGGGGTAGGGGCATAGATTCTGTGTTGATTGTACCTCCCGGCTTATGGGGGCCGGGTAAGGTTTGTATGTGATGTGTTATGTTATGTATACTATGCCATGTTATATTAGACGCGAGTGGGTTGGTAGTAGAATGATACGCTTCCAGGTATGATTCCTACTTCCTTCGGTATCAGTAAGAACAGGTGCGATCTACATCATCAGACAGTTAAGTTATTCCTTCTACTTCAGCTTCATCAGTCATATTATTGCTTTCAGATGTTATTTTCAGTTATAGTATTTCAGTTGCTTTACATACTCAGTACCAGTGGTACTGACGCCCAGTGGGGCGCTGCATTACTTGCCTGCAGGTACTCCTAGACGAGCAGGTGATTCTACGTGACTCCCTGTCAGCGGTTGAGTATTCAGCTCCAGTCATCCGGAGGCTGAATTTCAGAGGTGTAGTTCAGTTCCTTTTGTTGTATATAGAATGGGTAGGTCGGGGCCCTGTCCCGATCAGTTCTATTACTATTCCTAGAGGCTTGCAGTCTGTATGTAGTCCCTGTGGTCAGATGAGCCGGTCGTGTGGGGCCGTGCAGTTGTATAGTTGCCTTTACTCTTTCTTACTTCTGTGATGGTCGTGTGAGGCCATAGTTGTCAGTAGTGGTGACCTTGCCGGTCACGTAGCTTCTTTTTGTGCTTTTTGATTAAGCAGCAGATAACTAGGCAGCATGGTGGCCTTGTCGGCCCGTATAGGTTTCCCTGAGTTACTATATTTCTGGTTAGCTGCCAAGACAGGTACAACAGGCGATAGGCCAATGGGCCGGGGGCTACATTTACAGCCGTCATATAGCCCTTTGTTTCCAGAAATCTGAGTTAGAGCCAGCCAGGCGCCAGACGCGCCCAGGCTTAACAGTCTAGCAGGTCAGATCTTAGTAGGGCACCAGGTGCCAGTCGTACCCCCCCTCCCAAGGCGGGGTGTGACAAACTTGGTATCAGAGCAGGTCGTATCCCAGGGAGTCTGCAAGCCGTGCTAAGTAGAGTCCTGTCCATGGATGTGTTGTGCACCATATACTATGGGTAGGAGGCTGCAAGGCATGATAGGATGGTTGTCTTTTATTCTGATTCAGTCGTGCTATAGAGCGGTACAGTATAGGGTTGAATTCCTAAAAATCTTATCATATTCTTTGGCTACAGATAATGTCAGACCAGCGCCATCCCGTCACAGGTCGGAGCTTAGACAATGCAGCAGGGGAAGGCACCAGCAGGATGCCTCCCCCTCATTTGGAGACAGCCCGACCAGAGGGCCCTACAGAGGCTTCATCTCAGCCTCCTCAGCAGTCTCCACCACGTCAGGAGCCGTTTGGAGCGACAGTATCTTAAGCAGTCCCTATACTGATGCCTTCCGATCAGGAAGTTAGGAGTGCTGTAGTTATGATAGCACAGGTGATGGCTGCTCAGCGGCAGCAAATGCCATCCACAGTTGCAGAAGCATCAGGAGGGCCCGGTAGTTCGAGGGTCCGAGAGTTCTTAGCCTTGAATCCCCCACAGTTTACAGGCACGGACCGCACCGAGGACCCCCAGGATTTTCTGGATCAGATGCAGAGAATCTTCAGGGTTATGCATGCTACACCTACTGAGTCAGTTGAATTGGCCGCATTTCGGTTGCGAGATATTGCGGTGTTATGGTATGAAAGCTGGGGTCCCGAGGGAGAGATGTTCCCCCTCCTACCTGGTCCAGCTTTTCAGGAGCCTTTCTGGATCATTATTTGCCGCGGGAGATTCGACAGGCCCGGGTAGACCAGTTCCTACATCTGGAACAGGGGGCCATGAGTGTTCGGGAATATTCCTTGTGATTTGACTCCTTGGCTCGATATGCACCGGCTTTTGTGGATACCATGGCATCCAGAGTGCACCGTTTTATTATGGGGTTGAACCCAGAGTATGTCGAGACTTGTATCACGGCCACATTGTGAGAAGATATGGATATTTCCCGAATCCAGGCATTTGCCCAGAATATTGAGGGCATCAGACAGCGACATCGGGAAATCAGAAGGGTTAATCAGGAGCAACGTCGCCGGGATAGACCAGCTGAGTTACAAAGAGAGGCCCGGGGAGGACCCAGGCCACGATTGCCAGACAGGCCGCCCAGGCCCCCGCCTCCACCACAGTCACAGGGAGGTAGATTCAGCCGCAGGGGGCAGTCAGAGGCTGGTAGAGGTTCGCAGACGGCAGACTCACCGTCACAGAGGAGGGCGGAGCAGAGTAGGTATACCCTACCACTTTGTCCTATATGCAGTCGACGCCATTCTGGAGTATGCAGGTATGGTTCCACCGCATGTTATATTTGTGGCCAAGAAGGCCATTTGATGAGAGATTGCCCAGCCAGAGGTCGTGAGGACCGGGACAGACAGGATAGGGCATCAACAGGATCACGAGCTACAGCATCCTCGACTGGGCGCAGGCCCCCAGTTTCAGCAGGCACAGGTCGGGGCAGATCAGGGGCCTCCAGTACAGGTGCGGGCCCAAGCCGCACATACGCCTTACCAGGGAGGCAAGATTCAGAGGCATCGCCTGATGTTGTGACAGGTATGCTAACTATCTGCTCACACCCTGCTTATGTGTTAATTGATCCAGGGTCTACTTTGTCCTATATTACCCCATTTGTGGCACGGAGGTTTAGTATTGTACCAGAATCATTACAGCAGCCCTTCTTAGTATCTACGCCCGTCGGTGACTCTATCACAGCTAGCCGAATTTACCGCGGGTGTACAGTAGAGGTTGCTGATCGTCAGACCACAGTAGATCTGGTCGAGTTAGAGATGATAGATTTCGATGCCATAATGGGTATGGACTGGTTAGTACCATGTTTTGCTAATGTTGAATGTTGGACCAAAACGGTCCGATTCCACTTCCCGGGGGAGGCAGTACGGGAGTGGAAGGGCAGCACCGCGACGCCAAAGGTAGGTTTATTTCCTACCTTCGGGCGAGAAAGTTGATATCTAAGGGATGTATTTATCATCTTGTCAGAGTTCAGGATGTCCAAGCAGAATCTCCGACACTCCAGTCTGTCCCAGTGGTAAATGAATTCCCAGATGTATTTCCTGATGAGTTACCGGTATTCCCTCAGAAAGGGAAATAGACTTTGCTATTGACTTGCTACCAGGCACACAGCCAATATCAATACCTCCTTATCGTATGGCTCCTGCAGAACTCAGAGAACTAAAGGAGCAGTTGAAAGATTTGTTAGACAAAGGTTTTATTAGGCCGAGTACTTCCCCGTGGGGTGCGCCAGTCTTGTTCGTGAGAAAGAAAGATGGCTCGCTCCGAATGTGCATAGATTATCGGCAGTTAAACAAAGTTACAGTAAAGAATAAGTATCCGCTTCCTAGGATTGATGACTTATTTGATCAGTTACAGGGAGCCAGATACTTTTCCAAGATTGATTTGCGGTCCGGATATCACCAGGTCCGAGTACGTGAAAGGGATATCCCTAAGACAGCATTCAGGACCCGATATGGACATTTTGAATTTCTGGTTATGTCCTTCGGGCTAACAAATGCCCCAGCAGTTTTTATGGACCTGATGAACAGTATTTTCAGACCTTTCCTGGACTTGTTCATGATAGTATTCATTGATGATATTCTGGTGTATTCTCGATCTGAAGCTGATCACCGGACTCATTTGTGAACAGTGCTCCAGATTCTCAGGGACCGCCAGTTGTACGCAAAATTTTTGAAGTGTGAATTCTGGCTTAACTCAGTAGCCTTTTTAGGGCATATTGTCTCAGATACTGGTATACAGGTAGACAAACAGAAGATAGAAGCAGTTAAGTCATGGCCTAGGCCTACTACCCCGACTGAAGTTCGTAGCTTTTTGGGGTTGGCAGGATATTATCGAAGGTTCGTTGAGGGATTCTCAACCATTGCAGCACCTTTAACTAAATTGACACAGAAAGCAGCAAAGTTTCAGTGGACGGAGGCATGTGAGCAGAGTTTCCAAGAACTGAAAGGTAGATTGACCTCCGCTCCCGTATTAGCACTGCCGGAAGGCACAGAAAGTTATTCAGTTTATTGCGACGCGTCAGGTGTCGGATTGGGATGTGTGTTGATGCAGCATGGTAGAGTAATTGCATATGCTTCCAGACAGCTGAGGAAACACGAAAAGAATTACCCTACCCATGACCTAGAATTGGCCGCAGTAATTCATGCCTTGAAGATGTGGAGGCATTATCTGTACAGAGTTCATGTTGATATTTACACAGATCATAAGAGCCTACAGTACATTTTCACCCAGAGGGAGTTGAATCTGCGGCAACGCCGCTGGTTGGAGTTGTTAAAAGACTATGATGTGAATATTCTATACCACCCCGGAAAAGCTAATGTTGTAGCAGATGCCCTGAGCCGTAAGTCAATGGGGAGTTTAGCGTATTTGCGACCTGAGAAGCAGAAGTTAGTTAAAGAAATTCATCAGTTAGCTGGGCTAGCCGTTCGAGTAATGGAAACAGAAAATAATGGGGCCGTAATTCAGAATTCTGCGGTGTCATCATTGGTTGCAGAGGTAAAAGAACGACAGTACGAGGATCCCGATTTAGTCCAGCTCAGAGATAGAATTCAGAAAGGTAAGGAGCCAGATTTTCAGATAGCCGGGGATGATGTGCTACGTTGTAAGGGCCGCCTCTGTGTCCCGAATGTCTCAGGACTTCGTGGGCAGATCATGCACGAGGTACACTACGCTCGCTATTCCCTTCATCCAGGGGCGACGAAAATGTACCACGATATCAGAGACATCTATTGGTGGCCAGGTATGAAAGCTGAGATAGCTGAATTTGTGTCTAGATGTTCTAATTGTCAGCAGGTAAAAGCCGAGCACCAGAAACCGGGCGGTTTGACGCAAGAGATAACGGTACCTAGGTGGAAATGGGAAGCAATAAACATGGATTTTGTAACAGGGTTACCCCGTACTAGACACAGAAATGATTCCATTTGGGTAATAGTTGATAGGCTGACAAAGTCAGCTCATTTCCTGCCAGTGAGGGCTACCTTCTCAGCTGAGCATTATGCCGAATTATATATCAGAGAAATAGTTAGGTTACATGGAGTGCCGGCATCTATCATTTCAGACAGAGGGGCACAGTTTACAGCTAGGTTCTGGCAGTCATTTCAGAAAGGTCTGGGGACGCAGATTAATCTGAGTACAGCATTCCATCCTCAGACAGACGGGCAAGCTGAACGTACAATTCAGACGCTCGAAGATATGCTACGAGCGTGTGTATTAGATTTTGGGGGTAGCTGGGATGAACATCTTTCGTTAATCAAATTTTCTTATAATAACAGCTACCATTCAACTATCCAGATGGCGCCTTTCGAGGCATTATACGGGCGAAAGTGTAGATCGCCGGTGGGCTGGTTTGAGGTAGGAGAATCAGCATTAGTTGGCCCAGATATCGTTCGGCAGTCCGAAGAAAAGATAAAGCTTATCCGGGAACGTTTACTGACCGCTCAGAGTCGTCAGAAGTCATACGCAGATAGACGGCGCAGAAATCTAGAATTTTCGGTAAACGACTGGGTATATATGAAAGTGTCCCCGATGAAAGGGGTAATGAGGTTTGGCAAGAAAGGCAAGCTTAGCCCAAGATTCATTGGGCCGTACCAAATTCGGCGAAGAATAGGCCGCGTGGCATACGAGTTAAAACTTGCCTCCAGAATTAGCATCTGTTCATCCAGTATTCCACGTTTCCATGTTAAGAAAGTTCGTAGGGGGACCCTTCTACAGTAGTTCCAGTCCAGGATGTTCAGGTCACAGAGGAGTTAGCCTACGAAGAGGTTCCCGTAGCTATCTTAGACAGACAGATTCGCAGGTTGAGAACTAAAGATGTTGCATCTGTCAAAGTTTTGTGGCGTAACAGAAATCGGGAAGAAATGACGTGGGAGGCTGAAGAAGATATGAAAATCAGATACCCTCACCTATTTCAGGTCTAGTCAGATGACAGGTATGTCCGCATCATTATTTATACAGTACTTTATGGTTGTATGTTGTAAATGATAAGAGAGAAGTAATACTTAGTTGTCTAGTGGATTGTAGAACATTGTGTGCAGTTCCTGTGTTGGACTTTTCTGCATTTCAGGTTTTTGCAATAGTCCATGTTACAGGGGAAACTCTGCCAAAATTTTCCCAGAAAGTAAAGTAAACAGTTCTCTAGATAGCAGTATGCATTCGGGGACGAATGTTCCTAAGGGGGGGAGAATGTTATACCCCGTAGAATTCCCGGCACTTAGACGACCTACTCGCACGTTGGTGAAGCATATTTGAAAGCCATACGTGCTAGGGAAAGGCCCGGGAAAAGATCGGACGAGAAACCTGTCGAACCATCGCAGGAGGAGCCGAGGCAGAGCCCCTCCGCGATGGCAGCGTGTCACGGAGGGGAGGCCTCCGCGATGGCTCCGTGCCACGTTGCCCTTGTCCAGGCCCAAGTATATAAAGCCCCCACTTCGGTTGAAACTCATTAACCCTTAAAATAATTTCCAGAACACGCTGTGAACAGAGAGAAACGAAGGAAAGTTAAATATTTTCATCCGATTACGCTGCCAAACGCTGCCCAAACCCAAATTAATCGTAGATACCGAGGTATTTAGCAGCAGAGAGCATTTCTACGGAATTAGTTTCACGAAATACGGCCGACGAATCGGCGAGCCGCCAAACTAAAGTAAGTAGAATTGCTCTAAATTAATGTCTATGTGTTCCTAGTTGAGAAGTAAATATTTCTCCCTTCTGGGCCGCTGAAAAATAGCGAGTTTCCGACCGTCTTTCGATAAGCCTAAGTTTAAGCTATAAACTATATCGAAAGTAACGTCGCTCTTTACAATAACGTTGTAGTTGGTATTGATTGACGTATTTATGAATGCAGTTGGGAGAAAGCAGTAGAAGTACCGGCCGAGCCTCGTCCGACGGACGAATATTCAAAGATAAGGCATGTAAAATTAAGTTTCCTCGGCAAGTTGAGTGACATTGAAGCAGTATAGTAATTTACAGACCAGTAGAAGGTTCAGAAATTGAGTATTGTATTATTTTGAACATTGGTGCAATATGAGCAGTTTTGGGTCGTGACGTGTACGATACCTATCCGTATGATATAGATTCGAATATAAATGATTAAGATTGGCCGTATATTCAGTATGTGATATAATGTGCCCTGCCAAGATATTGTTGTGTTTAGCTGAAACCTCACAAGGTAGTACAACATCAGTAAAGCATTCCAGATATAGAATAGTAACTGTATATGGTTTAGAAAGCATGTTAGAAATAGGAAATCATGTTAATACAGAAACCTAGTGAACAACATAGCTTTCAGCAGAAACACCCGCTTGTATAGCCTTTGCCCCAGTACAGTTAGACAGGGAACTATATTCATAATTATACTTCCCTGTCACAGCATGTATCAGACATCTACAGATTGCTATTTTTAGCCCAGTACATGATTTATATAATACCTTACGCCTATTAGTTTTGGCTTATGAGATACACAGACAGCATGATTAGTCGAGACCATTGTATTGATTGGTGTTGGATTACCTAGCATCCCTGACCGCCCAGGGTTAATAGCTGTATCGACTCGTCCGCCAGAGGACGAGGATACGTCACTCTACGGAGTGATATGCCGTCCTGCCAGGGGACGAAGATGGGATGCCAGTTTCCCCATATTGTGCCTTGGTCGGCCCTTATACACCCCCGTCGAGCGGGTACGCCCGGGGTGTTGATTAGAGTCCTTCGGACTCAGGTACAGTTATAGTCAGGGGCTCAGCGAGCCCAAGTGCAATACCCAGGGACCGGCAGGATGCTTACCGCCACTATAGGAGATGGGATGACCGGGGTAGGGGCATAGATTCTGTGTTGATTGTACCTCCCGGCTTATGGGGGCCGGGTAAGGTTTGTATGTGATGTGTTATGTTATGTATACTATGCCATGTTATATTAGACGCGAGTGGGTTGGTAGTAGAATGATACGCTTCCAGGTATGATTCCTACTTCCTTCGGTATCAGTAAGAACAGGTGCGATCTACATCATCAGACAGTTAAGTTATTCCTTCTACTTCAGCTTCATCAGTCATATTATTGCTTTCAGATGTTATTTTCAGTTATAGTATTTCAGTTGCTTTACATACTCAGTACCAGTGGTACTGACGCCCAGTGGGGCGCTGCATTACTTGCCTGCAGGTACTCCTAGACGAGCAGGTGATTCTATGTGACTCCCTGTCAGCGGTTGAGTATTCAGCTCCAGTCATCCGGAGGCTGAATTTCAGAGGTGTAGTTCAGTTCCTTTTGTTGTATATAGAATGGGTAGGTCGGGGCCCTGTCCCGATCAGTTCTATTACTATTCCTAGAGGCTTGCAGTCTGTATGTAGTCCCTGTGGTCAGATGAGCTGGTCGTGTGGGGCCGTGCAGTTGTATAGTTGCCTTTACTCTTTCTTACTTCTGTGATGGTCGTGTGAGGCCATAGTTGTCAGTAGTGGTGACCTTGCCGGTCACGTAGCTTCTTTTTGTGCTTTTTGATTAAGCAACAGATAACTAGGCAGCATGGTGGCCTTGTCGGCCCGTATAGGTTTCCCTGAGTTACTATATTTCTGGTTAGCTGCCAAGACAGGTACAACAGGCGATAGGCCAATGGGCCGGGGGCTACATTTACAGCCGTCATATAGCCCTTTGTTTCCAGAAATCTGAGTTAGAGCCAGCCAGGCGCCAGACGCGCCCAAGCTTAACAGTCTAGCAGGTCAGATCTTAGTAGGGCACCAGGTGCCAGTCGTACCGCCCCCCCCCAAGGCGGGGTGTGACAACAAGCGACTTTGATATCGAAGCACACTATCTCCCCCTTGGGAGAAGACCTCCACTTTCTGATTCTAAACGACTTCCTTCAACATTACTAAAATAACATCTTCGTCTTTTCTAGATTTTTCCTCAGTCACCAGGGAAGATTCTGACATATTCTGCATGATGACACCCCCATCTGTCAAGTCAACAAGATGGACTCCTAACCGTGCAAGCTGATGCACATCCTTCAGCAACTCTTTCTTCTCCTCATCTTCATGGGACACACTCCCCATTGAAAGCCTACTAAGAGCGTCTGACACCATATTTGCCTTTCCCGGATGATAAAGGACACTCATATAATAATCTTTAAGAAGTTCCAACCATCTCCTATGACGTAGATTTATATCCTTCTGGGTAAACACATATTATAGGCTCTTGTGGTCCATAAATACATCAACATGGACCCCATACAAATAGTGTCTCCAAATCTTCAAGGCGAATAGTACCGCTACCAACTCGAGGTCGTGAGTCGGATAATTCTTTTCATGAACCTTTAGCTTCCTGGAACCATAGGCTATAACTTTACCATGCTGCATGAGTACTCAACCAAGGCTGATCCTTGAGACATCACAATATACGACAAACCCATCGGTTCCCTCAGGTAGGGTCAACGCTGGTGTTGAGGTGAGTCGAGTCTTCAACTCTTGGAAACCCTTCTCACAAGCCTCCGATCATTGAAACTTCACTTTCTTCTAGGTCAATTTAGTCAAAATTGCTTCAATGGACAAAAACCCCTCAACAAACCTTCAATAGTAACCAGCTATACCCAAGAAACTCTTGATATCCAAAGGATTAATTGGTCTAGGCCAATTCTTCACTGCTTCTATCTTTTGAGAGTCCACCTGTATGCCCTCATATGACACCACATGACCTAAAAAATGCCACCGAGTTCAACCAAAACTCATATTTTCTTAGTTTACCATACAGTTGGCGATCCTTCAGAGTCTGTAGCACACCCTTAAATGAGCGGCATGCTCCTCCTCGCTCCGAGAGTATATAAGGATGTCATCTATGAACACGATCATGAACATATCCAAGTATGGCTTGAAAATCCTATTCATCAAGTCCATAAAAGTTGTAGGAGCATTCGTTAGTCCAAAGGACATAACTACAAACTCATAGTGACCATACCGAGTCTTGAAGGTTGTCTTCGAAATGTCACTCTCCCGAACCCTGAGCTGATGGTACCCTAATTTGAGGTCTATCTTCAAAAAGCACTTGGCACCTTAAAGTTGTTCAAACAAATCATCAATCCTAGGGAGAGGATACCTGTTCTTGATTGTAACTTTGTTCAATTGCCGATAGTAAATGCACATATAAAGAGTATCATCTTTCTTTCAAACAAAGAGAATTGGTGCACCCCATGGTGATTTGCAAGGTCTAATGAAACCCTTGTCTAAGAGGTCTTTCAACTGCTCCTTCAACTCCTTTAGCTCAGCTGGAGCCATTCTGTAAGGAGGAATAGATATAGGCTGTGTATCGAGAAGAAGGTCAATAACAAAATTGATCTTCCGCTTGGGAGGAATTCCCTGTAAATCATCTGGAAACACCTCTAGATACTCACACACTACAGGAACTAACTAAATAGTCGGGGTTTCGAATGTAGCATCCTTAACCCTAACTAGATGATACACGCAACCCTTAGAAATCATCTTTCTAGCCTTCAGGTAGGAAATGAAGCGACCTACAGGCACAACTAAACTACCCTTCCACTCAAGGACTAGCTCACCCAGAAATCTGAACTCTACTGCATGGGTTCTACAATTGACTGAGGCATAACATGCATTTAATCAAACATGACATTTTAAAATTAAGAAAATTTAGGTATTGATAATTCTACTTTTGATCATCCTTACGCATATTATGGAGGAAATCGCATGTGGAAAGATAATCAAACAATATTCAAAAGCAAGTTTGTGTATCAACTCAATCCTATGTGTGGAATGTGTGTGCTATGTGTGGTGATCAAGATGATTACTTTTATGGTTATGCTTATGTTTCTTATCCTCCCCCTACCCCTTATATGATGGTCCTACTTTTTATTGTAAGGTCAATAGGAACAATGAATCAAGTGATGGTGACATGAAAGAGATTAAGGATATGGTAAATTGCCTTATCGAGAAATATGTTGAGAAACAACTACAGTTAGAAAGGCAAAAGGCAACTCACAACCTGGAGGCTTAATTGAGCCAATTGGTTCAAGCTTTAACTGCACAACAAGTTAATATTATGGATAGTATCCAAGAAAAGCGTGAATTTGAGGAAGAGCTTGAAGTACAAATGCAGGAATTTAGAGTGGAACACCAACAACCTAACCTACTAGAATTTGAGGATGTTTGTGTTGAATAAGTAATACTATAGTCAATCAAGGACATTGAGGATACAAATTTAGCCGACTCTAGTGTGATTGATGTTGAGGATGTTGGAAGTCGTGAAGTTTATGTATATGAGCACATTGGACCTCATTCAAATTACTTTTCTACATTATATACACATGGTGAAATTAGAATGAATCATTACGAATATAAAAAGGAGCCAAGAAAAGAGGTAGATGTGCCTTATATTCTGAAATTTTTCAGGTAATGTAGGAAAAACGACACTCTTTACTTGAAATCCAAAAAGAGTAGAGTGAAATATTTATTTCATGGATTGAATGGATTTGTACCTCCACTATTGGAGTATAGCCGAAAACTTAAAGCAAAATTAAGATTGCAATTCATAAGCTCAAGGTGGAGGTAAAAAGTGGTTCATGTCGTGATATGACATTAAATTAGGTGCTTGTTGTGAGGCAACCCAATTTTACTGTTTTCATTTAGTTTATTTTTTTTAGTTTTTCATCTATTGTTTGGGGTATTATTCTTTGATTTTGTAGGAGCATGGGAAGGGAAAGAATTTGAAGGATTTAAAAGCGAGCAAAATGGTTAAAGTTAAGTTTGGAGGGCCTTCACAAAGGATCATATCTGGGAGAAGTTTGAGTACCCCATGAGCTGCTATTTCTTCAGCATTTCAACTATAAGGGAGTCTCATTTATCATCTTCTATTTATCGAGTGTATTGGAGATATGTCACACCCTAAGTCTATATCCTGGATGGGACATGGTACTTGAAGTCACAAGTAACCCCAAGTTAACCCATGGTCTATCATAACACTGGTATTCTAAGTAAAAAACATAGCGGAAGCTTTAAGTAATGAAATCATTTAAGAATACTGATTTAATAAAAAGTTCATGCATCTGAAAGAAACAACACTACTGAACGTCTGGAACTCTGTCTGAAAGCTATCTACTAATGATGAGTTGCTAGGACAAGCCCCCAGCTAACTCTAAAATCTAACTGAAAGGAAATTAACTGAGGTAAATAAAAATATCATCCTTGAAAGATGAGAACTCACCACTGCTGCTGCTGAAATCACTTGAAGAAACCTACTAATGGCGCTGAGACTGAGGACCTACAGCTGTATCATAAAACTATACAACATAGGAAGTATGCGTCAATACTTTGAATGTACTGAGTAAGTGGGAGAAAACAAACACAATGGAATAAATAGCTGAACTATAATGACATGTAATGACGAACTGAAATACTGAAACTGAATAATCTGTGATATATTGAGATGATCAAAATGACCCTGTCTGATGGTCAAAGACATACCCTAAATCTAAGATGCTAAAATGAAGTACTGTACTGAACTGATTTGAGTAAACTGAAACTTTTTGAGCTGAGTTGGACTGATACTGAACTGACTAGTGGGAGAGTCTATAACTGACATATAACCATATGAGCTAAAAATGGAGTCTGATGTACACACCCCATCGATAGGACCCAATATACCTTGCTAAGGTAAAAAGGCATGGACTGTGAGATCACTGTCTAGTGCCATAATGCCAATAAAATAACATACGGTGGCAATGTAGTTCTGGGAACCTGGGTACGCTGGAACCCCAACCCTCTCGGTGCAAAGTCCTACTCCCATTGGATAATCGTAACATGACTACTACTGCCAAGCTGATAGCTCAAAACTGGGGCCTAAGACTAAGTCAGGGATACTTATCTGGAAGTTCCCTGAGAGTCTTATCGGATCGGATCTGGAAACTGGTGTTCTAAGACTAGTCAGAGCTGCTTATCTGGAAGTGTCATAACCGCCTAAAGGACAAACTGAGGCTGAAGTTGGTGCTTCTAAAACAGGTCAGAGCTGCTTATCTGGAAGCGTGTAACCGCCTAAAGAACTAACTAGAACTGATAACTAAAAATTGATATGGGATATCTTGGTGGAACCACTGACACCTTATGAAAAGACTATAGTCAAACTGATAACTGAAACTAAGGCTAGGAGGTATTACTGACACTCCAAATAAACTAACTGTAGCAACACTAATAACTGACCTTTCTGCTCTAAGTGTTTTGAATGTTGACTGAGACTCTGAGGCTGAATATACCAAGATATTAACTTCTACTCAAGGATATATATTAATCAGTCATATCTCGAACAACATCTAACATATCAACATAACATTTCTGCTTGAGTCCAAATCATGCAAGTTCTACCCTAATTTAGGATAAGGACCAAGACTAAGGAACTTTCAGCTAACCAGAGGCCTGAGAGTCTATGGAATTCATAGACATGCTTTTTCTTACTCAATTCATAGAATCATAAACCAAGGGAATAATATGCATTATGGGTTCCATATTCATGCAAACTCATAGATCCAAATCATACTTTAAACATATATACTGAAATCATGGTAAAAATCATGTACGTACTTCATAACATCCATAACTTGAAAATAGTGCTAATGCATAGCAAAATTCTAGAAAACATGCTACTATCATTTTACGTACCAAAATCATGAATTTGGGAGAAATTTCATAACATACATTGTTGATTATCATGAGGGTCTTGAATTCAATGGAAGACACGTGAGGGATCATGCTTAGATTGAGATCTTAAGATATAATTCTTTTCTAAAATTTAGTAACTAGGATTTTACATAAAACTCGGGACAAAAGGACGAAAGGGGATCCTTGTTGAAGTCCCACATACCTGGTTGAAGGATCACTCTCAAGATCTTGAAGCTGCTGCAGCTTAGAGAGGAACCCTAGTTCCAGAGCCTTAAGAGAAAAAAGTTTACTACAGTCTGCTTACGATCTGTTTCTGGGTTGATTAGGAATGACTGAGAGGTTAGACTAGAAAAACTCCTTTAATTCGTCCCTTAGGAGTCCCAAAATGACATCATTTAAGAGTTAATAGCATATGATTTTACCAAAATACCCCTGGACTATCGATCTGGAAAATTTCCCGAGAGAACCAACAACCAATCCAACAGGTCGTTGTGAGAAACAACTGGTCGTTGGTCCAATCGTTGCTGCTCCCTTTCCCTTCAAACCACTCTCTAGAACTCATTCAACGACCCAAACAATGGCAGTTGGATTAACCAATGGACTATTGAATCCCCTCATTGGTTCTATATTGACTTTGGACCATTTCTCAAAAGTTGGATTCCACGGGCAGAAACAATGGGTCATCCTTTTAACCAACGACCCGTACTGTGGTTTGTCCAAAGTCTGGTGCTGTTTTACTAAACTAGCCATAGCTTTTTACTCCGAACTCCGATTCACGCAAGGTCGGACGCGTTGGAAAGAAACTCAAAGGGATTTGATTTGGTATATTGAATCACCCAAAAACAATTTGTAGTATGGGAGCTATGATCATTTAAAATTGACCCTTGTAAGAACTTATATGAAAACTCAATCAGTATGAAAGCTCTCAACTCAACTTTGTACTAGAGGTTTCTTATGAACTTAATTTGTATCCATTGCACTTATCATACTTGGGAATTGATCATAACACCTTGTCTCCACAATTTCACTAGGCTCTAGTCTACCCATATATCTACAACATCTCTAAACTTAGCCAGAAATTTTTAACACACTGGCAGAACCAACGACCCAATCCAACGGGCCGTGGTACCACACAACGGACAATTGGTTTTCCCCATTATTCCATAAAAATTCTCTTAATCTATTCCAATGACCATAATGAATGACTCATTCAACCAAGAAACGGTTTGTACAATCCCCTCGTGAGTTCTGGACAAATTTCTTATAGTTTTATGGAAACCAAACAACGAGCACCTCCAAAAACCCGTTGGACCTTACAACAAGCTGTACTGAGGTTCGTTGTTTGGTTCTGGTATTGTTTTCCTTCTGTATTCTGCTGTAAGCCTTGGGTCTGATCTAAGGAACTTTTAGGGTGTTACAATATCTCCCCCTTGGGAACATTCGTCCTCAAATGGATACTAAATAATAAGATGAAAAGGTAGGGGAAAGAGCTAAAATTCCCAAAACTATACTATATGGACTGAACACAAAGGGGTGTGATAGAATCCGAACTAGGATATATAGCTGAACTGAATACGTGGATCCTACATGCATGCTAAGATATGAGAAGAACTGAAGGACATGAAACTGACATGACACTATGTAGGGTACTAAGGAGAAACTGTTTCCTTTAAGGTTGAACTGAGTGAGTAAGGACAAAGTTGTAAATCCCATAACCTCTTTCTGATATCTGAATAGGTGGCCTTAACTGAATTCGATTTCCTAAGTGGATCCTCCTACTAGCTGATTGTTCCTTAAAACCTTCACTGAAATAACCTCTTTATTTCCACTTACTTACAATTTTGATGGTTAACAATCTCAATAGGAACCTCGTTTTAAAAGAGACCGTCATCCTCACCAACTTTGCATCATTCAAGTCTATCACGTAATCATCTTACGACTCCTCTGCAGTATATACCATCCAAGAATTTCCTTACCTCCCTAGTAAGATAAGCAACTGCATCTCATGAATTTCTGCATATGAGCGTCTAAGGTATATATAGAAAATTATCCAGATTATATTTGTTACAACAATCACTCCCGATATAGGTGAACGTACACATGTCTTAGACTAAGGAATCACAAGCACGAATCACTCAAGGAGCCTAGTCTAAGCATACACATAATGTAGCATGATATGTTGAACTTTTAAAGAGAGTGTGAGGGACTGGGTTCTTGGAGATGGGCATAACGTGAGACAGGAGTCTGTATATAACTAGTCTTCACGACATGAAGCTGGAATTTTCAAAACCATGGAGTAAGATCGGGATCGCTGTCTGAACCGATTATCTATAATTCTAGGGGTCTAAACATAAGCATAAGTAAAATGTAGCGTAAATTGAAATGCAAGAGGAAGCAGCTGAATAGGAAGGATTGACATCCCATAGTTGTTATTTCTGGAGCCCTTCTACTGCAACACTTAGGGCTTGACCTGGCCTCCTTAACTTATCATCTCCCCCTTAGCTAAAGGTCATCATTCTCAAGCTCTTAGATCCCTTCTTAAGTCTAGGTTAACATAACTAACTATTGAGTTCTCATTCATCACGAAAGCTATCACTACATGCTTCATACTTATAACCATTTCATAACAACCACAGGATAACTCTCATACTAGCATTATAAATGTATTTCATACCTTATACCATGGCTCCTGAGCCTAACAACATGAAAGGATTAACATGAGAAATTCATAACATACCTGTTACTATATATGGAGTTGTCGGCCATCTGTACTGGATGTTGTTATCTGCTAAGATGGGCTAGCTGCTGGAGTTGCTGGGATAGTGGATTGAATTCTCCCGTGTTCAGATATAGGGAAATTCTTTATTCCATGGTCCGACTAACCACATCCAAAACATCCTTCCTTACCAAACAAACATTTTCCAGGGTGGCTCCTTCCACATTTCTCACAAACTGGGTGACTTGACAGGGGTGCAGAAGAGTTAACCGGAGCTCTACCTTCACCATATTTGGCTGCTGGGCACTCTCTGAGTTTATGGCCTAACTTGCTGCACCAAAAGCAACCGCCTGAGCCAGCCCTGCATTCTCCCAAATGTTTCTTCCCATAGCTCTTGCAAGCTGGGCGTGTAATCTCCTTTACTCTGGGTTTCTTAGGATCTTTGGCTATCGATGATGCTGGGGCTGATGACCTCCAAAGAAATTGGAAACGGGGTCCACAACTCATATTTTATTGGGAAAACCTCGATTCCCCTATCCTTTCTCTCTTACTCCCCTTTTCTTTTCCCCTAAAACTTTCCATCCGCTATCATATCATGAAACTCAGGTGTGACATTTTGAAACCTAGTAGATATTATCTCTTCAGTAGGATTTGCAGGTGTGATGGCTTGCTGGTTAACCTGAGTGGTCGCAGCCCGTATTAACACTCTAAGGGCAGCCACGAGCTCCGCATCCGTCACTTACCCACTGAGGGGGCCTACTAGGGTTGGTGGGACTAGTGGATTTTTGTTGTTTTTCACTCTTTCAGTACCTCTTATGGAAGGCATTATCTGCGAACCGTAAAGCATGAATTAGAAGAGAAATCTTAGAGTTTACACTCTATCGCACAATAAGAATAGTGAAAGAAGGGAATTTTCCTAAAACGTTGTGTATCCTCCTCATCATAAGTGTGGTGTGCTTCACACCCATGAAAAGGACAATACTTGACGCGACTTTCATACATCCTAGGACACGCTAAACCTAGTGCTCTAATACCAAGTTTGTCACGCCCCGAGTCTATACCTTGGATGGGACATGGTACTTGGAGTCACAAGTAACCCAAGTCAACCCATGGTCTATCATAACATTGGCATCTGAGTAAAAAACATAGCGGAAGCTTTAAATAATGAAATCATTTAAGAATACTAATTTAATAAAAAGTTCATGAATTTGAAAGAAACAACAATACTGAATGCCTGAAACTCTGTCTGAAAGACATCTACTAATGATGAATTGCTGGGACAAGCCCTCAACTAGCACTAAAATCTATCTTAAAGGAAATTAACTGAGGTTAATAAAATATCATCCTCGAAAGATGACAACACATCACTGCTACTGCTGAAATAACCTGAAGAAACCTACTAAAGGTGTTGAGACTGAGAACCTGTGGCTGTATCATAAAACAATACAACATAGGAAGTACGCGTTAGTACTTTGAATGTACTGAGTAAGTGGAAGAAAACATAACACAATGGAACGAATAGCTGAACTATAATGATAAGAAATGACCAACTGAAATATTGAAACTGAATAATATGTGATATACTCAGATGATCAAAATGACCCCATCTGATGGTCAAAGACATGCCCTAAATCTAAGATGCTAATCTAAAATACTGTACTAAACTGATCTGAATAAACTGAAACTGTTGAAAAGACTATAGTAAAACTGATAACTGATAACTGAAAGTAAGACTAGGAGGTATTACTGACACTCCAAATAAACTAACTATAGCCACACTGATAATTGACCTTTTTGTAAAACTCTAAGTGTTTTGAGTGTTGACTGAGATCTGAGGCTGAATATACCAAGATATTAACTTCTACTTAAGGATCTATATTAATCAGTCATATCTCGAATAAACTCTAACATATCAACATAACATTTCTGCTTGAGACCAAATTATGAAAGTTCTACCCTAATTTAGGATAAGGACCAAGACTAAGGAACTTTCAGCTAACCAAGGGCCTGAGAGTCTATGGAATTCATAAACATACTTTTTCTTACTCAATTCATAGAATCATAAACCAAGGGAATAATATACATTATGGGTTCCATATTCATGGAAACTCATAGATTCAAATCATACTTTAAACATATATAGTGAAATCATGGTAAAAATCATGTACATACTTCATAAGAGACATAACTTGAAAATAGTGCTAATGCATAGAAAAATTCTAGAAAACATGCTACTATCATTTTACATACATAAATCAAGAATTTGGGAGAAATTTTATAACATACATTACTAATTATCATGAGGGTCTTGAATTCAATAGAAGACACATGAGGGATCATGCTTAGATTGAGATCTTAAGACATAATTCTTTTTTAAAATTTAGTAACTAGGGTTTTACATAAAACTCGAGACCCAAGGATGAAAACGGATCCTTGTTGAAGTCCCGCATACCTGGTTGAAGGATCACTCTCAAGATCTTGAAGTTGCTGCACCTTTGAGAGGAACCCTAGTTCCTAAGCCTTGAGAGAAAAGAGTCTGCTACAGTCTGCTTACAATCTGTTGCTAGGTTGATTAGGAATGACTGAGAGGTTAGACTAGGAAAAATCCTTTAATTTATCCCTTAGAAGTCCCAAAATGACGTCATTTAATAGTTAAAAGCATAGAATTTTACCAAAATATCCCTAGACTATCGACCTGTAAAATTTCCTGAGAGAACCAATGACCAATCCAATGGTTCATTGTTAAAAACAACTGGCTATTGGTCCAATCGTTGCTGCTCCATTTGCCTTCGAACCACTCTCTAGAACTCATTCAACGACCCAAACAATGGCCCGTTGGATCAACCAACGGACCGTTGAATCCCCTCATTGTTTCTGGACTGACTTTGGACCATTTCCCAAAAGTTGGATTCCACGGGCAGAAACAATGGGCCGTCCTTTCAACCAACGACCTGTACTGTGCTTCGTCTAAAGTCTGGTGTTGTTTCACTAAACTAGCCATAACATTTTACTCCGAGCTCCGATTGATGCAATATCAGATGGCGTTAGAAAGAAAACTCAAAGGGCTTCATTTTGGTATATTGACTCACCCAAAAACGCTTTGTAATATGGGATCTATGATTATTTGAATTTGATCCTTGTAAGAACTTATATGAAAACTCAATCGATAAGAAAACTATCAACTCAACTTTGTACTAGAGGTGCCTTATAAACTTAATTTGCATCCATTTCACTTGTCATACTTAGGTATTGATCTGAACACCTTTTATCCATAATTTCACTAGGCTCTGGTCTACCCATATATATAGAATGACTCTAAACTTAGCCATAAATTTTCAACACAATGGCAGAACCAGCGACCCAATCCAATGGGCCGTGGTACCACACAACGAACCGTTGGTTTTCCCCATTCTTCTATCAAAATTCTATTAATCTATTCCAACGACCATAAAGAATGACCCGTTCAACCTAGCAACGGTCCATACAACCCGTTCAACCAAGCAACGGTCCGTACAACCCGTTCAACCAAGCAACGGTCCGTACAATCCCCTCGTGAGTTCTGGGTAAATTTCTTATAGTTCTCTGGACACCAAACAAGGAGCACCTCTAATGACCCGTTGGACCTTACAATGAACCGTACTGAGGTTCGTTGTTTGTTTCTAGTACTGTTTTCCTTCTGTATTCTGCTGTAAGCCTTGGGTCTGATCTAAGGAACTTTTGGGGTGTTACAAGACGATACACAATTTTAAATGTAGAATGAAGTGATTGCTTGAGTGCCTTTCTATGCTATTTTAGTTGTTTTATTTTATATATGTGAAATAAAATTTTAAAAATAATAATTAGGTAAAAATAATCCCTCTTGATTTTTTTTATGGCATCATGTTTTTCAAAGGGATGACTTTTTGAATTGGGTAGTACAATTTTTTTAGAATATTTTTTAGTTTAGTTTGGACTTTATCTAATGATGGATAGTGTGAAAACTTCCTTAAGGAAATTAGTCTTTAGGATGAATGAGCTTGTAATGAGGAGGCTGCCCACACTGAAAACGAACCCAATCTCGATAAGAATCAGTACGCTACACTCGAGCAATCCATGAAGGTATGACACTTCTCCACCCTCTGTTAGCAGGTTTCTTTTCTTATAACTTTTTTCTTAAGTAGAGATTCTTTACTGGTGAAGAAAAGGAAGAAATCTAGTAACTATATGACATGTTTTATGTTGGTGTATAGGGTTGAGCATGTGTATTATACCTTTTTTAGATGCCTTAAAATTTTTTATCATCTTCTTTTGATGATTGAGGCTCGATTTTTGACTTTTATGATTACCTCCTATGCCTGAAGAATACTTATTGACTGTGCACTATTGCATTAACTTGAGAGTCATGTCTGAACTATTGGGAGTGAATCATGTGCATTGTGTAAAGTGAGGTTTAGATGATAATTTGTGTGGTTAGTCTAGAAGTTGCTCTATATGTGATCAAAGCGAAATAATTAAGTCATGTTAAAATTAGGAGATGATATAGGCATTTCCTTGATTAGCCATTTTAGCCTTTCTTGCCTTTTAGTATTAACAATATCCCTATTCAACCGTTTTTAGCCTAAAAGCCTTTATTTTAGAACTAGCGTTACAAGTTATATCTTATTATTCTTAATTGACTCTTCTTTAACATTTACCTCTAAAAGCCCTTGATTTGGAAGAATAAATGCCTGAAAGAATTATATAGGGAACATGAGTAAGTTTTGAGTGGAATTAAAGAAATGAGTGGAAAAAAATTATTATCTAAACTAAAAGGAAAAAATAGCAAGAAAGAAATAAAGAAAATACTACTATGTTTAAAGCTAGTGAAATTATTTATATGAAAAGGGTGAACACAAAATGAAGTCTTCTGAAATATTGTACACTGAGCAATATAATTGGGGTTTGAGAAGCATGCGTTTAAAAGAAAAATTATATTATATTAAAGTGCTTAGGAGGATTGAACCACTATCTTCCTAAATATATCCTACGTATTCCTTATCCTACATTACAACCTATGAAAGTCCTTCTTGATCCTATATTTAACATGCTTAGATTTGTTTAGACTTACAATACAAGCAAGCCTATGACACAACCTTGAGAAGAACATGCCTTACTTTGTGTGAGAGAGCGAATTCTTTCTATATGTGAGTCCTTAAAATATATTTGAATTTATTTGAATGTGTGGATTGATTTCTTTCTTGATTGAATTGGTGAAGCACAAGATTTGCAAAAGATTTGTGAGGTACTTGGTTTTTAAATTAGTGTAGAAAAGTAAGCCAAGAAATTAGATAAGAGGAAAGTTAATTTTTGAGGTTAGAATATTAGAAGAGATTATTTGAAAATTTTAAATAGTTTTGGCATGAAAAAAATAAGTTGTCTATATACATATGCTAGGTTTTAAACGTTGATATAAGTTATTTTATGTGTTATGATTCATGAGCATCCTTGATAATTATTCTTGGCCATGATGTTAAATTTTGAACTTGTTCGAGGATGAGCAAAAGTCTAAGTATAAGGTGGTGATAATTTACTAAAATTATGTATTTATGTTATATTATCACCTTATATATAATGTAGAATTGTGCTGTTACATTGTTATCTTGGGTGTTTTGAACTCATTATGAATTTTATAAATGTAAAAAATGTGTTGCATGAACATAACCAATAAGGAGATTTTCGTTTGATTTGAAGCCAAAGAATGAAGATTGAAGGATGGGGGAGCTAGTCTGAGGTCCTCGCTTTGCGAGACAGATAGATGTCCAAGAAACAAGAGAAAGTTTGGAGTTGGTCAGGCTTGTCTATGGTCCTTGCGAAGTGAGAGGGCAGTGAGTCAAGAAAAAATTATTTCGCGAATTTTATTTAGTGTCTGTGAATCCTTATACGTCCTAGATCATATAAATACCCTAGAAATCATTTTGACACTTACTACTTTTTGAGGCAAAAACTCACACAAACATATTATTCTAAAGACAAGAACATGCAAAGGTGTGGAAGCGATGAAAATTTGACTTTGAGTTTCACTTTATTTCCTTCTTTTACTTGTTTGTTATGAAATTCTATAGTATGTTCTTAAATAATATTATAAGTAGCAAGATTCCTATCTAGCTTTTTGATGGAACTTTTTGTTGGATGAATTCTTATTACGTTTTAATGTAATATAGCCTTTAAGTTTTTCTACTTATTCAACTACGTTATTTTAGTTGATTGAATGGTCATCATATAACGACCTGTATGTCATTACGAGGGGAAATAAATTTAGAACACTTGAGCGGGGCTAGACTATGGATAAAAAAGGATTGTGGAGTGAGTTAGTGAAAAATTGGTTATTTTGGGGAGCTACTGGTTATGGTGAACCACTGCAGTGGTGGAATTTCCTTTGTAGCGAGACCGTGGTAACGGTCGAAATTCTTCTGTAACAGACCGGGGAATTAACTGCCAAATTCGCTATAATGGCATCCTGACTACCATAGTGGGTCCGCTGCAGCAGACGACAAGACTTAGAAAGTGGGTTTTAAGTGAGATTTCAGGGGTTATACCGCATTATTTTCAAAACTTGAAATTCCAAGAACTGAAGGTGATTTTTCCCCAGAGCAGTTGAATTTCCTTCTCATGGTAATATTCTTGAATTGCTACCATTATGATTGATTATGTAAACACCCAGGAATCAAGGGGGATCATATAATGGCGGTTTGCTAGCAAAGAAATCCTAGAGTGATGGAACTAGGGCTGATTCATAGGGAACTATTGGGAGTTTGATTTTTGAGTGTAAAGGGGAGTAATGATCATTCCCTAATATGTAGTTCTTAGAGAATGTGATTCATGTGTAATTTGAGACCTAGAACTAGGTAAAATTGGGGCTTTACTCTTAAAATTTCCTTAAAGTAGTGGGTTGGAATCCTCAAAATTCCTTGTTTTGGTCGCAAACTACTGAATTGTGCAATTTCTTATTTCTAGACTTTGAACATTTGGAGGTATTAAGGAAGGGCAAGGTTCGAGCAGAGTGATTGCTGTTTGAACCCTCCCAGATCGAGGTAGGTTATGGTTTTTAAGGAGTTAGACCTTCCATAATGGTATGCATAGATGTGAAATTGTAATGTGTATAATGTCTTTGGATATTAAATGTTTTACTATACTTTGTTGAATTCCCTGATTTCATGACTCTAACGTGGGGTTGTTACCTGTGCAATGTGAAATAAAGTGTGTATGTAGTGCATGTCTTTTGTACTCGCCGAGAATGATCAAACCATTAAAAAGGGTAAAGTTAATAGGGGTAGAATGAGACACCTAAAAGTCATAACAACAACCTAATTTAATATATGAATTATGAGGATGAATGTGGATAATATGAATATCCTAATTTGAGTGGTTCGTGCTTGAGGGGAGCATTTGGGCGAACAAGACTGACTGAGTGGTTCATGTCCAAGGGGAGCATCGGGACGAGCATATAAGTGGGAGCGGGTACCATGCCAGTGCAGTACATGAATTTCTCAAGTCCCCTGCAGATCATGACTGGAAGGGCAGAAATAAGATCCTCTAACATGTGTGTACATCGATGTTCAATGACCGAGTGTTTATGATGACGTGACGAAGGCGTGTGCCTAGCATATCACCATTTTGTTGTGTTATTGATGCTTGTCAGAATTGTGAGACTTTGACTCGGTATGTGCATTTGACTGAAATGAACTTGTGGTCATGTGCCTGTCGTATGAATTGTTTAGGCTTGCAATGACTTGCTGGACAAAATAATGAAAAGAAATTAGCGATGGATGTGCAATCTTTGGAAATGACTCATTATATATCCTATGCGGTTATGTGATATCTATTGTTTTATTAATGATTGTGACATAGTTGGATGTTTGTAATGATTTATTAGTTGTAAGGAGTTAGTGAAATATTGAATGAGTAGCTAAGTCGAGCTACTGCCAAGAAGTACCGCTGCAGTGGGACATGTTCCATCGCAGCGAGACCATGGCAGTGGTCAAATGACTACCACAGTGATGGCCTAATCCAGTAAGCAAGCCGGTTAGCACCTAAGTAGAATTTAATTCCTGAATTAGGTAAGCTTATGTATAAATGATGTTTTGGATTAAATGCACATTGTTGTCTATATGTATGTGTGTTATTATATAAGGCCGGCCCATGATGCCTACAAGTACTATGTTTCGTACTAACGCTACGCGTGCACTTCTTTTTTGAGTACATAATTCGATCCTGAAACTTCATCACGACCTCATCTTTAGAGCAGCTGCTAAATATTGAAAGGTGAGGGACGCAGGATGTGTGGTTCTAATCCTCCTTCGAAGATGTCTCTCTTCTGGACACTTGAAGTTTTATTTCTTTCTACTTATAATCACTCTTAGATTTATGTTAGATATCTGAAGTGCAATAACAATCAGGTTTCTATGAATGTTTGTAGGAGTTGGTTGTTTGCGTTCTGTTAATTTCTTCAAGTTAAATTCAATTTTATTGTTTCATTTAATTCAAGGATGTTATCTTCTTTCTAAAAGCTTGGTTTTCAGGGAAAATAATTGGAAAACGTTGGTTTGCCCATCAGGAGTTAACGTGGGTGCCAATCATGACTATTTGGGTCGTGACATCATCATTTGATTATGCCTATTTATTATGTATTGCTTGAGAAAGAATGCATATTTAAGTTGTTATTTAACAACATCACACCTTAGGTATATGAGAGATCAATACTGTAGGTTTTATTGATAACAAAGCTTTGACATGATCATAGTGAGCAGTGAGAAATTGCTTGCTAGAGTAGTTTGAGAGGATACATCTGGTAAATTATCATGATTACTCAAGAGAGAATTATGGTAATTAGAGTGCTCACAATCAATAGAGAATAAATTAGTGAGATTATAGATAACATAGTGAGAAGACTCGATAATTGGGGAAATCATAATTCTAGACCTCTTTAATCTTGTCTTCAACTTCAATCTCATTAGTTGATAATTTCTGTTACTTTAATATTTCTTATTTAATTAGTTATAAATAAAAATCTTAATCTTTAAAAATAAATAATTATTCAAACTTATTTTCTTAGTGATATTGAACAGTTATAGCTAATGTTAGTTCTTTGTAGGATTCGACTTAAGAGTCTTAGACCGGATTATATTTGCAGCGGGCGCTTATCCTTTTTTGGATGAAATTTGGGTATGATGAATTACTTATTCCACCTTCTATCCTACATAAAATAATACATAAATTTTCTCATAACTTATACATATATTAGTTATGTAGATTTCTAAACTACAAACCAAATAACTGTAGACACATAATTTTGACCATCCATGGGGTTTACACTATTTTAGCACTAGATATTTTTTTTATACTTAATCTTGATATTTTAAATTTTATATTATTTTTAGTAGGTTCTTATTCGTGAAAATTTTAAGAAGCACAAAAAGCATTTATATTTTTAGAGTACAAGTTTTGTTTCTATTTACAAGAAAAATGACAAAAATCATTTTTCTTTTATGTTTTTTAGTTAATTATTTTTGAGTTTCTTTATTAACTTATATTATATATATATATTTTTAAAAGTAATATCAAAATTTGAAACCAATGAATTTCTACCATATGGCAACATCCGTCTCTATCCAATTCATGACATATTTCATTTTTAGATGAGAATATTCTATTTTTTTACTTGAGTCTTATCTACTACATGGGGTATTTTGGGAAAGGGATATACAATTTAACCTAATCCTACACCATAGGAAACCTAGCAGCTAGGGATGTAATGATCCATCCAACCGTTATACCATTCTGACCCCAAAAAAATTGGGCGAATTAAACTTTTTTAGAAATTTGCGATAAATTCCTGACAAACAAGGGACACACGGAGAATAAATTTGAACGGGCATAGTCAAGATCGGGCAGACCACAATGACCGTCCGCTGCTTTGCGGGAATGGTTTCCGTCACAACGAACCGCTGCAGCGGGAATGGTGTCCGCTATAGCATATGAGGCGGACCAAAAATCCACAATCCTGTTCTAATTTGGATATTAAAACCTAGTCCTTGAGGAGGACTTATTAAAAATGTCTAAAAACAGAAAATAGACTTTTTGGAGGAAAACAACAGTATCCAAGGGTTGAATTTAACATCCTTGGCTAGGAGCTCTCGCGAGGAAATCAAGAATGGGATAGTGTAATGCCCCAGAAACTCAAAATCTAATTTCGGTACTTAAATCAGGAAATATGAAAAAGCAGCGGAAAAGCTTCAGGACGATCCACCTAACGAGTCGTTAAGTGACCTCACGACTCTTCAGTGAGCCGTGAGAAGGAGGCTTAATAATTTAAAGAGGGGAGGCAGTGTACCCAACGATAGACTTTACTTGACGAGTGGGTGCAACGAGTCATCATCTGTGCCAATGACTCATTAGGTGACTCGTTACTAGACTTAATATTAAATCTCCAGAATGAGACAGTGTGGTCCACGACTGGTAACCATGAGTCGTTGTCATTAACTATGACTCATTAGGTCCCTCGCGGGGACCTACTGAGGATCCCAGGTAGTGTACCTAACTGGAGTGACCACGAGTCGTGGTCAGTCACCACGACCCGTTGGGTCACCCGTTAGAGGAACCTGACAGTTATTCCCTGCGTATTTCTAAGGGCTATTTACTAATTTTCTATTCTCCAAAGCTTTAAACCACGTCTTATTGGCCGAAAAAAATCAGACTTATTAGGGGGCTTGGAGGGTTTCTCCCCTCATTCTCACATTTATTATCAGGAAACTTATCGAAAGTTCTCTCAAGAAATTCTCAACCAAGCTTAGGGTTATTCTCCATTGCAGGAGTTTAGGTCCTCTTCTCCGAGAGAATTTTTGTCAGGTATATGGGAATTCAACAAGGGAATTGTCCTTTCCTTGTGTTCCCCAAAACCTTCCCATAATGTCCCTATCAGTTTAGCCCTGAGATTTTCAAGTATGCAAAGATTTTCATGTTGATTCTTGTTAATTTCAATTGGGTTATTATCCATGTTTATTACTCATATGATTTTCATCAATTCATAAGTAAATAATTGTTGTTATTTCCAAGATGATTTATATCCCTAAATTTTCGAATAAAGATTATTGCGTATTAAATTCATGTTTATTTTTCAAAGTATGTTTTTGGGCTGAATATCCTATAATTCTTATTATATATATACATGAGAAGTTTTTTTCCCTTAATGAGAATAATTCTACCCTTGTTGGATGAAACCCCTTTAAATTCTTGAAATTTCGTCATATTATGAAATTCTCGTGTTGTTGGAATCATTTGAGTTCTCTATGAGCTACTAGTAGTTCAGACAAGTTAGAATGCAAAATTTCTTCAGAATCATTCAAAAAAATTGTCAATTGATCAGTTTGACTACAGTCTTTTCCTGAGGTGTCAATGGTGCCTCTCAGTTATCAGAACCATACTCATATTATAGTTATTTAGTCCATTAGGTGGTCGTGACATTTTAGATTTATAGTTCTGACCAGCCCCAGGACCCCAGTTCAGTTTACAATTTTTTCTTAGACGGTTACGACGCTTCCAGATAAGTAGCTCTGACCAGTCTAGAGCCCAGTTTCAGAATCTGGTCTGATAAGACTCTCAGGGTACCTTCAGTTATATGTCCCTAACTAGTCTTGGACCCCAGTTTCAAGCTATCAGCTTAGCAGTTCAGTATAGGTTTCCAGTAGGAGTAGGACTTAGCACCGAGTGGGCCGGGGTTCCAGCGTACCCAGGTTTCCAAAACTATGTTATCAGTGTAGGTTACAGTATTACTTGGCCTGATTGGCCCCAGGCTTTTTTGATCACCCAGTTCATGCCTTTATACCCTGACAAGGTATATTGGGTCCTACCGGTGGGGTGTATACATCATACTCCACGTCTAGCTCACGTGGTTAAATGTCGGTTATAAACTCTTCCACTAGTCAGTTAGTCCACTCTCAGTTTTCTCAGTCCAAATTAGTTCAGTTTAGTATCTCAGACTCTGTCTTTCAGATTTAGGGCATGTTTATGGCCATCGGTCAGGGTCATTATTGACCATATCAGTATATTCTAGTTGTATCAGCTTTCGGTATTTTCAGTCGGTCATTTCATGTCACTTAGTTCAGTTACTAGTTCTTTCATGTTATTTTCATCTCTCACGTACTCAGTACATTCAAAGTACTACATATACTTTTATGCTGTATCATTTCATGATACAGCTGCAGGTTCCCAGATTCAACATCGATAATCGTCAAGTTTTAGCTCCTCATCAGCCGTATTTTGAAGTGTGAGTCCTCATCATTCGAGGGCCTTATATTTTACTTTTTAGTAGTCAGATACAACTTTATTTTGAATTTAGAGTTAGCTGAGGACTTGTCCCAGTAGCTCATCATTTATAAGGTTTTCAGACCTACAGATGTTCAGATTGCATGTTTTAAGTTTTATTTTAAATTTTCATAAAATTCTTTAATGTTATTACTTTAAATTTCCGCTATGCTTGTTTTGCCCAGACTTCTAGTGAATGTTAGACTAGGGGTTGGCTTGGGGTCACTTGTGGCTTCAAGTACCATGTTGCGTCCATGGTGTAGTCTTGGGGCGTGACAAACTTGGTATCAGAGCCCTAGGTTTAGAGTATCCTCAGAAAGTCTAAAAGCTGCATCGAGTAGAGTCCTTTTCATGGGTGTGAAGCGCGCCACACTTATGAAAAGGAGGCTATGAGATGTTATTAGGAAAAATTCCCTTTGGCTCATATTCCTTATCGTGAGTTAAAATTAAATTCCAGAAGTGCCCTTTAACTCGTGCTCTATGTCATTTCAGTGAACCATGCCTCCTAAATGTAGTAACAGAAGAAGGGCCGACAATGCCAGTAGACCTGCCCCACCAGCTCCAGCAGCCCCTTAGGATGACATAGTGTCCACTGCAGAATTAAGAGCGACTATCCAGCTGCTCGCTCAGACAGTCACCAACCAGGTGAATTAGCAGGTGGTTCCGGTAGCCATAAATAGGTCCATGACAGCTGCTCGGGTGCGGGAGTTTACCCGGATAAACCCTCCAGACTTTCATGGCATGAAGGTGGGAGAATACCCATAAGGGTTTGTAGATGAGATTAGAAACATCACCTGGATTATGGGTGTCAGTCCCTCTAAGAGTGCCCACTTGGCTGCCTACCAACTGAAAGGGGTAGCCCAGGTGTGGTACAAACAGTGGAAGGAGGGGCGGCTAGTGGGAGAAGGACTTGTGGAGTGGGAGGAGTTCCACACAGCTTTTTTTGACAGGTTTTCCCTCGGGAGATGAGGGAGGTTAAGATGGCAGAGTTTATGAACTTGCGACAGGGAAAAAGAACTGTGGAGGAATATGCTCTGGAGTTTACTAGGCTGTCTAAGTATGCTTCATAGATGGTAGCCGAACCAAGGGCTCGCATGCTAAATTTTGTTAACGGAGTGTCAAACCTGGTCCATAAAAAGTGTAGGACGATGATGCTAATCAAGGATATGGACCTCTCTAGCTTAATTCTGTATGCCTAACAGATTGAGGTCAAAAAGCTAAAAGATATGGAGCGTAAGAAAAAACGAGCAAGGACTGGCCAGTTAGATTTCGGCCATCAGAGGTCTAGCGGTAGTAGTTAGCCACAACAGTAACAACAGCAACAACAGCAACAGAGAGCCCCAACAGCTAGTTCAGCCAGCGCCCCAACCTTTCGGTCCAGCTAGGATAAGAGGAGTGGGTCATCTGGCACTCAGTCTCAGGCCCACAATACTGCAAACAAGTATCCAGCTTGTCCCAAGTGTGGTAGGAACCACCCGGGCGAGTGCCTTTAGGGTCGAGAAGGCTATTTTGGTTGTGGACAGCTCGGACATCGGCTCAAGGAGTGCCCATCAACTGGGCGAGGGAGATACAATCCACCATTTCATCATTTCCAGCAGGCCAACACATCAGGTACATATGACAGTCAGCGCCAAAATTGCTTCTATGCTCTATCTTCCCTCCAGGATTAGGAAAGTTCATCCGACGTAGTTACTGGTATGTTACATCTCTTTCATCTAGACGTGTATGCCCTCTTTGATCTAGGATCCAGTCTTTTGTCCCTGACTCCCTATATAGAAATCCAATTCAACACTAGTCTAGAGGTCCTCTCAGAACCATTCTCAGTCTCCAACCCAGTTGGCGAGTCAGTTAGAGCCCGCCGGGTGTATAGAAACTGCCCAGTCTCAGTCCTGAGTAAAGTTATTCCAGCCGATCTTGTAGATTTATACATGGTCAACTTTGACCTTATTCTCAACATGAATTGGTTAAACTCCTGCTATGCCTCAATCGATTGTAGAACTAGAGTTGTCAAGTTTCAGTTTCCCAATGAGCCAGTGTTAGAATGGACGAACAGCAGTTCAGCGCCTAAGGGTAGGTTTATTTCCCACCTTAAGGCCCAAAAACTCATCTCCAAAGGATGTAAATATCATCTGGTTCAGGTTAAGGATTCAAACTATGAGACCACAACCATCCAGTCAGTTCCAGAAGTCAGTGAGTTCTTAGATGTTTTTCCTGAGGATCTTCCCGGAGTTCCCCCTGAATGGGAAATAGACTTCGGAATAGATCTCTTCCCAGATACTCAACTTATCTCCATCCCTCCTTATAAAATGGTTCTGGCTGAGCTTAAGAAGTTGAAGGAGCAGCTAAGAGACCTTCTTGACAAGTGTTTTATCATACCCAACATCTCTCCCTGGGGTTCCCCAGTGCTATTTGTGCGTACGAAAGATGGTACCCTCAAAATGTACATAGATTATCATCAACTGAACAAGGTCACAGTTAAGAACAAGTACCCTCTACCCAGAATTGACGATCTGTTTGACCAACTTCAGGGAGCCAGTTGTGTCTCCAAGATCGATCTCAGGCCAGGATACCATTAGTTAAGGGTCAGAGAGTGTGACATACCGAAAATAATATTCAGAACTCGGTATGGTCACTACGAGTTTGTGGTGATGTCCTTTGGACTCACCAGCACCACTGCAGCCTTTATGGACCTGATGAATAGAGTCTTCAAGTAGTATCTAGATATGTTCATCATTGTATTTATAGATGACATTCTGGTATACTCCATAAATGAGGAAGAGCATACAAATCACTTGAGGATAGTGCTTCAAACACTTAGAGACCGCCAGCTCTTTTCCAAATTCAGTAAGTGTGAATTTTGGTTGAAGTTCGTGACTTTCTTGGGTCACGTGGTCTCAGGTGAAGGAATACATGTAGATCCTTATAAAATAGCAACAGTGAAGGATTGGCCCAGACCTACCTCTCCTACTGAAATAAGGAGTTTCCTGGGCTTAGAATGTTATTACCGACTTTTGTGGAAGGCTTCTCCTTCATAGCATCTCCTCTGACTAAGTTAACCCATAAAGAGGTGAAATTTCAATGGTCGAACGAGTGTGAGAAGAGTTTTCAGGAGTTGAGGACTCAACTTACTACTACTCTAGTTTTGACCATGCCAGAAGGAACAGATGAATTGGTTGTTTATTGTTACGCTTCCAGGGTTGGACTCGGTTGCTTTCTGATGCAGCGAGGCAAAGTGATAGCTTAGGCCTCCAGACAACTCAAGGTTCATGAGAAGAATTATCCAACTCAGGATTTGGGGTTGGAAGAGGTGGTGTTTGCGCTAAAAATATGGAGCCATTACTTATATGGAGCTCATGTAGATGTATTTACAGATCATAAGAGTCTTTAGTACGTGATGAGTTAGAAGGATCCAAATCTGCACCAGAGAAGGTAGTTGAAATTGTTAAAGACTATGACATGAGTGTACCGTATCACCCGGGCAAAGCCAATATGGTGGCTGACGCCCTAAGCATATGGTCTATAGGGAGTATGACTCATATTGAGGAAGACAAAAAGGAGTTAGGAAGGGATGTTCAAAGACTAGCACGGTTAGGGTGCAGTTGGTGGATTCAGCTGAAGGTGGTGTGGTAATACAAAGCGGGTCGGCTTCATCCTTAGTAGTTGAAGTTAAGTCCAGACAAGACGAAGATCTAGTCCTGCTTAAACTTAAAGAAGAAGTTCTCAAAAAGGAGGTTTAGTCTTTCTCCAAAGGGGGAGATGGTGTACTCCATTACTAGGGAAGATTGTGTGTATCGGATATTAGTGAGTTGAGACAGCAGATACTAGCTGAGGCACACAGCTCGAGATACACCATTCACCTCCGTGCTACCAAAATGTACCGTGATTTGCGGGATATTTACTGGTGGAACGACATGAAAAGACACATTGCTGAACTCGTAGCTAAGTGCCCAAACTGCCAGCAAGTCAAGGTAGAGCATCAAAGGCCAGGAGGCATGACTCAAGATATCATTATACCCACATGGAAGTGGGAAGAAGTATATATGGACTTTATTATAGGTCTACCCTGAACTCGTTGGCAACTTGACTCAATCGGGTGGTAGTAGATCAGATGAGTAAGTCGGCTCATTTCCTCTCAGTCAAAACCACAGACTCAGTTGAGGACTATGCCAAACTTTACATATGAGAGTTAGTCAAACTCCATGGGGTGCCCTTGGCGATCATTTCAGACAGGGGAACACAGTTCAACTCACACTCTTGGAAGTCCTTTTAGAAGGGATTTGGTACTCAAGTCAAACTCAGCACCACTTTCCACCCGTAGACTTGGGCAAGTAGAGTAGACCATTCAAACCCTAGAATATATGCTAAGAGCGTGCGCGATCGATTTTAAGGGTAATTGGAATGACCACTTGCCTCTTATCGAGTTTGCGTACAACAATAGCTACCATTCTAGTATCCAAATAGCCATAGGGTGGTTTGAAGTTGGTGAAGCTACCTTGATAGGGCCAGACCCGGTTCACGGGGAAATGGAGAAAGTTCAGCTCATTCGAGGAAGGTTGAAAACAGCTTAGAGTCGCCAGAAATATTATCCCAATGTGCGAAGAAGAGAGTTGGAGTTTTCAGTTGATGACTGGGTATACCTGAAAATTTCTCCCATGAAAGGGGTGATAAGGTTTGGATAGAAGGAAAAGCTCAGTCTGAGGTATGTGGGACCTTATAGAATTTTGAGGCGTATCGACAATGTGTCCTAAGAGCTAGAGTTACCTTCAAAACTAGCAGATGTACATCCAGTTTTCCATATGTCACTTCTGAAGAAGTGCATTGGAGATCCAACCTCAGTTGTGCCATTGGACAACATGATAATAAAGGATAGTCTCTCATATGAGGAGGTACCATTCCAGATCCTTGACCGTCAGGTTCGTAAGCTGAGGAATAAGGAAATAGCTTCAGCCAAGGTCTTATGGCGAAATTAGTAGGTTGAGGGAGCTACGTTGGAGGCCGAAGCAGATATGATGACCAAATACACGCACTTGTTCCCTACCGGCTCTAGCACAGTTTGAGATATTAGTTTGACCCTAGAACTCAATTTAGTTTTCATGACTCAGTTTAGATGTTCAAGTCTCTTTTATGTTTTCGAATGTATGTATGAAAGATAAATTCAGTTTAGTTTTGTATTTTGAAATGGAGGTAGTCATTCCGACAGTTTTGGAGTTAAATGAGCAGTACTTGGAAAGTTTGATTGCTATTTTTCTGCTTCCTATGTGTTTTCTAACATTTGAGGATGAATGTTTACAAGGGGGAGATATTGTAATGCCCCAGAAACTCAAAATCAAATTCTGGGACTTAAATCAGGAAATCTGAAAAAGCTACAGAAAAGCTTCAGGAAGACCCACCTAACGAGTCGTTAAATGACCTCACGACTCGTCAGGTGAGCCGTGAGAAGGAGGCTTAATAATTTAAATAGGGGAGGCAGCGTACACAATGAGGGACTGCACGAGTCGTGGTCACTAACCATGACCCGTTAAGTCACTCGTGGTAAAGCTTGAGATGGAAATATAGCTAGTTCACCAGTGTACTTGACGAGTGGGTGCACCGAGTCGTCACCTGTGCCAACGACTTGTTAGGTGACTTTTTACTGGACTTAACATTAAATCTCCAGAATGAGATAGTGTGCTCCACGACTGGTGACCACGAGTCGTGGTAATTAACCACGACTCGTTAGGTCCTCATGGTGACCTACTGAGGATCCCAGGCAGTGTACCTGACGGGAGTGACCACGAGTCGTGGTCAGTCACCACGACCCGTTAGGTCACCCATTAAGGGAACCTGACAGTTTTTCCCAGCGAATTTCTAAGGGCTATTTAGTAATTTCCTATTCTCCTAAGCTTTAAACCACGTCGTTTTGGACAAAAAAAATCAGACTTATTCGAGGGTTTGGACGGTTCCTCCCCTCATTCTCATGTTTATTCTCAGGAAACTTATCGAAAGTTCTCTCAAGAAACTCTCAAGCAAGATTAGGGTTGTTCTCCATTGCAGCAGTTCAGGTCCTCTTCTTCGAGAGAATTTTCATCAGGTATGTGGGAATTCAACAAGGGAATTGTCCTTCCCTTGTGTTCCCCAAAACCTTCCCATAATGTCCCTATCAGTTTAGCCCTAAGATTTTCGAGTATGTAGAGATTTTCACGTTGATTCTCGTTAATTTCCATTGGGTTATTATCCATGTTTATTACTCATATGATTTTCATCAATTCATAAGTATATCGTTGTTGTTATTTCCTAGATGATTTATAGCCCTAATTCTTTGAATAAAGATTATTGCGTATTAAATTTCTTCTATTTTGCAAAGTATGTTTTTGGGCTGAATATCCTAGAAATTCTTATTATATATATACGTGAGAAACTTTTTTACCTTGAAGAGAATGATTCTACCCTTGTTGGATGAAATCCCTTTAAATTCTTGAAATTTCGTCATATTATGAAATTCCCATGTTGTTGGAATGAGTTGAGTTATCTATTGGGCGCTAGTAGTTCAGACCAGTTAGAACGTAGAATCTTTTCAGAATCATTCAAAAAAATTGTCAACTGATCAGTTTGACTACAGTGTTTTCCTGAGGTGTCGGTGGTGCCTCTCGGTTATCAGAACCAAAACTAGATTATACTTATTTGGTCAATTAGGAGGTCATGACATTTTAGATTTATAGCTCTGACCAGCCCCAGGACCCCAGTTCAGTTTACAGTTTGTTCTTTGACAGTTACGATGCTTCCAGATAAGCAGCTTTGACCAGTTTAGAACCTAGTTTCAGAATCTGGTCCGATAAGACTCTCAGGGTACCTTCAGTTATATGTCTCTGACTAGTCTTGGACCCAAGTTTCGAGCTATCAGCCTAGCAGTTCAGTATAGGTTTCCAATGGGAGTAGGACTTAGCACCGAGCGAGCCAGGGCTCCAGTGCACCCAGGTTCCCAGAACTATGTTGCCAGCGTAGGTTATAGTATTACTTGGCCTGATTGGCGCCAGACTTTTGTGATCACCCAGTTCATTCCTTTATACCCTAGCAAGGTATATTGGGTCCTACCGGTGGGGTGTATACATCGGACTCCATATCTAACTCAAGTAGTTAAATGTCGGTTATAGACTCTCCCACTAGTCAATTAGTCCACTCTCAGATTTCTCAGTCCAGATTAGTTTAATGTAGTATCTTAGACTCATTCTTTCAGATTTAGGGCATGTTTATAGCCATCAACTAGGGTCATTATTGACCATACCTGTATATTCTAGTTGGATCAGCTTTCGGTATTTTCAATCGGTCATTTCATGTCACTTCAGTTCAGTTACTAGTTATTTCATGTTATTTACACCTCTCACGTACTTAGTACATTCAAAGTACTGAAGCATACTTTTATGCTGTATCGTTTCATGATACAGCTGTAGGTTCCCAGATTCAGCAGCGATAGTCGTCAAGTTTCATCTCCTCATTAGTCGTATTTTGAAGTGTGAGTCCTTAACATTCAAGGGCCTTATATTTTACTTTCTAGTAGTCAGATGCAACTTTATTTTAGATTTAGAGTTAGCTGGGGGCTTGTCCCAGTAGCTCATCTATTAGAAGGCTTTCAGACCTATAGATGTTCAGATTGCATGTTTTAAGTTTTATTTTAAATTTTCATAAAAATGCTTTAATGTTATTACTTTAAATTTCTGTTGTGCTTGTTTTACCCAGAATTCTTGTGAATGTTAGACCAGGGGTTGACTTGGGATCACTTGTGGCTTCAAGTACCATGTTATGTCCAGGGTGTAGGCTCGGGGCGTGATAGATAGCCGCAGACGAAGACAATCGGGACGATAGCTTGGCGCCCAGGTAGGCTATGGTTTACTCGCTTTTGTGTTAGACTTTGGTTAGCTAAACATATATGTGCATATGACTCATATGCTATCAATGCGTAGGATTGTACTTTTAACTATGTTGTGGTCTATTAATTAGAATTAGTGAAAATCTAAGCACAAGCGTATTAGAATAGCGGTGATGAAAACTCATAATGAGGTAAAACCCTAGGGGAGGTATTTCAACCAATAAATAGTTAAATGTTTCTAGGGTTTATTTCAACCAATAAATAGGTAAATGTTCCAGGATATGCCTTGAATCAAATATTGTTGAGGAGGTTAACTTTCGAGTGTCGTCGACAGAATATCCAGGGTATAAATGGAATGATAGAATATCCCGAGTATAAATGGGGATTTTGTCCTTCTTTGAATCAAAAACTTGGACGGGTAAACCACGTAGACTCTGCGTAGGTGATGCAAATAACAGACAGATTAATAAATTTTAACTATGTTTGAGCGTGAGATGAAGAGAGTCATGTAGGATGTCAATCCCTTACATAATGACTTAAATGTTCTGTGGTCGGTAGTGCATTTTCTGAATTGATGATTGTTGTCTGTATTAATGGTGACACTGTGGTAAGTAATTATTGATGTAAGCTTGTTATGACATTGTTTCGTAATAGTGGATAGATAGAAACCAAAATGTGGGAGAAACTGTAATAAAGATTGGTTGCAGTACTTCCAGCAGTACCGCTGCAGCAAGAAGTAATGCCGCTGCAGTGTAGCCCAAACCAGTGAGTGGGACAAGTAAGAAATCTTATAACTTGCTGAACTAAATGTTATTACTATTGTTCGGACACGAGGTTGATTTAATTTCATGTTATTGTACCTATTGTGTGGATGGGTAATTCTTATCGTGTCATGGTCTGCTACGGGTTGTGTTGCATTATGATTCTCGAGATTGAGGGGGTTTAAATGAATGTATGGCAGAGATGAAGGATAATAAGGAAGGAAAGTTAGCGATATGATGGTAAATGAGGGGCCTATGGCCGAGATTAAGGAATTCATATGAATAGGATACGATAATTATTTTGTTAATAAGGATTGGATACACGACTGGCTCGTGCCTGAGGTGAGCATCCAAGCGAGCGGTACGAGAGAGTACACTAATAGGTATGGCTAAAGGACCATGCGACTGGGTGTACGAGTGAGTATACATACAGGTATGATGAATGTTCATATGGCTAGGTGTATAGTACATGGATTTCTAGAGTCCCCTGCAGGTCACGACTGGAAGGGAAAGCATAAGACCCTCTGGCATGTGTGCGTAGTGATATGATAGAGGCATGTTCCCGGCATATCACCAATGGTATGATTGTGAGACAGAAATTATCCGGGTATGGTTGATATACTTACGGCTACAGATACAGAAAGGTAAATGATATACCAGTGTCATACAAGATATACCGATATGAATCTGGTTTTGAGGTAAGGAATAGGTGTGGAGTACCGTATGGGGCTATTCAGTTCAAGTATGACATCGTAGTACATTTCTTGGTACGAGGTCAGGTATGTGCATGTACTTTACTGTTGGGGAAATTGACTCCCTCATATTGTTTTTGATGATCTTTGTGAGGACTTGAGATAGTTAATTTGTAATTGCGTTTGATGGTTTTGTTTTAAATTGATTTTGTGGCTCATGGATGATAGCATGACGGGTTGAAGGAAAAATAGTGCAGTACCATGAGAGAGCAAGTAGTCGTTGTTATTTGATGCACTTCTAGGAAGAACGGGAATATACTATAGATAAGGGTAGAAATAGGCTTGGTCATTCATAGTGAAATGGTAAGAGGGTGGCAGTGCTATAATGTTATATGAAAGAATAAAATAGAGCTGGACTAGGGAAAATTGATTACTGGCTGGATAGGCTAGCGTTGCAGTGGACACATCGCCGCGGCAGAGGAACCACTGTTGCGGCCTAAGCCTTTGCTGCAACGGAAATAGAGAAAGACAGACTGATAGGCTACTTAATGACTAGAAGCATAGGATAATTGCATAAACCTGAATGAGTCATAAAAACTACACTATAGTGAATAAGCTTGGTGGGATGTTGCTTAAGTCAATTAATTCCTGAATTTAGTAATGTTGATTGTATATTGATTTTTATGCTATTGTGTTAACTAACCCTAGTCGGTCGATGATGCCTACCAATATGTATGGTGTACTGATATTACCTTGCTACACCTTTTTTTTTGGTGTAGGATGTGGTAGGTTGAAGTTTCCTTGATTGGCGTGGAGTACTCAGCACCAGCTTCAGTGTTCCTCTTTTAAACGAAGCGGGGTCATTTTGTTGTCAAGTATTCAAATAGAGCTTTTGTACCTGTCAAGACTAGGTCTTGGGAGATTCATGTTAGAGGGATTTTGTAATGTCATTTTGTTGAAAATTTTTAGCAGATAATGAAAAGTAAATGTTTCTGCTAGAAGTTATTTGTTGTCTAATTGATAGACATGTTGTTAGGGTTCTCCTATCGAGCAGAGTCGATGTAGGTGCCGACACGGCCTATTTAGTAGGGTCATGACAAGTTGGTGTCAGAGCGTCTAGGTTATCGGTCTACAAGTACAAGAGAAATGTCGAGTAGACTCCTGTGGATTGGTGTGTAGATGCCCATATCTAATCTTCAGGAAGCTATAAGACATTTAGGAAGTCCCACTTATTTCTTTCCCATCGTGCCATCCGGTTGTGTCAATTGCCCGAGTTTAGTCCAATTGGTATCTGGAAGATTTCAATTGGTATCTTGATAGGACTTATTGGTATCTACTTAAGTGTGATTAATAAAACCCGCGATAATACTAGTGGGTGGGGTTAATTTGAGTTAACCATAGTGACTAAAGAACACGTTGAGATAATTGTTAAGCTTAGCAAGTCTCGTTGTAGCGAAAGCTGTCTCGCTGCAGCAGACTCGCTACAGCGGAAGGTGTGCCGCTACAACAGAACCGCTACCGCAGTAGGATGACTGCTGCAGCGGACATGAACAGGGAGAATGGTAGTATCTAGGAAGTCCAATCCTCCTATTCTGAATAACAACCTAAAGCATCAAGCAACCAAAACCATTCAAGGAATGCAAGTATAAGGAAAACCACAACGATAGAATATAAAGGGGCCAACATGGCCAATGTTTTAAGATGCCAAACTGGTATCCACAAACCATAGGGGAAAACAAGTGTTAACGATTCCAGAGCAAGAAAGAAATTAAAATTTCTTTACAAGACCCAAATGGGGGCAAACCAACAACTGTTATAAAAGCTGAACACAGAAAGGGGGGGGGGGGACACTGCGACTATCTAGCTGGAGGCGTCGTCACTACCACTACCGGCCTCATCATCCTCTCCCTCCTCAAACCCGCTAAGGAAGGATAACTCAGGGAGATCTTGTTGGGTCACCTGTGGAGACCTTTCCCTGGGAGGTAGGGTCTTTAGGATCTTCTTGATCCCTTTCCACATTCGGAAAATCAGCCTATCCCGAGAACATCGTCTCCTCTCCTGCTCCAAGTTCTCCCGAAGCTCAACATGGGCCTGGGCTAGGGCAGCAATATCCCCCCGCATATCTCCTGAATCAACAACATCTGCACTGGAGGGTCAACTGGTGGAGGTCGGCTGGTAAAAGGTCGGCCGGAAGAAGGCCTGCTGGGGGAAGGAGGTTTGGGAAACCCTCCGAGGAGCTCACGCATGGCCACCATCTCGGCCTCTATCATTGCAAAAGGCCCCGAGGGTCTAGAAGTGTCATCCCCGCCATCACCCTCAGCCAAAGAAGACTTCCTCTTCTTTCCGCCCCTCCCAAAAGCCCCCTTCGCCCTCAAAGGATTGAAGGGCCTGTCACAATCCACGAGGACATCTCGGGATTCCTGGTACACTCGGGCCTGCTTGCATAGCCTGGTAATAAGGGAAAGAAATGGCAGGCTAGTGATAGTCTTTGTATGGAAATACCTCCACTCCTCAATAATCTAGGGCCCCACATTGACCCTCATCTCACTCAGAGTAGCGGCTACCACTAAAGCCTGATGGTAAGTCACGTACAAGAAACTAGAGGACGGGTGGATCCTCCAGGACACTAGATTGAGCCACCTCCTAGCCTCCACAGTAAAGTGGTACGTTGAATGCCCATAATGGTAATGCCCAGTTGGTAGTAGCCATCCACTCTTCCACCACCAAACTGTTCACTAGCCATTGCCCGTTCCCGGGTACGTCTGGGTCTTCAACTCAGGCTTGGGAGGATTGGGCAGACCTAGAGCATCATTTATAGCAGTAGGGGTCAAGCTAATTTGCATGCCTCTAACATAGGCTACTGGCTCATCCTGGCTCTAGGAAATGGTGGGGAGGTTAGCATAAAACTCCCGAACCCAGGCCTCATTGACCTTACACAGTTCCTCCACCAAATGGCCCCACACAATCTCATGAAGGAGAGTATAGAACTCCAGGGCTTTCTCCTTCATGTCCTGCATAATGAAACCCCTCTCGTGCAGCAGATCCTTCATGGCCTGTTTGTTGTACCAGAACTGACATTGGTGATGTTTTGTGGATTTACAGCACTTTTGACGCTCAAAACTGTGAAAATAGCATGGACATAGGTATATTTATATGGATATAAGGCACTTTTCCTTTGGTTGAAGGACAAATTGGTGTTGGAGTTAAAAAATGCAAAAGAAAGCCTAAAGTATGCAAAATAGGATCAAAGTACAGTTCACAGTACGAGTCTTAGGAAGGTCCTACGAGTCGTACTGATGGCCGTGAAAAGTTACAGAAGGCTAGTGTTGAAGAGATGCAATTTATGAGTCTCAGTGCGAGTCATACCAAGCTTGTACGAGTCGTGATGATAGAGACGTGAAAAGATTCAGAAGATTTGCATTAGAGGTTGACTCCTGCTACGGAAAGCAAGTACGAATCGTAGGGAGAAGGTACGAGTCGTACCATGGCGGTCGTGATAAACTTCAAAAAAATTTCAAAGTTTTAGAGTCAAGCAACAGGAGCTCAGTACAGATCATAGGATAGAGGTACGAGTCATACCAGGACCCAACACTTAACCAAAATTTATCCAGTAATGCAAGGTACAAAAGAATGGTACGGGTCGTAGAATGGCGCTATGGGTCGTAGGTTGACTCGTGACGAAGGAGGAACCAGATATGGAAATTGACCCTGTTAGCCTAGGAAAAGGATTCTTGTGTCTGTATAAATACTTTTTAGGTTTCATTTTTTCAGGAGAGAAGTACAAAAGTCGAGAGAGGTCGGTAGATAGCAGATTTGGAAGAAAGACATTAGAGGAAGAGATTTGAGTTGATTAAACTTGTGATCAACCTTTTCTTGAATTCTTCTTATTCTTGAAGATTTTGCTGAGTAATTAAAGGAAGTGTTTTTCTCATACATTCTTGTAAGAATTGATTTATGTTTTTTAATCATGAAATGTAATTCACAACCTTACAACTATGAGAGGCTAAAACCTCCATAGCTACAGTTGTGGGAACTATGGTGGATTAACAAGCTAGGGTTGCACAAAGTAATTTTAAAACCAATACAAATACCTATATAGTATTATCTTCATACTTAAACGTTTCTTAATGGTGCACAACGTTAGGACATGCCCGAATTCTTTACTTGCTTAGGACTAAGAGGTGGAGGTTAGGAAAAGAAAATTACAACAGATCCTTGATTTTGATAATCATTGTATTAACTTGAGTTGTGGTCACAAGATAGTTAAATCTGGAACTTAGTGATAACGGATAGTTTGAAACCGCTCATGAGACTTGGTTGAGTGATGGAGTATATTCATTCAATAGGGACTGGTTGGTCATTTGAATGAACCTAAGTTATCAGTTCAATAAGTGAGTATTGGTGATAATCACGAGTGTATACCCAAAGCAGTTATGAACCGATGGGGAACACAAACCCCAGTTATCCATTAATATTGATTCAAAACCCGAACTTTTGATAATTGTTTTTATTATTTCTTTTCTTTAGAGACCCCCAATTTTTAAGTGACTACCTCACAAGTTCACTTACCGGCTGTAATCTAGTTCTCCCATATTCCCTGTGGGTTTGACCCCAACCTCTAGTTTGGTTCTTTATTAATAACGTCCGTTTCATACTTCACTAAGAGGTGTGGTTTGAGCGTTATCAAAAAGTGCCGCCGTTGCCGAGGAATACGCCTGAGACTGGTTTATTAGCTTGTATTTGACTTTTTGGTAGTTATTTCCTTAATTACATTTATTTTTTTGTTTTTGATACCCACAGGCTGTTCTTCGATGAATGCCAAGCACTCGGAGTAGAGGAGATCCCCTTGTTCCACTAAATCCAGAAATTGAGAGAGCACTGCATAAAATGGAGAACCACGAGCAAAGAGAAGCCCGCATAGCCGAAGAAGCTAGGCAAGCCGAGCTAGCTCGGCAAGCTGCACTATAGCATGTGGAAGGTGATAGAGATGAGGTAGTAAATACTGGTTGACAGGGGAGGGGAAACAGAGCTCATAGATTTGCCGCTCAGTTCTTCGATGATGTTGATGATGACCCAGACATTGATGAAGTTGGGTCGACTAGAGCAATTGTGCCACCCCCACTGCCTGTTTGGGCCAAATTCGACATTACGAGCATCATAATTCAATTGCTAAACATGAAAGGGGTGTCCAGTGGTCACACAACGGATGACGCCAACCTGCACTTAATGAACTTCGTAGGAATATGCAAGGCGTACAGGTTTCCCGGAGTAAGCCAGGATGCAATACGACTCAGACTCTTCCCCTTCTTTCTATCCGGGGAAGCTACCTTATGGTTATCGGAGTTGCCCAATGACTCCATAACCAATTGGAGGGAGCTTAAACAGGCCTTTTTGGAGAGATTCTTTCCCCCCATCCAGGATGCTGCAACTAAAGGATGAGATATCTAATTTTCGACAAGTTAAGACTGAGGCACTTCATGAAACTTGGTTGAGATTCAAAAAGAAGTTGACAAAGTTCCCTAACCACAAAATCCCAGATATTAAATTTTTTGGAATTTTTTACAGGTCTCTAAACAATAACACCAAAGTTGTGGCAGACACGGTGGCTAGAGGAGCATTGATGAGTCACACCTGGGAGCAAGATGCCGCCATTCTTGATAGGGTGACTAAGACAAATAGGGCTTGGTATAAGAGGGAGGCTGATGCAGTGGCAGGCACATATGCAGTTGGTTTGACTGCAGACCAACAAAGAAAAGAAGAAGAGCGCGAAGAGTTGGCTAATATGCGCACATCATTGGACTTGCTAACACAGAACATTAAGGGAGATGGAGCCAAATAGGTCAATACAGTGGGAACTCAAGGTAGGGAGCAAGGCGTTGATCACTCTGACTCTGAGGAAGAGGCAAAATTCCTAGATAACCAGGTGGCGGGTTTCCAAACCAACGCCCAAGCGTCTGGACAAGAAAATTGGTGCTAAGGTTATGGAAATCAAGGTCGGAACTAGTATAGAGACAACTACAATAGAAATGGGTTCAGAGATAGGATCCTAGGTTGTGAGCAAGAAGAAGATTGGAGACGAAACGATGGATACCGCAATGACCGGGTTGGAGTCTATGTGCCTCCCAACGCACGAGAATTGGAGGTTGGGCAATCAAAGTGGGAGAGCATGATGGCTGAGATGTTGAAGAAGGTGAGGTCCACTAATGATCAGCTGAAGGAGATCCGAGGTGACTTATCAAGTATGGGTCAGAAAGTGGAATCTCATGCTACCGCCATCAAGCAGATCGAACACCAACATGGGCAACTATCAGCATCAATGAACCCTAGACAAAAGACACTACCTAGGAACACTGTCCAAAATCCAAAAAATGATGCACATTGTATGGCGGTGATGACTAGGAGTGGTAAAACCACAGGTTACTCCCCGTTTCTAATTGATGTTGAGTGGAAGAAAGAAAGCATAACTGAGGAAGATGATACAAGTGCTGAGAAAGAGAATGGTGAGTTGCAAGAGGCCCTGAGAGGTGAGAAGGAACCAGACATGGATCAACGGGCAACCCAAGTGCATAAAGCTATCCCATGACCATCGCCACCCTTCCCCCAAAGGATGAAGAAGAAGGCGGAGAATGGTAAGTTCCAGAAATTCCTTTCAATGCTTAAGAAACTATCTATGAACATACCATTGGTCGAAGCATTAGAGAAAATGCTAGGATATGCCAAATTTATGAAGGACCTGGTGACTAAGAAGAGATCTGTGAGCTATGAACCTATTGACAATGTGCATCATTGTAGTGCCATAGCTACAAGGGTCCTAGCGCAGAAAAAAAAGACCCAGGTGCCTTCAGTATACCATGTATGATTGGAATTTTCGAGTTCGCAAGGGCACTCTATGATTTGGGAGCTAGCATTAATCTGATGCCCTTGTCTGTGTTCAAGAAATTAGGATTGGGAACCCCCACACTGACCAACATACGGCTACTGATGGCCGACAGAATAGTTAAGAAGTTGGTGGGCCCCCTAATTGATGTGCTTGTTAAGGTAGACAAATTTATATTCCCAGCAGACTTTGTGATTTTGGATTGCGAGGTTGATTATGAGGTCCCCATCATTTTAGGGCGACCATTCCATGCAATCGGGAGAGCTCTAGTAGATGTCGAGGCTGGCCTGCTGAAGTTTAGATTAAATCAAGAAGAGGTCACATTTAACATCTGTAGGAAAATGAAGCAACCCAAGGAATTTAGCATGATCTCAGCACTGGAGGATGAGTATGAATCACTTGAAGAATTCTGAGTAGTCAAGAGATTTGCGTCGTGCGCGACGTTAAACCAGGCGCTTCTTGGGAGGCAACCCAAGTTGTAGTTTGGTGAAGTCTGAGTAACCAGGCTACCTATGTTGTTCTGCGACGTTAAATCAATCCCTTCTATGGAGGCAATCCAAGTTATTGAACTAATATGTGCTCAATATGCAGGGAAATTAAAAACAGGTGGCTGAAACATCAGTTGCTACGTGTCACGCCCCACCTTGGGAGGCATGACTGGCACCTGGTGCCCTACTGAGATCTAACTGAGCCTAAGCACTCCTAGTGCAGGGCTAATACTAACTCTGGAATCAAGAAAATAACGGGCTATATCTCGGCTGTAAACACAGCCCCCGACCGACAAGGCCTTATAGCCACCTGTCACAAGAAGACAGCTAACCAGAAACACATAGCAACAGGGAGTCCTATGCGGGCCGACAAGACCACCATGATGTCTAGTTATGACTGAAACTTAAATCCAGTTCCAAACTAAGATATAGACGGAAAGGCCGCTAAGTATCAGTTAACATGGCTCCACGCGGCCAACACACGAGATAAAACACATACGGGCCCCACACGACCAATAACAGCTAACCACAGGGAAATAGAAATAATCTACAAGCCTCTAAGAGTAATACAATGGTCAGGACAGGGCCTCGACCTACCCATAAACTAAACAATCAAAAGAGTAAACCTTCTATTTATAAGCTTCGGAGGAAAGGAGCCAACTCTTCTGCTAATCCTTGCTGGAAGCTAAGAGGGATCTGCTCCTCGTCTATTCGTACCTGTAGGCAAGTAATGCAACGCCCCAAAAGGGCGTCAGTGCAACATGTACCAAGTATGTAAGACCATAACTGTAAATAACTGAATATAAAAGATAGAACTGAAAAATGACTGAAAGAAAAGGGATAGGAGTCATACCTGAGTAGCTGGATTCTCTAATATCTAGTCTATCAATAGCTAAAGCAAACAAGAATCTTACCTGGCCCCCATAAGTCGGCAGGTACAACCAGCACATAACAACTCACCTGGGGCCCCCATAAGCCTTGGCGTGTACATTTCAATCTATATACCCCTAACAAGGTCATAATGGGTCAACTAGTAACTATAGCCGTCCTACCAGTCCCTTGGGTCTGCAACTGAGCCCGCTCAGCCCCTGACTGTAGCTGTGTCTAAGTCCAGTGGACTCCTGATATCTGCACCCCGGACACCAGGCTCGCCGAGGGTGTGGTGCCGATACGACATATGTATAATAGTCCAGCCATGGAATGGACTATATTGGGACCTGGGACCCCATCTTCGTCCCTTGCCAATGGCATGCTGCTCTTTTTTGGAGCAACATTATCTCGCCCCTGGCGGTTGTCAACATAGTTAATAACCCTGGGGTTGGTCATGGAGGGCTATATAGGCAAGTCAAACCCCAAACAAAGCATAGAGTACTGGTCTCAGCTAATAATAACAACTATTCATGATTAATGTACTTCTGATTCTCTTACTGGGATTTAGACTGAGTTACAATGCTATAGGAACTAACTTGCCGAAAGGATTGGCCTTAACATACCTCAATTGCTGGTTTCTAATTAGCTGGTAAGTTCCAATTCGTATTCAACAGCTCTTCCCAACTGAGAACGTGTTACTGGGAGAATAGGACTAGTTTTAATACTAAACTCGGTGTAAAGGAAAACTTTATATATAAATATTAAATATATTTCAACTTAACGGAACACGGTCGAAAACTTGTTATTTCTCGAAAGTCTATAAGGGAGAAATTCTTACTTGAAGCCTATGATTATACAGAAATTAGTTTGGTGCAATTCTGATGAATTTGGCTCGACGGGACGATGATTCGCCGGGAAAATTTCGTGAAAATAACTCCATAGCGATGCTCTCTACGACCTTAAACTTCAATACTCAAAGTTAATTCGGATTTGGATGGGGTGTCGTAGCATAAACGGTGAAATTTGGTTGAATTCCTCGCTTTCCCTCCTCTCTGGCCATGTGCACTACTGAAAGATGAAATGAAATGAGACAAGGAGGCCTTATATACATATTTAGGCGGTGGTAGGGGGCGCCCCGTGCCGCCCATCATGCTTCCCTTACCCTTGCATCACGCCCCTCAACACGCCAAGGGGCTGCTGCGTGGCACTGCCTAGGGCGCCAAGGTGCTGGTGCATCGCGCTGGCCCTTGTGGCCTGACCTCATTTTACCCGACTTTTGAGGCTTCTCTACATGCATCGTACTCTTTTTATTCATATCAAATCCATGTGTACGCTTACTATTTGTTAACTTTCATGGGGTGTAACACTATGACTCTCAGTACGACCCGTGATGAGATCCTAAGAGCCGTAGCAGCAGTCATGGCGAAGTTTAGAGAAAAAATGACTAATATCCGATCTACGGTTCATCCTACGGATCGTACTTCGGTGTTACGAGTCATAGGATTTATTCGTACGTCGCCAGGTAAGTTTTCTTTAACAGGGTCACTTACAAGTCCAAGGGATAGGCCGTAGGTACTTCCTACGAATCATGGTACGAATTGTGACGGGTCAAAACTGGCAATAATACCTGACTCGGCCCAAATTTTTAAAATTTTCCCTTATCTATTTAAACCCCACAAACACCCTCTCCCATTCTAAAAACACTCAAAAGTACGGCTTGAACTCACCTCCCCACACCCATAACTTAAAATCACTGAAAAATCTAGCAAAATCTTTATTCAACCCAAGTTCTGAAAACCCTATATGGTGATTTCCAGTCAATGAAGCATCAATCAAGTAAGTATGTTGTATTAAACATTGCTAACATTCATATACTGAGAGTGATGGTGCCAAAACCTCTGTGAGTCAGTCACTATGCTCGAAAATTGATTTTGAAAGAGAGACAATGATCAGGGTGTGATCTTGGGCAGAATTGCATGCCCAAGTGATGCTCAAATGCTTCATTTCTACTTGTTTATCTATCATTATGTGTACATTCTCATGTGATTCTTAGTTAAATGTGAATTTATACTAACCAACATGATTAATGTAGTTTTGCAGGTAAAAGGAAATTTTGGAAGCTAATATATATGTTGGTGAAGTGCGAGAAAGGACTTGGAAACAAGGAGTGGAAGTTGACAAGGGAAAGCAGCAAAAATAAGGGCTCCACGATAGAGACGTGTCACGCTACCATCGCGGAGGCATTCTACCTCGGATGAATTAATTATGTCAAATTCCAGTGGAGGTTCGTGTTACCTCCGTGACACGGAGGCACTGCTTCGCGATGCACTCCATGTCACGTTGAGTGTAATTACCTGGAACCTCAAGTTCCAGTGAAGGTGCGCGATAGCACCGTGGCACGGAGGCAAGGCTCTGTGATGCAAGTCGTGCCACGTTGAGGTGCAATCATCTGGGAGCTGATTTCCAGTGAGGGTCCGCGATACCACGTGACACGGAGGGAGTGCTCCGCGGTACACTCCGTGCCACGTTGCTTGTTATTCCGGGAAAAATTCTCAATAGTATAAATAGCACACTTAGGTTTTATTTTAAACATTTTGACTTGGTTGAGGAGAACGTGGGTTACAGGCAGTTGAGAGGAAGAAAATTCTAGGGTTTTTCTCTTTCTCTTTCTCTTTAATTTCAATTGCTTGTATGAATACTACTTATTTGAAGATGTTTAATCCACAAATGAGTGGCTAATTCACTTCTTGTTGAGGTTAAGAATAATTGTAGAGGAATGTAATTGTTGATCATTTCAGTTTTCATCTTTTCTTCAATGGTTGTTCTATCAATTCTTGTTTTTACTGCATTAATGTTTGGCCAATGTTAATGTATGTCTAGAAATCCAATTTTGATTTTGAAAAGTAAAGGAATTGGACAGAGGTGAATTGGTAGGATATGATCTTTTCTTAGTTGTAAAAATTGAGGAAAGATTTGCATTCAGAATAGAAATATATTTGAAAGTCTTATTAGTCAATTCCGGAATTGGTTATGTATGGCTAGAGCATGAAATTCTTATATCACAGAAATGTAGATTAAGGTCTCATGATTCTTAAATTGGATAGGAGTCGAAAGATCCAATCCATAGGAAATAAATTCCTGACTAGCAACCGAAGAGAAGATTAGCTGAATTGAATTGATAAATTACATCCCTGTATGTTTGTCTTAACCTCAGCTTGTTCATTGCTATTGTTCAGACTCAAATTATAATCTTGACTTAGATTCTCATTACTTAGTAAACTTTAACTCTTAAAACATTATTTATTTGGTTGTCTGCATTCATAGAGATATCGTTCACTGACGTTGAAGTTAACTAATACCGTAGTTCAGTCCCTGTGGGATCGATACTTGGCTTGAAATAAGCCACTTTACTACTTGTTTGACCACATGCACTTGCGTGTAGTTCTCACACTGAATAGGGTGCTGTGAAATGTTCTTTTTCGACTGAAGAGATGCGAAAATTTTGATATACTTAGGTCTTGAAAAAAACAATGAGTTATGGATAGTAGGCTGAAAAGGAGAGGATTGAGCATGGGTTAAATTGAGGTAATGATGAGCCTAGACCTGGGGGGAAATCTGAGTACCTTAAGATGTGAAAAGAGAACCCTTGCAAATTGAGGAAAAAAATTGGAAGTGGTATGAGGCACAATATGGATCGTAGGTTGCTACTACGAGTCTTACTGAGCACTCGTACCACCAACCTGAACAAAGTTGCAGAAAAAGCCTTTCCTGGGACTTGTGGAATCAACCTACGGGTCGTACCATGAGTCGTGGAAAAATCCAGAAGAATACCAATGCAGGGGCATCATCAGACGACTCAAGGTATGGACCGTACCTTTATGGTACGAGTTGTACCTGTGAGTCGTACTAAAAGATGACTGTAATTCTAGGACTTCTCACGAGTTGTACCTTCATGGTACGATCCGTAGTGATGATCCGTGATGAGAATCTGAACATATCCTTTCTAAATCTTCTTTTTCAAAGATGGTATGCTAACATCTTTCTCTATAGGTACAATGACATAAAAACACAGGGCAGACAAAACAAATGCCCGAAGGACACTAATTGATGAAAAAACTGAGTCGGAATCTGACAAGGCAGGAGACTCACCTAGTGGTTCAATTGATGAGTATCAAGTAGACACTTCAGACACTGATGGAACCAGAACCACTAGGGCAAAAGCAAAGACCCAAGCTGAAGCAACCACTGCCACATCTGCTCTAGCTCTCCAGTCCGAGAAGGGAGTTAGAGAGGAACAACAGAAGTCAGGAAATGACTCCAATGCTGAAGAAGGGTCAGGGAGACCCAAAGTGGAGAAGAGAGCGGCAGTGACGAATCAAAGGAGGAGGCTCCTAATGTTGCACAAGAACAGACCCCACCCAGGGCAAGCCATACAATCCAGTGGAGAGTGCAGGGATCTAAATAAATCTATGAGTAAGACATCTCTCTCACCGCCAAGAATAAGCCAAGGAGGAGAATCCAAGAAGAGCTGCGGATCCTCACAACCTCACTAAATGAAGTTGAGGAGATGAAGCAGATTTTTAGATTTTATGGTTTTGAGAGGATGGCCAAGACCCCAACACAGTATATAGAAGACATAGTTCAGGAGTTCTATGCCAACTATTTGTCACACCATGGAGGTAAAGGTAAAGGAAGGGAAGAAGATAAAAGACCAGCTTCATCTGGAGAGTGTTATGGTCCGAGGTCGAGAGGTTGATATATCTTAGCATACCATCGCTCAGATGTTGTACGGACCACAGTTCACACCTACAAGGATGATGCCAGAGTACAATTACAGGATAGAGGCAATGAAGCAGATTAGATCCCTGACTATGCTGGAGCGACAGAGGCAGCTGCAATGGCTAGCAGGGGTGATTGCTGAGAACAAGGATGAAGCTTAATGGGTTATAGGTGGAAAGCAAGTGACCAAGAACTCACTAAATTTCATAGCAAAAGACTGCTGGAAACTGTACGCCATCGGTTAGCACCTACGGTCAACGACAACACATTGAGTGCTGACAGCGCAACTTTGGTGGCATGCCTCATGTCTCGTTACCCCATCAATATCCCGACCTAGATGCCGAGCCTGACGAGGACATTGATTTGGCGGCATATTAGGAGCCGACTACAACTATTGAAAAGGGTAAGAAAAGAGCTGCTGAGGATGATAGAGATGAGAGTCTGAGAAAGAGGAGGAAGAAACAGAGAAACGAGCGCAAGCGGGCTAGAGTAGAGAGCGTGCAGAATCATGACACACATATGTCTGAGTTGCATGAGAGAGCTAGAGGAGCAGGTAGCTCCACTATAGTTCAACCCAAGCTTGCCAGTGGTCGTGACCCTTCGGGAGAGCCACATTCAACACCGACAATTACAAAGGCCATCCAAGCGGCCACAATTATTGGGGGGGACCACTCCCCCTATTGACACATAATTGAGCACGCCGGCCACCGCTAGCGCCACTACTACAGTGGAGGTACCACCTCCGCAAGATGACAGGAGCACCTAGTGCGCCACAGGTATATTCTCTTCACTATGTTCTTATAGTTGATGCTTCAGGGATGAAGCTTACTTTTAAAAATAGGGAGGGGGTATACTTTTGATTTTTTGGGATTTTTGATTCGTCTGAGGGTTTTTCTTGCAGTGTTTCTTTTTTATCAGGCATGCTATCTAGTAGAACTGGCATGTGTAGGATTTTTATTTTTTTAGTTTGTGATTTTTTTAATTATAAAGTATCTTAGAAGTACTCAATCAATAAAAATGCACTAGTTATGGTTTTGAAAAAAATTGACCCTATTTTAAAAAAAAATTCTGATGCATTAGCTATGTATTTGTGAAAACATACATGATTGCTGTGGAACTTTTGTTGTCATTTAGTTTTTCACCGTGAGTAGTCTTGTTAAGCCATGTATAAACCAGATAGGTGAAGTGAAAATAGTTCATGTACCATGTGTGAGTGAGGTATAGTATTCAGCTCGGTATTGTGTTGAAGATCTGGAACTTGCATGGTTGGTCTTTGCATAGGCTAAGGATGGTTGGTTAGGATATGATCATAGGCCATTTTTGTTTAGCTCATTTTTAGCCTATATTACCCTACCAAAGTGTATGAATCCCTTGATCCAAAGTTTGAGCCTTAATAGACCATGTTTCTTTGATTTACCAATTAACCGCACCCATTTTTTTAACAATGAACCTGTTTTGGCCCTGGTCCTTCCTTGGATATTGTAAACCTCAACATAAGAAAAATGCTTAAGTTGAGGGTGGCTAGATTAGGGGTGCGTAAATGGTGGGAACGGAAGAAAGGAAAAGAAAAGAGAAAAGAAATGGTGAAAAATGAGGTGTGGTGAGATAAAAAAAAGAGATGAAAATGCTGAAAATCTTGAAAAACAAAACTCAAAGGAAAATGAAAATGCTAAAAAAGTTGAAAACTCACTTCACCCATGCAAATGTGTATCAAGAGAAGTGAAAAGGGAAGAAAAAGGGAATGAAAGAGTAAAAGAGTGAAATAGGTGAATGGTGTAGCCAATGTATGTAGTGCCAAGAAAGGGATAGTCACTTATAAAATCTACCATCTTTATCATGTACAACCCTAAGCCTACATTACAAGCTATATCAAGTCCTATAGCGATCCTAATTCGACCATCTGAAAAACCAAAGTAGAGAAAATAAAGGCAAGCCTATGGTATCCGACACATAATACATGTAACTTCTTTGTGAAAGTGAGCGCATTACTTGTTTAGTCCCATGTTATGTTTGACATCTCATATCTGAGTGGGACTTCATTTGTGTGAGGGTACATGGATTATGTTTGCTTTTACCATTGGTCTGTGTGGAAAACATTGGTGATGACTTGATTGCCTGTTGATAGATAGATAACATATCTTGATCCCTATTTATGATGTTTTGAGGTTGCTCGTAATGCATTAGCTGATGTTGTTCCATGAGAAAGGGTCAATAGAGTTAGTATAAAAAGTGCAAGTTTTGTTTGGATATTGGCTGTAGTATCTTAAGTCTATTTCTAGTTGAGCGTCGTGTTTAGTTTTTATTTTCTTTGCCTGAGGACATGCAAAAGTCTTAAGTTGAGGCTGTTGATGTGCTGTGGATTTACAACACTTTTGATGCTCAAAACTAAGAAAATAGCATAGACGTAGGTGTGTTTATGTTGATATAAGGCACTTTTTTGGTTGCAGGACAAATTGGTGTTGGAGTTAAAAAATGCAAAAGAAAGTTTGAAGTATACAAAATAGGCTCAAAGTGCAATCCACAGTACGAGACGTAGGAAGGTCCTATGAGTCGTACTGATGGCCGTGAAAAGTTGCATAAGGCTAGTGTTGAAGAGATGCAATGTACGAGTCTCAGTACAAGTCTACCAATCTTGTACTAGTCATGATGATGGAGACGTGAAAAGATTTAGAAGATTTACATAAGAGGCTGACTCCTGCTACGGAAAGCATGTATGAACCGTAGGAAGAAGGCACGAGTTGTACCATGGCGGTCGTGATAAACTTCAGAAAAATTTCAAAGTTTCAGAAAGTCACGGGAGCTCAGTACGGATCGTAGGATGGAGGTATGAGTCGTACTAGGACCCAACACTTAGTCAAAATTTAGCTAGTAATGCAAGGTACGAAAGGATGGTACGAGTCGTAGGTTGACTCGTGACGAAGGCGGAGCTAGATATGGAAATTCACCCTGTTAGCCTAGGAAAAGGATTCTTGTGTCTGTATAAATACTTTTTAAGTTTTATTTTTTTAGGAGAGAAGTAGAGAAGTCGAGAGAGGTCGGTAGAGAGCAGATTTGGCCGAAAGACATTAGAGAAAGAGAGAATTGAGTTGATTAAACTTGTGATCAACCTTTTCTTGAAATATTCTTGTTCTTGCTATTTGTTCTTGAAGATTTTGATGACTAACTAAAGGAAGTGTTTTTCTCATTCATTCTTGTAAGTATTGATTTATGTTTTTAATCATGAAATGCAATTCACAGCCTTACAACTATGAGAGGCTAAAACCTCCATAGCTAGGGTTGTGGGAACTGTGGTGGATTAACAAGCTAGGGTTGCACAAAGTAATTTTAAAACCAATACAAATACTTATATAGTATTCTCTTCATACTTAAACATTTCTTAACGGTGCACAACGTTGGGACATGCCCGAATTCTTTACTTGCTTAGGACTAAGAGGTAGAGGTTAGGAAAAGAGAATTACAACAGATCCTTGATTTTGATAATCATTCTATTAACTTGAGTTGTGGTCACAGGATAGTTAAATCTGGAACTTAGTGATAATAGATAGTTTGAAATCGCTCATGAGACTTGGTTGAGTGATTGAGTATAGGTATTCAACAGGGACTGGTCGGTCGTTTGAATGAACCTAAGTTATTATTTCTATAAGTGACTATTGGTGATAATCACGAGTGTATACTCAAAGAAGTTATGAACCCATTAGGAACACAAACCCTGGTTATCCTTTAATATTGATTCAAAATTGAACTTTTGATGATTGTTTTTATTATTGCTTTTCTTTAGAACCCCCTAATTTTGAAGTAACTACCTCACAAGTTCACTTACCGGCTGTAATCTAGTTCTCCCACATTCCCTGTGGGTTCGATCCTAACCTCTAGTTGGGTTATTTATTGACAACTTCCGCTTCATACTTCAGTAAGAGGTGTGGTTTGAGTGTTATCAATTGGCTGTTGACAAAATGGATGTAGTCCTTGGTGTAAATGCTGCTACTAGAAGTGGCCATGATAATTAACCTGCATTAATAGGAAGTATTGGGAAAGTAATCGAATAACTAGGAGAACTGGTACAAGAAAAAGATCAAATAAGAATTTGAGAAGGGGCTACTGACAAGGCGAACCACTACAGTGGACGTATGTTCGCCGCAACGGGTTCGCCACAACAAAGGTGCGCTCACTGTCGCGGTACCACTACAGAGAACAAGGTTCTACTATAGCGGACATCATCTTCTCCAGACCTTCAGACCTCATCAATGGAGGATGAAATCTCAACCTCTGAATTTCTCCAAATTAGGAACAAATCGGTCAAGGAGAAGACTTGCCCAAGTTCTACCAACTATTACCCACCCAAATAGGGCACGAATTTAAGCCCTAAGGGCTCGAAAAAGTCAAAACCACCACCCCATCCCAACCACCTCATTTTTGGCCTTACAACCCCATGAAGATGACCAAGATCATGTAGAGAACAGCAGGGAACACATAAGGATGTAAAAACAACTACCATGCTTCGAAAATCTAGCCAGGAATTCAAAATAAGGAGGCCTATATATTACCCTATAACTACCCAAAATATAAGAGGAAATGAAATATTCATCCATCATTTACTAGTAAATGAAGTAGAGAAGCCATGTGGGTGAAAAATTACACAAGAAATCGAGAAAAATTACCGGGGGAGTCGAGAGGATTTGCGCAGATCGAATTGGAAAAGTTAGAAAATGAACTTGAAACCCCTTTTTTCTGCCTTTAACTGACCCCGTTGAGTGGACAATATTTTCGTTGCGGCAGGATCACTATAGCGGGAAACCCACTCACTGCAGCAGACGATAAAAAACAATGACAATTGGGATTTTGCGACCGAACCCTGCCATTTCAAAAACAATCGGTTCAAGTTGTCAACAAATTAGTAATAACTAGGACATTCAAATAGAGAGGAGAATACTTGTAACACCGAAGGAAGGGTAACAACGCGAATTTATGTTCGGGTCCAGGTTAAAACCTAGATGAATAATTATGACCCCAATAGAATAATTGGATACGCGTGAAAATAATAAAAGAAGTTTCAAAAATAAATAGTCTGGAGTCCGAAACATAGGAGTTAAATGAGTCCCGTCACTATCTAGGAGTAAGAGGAAATTTGTGGTAGTTATTTAACCATGCCTTGAAATCATAGTACCATTTGGGGATGAACGGATTTTTAATTGGTATTTGATGTAATGACCCAGTTGGCCGTTATAGCATTTCGACCCCATAAAAACAGGGTGAATTATAATTTTTAGAAATTTGCAATAAATACCTGACAAACGAGGGACACACAAAGACTAAGTTCGATGGGCGTAGTCGAGATCGGGCGCATCCGAGTGAGTGTCAGCCGCGGGGGGAATGGTTTCCGCCACAGCAAACCATTGTAGCGGGAAAGGTCTCCCCTGCAGCAAATGACGTGGATCAGAAATTTACAATCCCATTCTTATTTGGATATTAACAACCTAGTCCTTGAGGAGGACTTATTAAAAACGTTTAAAAATAGAAAATAGACTTTTTGGAGGAAAACAAGATGATCCATGGTGGAATTTGACATCCATGACTAGGTACTCTCGCGAGGAAATCAAGAAAGAGATAGTCGCAGACGAAGACGATCAGGATGATAGCTCTGTACCCAGGTAGATGATGGTTTACTCGCTTTTACATTAAGCTTTGGTTAGCTAAAAAAATACGTGCGTATGACTCATATGCTATCGATGGGTAGGATTTTACTTTTAACTATGTTATGGTCTATTAATTAGAATCAGTGAAAATCTAAGAACAAGCGTATTAGAAGAGGGGTCACGAAAACTCTAATGAGGTAAAACCCTAGAGGAGGTATTTCAACCAATAAATAGGTACATGTTCTAGGATATGCCATGGGTCAAATATTATTGAGGAGGTTAACTTTCGAGTGTCGTTGACAAAATATCCTGGGTATAAATGGGAACTTCTTCCTTCTTTGAATCAAAACCTTGGATGGGTAAGTCACGTAGACTCTGCGTAGGTGATGCAATCAACGGACAAATTAATAAATTTTAACTATGTTTGAGCGTGAGATGAAGCGAGTGACGTAGGATAGTAATCCCTTACATAATGACTTGAATGTGTTGTGGTTGTTAGTGCATTTTCTGAATTAATGATTGTTTTCCGTATTAACGGTGACATTGTGGTAAGTAATTATTGATGTAAGCTTGTTATGACATTTTTTCGTAATGGTGGATATATAGAAATCAAAACGTGGGAGAAACTGGAATAAAGACTGGTTACAGTACTGCCAGTAGTACCGTTGCAGCAGGTAGTATACTGCTGCAGTGAGACCGCTATAACGATAGTGATGCCACTGTAATGGAGCCCAAACCAGTAAGCACGCCAAGTCAGAAATCTTATAACGTGCTGAATTAAATGTTATTACTATTGTTTGGACACGAGGTTCATTCAATTTCATGTTATTGTACCTATTATGTGGATGTGTAATTCTTGTCCTATGATGTTTTCTACGGGTTGTGTTGCATTAAGCATCCCAAGATTGTGGGGCAAGTTGGTATTAAATGATTATGTGACGGAGATGACGGATAATAGGAAGGAAAGTTATTGATATGATGGTAAATAAGGGGCCTATGGACAAGATTAAGTAACTCAGATGAATAGGTTACGACAATTATTTTGTGAATAAGGATTGGATACACAAGTGGCTCGTACCCGAGGTGAGCTTTCGAGCGAGTGGTATGAGAGAGCACACAAATAGGTATAGCTAAAGGACCATGTGGTTGGGTGTATGAGTGAGTAGTAAACATGTATGATGAATGTTCATATGATTGGGTGTACAGTATATGAATTTCTAGAGTCTCCTACAGGTCATGACTGGAAGGGCAAGCATAAGACCCTCTGATATGTGTACAGTGATATAACGGAGGCGTGTGCTCGGCATATCACAGATGGTATGATTGTGAGATTGAAATTATGCGGGTATGGTTGATATACATACGGCTGCAGCTACATAAAGTTAAATGATATACAAGTGTGATATAGGATATACCGATATGAATCGAGTTTTGAGATAAGGAACAGGAGTGGAGTATCGTATGGGGCTATTTAGTTCAGGTATGACATGTTATGACATTTCATGGTATGGGTTAGGTATGTTCATGTACTTTACTATTGGGAAAATTGACTCCCTCATATTATTTTTGATGATCTTTGTGTGGACTTGAGATAGTTAATTCGTAATTGCATTTGGTGATTTTGTGGCTCATGGGTGATAGCATGACGAGTTGAACGAAAGATAGTGCGGTATCGTGAGATAGCAAGTAGACGTTGTTATTTTATGCACATCTAAGAAGAACATGAAGATCCTATAGATAACTAAAGAGGTTAATAAAAGGGTAGAAACAGACTTGGTCATTCATAGTGAAATGGTAAGAGGGGTGGCAGTGCTATAATGTTATATGATGGAATAAAACAGAGCTGGGCTACGGAAAATTGATTATTGGCTAGATAACGTAGTGCTGCAGCGGACACATTGCCACGGCAGCGGAACCGCTATAGCGGCCTGAGTCTTCGCTGCAACGGAAATAGAGAAAGGCAGACTGATACGCTACTTAACGACTAGAAGCATAGGATAATTGTGTAAACCTGAATGAATCATAAAAACTATATTGTAGTGAATAAACTTGGTGGGATGTTGTCTAAGTGAATTAATTGCTGAATTTAGTAATGTTGATTGTATATTAATTTTTATGCTATTGTGTTAACTAACCCTAGTCGGCCGATAATGCCTACCGGTACGAGTGGTGTACTGATATTATCTTGCTACACCTTTTCTTTTGGTGTTGGATGTGGTAGGTTGAAGTTTCCTTGAGTGGCGTGGAGTACTCAACACCAGCTTCAGTGTTCCTCTTCCGAATGAAGCTGGGTCATTTTGTTGTCAAGTATTCAAATAGAGCTTTTGTACCTGTCTACACTAGATCTTTGGAGAGTCATGTTAGAGGGATTTTGTAATGTCATTTTGTTGAAAATTTTTAGAAGATAATGAGAAATAAATATGAATGCTAGAAGTTATTTTCTTGTCTAATTGATAGAAATATTGTAAGGATTCTCCTATCGAGCAGAGTCGATATAGGTGCCCGCACGACCCGTTTAGTTGGGTCGTGACAAGAGAAGGAATTTTTAGACCTAACAAAATTAGATCTAGGAGAGGCGGTATGTTTCTTCCTGGGTCCAATCCTCTATCATTTTTTCTTTAACCTTACACTCAGAAGCTTTCCTCTGGAACAAAAATAAAACGCCCAACTCCATTAGCTAACTAGTAAACGTAGGAAGCAATAACCTAAAAAGAAAAGCTATCATTTTATTCACCACAAAGCAATAACCTTTATTAGCCATAAAATCTTTTGTTAATATCATGAAAAGTCAGTAGTTTGATTGATAACCATCTGCAGCGAGTTAAGCTCGAGGTCGTATTGGTTTTTGTTGTGTTGAAATCTCCGTTCGTAGTCTCTAGTTGAGTTCCTGTAAAACTTGGACCTTTTCTTTATATATTGAAGAGTATTTTACTTCATTAAAGGTTGATTCCCCATTACTTTTTAATACCATAAATAAATATTTACAAACATTTAGTGATTAATGTTTGTTGGATTTGAATATTACCGCAAAGATGTTAAAATTTAGTTTCATTTCAATATATATTTGATTAGTTATTTGATATGTTCATTCAATGGCCAGAAAAAAAATATCAATTTATATATTAAGAGATGAGGTGCAATAATATAGGTTTGTTTAACTAAATCATGTTCTGATTATTGTTTCCTTTAACTTTCAATTGTTATATTTAATTAAGCTAATTACTAGCAATTGATATGTTAGTTGTCTGTTGGTTTATGCTTTGAATTTGACCAAATGATGGTTTTAGATATAAGGTTACATGTTAATAACAAAAATACTAAAATATGGATATTTCTTGAATTGAGACAAGGGTAGATTTTAAGTTCGGATAAGACAGTGATTTGGGCCTAAATAAAAGAATCGACGCCCAATTAGTTAATCACACGTGAGGGAGTGAGGTGGTACATGAAATTAATTTCAATCCCGTTATTAGAAGAGAGAATAATTTTCTTAAAAAAGATGAGTGGGTTCTAACCCAAAAGTATTTTAGATTGTTAGCAAATTAATTTAAAGTGATAACTAATGATGAGGTTGGAAAGCGTTATTATCAATAAATCATCTTAATAAAATTTATCTACCATATTTGAAGCCGATTTAATGAAAGGATAGACTTTAAGTATGATAGATATTTTCTTAGGTGCAAGAAAGTGGGACGATTCATAAATTCCTCAAAAGATGAGAGATCAAAATCAATAATTCATGGTAAGGCTGGAAAGCACTGCTTCCAGTATGCCACACATAAATACTTTGAGACAGTTCAAACAAGTTTAAAAGCGAACCAACTGTCACGCCCAAAACTGGGGGAGGGCGCAACTGGCTCCTGATACTTGAATGACCGGAAAATCGACTATATAGCATCTGTAACTATAACACCTAGGCCTTCCAAGCCATCTGTCACAATCAACTGGAGTAAACATCTGGACCCATAAGGTCTCAACTACCACAAATAAATAATGAAATGCCAATAAGTCCATGACTATGCTAAACCAAGGAACGGAAAGCCAACAAGGCCACAAATTGAATAATACTATACATACTAAGTCCATAAAGCCTCTAATGAGTAAACTAAGCTGATGGTCAGAACAGGACTCTGAACTACCCATAACTTCAACTCAAAACTAAAGCTGAAATAACTAGGCCCTAGTTCCAGGAAGAAAGGAGCATACTAATACATATGCTGATCTCACGAACTGCTATTGCAACTAGCAATCCCAGCCTCTGCTTGCACCTGTGACACAAAATAAGGTCCCCAGGCGAAGGGACATAAGTACGAATGAAATATCCTGGTATGTAAGGCTGAAAACTGTAAACATATAAGATATCAATGACAACTGAACCAGAATTAAGAATAGTAATAACCTGGAATCTTGGAAACTGAAACTTGACAATAACTCAATACTGAAGTGCAAATGCAACCAAGTAATGCACAAGCAAAGTAACTGTAATGCCTAATAACGTCCAAAATATACTCCTCATGCGAAGAGTATAAATGAGCGCTGTATCAAAACAAATATCCCGAAGGATGTCGGGGTTGAATCCCACTGGGACTAGTGAATGACAATTACGAGTGTCGGTTGAGAAATTTAATTTAGCTTTCACCACTTTGGAATAACATAGAAATAAACAAGTTGTGGGAGATTGAAATTTGTAATAAAATATAACTTCTGATTTGGGTGATTACGATAGCAAAATTGCCAAGGTTGTTGACAAGAATGTTCAAGACTAGAGGTGTGGTGTAAATGATGTGCTAACTAGATAGGGTCATTCTAGGTCATCTCATAATTTCAATTAGTGTAAATAATTGCAATCTGCGGACCGCCGGCTACACTATCTGAGCCTTAAATGAGTTCCAATAACCATTGCCGGATCCTTTGGAGTTTAGCCGATCTCCATCCGTGTACCGTCAATTTTTTGCTCTTCAATCCAGCAAGTTCAGGTGTCATTTGGTGACTGGACCGGCGAGTCGTCGTTGGCATCCCGCGTTTCACCGGTGGCTTTGTTTCCCAGAGGCAATGGTTGTCGGCTTTTGACCGTCGTTTCACCGGTCTTCTTCGGTGGAATGCTGAATTTTATCCTTCTTCTTTCTCCATTTCTTACTCTTTTCTTCACATTAGACATCTGGACACAACAAAGGCAAAAAAGGCACAAAATTCACATAAACAACTCAAAAACTAAGGCTTAAAAGCCTAATGAGTTGGTGAATTACAAACTCATCAATGTCGGCAGCCAGCCGACCGTAAAGTTCATGTAAAAATGCTTCCAGCTGATGTACCACACCGGGATAAAAAAAATCTCCAGTTGGTGTACCACACTAGGGTAAAATAAAAATATCTCCAACTAGTGTAACATACCGAGGTAAAATAAAAATTTCTCTAGCCTGTGTACCATATCGGGGTAAAGTAAAAATATCTCCAGCTGGTGTATCATACTGGGGTAAAAAATAAAGATCTCAATCATAATCATGAGCGGAGCCGATAGAGCTTATGCGGAGTCAATTTAACACATATGGCATTAAGATGACAAATGCTAAATCTATGGCCATAGTAGGTCTCTTTCGCAACATATAATGCAAGTGAGCACATATACCATGCAAAATTAGCAAATATGCCCATATATCACGTAAAGTTGTTAAATTATATAAAAACATGTCGAATCAGTGACTGACAGACCTTCAGGAGGTTTAGACAACGTAAGAACTTTAGTAGGCTTACAAGTAATGTCCTACAAATAATCTTACCAATTTAACGTATCGCTTGAGTAGAAGCACATAGATTCTCATTTCTATACAATCTTTTAACATTTGGGAAATATATATATATATATATATATATATATATATATACTGCCCACAGGGTGGTTCCTTTACATATATCGATAACTATACAATGGAATTCTATTATCAAACTTATCATGTCGATGAGAACATATAGTTCTTAATTCATTTTTCTTATTAACTGGAAAACATGGAAACTATAACTTGGAACTTGGAGTTATTTGTCATAACGCTTAGTATATACATAGAGTTGAGAGCTGAACTACAAACATACAATATATGAGATTTTTGTATAACGTATAAACTCATATTTAGTTAATTGAGTGATCTCTAGGAGACTTCCTGGTATTCAAAGTTCTGAGCTTAACTAATCATTATCATAGCATGTGCTTATACTTACTTAGACATTAGGAACATTGGTACATGGGAGAATCTCTCCTCTAAATTTAGGGAAATTCAAATGAGAATTCAACAAAAGCTGAGTATATAGATGTATGACTTGAATATAACTAAAAGAATTCAACTATATGTTATAATATGAAAATCATATACATTAAGACTTCTTACCAGAAATTCTTATAATGACTTGTATGCAACTTCAAATACTTGACTGAGACATTAGGATGATTCTCAAAATATGATTTCTTGAAAACTTCTTAGATTAGCATAGCACATTTCAATATAACATAGGGACGTGAAGACATAACTTAAGAATCTGAGATTGGTATTTGTTCAGCTTGGGAACTCATAAGCAACTCTCTAAGTGCTGCCTTATAGGAAAAGAAAAAGACTTGTAACCGTAATTCGGACAATGTTGGTTTAACATACACAAATGTGCAATTATCTGAGGAGCTTAAGAAAACTTACATAATTAGTAGTGACTTACAATATCCTAGGATTACCCTTTTCAAACTTGAAAAATAATTTCATCACATGGAATGGATAACTTAACATAATCGTTTGAAAACATAACGAAAAACTTCTCTTTAACTTAAGTTACTATCTCAAAAATATTCAATTCTAATCATTTCACAAATGTTAACACTTTACTGGCGATTCATGAACTTAACACATACTGAAAAGAAACAACCTTATTTATAACTCTTTTACTAAACGTCTTTAGAACAGGGTTAATCTTCCTAGTTGTTTGCCTAACTTGTTCACAATCGTAACCCGTATCGTCTAATTTAACAACCTTTAGCTCTACTTTCCTTATTCATATTAACTTCTTTGCCAAACATTATTCACTCTACACTCAAGTATTTACTCTCGTATTCACTATTCCATCAATTCATATACGCACTTACCTCTTTACCTAATTGACAACTTTATATGCTAAACCTCGTCTTCATATATTTTTACATTGTTCAAAGGTTCTAGAAAGCAATTACGGGCAGAGAGAATATTACTCACATATTACCTTAAAAGGTCTAACATTTACTCTTATCTTCCCTTTTTATAATGTCACAAAAAGATTAACAACTTAGCCACGCTTTCCTCGTTAACATCTATTGACTTAGCTTATTCGTTACGCGACGCTTGCTTAGATTTAAGGAGGGAAAACATAAAATCTCCTTTTTACCATAAGCACTTTAAAACATAAACTTATAGGAGGGTATAACCATATTATGAAAACATCATTTCAATAAGCTCGTTTACTCTCAATCGGCTTAGCATCATCTTTTTAGCTTAAGTTCGATCATACGTCATCGTCTTAGCATCTACAAATTTGACTAAGTGACGCGATCTTAACATATATTCAATATCACATATACAATATACTGCAAAGGACCAGTGTCACGACCCGAACGGGGGCCCGGATCGTAACACCGGACAAGGAGCCTCGAGAGACCCCAAGTCGACCCATGGTGTAACCATACATCTAATATCGATAAAATAATTATAGAGGAAGTCTAACTTGAACATAACATCAGAATACGAAATCCGAAGCTGAAATACATATTTGTGAAAAGCCTCTGAACATGACGAGTTGATGGGACAAGACCCCAACTAACTCAACAAACTGAAACTGAAATACATAAAAAAAGCTAAATAGTCTAGTCCTCGGAAGATGAGGACTCACCAACAAAGCAACGCTAACTCTGACAAGCTGACTAAGAGCGGGGCTGAAGCTGAGAGCCAGGTCCTGTATCATGAAATGATACAACATAGAAAGTATGCGGTCAGTAGGTGAAATGTACCGAGTATGCATGGTAAGTAAGAGCACTAAAATAAGCAAAAATCATTTAAAGACAATGCAGTAATTAAAACATAAACATTAGTAAACTGAGAGTAGGGTTTGCATGCATTCTTTCTGAAATCATGATCTCTTTATAACATTACATAACATAACTTCATAACATCATAACTGAATCGATTGACTCAAAGCTGAATTCTATCATTTATAAGTAAAGCTGAACATTGAGTCAAACCTACTTTAGAACATGCATTTACATAAATCTCATAAGTAATGAATATGCATATCTGAAATCATGAGGAATAATGGGAGACTCGTCTTTTAACCGACATTCCACAATAGAGCTTATGTGGTCCCAACTATCACACTCAAGTGGGTAGAGCCGTCCAAAGCCTTACCGGGGCTAGGGACGATACCATGATATTGATATAAAGATGAAGGCCCATCCGGGCAGGGGAAGCTCACAAGGGAGGTCCCATAGTCATAATGTATAAACCTACGTTGGCGTGTAGTTCTGAGGCATAAGGTGATCGATCCTTAGCCTACTCGGTGCTACACATTACCCCCAAAAAATGCATAAGCTCTATATCATTTTATAACGAATCCCAACATCGTCTACTGACGAAGCTCACTGATCATATACATCTTAAATATGAAATCATGCATATGAGAAGCTTTAACTCAAGACATACCACAAGCTGAAAACATAATTGGGGAGCCTTCGCTCAAAAAGCCTATGGTAAGCTATGCATAGGGAACCTTTAACTCAAAATAGACCACAAGCTGAAATTAAAATTAGGAGATTTCTCTCCAAAAATGTGGTAAGCTTCATTCGGATAAAAAATCACTTTTCATACTCAACAAGTAGGCATATCCCAAAGCTTTGCCATACTTGATGATACTTAATTCATATCAAAAACATAAATTATAAACATGGGTAGCTTTAAAACATGCTTTTCTTCACAATATCTCATCATCATTACATATTCATCACAAATCTCACTTTTCATGAACATCTCGTCAATGGGATTGTAAATTCATAAAGCTAGAAACATGATTTTAAATGGAAAGCATTATAAAAATTGCCCATGCTTCATAACTCACTAATAGAATCATAATCAAATCATACCCATGTATAGAGATAGATAATTCATGCATTTGGGTAAAAACCCTGTTGAGTAGAAATTGAAATTCTATCTTTAGATAGGGATTGGGCATGAGTGTGGAAGAAACCACCTATTCATAACCCTACATACCTGTTGGAGGCTGAATCTAAGTCTCCGTGGAATGCCCAAAGGAAAATTGAAGGAGAAAACCTTGAATCACCTGTGATCACCTCTCTATCACTCTTCTATTCTTTTGCATGCATGAATAAAGACTTTAGGATAGTTTCCCCCTCTTAAACCCACCTTTCATAGCTTAAAACGACATAGTAAGGTCCCTAGAGCATAGGAATTATGAAAAGACCCTTACTTAAATTGCAGGGTTTTGCTGACTGCTAGTCCCCAAGAGGGACTGGACGACTAGTACCCTCATGCCACAACTCGTGACCACAAACCGTCAAGTCCACTCCCAAATTTCAATCAGGGAAACCCACGAGGGACCCCATGAATCGTGGTGGCTGACCACGTCTCGTGGTCTCCACCCTTGGTCCCCACGACCCATAATTTCCTTTCCAAATCTCCAGTCCAGACCAAGGGTGACTCCATGAGTCGTGTGTCCTAACCACGACTCGTGGTCATGCCCATGGTGACCCCTCAAGACCACACTCCTCGTTCCTTGACAACGAGTCACCCCACGACTCGTGGCCCCTCCTCACGGGTCACCCAACGACCCATTCTGTGATCTGGTACAGAATTTCAGTTTTTCTCCATTTCAGCTCCCTGGCATGATCTATGGGCTTCCAAGGTATAACAATATCTCCCTTTTGGGAAAATTCATCCTCGAATGTTGGAAATCACATAGAAAAGCAGAGATATGCAATCATCAAAATACTGATAATTTAAATTGAAATCTGATGGATTGACTACCTCCGATCCAAACTACATAGCTTAACTAAATCCACAAATCATACATTTATCCACATACATAAAAGAAACTTACACACATGAACTGAACATGAAACTAATTAAAGTCCGAGTGCAAAACTGATACCTCAAGCTAGAATTGAGCCGGTAGAGAACAAATGTGGGTATCTAGCCATCATATCCGCTTCGGCTTCCCACGTAGCTCCTTCAACATGTTGATTCCTCCATAACACTTTAACTGAAGCTACTTCCTTGTTCCTTAGACTTCAAACCTGATGATCCAATATTTCCACCGGAACCTCTTCATAGCTAAGGCTGTCTCTCACACCAACACTGTCCACCAGGACAACTAAGGATGGATCACTCAAACACTTCTTCAAAAGAAATACATGAAACACATGATTCACATAAGCTAATTATGAAGGCAACTCCAACTCATATGCCACCTTCCCAACATGTCTCATTATCCGGTGTAGGCCGATATAGCGGGACTAAGTTTTCCCGTCCTTCCAAATCGCATCATTCCCTTCATAGGAGACACTCTAAAAAATACACAGTCATCGATCTCAAATTCAAATTCTTTTCTTTTAAACCTGTTTCTTATCAATTGAACCTTCTCTGTTGCTCCATGAACCGAATATGGCCCTACCAGTGTTGCCTCACCAACCTCAAACCATTCGATGGGCGATCTACATCTCCGCTCGTAGAGAGTTTCGAACGACACCATCTGGATATTAGAGTGATAGATGTTATTGTAGGAAAACTCGATCAGTGGAAAATGTCATCCCAACTACCTTTGAAATCCATCACACATGCTCTCAACATGTCTTCAAGAGTCTGTATTATCCGCTCCGCTTGACCATCCATTTACGGGTGAAATGCTGTGCTGAGTTTAACCTGAGTCCATAGCCCTTTTTGAAATGACCGCCAAAATTGAGAGGTAAATTGAGTAGCTCGATCTGATATAATGGAAAAGGGTACTCCATGCAATCGAACCAACTCTTGGATATATATCTTGGCATAATCCTCCGCTGAATCCGTGGTCTTAAGTGGTAGAAAATGTGCAGCCTTGGTCAACCTGCCTACCACAACCCAAATGGAATCATATTGTCAATGAGTATGAGGAAGACCTGTGATAAAATCCATATTATTTTCTTCCCACTTCCAAGTAAGAATGTTGATATCCTGAAGTGCACCTCCCGGTCTCTGATGCTCAACCTTTACTTGTTGACAGTTCGGGCACTTGGCTATAAATTCTGCAATATCCTTCTTCACGCCATTCCACCAATAAATCTCCCATAAGTCACGATACATCTTGGTGGCACCTGGATGGATAGAACATGTCACACCCCACCTTGGGGGGGAGGGGGGGTATGACGGGCACCTTGTGCCTGCTAGACTCTGGGCTGCTAAACGGTCCAGCCTGAGCACATCAGGTGCTTTGGCTGACCCTGACTCTATTTCAAGAAATGAACCGGCCATATAGCAGCTGCAAATACAGCCCCCGGCTGATTAGGCCTATAGCCACCTGCAATGCACAACAGTTAACCAGAACAATGACACTATAATCTGAAGAAACTGCTATTCACATTTGTGACCGACAAGGTCACTAACTAAAACCAGAAGAAGGCCCCACGAACCAACATCAACAACTAAACACATATATACATGCACGGCCCCACACGACCGGCTCTACCACCACAGGGAAACATCATACTGCAAGCCTCTAGTAATTAATAATAGAATGGTCGGGACAGGGCCCTGACTTACCCAAATTGTAATCAAAAAGGAAATAGGAACAACCTTCGACTGTCTAGCTCCGGAGGATAGGAGCTGATAACTCTGCTGACTGGATCACGACGGATCGACTCCTCGTCTCTATGTACCTGCAGGCAAGCCATGTAGCGCCACCACGGGCTTCAGTACCACAGGTACTGAGCATGTAAAGCAAACTGAAATATACAACTGAAATGGGTAACAACAATAACATGACATATAAGTAGGAAATAGCTGAGTCTATCTGGCTGAGGATAACTGGGGAGAGTTTACCTATTATGTAACTAAACTGGATGTACTTGACGACGTGTTGTCCTACTATCTATCAGTATCTAATAGCACATATAGATATACATATAAATACACACAATACCTGACCGACCCCCATAAGCCGGAAGGTGCCAACCAACAGAACAATCTATTTACCCCTTCCCGGGTCTAAAGCAACCAAAAATAAGTCACTCCACTCATCTGATAACTGTGAGCTCCTCCTACCAGCCCCCTTGGGTACGTAGCTCAGGCCTTGGCCTCTGACAACGAACTCTGTCTGAGTCTGAAGACTCCTGCCTCTGGGCGCAAGCGCTCAATGGGGTAATCTGTTGTTGTATCTATGACTGAAAATGCCCCTGGGTGCAAACATGCAACAGGGTAATTTCATAAAAATCTGTATCTGAAACTGCCCCCGCCACAAGCGCACACAGAGTAGTCTGCCCCTGTAAACAGGGTAATCTGGCTTTGAATTGCCCCTGCAAGTAGGGTAATCTGGACCGTATTATTAAGGTGGTCGGCCATCATCGTCCTCTAGGCGGACGGCATCGCCCAGCTGGGGGCGGTATTTGAATCTGGTATCGACACAACAATAACCCAGGGGCGACGGGGATGCTAAATGGTGCCCACATTCCATAACAAGTCTCAACATGCAAAACACATACACAGCAAGCATGCTCAAATGCAAAATACTAATCATATTCTCTTCTTTTATTTCAAGGCCAGTCCGTATTAAACAACTGATGCTATATTCTATTTTACACTATTTCTGATTGCTGGGCTAACTTCTACCTGGCCTCTATCTGTTTATCTGATTATTGTTATCCTTGATTTGAAGCTATATCAGTTTCTAGAGCCATATCTGTATCTGGAGCTATATCGGTGTCTGGAGCTATTTCTATATCTTATTACTGATCTGATTATATCTGGATATAACTCAATAACATAGAACATGCCATTTATAACTGGATATAGCTTAATAATATAGAATGTGCCATCTATTACCGGATACAGTCTCAATAAATGTAATACATACTATCTGTAATCTTGCTAATTCATTATACTGTTTCTACAACTTTCATTCTGGGTATTACGTAAGAACATGCTGAGCTACTAGCGGATACCACATTACTATCTGAAATCATCTGACTATCCGTTATTCTGATTATCGCATGATACGTAATGATATACTAGCATGCTTGCTGGAAATTGTACTGAAATCATTCCTGTATGTTGGGTATCTATTAATAGCCTTTATTCTATTTATTTCCTAGACTGTACTTCCTGGCTTGCCGAAAGAATAGCTTTACATACCTTGTTTTTGAGTACCCGACTGACCGATGTGATTTTCGTCGGTACTTCTGCTGTTTCTCCCGACTACATTCATATACATGTAAATTAGAACTAAATACATTAATATCTGGGAGAAATTATCACTTTTGATATATATTTATCCCAAACTTCGACCTTTTGGAAAACGGTCGAAAACTCGTTATTTCTCGATAGTCCAGAAGGGATAAATGCTCATTGCAAGGCTAGGAACACATTGGTACCAATTTAAAGCAATTCTATTTAATTTACCTCGGTAGCACGACGTTTCGCCGGTCAAATTTCACGAAACCAACTCCGTAGGATTGCTCTCTGCAGCTTTATACCTCGGTATCTAAGCCGAAACAGAGTTTAGACCGCGTTTCGTAGCGTAATCAGCAAGAATTATATGTAAATGTCGTGGGTTTCCTTCTCCCAACCTATATTCCCCTGTTTTTCTGGAAATTCTTGTTATATTTGAAATAAAACCGACTTCCCCCTTTTTTTTTGGTTTCCTTCTAAATCCCTTAACCAACATGCCATTAGGCTATTTATTTATTTAAAATTTACGGGGTGTAACATCCTCCCCCCCTTAAGAACATTTGTCCTCGAATGACATTCTGATTTATAGAAATCTTAACTGGCTGACTTATCCCTGGAAAAATTTCGGCAGAGTTTCCCCTGTATTATGGACTATCTCAAAATTCCTGAAAAGCAGATAAGCCCAATACAGGTACTCCACACGATATAATAATATTCATATATAACTGTCTATAATCAATCACCTGCTTTCATATATGAAGTATAAGCATTCATAAGGAAAAACAGTTCTAACATACCTCCTGTTTTCCTATGCCTGGAATAAGTGGGGATATCTGGCTTTCATGTCCTCCTCGACTTCCCAGGTCATCTCTTCTCGGTTCCTGTTACGCCACAATACCTTGACAGACGCAATATCTTTAGTTCTCAATCTACAAATCTGTCTGTCTAAGATAGCTACTGGAACCTCTTCATATGCAAACTCTTCTGTGACCTGCACATCCTGAACTGGAACAACTGTGGAAGGGTCTCCTATGAACTTCCTCAACATAGATACATGGAATATTGGGTGAACAAACTCTAATTCTGGGGGCAAGTTCAATTCGTATGCTACTCGGCCTATTCTTCGCCGAATCTTATATGGCCCAATGAACCTCGGGCTAAGCTTGCCTTTCTTGCCAAATCTCATCACTCCTTTCATCGGAGACACTTTCAAATACACCCAGTCATCACTTGCAAATTCTAAATTTCTGCGCCGCATATTTGCATAAGACTTCTGGCGGCTCTGAGCAGTCAGTAGGCATTCTCTGATAAGCTTTACCGCCTCTTTTGATTGACGAATAATATCCGGCCTAATCAGCCCTGTCTCCCCCGCTTCAAACTAGCCAACGGGTGATCTATATTTCCGCCCGTATAATGCTGCAAAGGGCGCCATCTAGGTAGCTGAATGATAACTTTTATTATAGGCAAATTCAATCAACGATAGATGCTCATCCCAGCTACCCCTAAAATCTAGTACACACGCTCGTAGCATATCTTCGAGCGTCTAGATAGTTCATTCTACTTGCCCATCTGTCTGAGGATGAAAGGCGTTAATTTGTGTCCCCAGGCCTCTCTGGAACGACTGCCAGAATCTCGCTGTAAATTGTGCTCCTCTATGTGAGATAATAGACACCGGAACACCGTGTAATCTAACTATCTCTCTGATATATAGTTCAGCATAATCCTCAGCAGAGAATGCAGTTCGTACTGGCAGGAAATGGGCTGATTTTGTTAATCTGTCAATGATTACCCAAATAGAATCATTTTTGCGTCTGGTACGGGGTAACCCTGTTATAAAATCCATATTTATCGCTTCCCATTTCCACAAAGGCACAGTTATATCCTGCGTCAGACCGCCCAGTTTCTAGTGTTCTGCTTTCACCTGCTGGCAGTTAGGACATCTAGATACAAATTCAGCTATTTCAGCTTTCATACCTGGCCACCAGTAGATGTCTCTGATGTCGTGGTACATTTTCGTTGCTCCTGGATGGAGGGAATAGCGAGCGTAATGTACCTCCTGCATGATCTACTGGCGAAGCCCTGAAACATTCGGGACACATAGGCGGCCCTTACAACGTAGCACTTCATCCTCAGTCACTTGGAAATTTGGCTCCTTACCTTTCTGAACTCTATTTCTAAGCTGGACTAAGTCAGGGTCCTCGTATTGCTGTTCTTTTACCTCTGTAACTAACGATGACACAGTAGAGTTCTGAATCACCGCTCTGTTATTTTCTGTTTCTACTACTCGAACGGCTAAACCAGCTAGCTGATGAATTTCCTTGGCTAACTCCCGCTTCTCGGGTCTCAAATACGCTAAACTCCCCATTGATTTACGGCTGAGGGCATCGGCTACTACATTAGCTCTCCTTGGGTGGTAGAGAATTTTTACATCATAATCTTTCAGCAATTCTAACCAAAGACGCTACCGCAGATTTAACTCCCTCTATGTGAAAATATGCTGTAGGCTTTTATGATCTGTAAAAATGTCTACATGAATGCCATACAGATAATGCCTCCAGATTTTCAGAGCGTGGATCACTGCGGCCAGTTCCAGGTTATGGGCCGGATAGTTCTTTTCGTGCTTCCTCAGCTGTCTGGAATTATAAGCAATTACCTTTCCATGCTGCATCAGCACACAACCCAGTCCAAAGCTTGAAGCGTCGCAATACACTGCATACCCATCTGTTCCCTCTGGAAATGCTAGTACTAGGGTGGAGGTCAATTTGTCTTTCAATTCTTTGAAAACACTACTCACATGCCTCCGTCCACTGAAATTTCGCTGCTTTCTGTGTCAGCTTTGTCAGAGGTGCTACTATAGTGCAGAACCCTTCAACAAATCTCCAGTAATACCCTGCTAAACCCAGGAAACTGCAGACTTCGGTCGGAGTGGTAGGTCTGGGCCATGTCTTGACCGCCTCTATTTTCTATGTTTCCACCTGTATCCCAGCATCCGACACGATATGCCCTAAAAAGGCAACTGAGTTCAGCCAGAACTCGCACTTAGAAAACTTGGCGTACAACTGACGGTCCCTGAGGATTTGGAGTACTGTTCATAAATGGTTCTGGTGATCTGTCTCTGAATGAGAATATACCAAAATATCATCGATAAATACTATCACGAACAGATCCAAATACAGCCTGAATATGCTGTTCATCAGGTCCATAAACACTGCGGGAGCATTCGTCAGCCCAAAAGACATGACTAGAAATTCAAAGTGACCATATCTGGTCCTGAAAGCAGTCTTTGGAATGTCCCTCTCACGAACCCGGACCTGGTGGTATCCGGACTTCAGATCTATCTTAGAGAAACATCTGGCCCCCTGCAACTGGTCAAACAAATCATCTATTCTAGGGAGCGGGTATTTGTCTTTAACCGTTACCTTATTCAGCTGCCAGTAGTCTATACACATACGGAGTGAGCCATCTTTCTTTCTTACAAACAGAACTGGCGCACCCCACGGGGAAGTACGAGGCCTGATAAAGCCTTTGTCGAGCAAATCTTTTAACTACTCTTTCAACTCTCTAAGCTCAGCTGGTGCCATGCGATACGGGGGAATGGATATAGGTTGAGTCCCTAGAAACAAGTAAATTGCAAAATCTATCTCCCTTTTGGGAGGGATACCAGGCAACTCATCTGGAAATATGTTAGGGAATTCATTGACCACTAGAACAGACTGAAGAGTCGGAGGTTCCACCCGAACGTCCTGAACTCTAACTAGGTGGTAAATACATCCCTTTGCTATTAATTTTCTCACCTGAAGGTAGGAAATAAACCTACCTTTTGGAGTAGCTGTGCTCCCTTTCCATTCTCGCACTGCTTCCCCCGGAAAGTGAAATCGGACCGTCTGGGTCCAGCATTCTAAGTTGGCATAGCATGGCACTAATTAGTCCATACCCATAATGGCATCAAAGTCGACCATCTCAAGTTCTATTAAGTCTACTTTGGTCTGGCGATCAGCAACCTCTACCGTACGCCCTCGGTAAACGCTTTTAGTTGTAATCGAGTCACCGACCGGTGTAAGCACTAAAAAGGGCTGCTGAAGCAATTCTGGTTCGATACCCAATTTTCGGGCCACAAATGGTGTAATATATGACAAGGTAAACCCTGGATCAATCAATACATAAATAGGTATGAGTAGATAATCAATATACCTGTGACCACGTCGGCAGAAGCCTTTGAATCCTGCCTCCCTGGTAATGCATAGGTACGGCTGGGGTCTGCACCTGAGCCAGAGGCTCCTGATCTACCTCGGCCCCTATTTGCTAAACCTGAGGGTCTGCGCCCTGCTGAGGCTGCTGGAGCTCGTGGCCCCACTGATGCTCTATCTAGACTATCTCGGCTACCCTGTCCTCTGGCCGGACAATCTCTCATTAAATGCCCTTCCTGTCCGCAGTAATAGCACCCTGAGAAGCCTTGCCTGCAGGCTCCAGAATGGGGTCGGTGGCATATAGGACAAGGGGTAGGTGCAAATCTACTCTGTTCTGCCCTCCGCTGCTGAGGTGATGCTACTGTCCGTAAACTGCTATCGGACTCTGACTGACTCCAGCGAACAAATCTGCCTCTCTGCTGCTGTATCGGAGGTAAATATCTGGGCAGCCTATATGAAAACCGTGGTCTCGGTCCCCTAGGGATTTCCCCCTAAATCTCAGCGGGTCTGTTTCTACGGCGCTGCTCTGAAGTCGCCTGCCTGTCGCCCCGCTGCCGCTGTCTCAGGCCCTCAATTGTCTGTGGGAAGGCCTATACCCTGGCTATGTCCATGTCCTCTCTCAAAGTAGCCATCATGCACGTCTCTATGTAATCTAAATTCAGGCTGATAATAAAGCGATGGACTCTGGACGACATGGTGTCCACAAATACTGGAGATAGCGGGCTAAGGAGTCGAACTGTAAAGAATACTCACGGACGCTCCTAGCCCCCTGCTCTAAGTGTAAGAACTGGTCCATCCGGGCCTGTCTGACCTCCCAGGGTAAGTAGTGGTCCAGGAAGGCCTCCGAGAAGCTGGACCAGGTCGGAGGGGCAACATCTCTCCCTCGAACCTTTCCCAACTCTCGTACCATAATATAGCTATGTCCCGCAACCGAAACACTACCAGCTCAACTAATTCTGTAGGGGTCACATGCATAACCCGGAAAATTCTCTACATCTGATCTAGGAAATCCTGGGGGTCCTCTGCTTGATCTGACCCAGTGAACTGCAGGGGTCCCAATGCCAAGAATTCTCTAACCCTGGAACTACCTGGCCCACATAGAGATTTTGCTGCTGCAGGTGGTACTGGCTGACGCTGAGTAGCTAGCATCTGGGTTAACATAACCACCACACTACGTAGCTCCTGATCAGATGAAGTGGGTGCAGGAGTTGTGGGAGGCGGTGCTGCCTCAAATGGTGTCTGGCGAGGCGGAGACTGCTGGGAGGGTTGAGATGACACCTCCTCATCGCCCTCAGACCGGGCTGAACCTGGCTGTACATGAGGCATCCTGCTGGTGCCTTCGCCTGCCGCTGTATCTAATCTCCTGCCTGTAGCAGGGTGCCACTGATCTGCCATAGTATCTGTAGACAAAGAGGGTGGTAAGTTTCAAAAGAACCAACCCTATACTGTACTGTGCTATGGCACGACTGAGTATGAAAGAAGGGTAACCATCCTATTATGCCTCGCAGCCTCCTGCCTATAGTATGTGGTGCACAACACATCCATAGACAAGACTCTACTTAGCATGACTTGCAGACTCCCTGGGACACGAACTGCTCTGATACAAAGTTTGTCACACCCCACCTTGGGGGGGGGGGTATGATGGGCACCTGGTGCCTGCTAGACTCTGGGCTGCTAAACGGTCCAGCCTGAGCACATCTGGTGCTTTGGCTGACCCTGGCTCTATTTCAAGAAACGAACCGGCTATATAGCGGCTGCAAATACAGCCCCCGGCCGATTAGGCCTATAGCCACCTGCAATGCACAACAGTTAACCAGAACAATGACACTATAATCTGAAGCAACTGCTATTCACATTTGTGACCGACAAGGTCACTAACTAAAACCAGAAGAAGGCCCCACGCAACCAACATCAACAACTAAACACATATATACATGCATGGCCCCACACGACCGGCTCCACCACCACAGGGAAACATCAGACTACAAGCCTCTAGGAAGTAATAATAGAATGGTTGGGACAGGGCCCCGACCTACCCAAACTGTAATAATAAAGGAAATAGGAAGAACCTCCGACTATCTAGCTTCGGAGGATAGGAGCTGATAACTCTGCTGACTAGATCATGAGGGATCGACTCCTCATCTATGTGTACCTGCAGGCAAGCAATGCAGCGCCACCACGGGCGTCAATACCACAGGTACTGAGCATGTAAAGCAAACTGAAATATACAACTAAATTGGGTAACAACAATAACATGACATATAAGCAGGAAGTAGCTGAGTCTATCTAGCTGAGGATAACTGGGGAGAGTTTACCTATTATGTAACTAAACTGAGCGTACCTGACGACGTGTCGTCCTACTGTCTATCAGTATCTAATAGCACATATAGATATACATATAAATACACACAATACCTGACCGGCCCCCATAAGACGGAAGGTGCCAACCAACAGAACAATCTATTTACCCCTACCCGGGTCTAAACCAACAAAAAATAAGTCACTCCACTCATCTGATAACTGTGAGCTCCTCCTACCAGCCCCCTTGGTTACGTAGCTCAGGCCTTGGCCTCTGACAATGAACTGTGTCTGAGTCTGAACACTCCTGCCTCTGGGCGCAAGCGCTAAACGGGGTAATCTGCTGCTGTATCTGTGACTGAAACTGCCCCTGGGTGCAAACATGCAACAGGGTAATTTTATAAAAATCTGTATCTGAAACTGCCCCCGGCCACAAGCGCACACAGAGTAGTTTGCCCCTGTAAACAGGGTAATCTGGCTTTGAATTGCCCCTGCTGGACCGTATTATTATGGTGGTCGGCCATCATCATCCTCTAGGCGGACGGCATCGCCCAGCTGGGGGCGGTATCTGAATCTAGTATCGACACAACTATAACCCAGGGGCGGCGGGGATGCTAAAGGGTGCCCACATTCCATAACAAGTCTCAACATGCAAAACACATACACAACAAGCATGCTCAAATGCAAAATACTAATCATATTCTCTTCTTTTATTTCAAGGCCAGTCCGTATTAAACAACTGATGCTATATTCTATTTTACACTATTTCTGATTGCTGGGCTAACTTCTACCTGGCCTTTATCTGTTTATCTGATTATTGTTATTGGTGGTCTGAAGCTATATCAGTTTCTAGAGCCATATCTGTATCTGGAGCTATATCGGTGTCTGGAGCTATTTCTATATCTTATTATTGATCTGATTATATCTGGATATAACTCAATAACATAGAACATGCCATTTATAATTGGATATAGCTCAATAATATAGAATGTGCCATCTATTACCGGATACAGTCTCAACAAATGTAATACATACTATCTGTAATCTTGCTAATTCATTATGCTATTTCTACAACTTCCATTTTGGGTATTACGTAAGAACATGCTGAGCTACTAGCGGATACCACATTACTATCTGAAATCATCTGGCTATCCGTTATTCTGATTATCGCATGATACATAATGATATACTAGCATGCTTGCTGGAAATTGTACTAAAATCGTTCCTGTACGTTGGGTATCTGTTAATAGCCTTTATTCAATTTATTTCCTAGACTGTACTTCCTGGCTTGCCGAAAGAATAGCTTTACATACCTGGTTTCTGAGTACCCGACTGATCGATGTGATTTCCATTGGTACTTCTGCTGTTTCTCCCAACTACATTCATATACATGTCAATTAGAACTAAATACATTAATATCCAGGAGAAATTATCACTTTTGATATATATTTATCCCAAACTTCAACCTTTCGGAAATCGGTCGAAAACTCGTTATTTCTCGATAGTCCAGAAGGGATAAATTCTCACTGCAAGGCTAGGAACACATTGGTACTAATTTAAATCAATTCTATTTACTTTACCTCGGTAGCACGATGTTTCGCCGGCCAAATTTCACGAAACCAACTCCGTAGGATTGCTCCCTGCAGCTTTATACCTCGGTATCTAAGCTGAAATGGAGTTTAAACCGCGTTTCGTAGCGTAATCGGCAAGAATTATATGTAAATGTCGTGGGTTTCCTTCTCCCTACCTATATTCCCCTGTTTTTCTAGAAATTCTTGTTATATTTGAAATAAAACCGACTTCCCCCCCTTTTTTTTTGGTTGCCTTCTAAATCCCTTAACCAACATGCCATTAGGATATTTATTCATTTAAAATTTACGGGGTGTAACAGAATACCTGGATCCATGAGCCTCATGCAACATCCGGCTCCTCAAATCGTCCACATCCTTTACACACAAGCGACCCTGGTACCGAAGCACACCATCTCCCCCTTGGGAGAAGACCTCCACCTTGTGACGTTGAACGACTTCCTTCAACTTTACCAAAATCAGGTCCTCATTTTTTCTAGCCTTCACATCAGTCACCAAGGACAATTTTGATCCGCTTTGAACAACAACACCACCATTAGTAGAGTCAACCAACCTAACTCCCAACCTTGCGAGTCGATGTACATCCTTCACCAGCTCCTTTTTCCCCTAATCCACATGAGCCACACTCTCCATAGAGAGTCTACTAAGCGCGTCCGCTACCACATTAGCCTTACTTGGATGATAAAGAACACTCATATCGTAGTCCTTGAGTAGTTGTAACCACCTCCTTTGTTGAAGATTGAGATCCTTCTGTGTGAACACATATTGTAAACTCTTGTGGTCAGTAAATACGTTCACATGGACCCCATACAAGTAATGCCTCCATTTCTTCAAGGAAAATACAACCGCGGCCAATTCAAGATCATGGGTCGGGTAATTCTTCTCATGGACCTTCAACTGTCTAGAGGCATATGCTATAACTTTCCCATGTTGCATCAATACACACCTGAGTCCGATTCTTGAAGCATCACATTACACCACGAATCCTTCGGTACCCTCGGGTAGGGTCAACACTGGTGCTGAGGTAAGTCGGGTCTTCAACTCCTGAAAACTCTTCACAAACCTCCGACCGATGGAACTATACCTTTTTCTAGGTCAGTTTTGTCAAAGGTGCTGTGATAGATGAGAAACCCTTAACAAACCTCTGATAGTAGCCAACCAAACCCGAGAAACTCCAAATATCTGAAGGATTCACTGGTCTAGGCCAATTCTTCACCGCCTCAATTTTCTGAGAGTCCACCCTTATGCCCTCACTTGATACCACATGGCCCAAAAATGCTATGGAGTTCAAAAAAAAATCACACTTTCTGAACTTGGCATATAATTGACGATCCCTGAGAGTCTGAAGCACTACTCTTAAATGAGCGGCATGCTCCTCCTCGCTCCGAGAGTATATAAGGATGTCATCAATGAACACGATCACGAACAAATCCAGGTATGGCTTGAACACCATGTTCATCAAATTCATAATAGCTGCAGGAGCATTCATTAGTCCAAAATACATAACTACGAACTCATAATGATCATACCACGTCCTTAAGGATGTCTTTGGGATATCGCTCTCCCGAACTCTGAGTTGATGATACCCAGACCTGAGTTCTATCTTTTAGAAACACTTGGCGCCATGAAGATGATCAAATAAATCATCAATCCTGGGTAAGGGATACCTGTTCTTGACGGTGACTTTGTTCAATTGTCGATAGTCAATGCACATGCGAAGGGAACCGTCCTTCTTTCAAACAAATAAGACTGGTGCACCCCATGGAGACTTGCTTGGTCTAATGAAACCCTTATCTAACAGCTCATTCAACTGCTCTTTCAACTCTTTTAGCTAGGCTGGAGCCATCGTGTAGGGAGGAATAGATATAGGCTGCGTTTCGGGAAGAAGGTCAATACCAAACTCAGTCTCTCACTCGGGAGGAACACCTAGAAAATCATCAGGAAAGACCTCTGGGTACTCACATACTACTGGAACTGACTTAATAGTTGGGGTCTCGGACTCAACATCCTTAACCCTAACTAGATGGTACACACAATCCTTAGAAATCATCTTCTTGGCCTTAAGATAGGAAATGAAATGACCTACAAGCACAGTTGAACTACCCTTCCATTCTAGGACTGGCTCACCCGGAAATTTGAACTCTACTGCCTAGGTTCTATAATTAACTGAAGCATAGCATGCAAATAGCCAATCCATGCCGAGAATCACATCAACATCGGCATGGCTAACTCTATCAAATCTGCTGAGGTGACCTTCTGAAGAACTGAGACTGGGCAACATCTATACACGCGTCTAGCTATAACTGAGTCACCTACTAGAGTAGAAACTCAGAAGGGTTCTGACAAGACTTTGGGACTGACTCTAAAGCTACTGGCCACATAAGGTGTCAGAAAAGACAAGGTAGCCCTTGGATATAACAAAGCATAAACATCAATATGGAAAACTCGAACATATTAATGACCACATCGAAGGAGACCTCCTACTCCTGACGAGATGCTAAAGCATAGAATCTGTTCTGGAGTTGACCGCCAGCTGTGCTGGTAAATGCCCCTTAATGGGCTGAGCGTGCGGGAGGGGTCGCTAAAGTAGAAGCTAGGCCTAGGTCCCCAACCTAATCTTGTATCACTGCTGGGCAATCTCTAAGAATGTTTCTGGGCTTCCCACACCCGAAATAAGCACCTGTACCATCCAAGCACTGGTCTGTGTGTCCCCGACCTTATCTATGACAAGTTGGGATGCTAGAATCTGCGGGCCTGCTGCTTTGACCCCTCGAGCCTGATGCTCGTTCTCTCTAATCAATTCTAGGCCTGGATGGAACACCCAATGCCAAAGATGCAGGAGAAGATTATATCTGGTGAGTCTACTGTCAGTGCCCACCATCTAACCTCGGCTGGGAGAATCGGTGGTCATCAGTCCTGACCCTCTTGGCCTCCTTTTCCTTTAGATGTGCCGCCTCCATTTGATGGGCGTACAACACTATACGATGAAAGTCCATATTTTGATGAATCATGGCAGTCCTACAATCTTGGTCAAAATAGCCTGCCACACCATGAATAAATCGGCTCACCCACGCCCTCTGATTAGCCACTAACTCTGGGGTATACTTTGACAAGCGAGTGAACTCAAGAGCATAATCTTGCACCGTCATCCTCCCTTGCTTCAGATTCAAGAACTCAGTTGCCTTTAGTTCCCTCATCTCACAAAGGAAGAACCGGTCTAGGATGCAACATGGAACTTCTCCCAAGTAATAGGACCTGCTTTGGTGACCCTGTATTCTTCCATTGGCGAAAGCAGATATGCGCGACCCCTTTCAACTGGTAAGAGGCCAACTCTATGCACTCAACTTCATTCACCCCCATGACTTGAGTGATCTTGACAATCTCATATATGAACTCATGCGAGTCCTCATCTACCTTGGACCCAAGGAACTCCGGTGGGTTCATCCTCAAGAAGTCTCTGACTCGAGTCGCCGCTGCATTGCCATTTTGCAGAACATGCGCAACAGCCTGGTGATTGACCAGAGCGGTCAAGGCCTGCATAAGCATCTTAATAGCGGCCTAAAACTCAGCATGAGCAACTGGTTCTGGTGCTTGGGCCTCCTAAACCGGTGGGGCTTGCTGATGCCTATGCCCATTGCCATCCTCGTGGTTTTCACCATTTCCATTCCTCCGACCATTCATTCTTCAAGGAGCCATGATTCTGCAATCTCGAATAGCATGAATTAGAAGGATAGAAAGACTTTTCATCGCAAGACATAGATCATGAAAGGAGGGAACATTTTCCTAAACATCTCATAGCCTCTTCGTCATAAGTTTTGCGTGCTTCACACCCATGAAAAAGACTCTACTCAACGCCGCTTTCAGACACCCAAGGAGACTTTAAAACCTAATGCTCTAATACCAAGTTTGTCATGACCCAAACGGGGAACCGGATCATAACACGGGACAAGGAGCCCCCAGAGAACGCAAGTCGACCCATGGCGTAAGCATACATCTAATCTCAATCAATAAATTGAATAATCGACAAAATAATTATAGTGGAAGTATAACAAGAACATAACATCAGAATATGAAATTCAAAGCTGAAATACATACATATGTCTAAAAAGCCTCTGAACATGACGAGTTGATGGGACAAGACCCCAACTAACTCAACAAGCTGAAACTAAAAGTTGAATAGTCTGTTCCTCAAAAGATGAGGACTCACCAACAAAGCAACGGTAACCCTGACAAGCTGACTAAAAGCGGGGCTGAAGCTGAGAACCAGGTCTTGTATCATGAAACTATACAGCATAGAAAGTATGTGGTCAGTACGTGGAATGTACCTAGTATACAAGGTAAGTAAGACCGCTAAAATAAGCAAAAATCATTTAAAGACAATGTAGTAATTAAAACATAAACATTAGTAAACTGAGAGTAGGGCCTGCATGTATTCTTTCTGAAATCATGATCTCTTCATAACATGACATAACATAACTTCATAACTGAATCGATTGACTCAAAGCTAAATTTTGTCATTTATAAGTAACGCTAAACATTGAGTCAAACCTTCTTTAGAACATGCATTTACATAAATCTCATAAGTAATGAATATGCATATCCGAAATCATGAGGAATAATGGGAGACTCGTCTTTTAACCGACATACTACGATAGAGCTTACGTGGTCCGAACTATCACACTCAAGTGGGTAGAGCCATCCAAACCCTTGCCATGGCTAGGTATGATACCATAACATCGATATCAAGCGGAAGGCCCATCCGGGCAGGGGAAGCTCACAAGGGAGGTCCCATAGTCATAATGCATAAACCTACATTGGTGCGTAGTTTTGAGGCATAGGGTGATCGACCCTTAGCCTACTCGGTGCTATACATTACCCCCAAAACATGCATATGCTCTACATCATTTTATAACAAAGCTCAACATCGTCTATTGATGAAGCTCACTAATCAAATATATCTCAAATATGAAATCATGCATATGAGAAGCTTTAACTCAAGACATACCACAAGCTGAAAACATAATTCGGAGCCTTCACTCCAAAACCATGTGGTAAGCTATACATAGGGAAGCTTTAATTCAAAACATACCACAAGCTGAAAATAAAATTAGGAGATTTCGCTACAAACAATGTGGTAAGCTTCATTCAGAAAAAAATCATCATCTAAACTCAACAAGTGGGCATTTCCCAAAGCTTTACCATACTTGATGATACTTAATTCTTATCAAAAACATCAATTATAAACATGGGTAGCTTTGAAACATGCTTTTCTTCACAATATCTCATCATCATCACATATTCATCACAAATCTCACTTTTCATGAACATCTCATCAATGAGCTTTTAAATTCATAAGGCTAAAAACATAATTTTAAGTGGAAAATATTATAAAAATTCCCATGCTTCATAACTCAATAATAGAATTATAATCATATCATACCCATGTATAGAGATAGATAATTCATGCATTTGGGTAAAAACCCCATTGAGTGGACATTGAAATTTCATACTTTAGAGAGGGATTGAGCATGGGTATGGAAGAAACCACCCATTCATAACCCTACAGACCTGTTGGAGGCTGGATCTAACTCTCCCTAGAATGCCCAAAAGAAAATTGAAGGAGAAAACCTTGAATCACCCTTGATCACCTCTCTATTACTCTTCTATTCTTTTGCGTGCATGAATGAAGACTTTAAGATAGTTTACCCCTATTAAACCCACCTTTCATAGCATAAAATGATGTAGTTTAGGACCCTAGAGCGTAGGAATTATGAAAAGACCCTTACTTAAATTGCAGGGTTTTGCTGATTGCTAGTCCCCATGAGGGACTGGACGACTCGTCCCATTATGCCAAGACTCGTGGCCAAAATTCATCAAGTTCACTACCAAATTTCCATTAGGGAACCCAACGAGGGACCCCAAGAATCGTGGTGGTTGACCAAAACTCGTGGTCTCCACCTGTGATCCCGATTGCCCATAATTTCCTTACCAAATCTCCATTCCAGACCACAGGTGACTCCACGACTTGTGTCGCCTGACCACAACTCGTGGTCATGCCCGTGGTGACCCCTCAAGACCACACTCCTCTTTCCTTGACCATGAGTCACCCCACGATATTCGTGGTTCCTCCTCACGGGTCACCTAATGACCCGTTCTGTGATCTGTTATAGAATTTTAGTTTTTCGCCATTTCAGTTCTGGGGTCTGATCTTTGGGCTTCCGGAGTATAAAAACCAGCTCACGGTACCCACGTTAAGGGGACTTAAGACTCGATTCACAACTATGATAGCAATCGAAAAAAATTACATCTTCCGTTTCACATTTGTTCGCTTTAACCATTCTTAACGATTCAAGCTTTATGCCAAGTACTTCCAACCCTTTGGATAGAATCATACATGCATCAAAATGATTTTAAAAACATAAGAATATTGATTCTTTCAATGACTTAGTTTCGTGCTTGAAAAATAAGAAAAGGAACGCCTTTACATACCTTGGCTCATTGACTCTAAATTTGTTGAAAACCTTCCTTTCAAGCTTACACCTTAAGGCTCCTTCCAAGTCCAATTTAAAAACAACAAGCAGCAACTTCACTTCACCAAAGTTCAGGAAAAATTGGGCAGCAACATGCCACAAAAACACACAAAGAAACAACAACACAATACTACAACATTCTCCAAGTTTTAACCTCATAAACTCAAAGAAATCAAAAAGGGAATTACTTGCCCTTACTTGGAGATGTTATTAGCTAAAGTAGGAGTAGACTACTACTCTTTCCTCTACCTAGAACTAGCTAAGAATACAGCAACACCACAATCAACAACAAGATAACAACAAGCCATGACTTTCTTCCAAGGGTCTCTTCCCAAAGCCCAAAAGAGACAAGAGTGGAGTTTCTTACTTGGGATAACTTTTTACCATGTGATAGGGCTTTTAATTTTGTGAGTAAAAAAAATAAGGTGAAACATAGTAGAAATGAGCTTTTTAGCTTAGAATTACTTAATATAGGCAGGATGGGCGGTGCCTTCTTGTGGCGGTCGTGCGAAGTGCCCTCGCGCGCGGGTGCGCCTGTTGCCTGCCTGTCTCGGCGCCCGTGCACCACAACACTTTCCCTGCCGATTGTGCTATTTTCAAACGAGCATAACTTTTTACTCTGAACTCCGATTGTTGAGCAGTATTTTTCACTATAAACTAGACTCAAATACCTTTCATTTGATAGGTTATAGGAGTTTTGAACCATTATATATTTTGAGATATGTTCGTTTAAAGTTGACCTTTACTTACAAACTTCACATACTCTTCGTTTTTTCCTTTGCACATATGTTCCTCTTCACCTATGGCCAACATACAACCCATAATTCCATTAATACAATATATAACCATCAAAAAAAAATTTTGGGGTGTAACATCCTTCCCCCCATAAAATCATTCATCCTCGAATGAGGGTTATACCTCGGTAGCCATAATTTTAGCCACAACATCTTTAAATTTTCCTTGCCTTGTGTCATAAACATACATTTCATTTTTTTTAAGCACATCCTCTTTCTATTGCCTCTTCATATCAAACCGTACTTACTTAACTCCATCTATTTGTCTGACGTAAGATAGGCATGCTTTAGTACCATATAATCGGTAACTTTTCTAACCCAAAGCAAGTTAATAAACTACTGCGGGAGTTATGATTTACTCCAATACCACTTTTCCATTCATACTTTTAGGAAATATCACGAAAAAAGTGAAAATTAAAACTTAACCACTTAACATAGAGAATCAGTGTCAAACCTGAAGTTGCTCTTTTACCTTTGCTTTTACCAAGGCTTGTCACAACCTATCTTGAAAACGAGGCCTAAAAGAAACTATAGTCTAATCTAGGGACAATGTAGAGACCGAATCTCTGGCTGCAAGGGTCTCCAAGCACTACAAGGGTCCTTAAATAGTCTTGTCGACCTGGTCTTATTACTCTGGTCTACTTTATTGGTAGTACCTAGGAGACTGTGAATTCGATCGTCCGTCTTTTGAGCAAATATTAGCATCTGAGCAGTAGTCATTTCTGCTTAGGTAGGCATTCCCAAACACTCTCAGACCAGATGTGTAATACCCCAAAACTTTCCTAGACCAGACTCAAGCATTTCAAGAAAGTTTAAAAGAAAAACCAGAAATTTTATTGTAGAATGACCCAGACAATGAGCCGTGGTAAGATCCAATGGATCATTTCCTGAGTCATTGTTAGCGTAGCAGCTTTCCTTCGGGGAATGGGGGGGGGGGGAAACGAGGCATAGGATGACAAGTTGGTTGAACCAACGAGCCATCCTATTATCTGTTGGATACCAAGCTCAGAAACCTAGAGCACCTTTCCCTGAGGCAATGAGAGGAACCAATGGCTCGTGGTTCCTACCGACAAGTCATTTCAACCACTCGTCACCCAGTCTCAGGCCCTAGTAGTGTAGACCATGAGTTAATGCAACGACCTGTTTGTCCTACCAATGAGTCGTTGTGTTGATCGTTGTCTCAAGGCCTAGTTTTCTACCAGTATTAACGAGGTGTACTAATTACCTATTTGTCCTTCCAATAGATCATGGTATCTCCCATGGTTCACTTCCAATGGGCTTGGTTTCTGGAACCAGACCCAACGGTGGGTTCCAACGGGTCGTGGGTCTGATTAACGACCCGTTTTGAGGCCCGTCGTTCAATGTCGGCTATTTTCAGTTCTTTGTCTGGGGGTATGCTTGTAATTTCCCACCTTTTTAATACTAAAACCCCATCGTGTGGGCTCATTTAGTGGGGAGTTATAGGTGAACGACCTTTCCCCCCCTTCATTTCACTCTCTTTCTCTCAAGCCTTAGCGTAGAACAGACAAGAAGTTCAGAGCAGAAGCTAGGGCAGGCATTGTTTTCTTAGAATTTTCTCAGGCACTTTAAGTAGAAATGCTTAGCTAGGTATGTGGGAATTCAACAAGGGAATAGTTCTTTCCTTGTGTCCCCAAAATTCTCCCTATTTTCTTTATCAGTTCTAGTCGTTCAGATTATCGAATGTTAAGTAATTCTTAGTCATGATTCATTTAATTCACATGAAATATTGTTTTATAATAATTATGTATATGTTCCACAAGTTTGTGATAGTATTGATGCTTATCCCTATACAATAAATTTAGCCCTTGTCCTTGAGAGTAGAAAAGACTAGAATCTTACTATAGTGATTAAACCTTTAAATTTTCCCTAATTCTATCAGTGTTGTGGATTTCCAATATTATTTGTATATGCTGAATTCTAAGTCAAATACATGTTAGCATAGTTTATGTCAAAATGTTAGAATACTCAATGTCAGCTGGTCAATTTGACTACAGAAATTCCCAAGGTGTCAGTAGTACCTCCTAGTTATCAAAATTATACTCTGTGTCAGTTTTAGTGTTTCGTTAGGTGGTCATGACACTTTCAGATAAGAAGCTCTGACCAGCCTTAGAACCTCAGCTTTAGATTACAGTTTGTTCTTTAGACGGTTACGACGCTTTCAGGTAAGCAGCTCTGACCAGTCTTAGAACACTAGCCAGATCCGGTCTGATAAGACTCTCAAGGTACTTCTAGATAAGTATCCCTGACTTAGTATTGGGCCACAATTTCGAGCTATCAGCTTGGCAGTAGTAGCCATTTTAGGATTTTCAAGTGGGAGTACGACTTAGCACCAAGAAGGCCGGGGTTCCAGTGCACCCAGTTTCCCAGAACTATGTTGCCACCGTAAGTTATAGTTTTATTGGCCTCATTGGCCCCAGAAAGTTTTCTAACAGTCCATGCCTTTATTTCCTGGTAAGGTATATTGGGTCCTATCGACGGGGTGTGTACATCGAACTCCACGTCTAGCTCACGTGGTTATATGTTGGTTATAGACTCTCAGACTAATCATTTTTGTCTCAGTTTGGCTCAGTCTCAGCTTAACTTAGTTCAGAATAGTTTCAAACTACTCAGTACATTTATCAGTTTAGTATAGTATCTCAGACTTGGTATTTCAGATTTAGGGCATGTATTTGATCATCAGACAGGGTCATCTTGATCATGTTAGCATATTCAGATGTTTTAGTCCAGTACTTCAGTTGGTCATTGCATGTCATTTCATTTTGGTTATATACTTTCAGTATTATGTTTTCCCCTGCTTGCTCAATACATTCAAAGTACTGATGCATACTTCCTATGCTATATCATTTTATGATACAACCGTAGGTTCTCAATCTCAGCACTGTTAGCCAACCTCGTTCAGACTTTCCCAGCGGCGTCAGTGGTGAGTCCTCTTATTTTGAGGAAAAAGATTATTTATTACAGTTTTGTTTCCTTTAATTAGATTTGGAGTTAGGTGGGGACTTGTCCTAGCAACTCATCAGTTGTAGTGAGTTCCAGACATAGACAAGATTTTTAGACTTTGATCAAATTTTCGGTTGATTGTAAACTTTATGATACAACTTTATTTATCATAAATGTTTTATAGTAATATTTTAAAGCTTTCTCTAGTTGTGCTTACTCAGAATGCTAGTGTATGATAAACCATCGGTTGACTTGGGGTTACTTGTGACTCCAAGTACCGTTCCCATCCAGGGTGTAGACTCGGGTCGTCACAAACTTGGTATCAGAGCACTAAGTTTAGAGTATCCTCGGATGTCTTAAAGCCACATCGAGTAGAGTCCTCTTTATGGGTGTGAAACGCGCCACACTTACGACGAGGAGGCTACGAGATGTTATTAGGAAAATTCCCTTTGTTCATACTCTTTATCATGCGTTGAAATTCAATATTAGAATCATTCTCCTAACTCGTACTCTATTTCGTTTTAGTGAATTATGCCTCCGCGATGTGGTAGTGGAAGAAAGGCCGATAATGCTCACTAACCTACCCCAGCAGCCCCTCAGGACGACTCAGTGTCCACTGTAGAGTTTAGGGTGGCTATCCAGCTGCTCGCTTAGACAGTTACCAACCAGGTGAACTAGTAGGTGGTTCCAATCAACAATAATGGGTCTGCAGCAGCTACCCGAGTGTGGGACTTTGCTCGGATGAACCCTCTAGATTTTCACAGATCTAGGGTGGGAGAGGACCCACAGGAGTTTGTGGATGAGATTAGAAAGATCACTTGGATTATGGGTGTCAGCTCCTCGGAGAGTGCCGACATGGCTGCCTACCAGCTGAAAGGGGTAGCCAAAATCTGGTATGAGCAATGGAAGGAGGGGAGGCCAGAAGGAGCAGGACAGGTGGAATAGGAGGAGTTCACTACAGCCTTCCTAGATAGATTCTTCTCTCGGGAGCTCAGGGAGGAAAAAGTGGTGGAGTTCATGAATCTGAGACAGGGAAATAAGATAGTAGAAGAATATGCTCTGAAGTTCACTAGGTTGTCTAAATATTCTCTAGAGATGGTGTCCGAGCCAAGGGATCGCATGCTAAAGTTTGTTAATGGGGTGTAGAATGTGGTCCTCAAAGAGTGTAGGACATCTATTTTGATTAAGGAAATTGACCTCTCCAACCTTATTGTTCATGCCCAGCAGATGGAGGCAGAAAAGCTAAAGGACATGGAGCAAAAGAACAAACGGGCAAGGACTGGCCAACCAAATTATGGCCACCAGAGGTCTGGCGATAGTTGCCTCGCAGAGAAGCAGCTGCAGCAGCAGCAACAGAGGGCTCTAACACCTACCTCAGCCAGCGCCCCTACATTTTGGTCCCGCTAGGATCGGAGGGGTGGAGCATTTGGCTCTCATTCCCAGAGTTACAATGCCAACAACAGATATCCAGCTTACCCTAAGTGTGGCAAGAACCACCCAAGAGAGTTTCTTCAGGGTCGAGAGGGCTGTTTTGGTTATGGACAGCTTGGTCATCAACTTAAGGAATGCCCGTTAGCAGGATGGAAAGGTCACAATCCACTACTTCAGCAGCTCCGGTAGGCCGGCTAGCTCAGCAGGCCAACACTTCAGTATTGATGGTGGTCAGCGCCAAAACCGCTTCTATGCATTATCATCTCGTCAGGATAAGGAGAACTCACCTGATGTGTTCAAGGGTATGTTACGTCTTTTCCACCTTGATGTATATGCCCTACTAGAGACAGGAGCCACACTATTGTTTGTGACTTCATACATAGCTGTTCAGTTTAATATCAATCTAGAAGTCCTCTCAGAGCCATTCTTAGTCTCCACTCAAGTTGGCAAGTCAATTAGAGCCAGCTGGGTGTATAGGAATTGCCGAGTCTTAGTCTTCAATAAAGTCATTCCAGCTGATCTCGTAGAATTAGACATGGTCAATTTTGACCTCATCCTTGGCATGGATTGGTTACTTCGGTTATGCCTCAGTTGATTGCAGAACTAGAGTTGTAAAATTTAAATTTCCAAATGAGCCAGTGTTAGAGTGGACGGGTAGTAGTTCAGCGCCTAAGGATCTATTTATTTCCTACCTTAAGACCCAAAAGCTTATTTCTATGGGATGTATTTACCATGTAGTTCGGGTCAAGGATTCTAGCTCTGAGATTCCAACTATCCAGTCAGTCCCTGTTGTCAGCGAGTTCCCTGATGTGTTTCCCGAAGACTTTCCTAGAGTTCCTCCTGAGCGGGAAATAGACTTTGGTATAGACCTTCTCCTAGAAGCTCAGCCCATCTCCATCCCTCCTTAAAAAATGGCTCCAGCTGAGCTTAAGGAGTTGAAGGAGCATCTAAAAGACCTTCTTGATAAGGGTTTTATCAGACCTAGCATCTCTCCCTAGGGTACTCCAGTACTATTCGTGCGATATAAAGATGGTACCCTCAGAATGTGCATCGATTACCGTCAACTGAATAAGGTCACAGTCAAGAACCAGTATCCCATACCCAGAATTGATGACCTATTTGACCAACCTTAAGGAGCCAGTTGTTTCTCCAAAATAGATCTCAGGTCGGGGTATCATCAGCTAAGAGTCAGAGAATGTGACATACTGAAAATCACTTTCAAGATCTTGTATGGTCACTAGGAGTTTGTGGTTATGTCCTTCAGACTAACTAATGCCCCTGCAGCCTTTATGGACATGATAAATAGAGTCTTCAAGCAGTATCTGGATATGTTCGTCATTGTGTTTACCGACGACATCCTAGTATACTCTAGAAATGAGGAAGAGCACGCTAATCAACTGAAGATAGTGCTTCAGACACTCAGGGACCGCCAGTTGTTCGCCAAGTTTAGAAAATGCGAATTCTGGCTGAAGTTCGTTACTTCCCTGCGTCATGTGGTCTCGGGTAAAGGTATTCAGGTTGATCCTCAAAAGATAGCAGTGGTGAAAGACTATCCCAGACCTACCTCTCCAATCGAAATTAGAAGTTTCTTAGGTCTAACCGGGTATTACCGATGCTTTGTGAAAGGCTTTTCTTCTATAGCATCCCCTCTAACTAGGTTGACTCAGAAGAAGGTGAAGTTTCAGTGGTCATATGAGTGTCAGAAGAGTTTCCAGGAGTTAAAGACTCGACTCACTACCGCTCCAGTGTTGACTCTACCAGAAGGATCAGATGGGTTTGTAGTGTATTGGGACACTTCTAGAGTTGGATTCGGTTGCGTTATGATGCAATGGGGCAAGATGATAGCCTATGCCTCCAGACAGCTCAAAGTTCATGAAAAGAATTATCTGACTCATGACTTGGAGTTGGTAGCGGTGGTGTTTGCATTGAAAATATGGAGACACTACCTATACGGGGCTCACATGGATGTTTTCACCGATCACAAGAGCCTTCAGTATGTATTCAGTTAGAAAGATCTAAATCTTTGTCAGATAAGGTGGTTAGAACTCCTAAAGGACTATGACAAGAGCGTACTATATCGCTCAGGAAAAGCCAATGTGGTGGCGGATGCCCTGAGCAGAGTGTCTATAGGGAGTGTGGCTCATGTCGAGGAAGGAAAAAAGAGCTGGCAAAGGATATCCACAAATTAGCTCAGTTGGGAGTACAATTGATTGACACTGCTGAGGCATAGTAGTTGTGTAGAGTGGAGCAAATTCCTCTTTGATGATTGAAGTTAATTCCAGACAGGATAAAGATCCCATCTTACTTAAGCTTAAGGAAGCGGTCCTCCAAAAAGAAGTTGAGGCTTTCTCTAAAAGGGGATATGGTGTGTTCTATTATCAAGGCAGGTTGTATATACCGGACGTCAGGTATTTGAGAAAGCAAATACTGGCTGAAGCACACAACTCAAGGTACTCTATCCACTTGGGTGCTACAAAGATGTACTATGATTTACGGGAGATTTACTGGTGGAACGGCATGAAGAGAGACATCGCTGAATTTCTAGCTAAGTGCCAGAACTATTAGCAGGTCAAAGTAGAACACTAGAGATCGGGAGGTATGGTTTAGGATATCAGCGTACCCACATGGATGTTGGAATAAGTAAATATGGATATTATTACGGGTCTACCTAGGACTCGTCGGTAGCATGATTCTATTTGGGTAATAGTAGATCGGATGACTAAGTCATCACACTTGCACCTAATTAAAACTACAGATTCAGCTGAGGACTATGCTAGGCTTTATATCCGGGAGTTAGTCAAATTTCATGGGGTGCCCTTATCTATTATCTCAGACAGGGGTACCCAGTTCACCTCTCACTTCTGGAAGTCCTTTCAGAAGGGACTTGGTACCCAGGTCAAGCTCAGCACAACTTTTCACCCACAGACAGATGGACAAGTTGAGTGGACTATTCAGAGCCAAGAAGATATGTTGAGAGTGTGCGTGATCGATTTCAAGGGCAGTTGGGATGATCACTTGCCTCTCATCGAGTTTGCATACAACAACAATTACCACTCCAATATTCGGATGGCCCCATTTGAGGCATTGTATGGAAGGAGGTATAGATCTCCTATCAGGTGGTTTGAGGTTAGTAAAGCTACTTTAATCGGGCCAGACTCAGTTCATGAAGCTATGTAGAAAGTACAGCTCATTCGAGAAAGATTGAAAACATCTCAAAGCCGTCAGAGATCTTTTGTTGATGTGAGGAGAAGAGAATTAGAGTTTGCTATGGATGGCAGGGTTTATCTAAAAATTTCACCCATGAAAGGGGTGATGAGAGTGGGGAAGAAAGGAAAGCTCAGTCCGAGATATGTGGGACCCTACAAAATTCTGTAATGAATTGGCGAGGTAGCTTACGAGTTGGAATTAGCTTCAGAGTTGGCATCTGTGCACCCAATATTCCATGTGTCACTATTGAAGAAGTGCTTCCATGATCCAACTTCACTTGTTCCATTGGACAATGTAGGAATGAAAGATAGTCTCTCATATGAAGAGGTCCCAGTTCGGATCCTTGACTATCAGGTTCGTAAGCTGAGGAACAAGGAGGTAGCTTCAGTCAAGGTCTTATGGAGAAATCAATATGTAGAAGGAGCTACGTGGGAAGTCGAAGCAGATATGATGGCTAGATACCCACACTTGTTCCCTTCCAGTCCAGCTTGGCATCAGGTACCAAACTCCTCCTCAGTACTCTATCCAGTTCCATACACATCGACTTTATTTAGATGTTCTATGTGCATCCTAGTTGCATCGGCTCTATTATTATAGTTGAGTCAGTTCGGAGTCTGTTACTCCTTCAGAATCCAGCTCATAGCCTCGGTCTAGAAATCTCAGCTCTTTTCCTAGTTTTCAACTATTTTAGTCTTCATTCGAGGATGAATGATCCCAAGGGAGAGATATTTTAACACCCCAAAATATTCCTAGACCAAACTCAGGCATTTCAAGAAAGTTCAGAAGAAAAACCAAAACTTTTATTGTAGAACAACCCAGACAACAGGCCGTGGTAAGCTCCAACAGATTGTTGTCAGAGTCATTATCAACATAGCAGCTTTCCTTTGTGGCGGGATAATGAGGAATAGGATAACCCGTAGAACCAATGAGTCGTCATGTTTTCCATTTGATCCCATGTTCAGAATCCTAGCAGACCTTTCCCTGAGGCAACGAGAGGAACCAATGGCTCATGGTTTCTACCAATGAGCCGTTGCTACCACCCATCACCCAGTCCCAGGCCCTAGAAATGTAGACCACGAGTTGATACAACGACCCATTGGTCCTACCAATGAGTCATTGTGTTGATCGTTGTCTCAAGGCCCAGTTATCCTACCAGTATTATCGAGGTGTACCCACGACCTATTGGTCCTTCCAACAGATCGTGGTATCTCCCGTGGGTCACTTCCAGTGGGCTTGGTTTCTGGACCCAGACCCAATGGTGGGTTCCAACGGGTCTTGGGTGCGACTAACGACCCATTCTGAGGCCCGTAATTTAATGTCGGCCCGTTTTCAGTTCTTTGTCCAGGGGTATGCTGGTAATTTCCCACCTTTTTAATACTGAAACCCCATCGATTTGGGCTCGTTTATGGGGGAGTTAAAGGGGTAGAACAACCTTTTCCCTTTCATTTCACTCTCTTTCTCTCAAGCCTAATCGTAGAACAGACAAGAAGTTCAGAGCAGAAGCTAGAGCAGGCGTTGCTTCCTTAGAATTTTCTCAGGGATTTTTCTCCAGAAATTCTTAGCCAAATGTGGGAATTCAACAAGGGAATAGTTCTTTCCTTGAGTCCCCAAAATTCTCCCTATTTTCTTTATCAGTTCTAGCCCTTCAAATTATCGAATGTTTAGAAATTCTTAGTCATTCTTTGTTTAATTCATGTGGAATATTGTTTTATAATAATTATATATATGTTCCACTAGTTTGTGATAGTATTGATATTTATCCCTATACAGTAAATTTAGCCCTATTCCTTGAGAGTAGAAAAGACTAGAATCTTACTATAGTGATTAAACCTTGACATTTTCCTAATTCAATCAGTGTTGTAGATTTCCCATTTGTATATGATGAATTCTCAGTCAGATACATGTTAGCCTAGTTTTAGTCAAAATGTTAGAATACTTAGTATCAGTCAGAAATGTCAACTGATCAGTTTGACTACCAAAATTCCTGAGGTGTCAACACTACCTCCTAGTTATAAGAATTATACTTAGTGTCAGTTTTAGTGGTTCATTAGGAAGTCATGAAACTTTCAGATAAGAAGCTCTGACCAGCCTAAGAACCCCAGCTTTATATTACAGTTTGTTCCTTAGACGGTTACAACGCTTCCAGATAAGCAGCTTTGACTAGTCTTGGAACACCAGTTTCCAAATTTGGTCCGTTAAGACTCTTAGGGTACTTCCAGATAAGTATCCCTGAATTAGTTTCTGGCCCCAGTTTCGAGTTATCAGCTTAGCAGTAGTAGTCATGTTAGGATTTTCCAATGGGAGTAGGACTTAGCACCGAGAGTGTCGGGGTTCCAGCGCACTCGGGTTCCCAAAACTACGTTGCCACTATAGGTTACAATTTTATTGGCATCATTGGCCCCAGACAGTGTTCTCACAGTCCATGCCTTTATACAATGGTAAGGTATATTCGGTCCTACAGATGGGATGTGTACATCGGACTCCACGTCTAGATCACATGGTTATATATTGGTTATAGACTCTCTCACTAATCAGTCTAGTCTCAGTTTGGCTCAGTTCGGCTCAGTCTCAACTTAACTCAGTTTAGAACATTTTCAGACTACTCTGTATAGTTATCAGTTCAGTACAGTATCTTAGACTCAGTATTTCAGATTTAGGTCATGTCTTTGATCATCAGACAGGGTCATCTTGACCATCTTAGCATATTTAGATCTTTCAGTGCAATACTTTAGTTGGTCATTGAATGTCATTTCAGTTTAGTTATTTACTTTCAGTATTATGTTTCCCCCTTCTTACTCAGTACATTCAAAAGTATTGATGCATACTTCCTATGTTGTATCATTTTATGATACATCCATAGGTTCTCAGTCTCAGCACCGTTAGCCAACCTCGTTCAGATTTTCCCAGCAGCGTCAGTGGTGAGTCCTCATATTCCGAGGATGAAGATCATTTCTTACAGTTCTGTTTCTTTTACTTAGATTTGGAGTTATTTGGGGGCTTGTCCCAACAACTCATCAGTTGTAGTGGCTTTCAGACATATACATGATTTCCAGACTTTTATCGGATTTTCGGTTGATTGTAAACTTTATGATTCAACTTTATTTATCATAAAATTTTTATAGTAGTATTTTAAAGCTTCCGCTAGTTATGCTTACTCAGAAGGATAGTGTATGATAAATCAGAGGTTGACTTGGGGTTACTTGTGACTCTAAGTACCGTGTCCTGTCCAGGGTGTAGACTCAGGTCGTGACAAGATGGGGTCCTAAACCTAATATAATTGATATACTCTATCCCTTGTATTCTGCACCCTATCTGAAACATATTGGGCCAAAGAATAAAACCTGACACTATATTCGTGAATACTCATGCTGCCCTGCTTTAGGTACAAAAACTTATTAACACGAACCCGTTGAAGTTCCCGTGGAAAGTACTGATCCGTAAAAGCTAGGGATTTAGGCTCAAAACCCACGGGCACTAGAGCTCTCAAAAGTATTTCCCTTGGACCCTGCCATTAGTTTTAACAGTTGATTTTGAAATGTCACTACTCGAGTTAGCCTCTGAAATGATTTCTCAAAATCTCGTCCCTTTGATATACCTAAAGGTGCTGGAGGATAAACAACTCTACCTCCTCCAGACTCTACTAGAACTAGGACAACATGAGGGGCCGAATCCCTTTCCATGGTAGCAATGACTGGAACTAGAGAACTGTAACATGGGGAGTAAGAAAAACTCACGTTGAGCTTCTAATCTATCTCTCATATTGGCAGGAGGGCGACTGGGACCCTTTTCAGCATCAATGCCAACAAATCTCGTAGCCATCTGCCTTACTACAGGTGAATTCTGAAACATAGGCACGATTTAAATTTCAAACACCTCTTACATCTTTGCTCTATAGCACGATCTATTAATGAACAAAGTGAAACAACTCCTAAATGCCCTATAGCCTCCTGATTATAAGTATGGTACACAACATACCCATAAGCAAGATTCTATTAGACACGGCTTATGGACTCCCTAGGACATGACTTCGCTCTGATACCAAGTTTTTCATGCCCTAAAACTGTGGGAGGGTGCAACTAGCTCTCGATACCTGACTGACCCAGAAGTCGACTATATATCATCTATAACTATAAAACCTAGGCCTTTCAAGCAACCTGTCACGATCAATTGGAGTAAACATCTGGACCCATAAGGTCTCAACTACCACAAATAAATAATGAAATTCCAATAAGTCCATGACTATGCTAAACCAAGCAACGGAAATCCAACAAGGCCACAAATTGAATAATACTATACATACTAAGTCCACAAAGCCTCTAATGAGTAAACTGAGCTGATGGTCGGAACAGGGCTCCGACCTACCCGTAACAATAACTCAAAACTCAACATGAAATAACTAATCCCTAGATCTAGGAAGAAAGGAGCATACCAATACATCCGCTGATCTCACGAACCGCTACTACAACTAGCAATCCCAGCCTCTACCTGCACCTGCGCCACGAACACAGGTCCCCAGCCGAAGGGATGTCAGTACGAATGAAATGTACTAGTATGTAAGGCTAAAAATTGTAAATATATAAGATAGAAATGCTAACTGAGCCAGAAATAAGGAATAGTAACAACCTGAAATCCTAGAAACTGAATCCTGACAATAAATCAATACTGAAGTGCAAATGCAACCAAGTAATGCACAAGAAAAGTTATAACTGTAATGTCGGTGGCCAACCGAAGATAAAATTCATTTAAAAGTGCCTCCAGCTGATGTACCATACCAGGGTAAAATAAAAATATCTCCAGCTGGTGTACCATAGCAGGGTAAAATAAAAATACTCCAGCCGATGCATCACACCAGGGTAAAATAAATATATATCCAACCGGTGTACCATAACCTAGGTAAAATAAAAATATCTCCAGTCGGTGTACCATACTGGAGTAAAATAAAAATATCTCAATCATAATCATGAATGGAGCTAATAGAGCTTATACTGAGTCAATTTAACACATACGACATTGAAATGACAAATGTCTGATCTGTGGCCATAATAGGTCTCTTTCATAACATATAATGCGAGTGAGCACATATACCATGCAAAATTAGCAAATATTCACATATATCACGTAAAGCTGTCAAATTATATAGAAACGTGTTGACTCAGTGACTCGATGGACCTTTAGGACGTTTAGACAACGTAAGAATTTTAGTAGGCTTACAAGCAATGTCCTACAAATAATCTTACCAATTTAATGTATAGCTTGAGTAGAAGCACATAGATTCTCATTTCTATACAATCCTTTAACATCTAAGAACTACACATACACACACACACACACATACACATACTTCCCATAGGGTGGTTCCTTTACATGTATCAATAACTATACACTGGAATTCTATTATCAAACTTATCACGTCGATGAGCACATATAGTTCTTAATTCATTTGTCTTATTTTCAGGAAAACATGGAAATTATAACTTGGAACTTAGAGTTATTTGTCATAACACTTAGCATATACATAGAGTTGAGAGCTGAACTACAGACATACAACGTATGATATTACTATATAACGTATAAACTAATATTTAGTTAACCGAGTGACCTCTAGGAGACTTCCTGGTATTCAAAGTTCTGAGCTTAACTGATCATTATCATAGCATGTGCTTATACTTACCTAGACATTAGGAACATTGGCACGTGGGAGAATCTCTCCTCTGAATTTAGGGAAATTCAAATGATAACTCAACAAGAGCTGAATATATAGATGTATGACTTGAATATAACTGAAAGAATTCAACTATATGTTATAATATGAAATCCATATACTTTAAGACTTCTTACCAGAAATTCTTATAATGACTTGTATGCAACTTCAAATATTTGACTGAGACATTAGCATGATTCTCAAAATATGATTTCTTGAAAACTGCTTAGATTAGCATAGCACATTTCAACATAACAAGGAATGTGAAGACATAACTTAAGAATCTGAGATTGGGATTTGTTCATCTTGGGAACTCATAAGCAACTCTCTATGTGCTTCCTTACAGGCAAAAAAAGACTTATAGCCGTAATTCGGACGATGCTAGATTAACATACACAAATGTGCAATTATCTGAGGAGCTTAAGAAAACTTACATAATTATAAGTGACTTAGAATCTCCTAGGATTACCCTTTTCAAACTTGGAAAATAATTTCAACACATAGAATGGATAACTTAACAGAATCGTTTGAAAACATAAAGAAAAACATCTCTTTAACTTGAGTTACTATCTCAAAAACATTCAATTCTAATCATTTCATAAGATGTTAATACTTTACTGGCCATTCATGAGCTTAACACATAATGAACAGAAAAAACTTTATTTATAACTCTTTTACTAAACGTCTTCAGAACAGTTAATCTTCCTAGCTGTTTGCCTAACTTGTTCACAATCGTAGCCCGTATCATCTAATTTAACAACCTTTAGCTCTACTTTCCTTATTAATATTAAATTCTTTGACAAACATTATCTACTCTACACTCAAGTCTTTATTCTCGTGTTCATTATTCCATCAATTCTTATACGCACTTACCTCTTTACCTAATTGACAACTTTACTTGCTAAACCTCGTCTTGCTTATATTTTAACGTTGTACAAAGGTTCTAGAAAGAAATTACGGGTAGAGAGCATACTACTCACATATTACCTTAAAAGGTCTAACATTTACTCTCATCTTCTCTTTTTATAACGTCTCAAAAAGATTAACAACTTAGCCACACTTTTGTCGTTAACATATATCGACTTAGCTTATTCGTTACGCAGCGCTTGCTTAGCTTTAAGGAGGGAAAACATAAAATCTCATTTTTACCTTAAGCACTTTAAAACATAAACTTATATGAGGGAATAACCATATTATGAAAACTTCATTTCAATAAGCATGTTTACCCTCAATCGTCTTAGGGTCATCTTCTTAGCTTAAGTTCGATCACACATCGTCGTCTTAACATTTCTTACCAATTTCATTAAGTGACCAGATATTAACATATATTCAATATCACATATGAAATATACTACAAAGGACCAGCTCACGGTGCCCATGTTAAGGAGACTTCAGACTCGATTGACAACTATGACATCAATTATATAACAATTACATCTTTCGCTTGACATTTTTTCGTTTCAACAATTCTTAATGATTAAGCTTTATGCCAAGTACTTCCAACCCTTTGGAAAGAATCATACGTTCCTCAATATAATTTTAAAAACATAGGAATATTGATCCTTTCAAGGACTTAGTTTCGTGCTTGAAAAATAAGAAAAGGAACGCCTTTACATACCTTGGCACGTCGACTCTAATTTTGCCGAAAATCTTCCTTTCAAGCTTACACCTTAAGGCTCCTTCCAAGTCCAATTTACAAATACAACAAGCAGCAATTTCACTTCACCAAAGTTTTGGAAAAATTGGGCAGCAACATGCCACAAAAACATAAAAAGAAACAACAACACAATACTACAACATTCTCTAAGTTTTAACCTCATAAACTCAAAGAAATCAAAAAGGGAATTACTTACCCTTTCTTGGAGACGTTATTAGCTACAGTAGGAGTAGAGTCCTACTTTTTCCTCTTCCTAGACAGGTAAAAATGCAGCAACACTACAATCAACAACAAGAGAATAACAAGCCATGACTTTCTTCCAAGGGTCTCCCAAATCCCAAAAGAGACAAGAGTGAAGATTTTTACCTGGGACATCTTTTCACCATGTGATTGAGCTTCTAGTTCCGTGAATTAAAAAATGAGGTGAAATGGAGTAGAAATGAGCTTTTTAGCTAAAATTACTTCATATAGGCGGGCTGGGCGGTACACGCGTGCGGCACCCGTGCGACGTACCCTCGCGCGCGCGCACGCCTGCCTGCTGCCTGCCTGTGTCGGCGCCCATGCGCCGCAGCGCTTCCCTGCTGATAGTGTTTTCTTCAAACAAGCATAACTTTTTACTCCGAATTCTGATTGATGAACGGTTTGTTTCCTTGTAAATTAGATTCAAATAACTTTCATTTGATTGGCTATAGGACTTCTAAATCATTATATATTTGGAGATATGTCCATTTAAAGTTGACCCATACTTACAAACTTCACATACTCTTTGTTTTTCCCTTTGCACATGTTTCCCTCCTCATCTACGGCCAACATAAAAACCCATAATTTCATTAATATGACATATAACCATCAAATAATTATCAAAAAAAATTTTAGGGTGTAAAACCAACAAGCTCATAAGTATAATGTATCCAAAAATTAAGTTAAGTCAAATATAGATTGATAAAGCGATTGTGCTAGAACCACGGGACTCAAGGGATGCCTAACACCTTCTCCTTGGTCAATAGAATTCCTTACCAGTTTTTTATATTCGCAGACCAAAAAAAAAGAGTAATTTCCTTTTGATTAGGGATTCAAAAAGGTGATTTCGAACACCAAAACTCAATTCTAAGAAAATAAAATTAATCTCTTTTCAATAGGTAACTTTAATTGAAAAAACCCTTTGAATAATAAAATTTGCTCTTCATTATTTTGGAAAAGAGCTTCACTATAAATGGAGAGCGATAGCTCTAGCAACTCCTCTACTGGGGATTTTTTTAAATACAAATAAAAATTCGAGGTTTATGTGTCGATTTTATTTGACTTTACTTGATTTTGGATATTTATTATATATATGTCGGCCTAATTTACTACTTGACCACTCATTTACTTCTTCGATATTATTTGAATTTTCTTATAAATTGTCTTCTTTCACGAACCCACCTGAGTCTTCTAACAGTCACTTCACACTTTGTTCACTCGGAGATGCGGTTACGCTCCCAAACCTTTCTTTGAGATACCATAGATTTGGTTATGCTTTTTGGGAAGGATATTTTAGAGACACATGTTTTAGGATGGGGAGGACCTATAATGAGGTCGGAGAGTGCTGCTAACGATAAGCGGTCCCTTCCCGACTCGAGTTGTTCGCTTGTTTTACAATCATTCTAGAAACCTATTCCATTAGGATATTAAACCTAGTATAACAAGCCACATGCAATGATATTCCTAATAGGCTTCGATTTATCTGCATTATGTGCATTTCACTTAGCAAGACTCGGCACAGGGGTCGGGTCCATCTAGGATAGGTACCTCTTTTATTTGACCAACATGTGCATATTATGTACTATTTTTAATATTATTTGGGGAGGTTTATTTTATTATTGACTGACTTTTAGATTAACTGATGAAATAGAAGAGAGAAGTATTTCCTTAATCTTTATGCCCGTTTTGTTAAGATCTAAATTTACCCGATCTTGACTTTTCAACAACAAAAAAATTCTTATCTTAGAAGTTCTTATGTGTTCCTTAAAAACGATAATTTTAAAAAAGAAGTTTATCTTTCTTATCAAAAATTATAAAGATTTTTCATTATTTATTTATTTATTCTCTTTTTCGCATAGCTCTTAAAAAAATCAAATCAAAAAACTTTTCTTTCATATCCATCTTATAAACAAAAAAAATTATATTTTTCAAGGCAGATTACAATCTTTCAATACTTTCTTAAACTGTCCAATCTGGACAAACGGACACACATCTGATTCTCCTCTTTTGATGCAAGATATGTAGGCAACCCTTCGCAGGTCCGGTGATCCTTAAAATAAAAAGAGTTTTGAAAAAAAAATCAATCCTAATATAATTGCTATCTCTACGAACCAGTTAGTTTAAGGTGGTTGGTTTGTGGTATACTGTCAAAGCACCGCTACTTCACAAAATTGAAAGGAAAAGTACCGATAGACGAAGATATATAGAACTACTTTGGTTATGATGTCCTTCAAAGTCAATTGGTTAAACAGGAAACAAGGTCACTTGAGGAAGTGAGAAGTTTGAAATAATAATTGGCTCATGTGTATCAGCTTGGATGACTGCTCATCCTCCGCCTATGCAACCCTAGGATTTCTTAGAGGGTATTCTTACCATACAAATTTCTTCCCAACATCCACCTCCAGAACAATTGACCCTCTTTATCCTCTAGGAATTTTTCCAGCCTATAATCTTCCTACCATTGTGAGTACTTCCACTGTACGACCTCCAGCTGCACCACCCAGAAACACCCCTTCAGTTGTACCCGCTACTTCTGTTTATACAATCCCATAACCATCTCCCATACCTAGGACCAACAATGAGTCTCAGCCTAATGCTTACGATAGTCAGTATTATTCTCTAAAAATGACCTTCAGGAACCCTAGCCCATATAATCATAATTCTCAATATGATTAACTCGTCGAGAATTAAAAGTCGAATAGGACAGGGAGCAGGATGAGATATTTAGGAAGGTCAAAAGCTTGGAACAAGCCCTAAGAAATATACAGGGTATAGGAGGCCCGATAAATGTGTCTTACAAAGATTTGTGTGTTTTCCTCGATATTCAATTATGGATAGATTTTAAAATGCCAAATTTTGAATTGTACAATGGGAATGGAGACCCGGTTGCCCATTTGAGGGATTATTGTAGCAAGATGAGAGCAGCAGGAGGAAAAAATGAGTTTTTGATGGCTTATTTTATTAAAAGTTTGAATGTGTTGGCCTTTGAATGGTACACTCATCAGATTCTAGTAAGTGGAGCATATGGGATGACATGGCTCAAGCATTTGTCCCACATTTTTAGTATAATATAGACATTGTTCCAGATCGTGTTTCCTTGACCAAAATGACAAAGAAGACTAATAAAATATTTTGTGAGTATGGAATTAGATGAAGAGAGCAAGCTGCTTTAGTTAGTCCACCAATGGAGGAAAATGAGATGGATGATTACCTTATTCAAGCTCAAGATCCCACTTATTTTAGCTATTTAACCTCAGTTATGGATAGGTCTTTAAATGATGTGGTGAATATGGGAGAAATGGAGGAAGAAAGATTAAAGTCGAATAAAATATTAAGTTATGATGCTTTAAGAGTGACTACACAAGCAATTTAGAATGGTTAAGAAATATTTGAGATCAAGAAGAAAAAGGATGATGTTGCTATGGTCACGCAAGGACCAAGACAAGGTCCCAAGAGAACACCACATCACTATACCCAAAACTATATTCAAGCTTCATCCCAAAAACTATTACCCAATGCACAACCCTCAATACTCTACCGTCCCACCTCAATATGCAGTTATAGTACACAACCATATGCCTGACCATCAAGTCATCCCCAATAGTGAGAACCATCATATCAAAAACCTCATCCTTCTCCTAAGAATTTTTGAGCACCCTATAACCCTCATCCAACGCAGGAATATGGAGGGGATCAGAGGCCTAAGGACAATTTTACGCTACTTGGAGATTCTTACACAAGTTTTTTTTGAGAAATTGAAATGTTTGAACATGATATGGACAATTCATCCAAATTATACAAATCTACGTGTGAGAGGTTTAAACCCTATCACGTGTTGTACATACCATTCTGATGCTCCTAGATATAGTATAGAAGATTGTCGAACTCTGGAAAAGGAGGTAGAAAGGATGATCCAAGAAAAGATGATTGTGGTGCAAGATAGTGAACCCCAAAATATCACTCAAAATCCTCTGCCAGCACATAATGATGAATTTTTTTTTGGGATGATATGTGTTGAAAAGGAGTATAATGATTCTTTCAAGTCAGTTGTTGCAAAATCTTCGACATTGACTCTGAATTCTAGCATTGACGATAGCTTGGTTAGAAGCATCAAGGGCCTACTTGCGAAGAAAACGCATTTGAAATCAGTGGAGGTTTTGTTAAGGTTGACGTGCAAACTGGTGGCTAAGATGTCAAACTTGGTAGTTGGAAAGGCACTCCGCTCATTTCTAGAAAGGAGTATTGGTAGTTGTTTTGTCATTATTTTTGTTATTTGGTTATTTCAGGGTTGTAATCTAGATTTTATTTTGTTTGATTTAGTGAGTCAAACCCTTCTATCCTTTTTATTTTGTCTGTTTGGTGACTGTTATTATAGTTTTGTTAGTTGGGTTATTGCAGGATTGTAACCTAAAATTTAGTTTGTTTATTTCATTGTCAAACCCTTCTATCCTTTATTATTTAATGAAATATTTCTATTTTTGTGTAATTTTAATCCATTCTGCTTAGCTCTTCTTGTATATATTTCTTTGCATTTTAGTTTTGATATTATGATATGCATGTGGAATTTCTGGCGAGATCTTAAAGTCCTATCTAATCATGGATCACATGCACCAAATAAGTTCGAAATTGAAGAAAAATATTTGAGAAAATAAATAGAGAACTAAAATATTTTGCCAGTCGTTTGAAGTCTAACTTGAATGATATTGAAGTAATCACTTTGGAAATAATGAGAAGAATATCAAGATATAACAAAAAGGTGTATCTCAAGCAATTTGAAGTAGATCAATCAAATGAGTTGTTACACCCCATAAGTTATTGACACTAAGTTGGCCTATTCGCATGTTGGTTAAGAGTTTTAGAATGTCATACGTGCGAGAAAAAGGCCCGGGGAGAGACCGGACAAGTGCCAAGTCAGAGCGTCGCTAGGCAAATGCGACTTATATATGCGATTTATAAATCGCATTCGACAAATGCGACTTAAAGGCTCCAAGTATATAAGGCTCGCACTTCATTTTAAATCATTTTACCTTCATATAATTTCTAGTAAACGAACAGAAACAAATGGGAACGAAGGGTTTGATTAAATTTCCTTCCGCTTACGCCATCAAACGCAGTACAAACTCAAATTAACTTCGGGTAGTGAAGTATAAAGCTGCAGGGAGCATTCCTACGGAGTTAGTTTCGTGAAATTTGGTCGGCGAATCATCGTCACGCTGAGACAAGGTAAGTGAAATTGCTCCAAACTAGTGTTAATATACTCCCATCATTAAAGTGTGTATTTCTCCCTTCTAGACTTCCGAGAAATAGCGAGTTTTCGATTTTTCTTCGATAAGTCGAAGAATAGGCAGTAGGTATATCCATAAGTATGGTTTATTTTCAAAATAATAGTAGAATTAATTCTATTCTTTCGTGAATATGAATACAGTTGGGAGAAATAGCAGAATACTAGTCGAGCTATGTCAGTTAATCAGAAAGTCGGCAGTTGAGGTACGTAAAGCCAGTTTCTTTCGGCAAGCTAGTAGTTCTAGTATAGAAAAATAGTACGAATTTCAGTAGAGTGTTTCAGAAGTCGTATATTATGTTCAGTATGAAATTTAGTGAGCATGTTAGAAATATAATACAGTGTTCAACATGAAATTCAGTAAAACAGTATAAGTCCCAACAGAATATTCTAGAAATATTATTATAGATTCAGTATATTTCAGTATCAGATTTAGTACATTTCAATATGAGATTCAGAACAGAATACCAGAATATAAATATTATTATCAGATCCAGTATATATATTACATGTGCCTATTGCTATCTGTGGAGACATGATTGTTTTGTGTTGGGCACCCTTAGAGCTTCCTTGACCGCCCAGGGTTAATAGCTGTGTCGAATCGCCCGCCAGAGGGTGAGGATACATTGATCTATGGAGTGGAATGTCGTCCGCCAGCGGACGAAGATGGGAGGTAGATTCCCCATAGCAGGCTGATCAACACTATACCACACCGCTTGTTGAGCGCTTGCGCCTGGGGTGCAGATTTTAGATTTTAGATTTCAGATTTCAGGAGCCCTCCGGACTCAGATACAACTATAGTCAGGGGCCTAGCGAGCCCAAGTTGCATATCCATGGGGCCGGCAGGATGCTCATAGTTACTAGGTGGATGGTATGACCTGGGTACGGGTATATAGATTGTGTGTTGGTTGATACCTTACGACTTATGGGGCTTGTAAGGTTCTTGTATGCTATGTTGTGTTAGTTATTAATAGATAGAAAGTGGACCGCTATGTTATCAGGTATGACTCTTACTCTCTTCAGTAAAGTTACGCTCTTTTCAGTCAGTCTCAGCTCGTCTCCTATTACTTCAGTATCCATCAGTATTATTGTTTGCTTTTAGTTATTTTCAGTTATTTCTTTGCATACTCAGTACCAGTGGTGCTGACGCCCATTTTTTGGGGTGCTACATTACTTTCCTGAAGATACTCATAGACGAGGAGCAAATCCCTTGTAGTTCCAGCTAGCGTACAGAGTCTTCAGCTCCTATCATCCGGAGCTTGACAGCTAAAGGTTTGCTTCCCTTTTTGTTTGTACAGTATGGGTAGGCCGGGGCCCTGTCCTGACCATCTTATTATTCTTAGAGGCTTGCGGATTGTATATTCCCTGTGGTTAGTTGTACCGGTCGTGTGGGGCCGTGTGTATGTTTCAGTTTGCATGTGATGGCCATGTGGGGCCTTGTTCAGTTGTCAGTTGGTGACCTTGTTGGTCACAGATCAGTTCAGCACTTGATTATACTTTTCAGTGATAACTAGTCAGCATGGTGGCCTTGTCGGCCCGCGTAGGTTCCCTTATGCTCAGTTGTTCTAGTTAGCTGTTATATTCCTACATTTTTTTATATGACTATTCAGACGGAGGTTGTATTTACAACCGTTATATAGCCCGTTGTTTTCATAAATCCAGAATTAGAGCCAGCCTGGCACCAGAAGTGCTTAGGCTCAGTAGTCCAGCAGTTCAGGACCTAGTAGAGCACCAGGTGCCAGTCATGCCTCCCAAGGCGGGGCGTGACAAACTTGGTATCAGAGCAGGTCGTATCCCAGGGAGTCTGCAAGCCATGCTAAGTAGAGTTTTGTCTATGGATGTGTTGTGCACCACATACCATAGGCAGGAGGCTGCAAGGCATGATAGGATGGTTACTCTTTCTTCACATTCAGTCGTGCCATAGAGCAGTACAGTATAGAGTTGAGTCCCTAAAGCTTATTATACTCTTTGTTTACAGATAAAATTTCAGATCAGTGACATCCTATCGCAGGCAGCAGATTGGACATAACAGCAGGAGAGGGTACCAGCAGGATGCCTCAGTCTCGTTTAGAATCAGCTCGATCTGAGGGCGATATAGAGGCATCGTCTCGACCTTCTCAACAGTCTCCACCCCATCAGGAGCCACTCAGGACGACACCACCTCGAACAGTTCCTATACCTACACAATCTGACCAGGAGGTCAGGACTGCAGTAGTTATGTTAGCGCAAATCAATGCCACCTACAGCGACAGAATCATCAGGTGGGCTTGGTAGTTCGAGGGTCCGAGAATTCCTAGCACTAGGTCCCCACAGTGTATCGGGACAGATCGAATAGAGGACCCCTAGGACATCCTAGATCAGATGCAGAGGATTTTCCGGGTAATGCATGTTACATCTACAGAGTCGGTCGAATTGGCGGTATTTCGACTGCGGGATATTGCTGTGTTGTGGTATGAGAGTTGGGAAAGGGCTCGAGGGAGAGATGTTGCCCCTCTGACTTGGTCCAGCTTTTCAGAGGCCTTCCTAGACCGTTATCTACCACGAGAGATCCGACAGGCCTGGATGGACCAGTTTTTAAACCTGGAGCAGGGGGCGATGAGTGTTCGAGAATACGCACTGCAGTTTGATTCTTTGTCCCGATATGCTCCAGCCTTTGTAGACACCATGCCATCAAGAGTCCACCGGTTTATTATGGGGCTGAACCCAGAGTATATTGAGGCCTGTATGATAGCTACTTTGCGGGAAGATTGGATATTGCTCGAGTACAGGCTTTTGCTCAAACTATTGAGGGCCTCAGACAGCTGCAACAAGATAGAAGACGAACAAGTTAGGAACAGGACTGCAGGGACAGTTCAGATGAGTTACAGGGGGATATTCGTAGAGGGCCTAGGCCACGGTTATCAGATAGGCCACATAGACCCCCCCTCCATCACAGCAGCAGAGGGGTAGATTCAGTCGCCGAGGACAGTCAGAGTCTGGCGGAAGTTCTCGAATAGTAGATTCACCCCAGCAGAGGAGGGTAGAACAGAGCAGGTATACACCACCACTTTTCCCTATTTGTAGTCGACGCCACTCTGGAGCTTAGAGATATGGCTCCATAGGGTGTTATATATGCGGATAGGAGGGTCATGTGATGAGAGATTTTCCAGCCAGGGGTCAGGGTGACCGGGATAAACAGGACAGGGCATCAGCAGGGTCGCGAGCTCCAGCAGCCCCGGTAGGGCGCAGGCCCTCAGTTTCAGCAAGTAGAAGCCGAGGTAGATCAGGGGCCTCTTGTTCAGGTGCGAGCCCAAGTCGTACCTATGCATTACTAGGGAGACAGGATTCAGAGGTGTCTTCGGATGTTGTGAAAGGTATGATGACTATTTGCTCTCACCCTGCTTATGTATTAATCGATCTAGGATCTACCTTGTCCTATATTACCCCGTTAGTGGATCGAAAGTTCAGTATTGTACCAGAATTGCTTCGGCAACCCTTTTCAGTATCTACACCCGTCGGTGACTCTATTATAGCCACAAGGGTTTATCGAGGGTGTACAGTAGAGGTTGCTAATCGTCAAACCATAGCAGATTTGGTAGAGTTTGAAATGGTTGATTTTGACGCCATTATGGGTATAGATTTATTAGCTCCATGCTATGCCAATGTAGAATGCTGGACCAAGACGGTCCGATTCCACTTTCCAGGGGAGGTTGTATGAGAGTGGGAGGGCAGTACAGTTATGCCAAAAGGTAGGTTTATTTCCTATCTTCGGGCGAGAAAATTGATAGCCAAGGGGTGCATTTACCACATTGTCAGAGTTCAGGATGTTCGGGTAGAGCCTCCGACTCTCTAGTCTGTTCCAGTGGTTAATGAATTCCCCGATGTATTCCCAGATGAGCTACCTAGTATTCCCCCAGAAAGGGAAATAGACTTTGCAATTGATTTATTACCAGGCACTCAGCCCATATCAATTCCCCCTTATCGCATGGCTCCTGCTGAACTCAGATAACTAAAGGAGCAGTTGAAAGATTTGTTAGACAAGGGCTTTATCAGGCCGAGTACTTCACCTTGGGGTGCGGCAGTTCTGTTTGTAAGAAAGAAGGATGGTTCCCTCCACATGTGTATAGACTATCGACAACTGAATAAAGTTGCTGTCAAGAATAAGTATCCGCTTCCCAGGATAGACGATCTGTTTGATCAGTTACAGGGAGCTAGATATTTCTCCAAAATTGACTTAAGGTCCAGATATCATCAGGTTTGGGTTCGTGAAAGGGATATTCCAAAGACTGCCTTCAGGACCAGATACGACCATTTTGAATTCTTAGTCATGTCCTTTGGGCTAACGAATGCTCCAGTCGTGTTTATGGACCTGATGAACAGTATTTTCAGGCCATACCTGGACTTGTTCGTGAAAGTGTTTATTGACGACATTCTTGTGTATTCTCGCTCAGAGGCACACCACCGGGATCAGTGCTCTAGATTCTCAGGGACCGTCAGCTATATGCCAAGTTCTCGAAATGTGAATTATGGCTAAATTCAGTAGCCTTTTTGGGTCATATCGTGTCAGATGCTGGTATACAGGTAGATACCCAGAAAATAGAAGAAGTAAAAGCATGGCCCAGACCTACCACTCCGACCGAGGTACCTAGTTCCTGGGGTTAGCAGGGCACTACAGGAGGTTTGTTGAAGGATTTTCCACCTTAGCAGCACCTCTGACTAAACTGACGCATAAGACAGCAAAATTTCAGTGGACTGAGGTATGTGAGCAAAGCTTCCAGGAATTGAAAGACAGGCTAACATCAACTCCAGTGTTAGCATTGCCAGAAGGTACAAAAGGTTATGCAGTTTACTGTGACGCTTCGGGTGTTGGGTTAGGATGTGTGTTGATGCAGCATGGTAAAGTAATTGCTTATGCTTCCAGAAAGTTGAGGAAACATGAAAAGAACTATCCTACCCATGACCTGGAATTGGCCGCAGTGATTCACGCCTTGAAGATATGGAGACATTACTTGTATGGCGTCCACGTGGATATTTCCACTGATCATAAGAACCTACAGTATATCTTCACCCAGAAAGAACTAAACTTGCGGCAGCGTCGCTGGTTAGAGCTATTGAAAGACTATGATGTGAATATTCTGTATCACCCAAGAAGGGCCAATGTGGTGGCAGACGCACTTAGCCGTAAGTCTATAGGGAGTTTGGCATACTTACAGCCTGTGCAGCGGGAACTAGCCCAGGAATTGCATCAGCTAGCTAGTTTAGCCGTTCGTGTAGCAGAAATAGAGGATAATAGAGCGGTAACCCAGAACACCGCAGTGTCGTCTTTAGTCGTGGAAGTAAAGGAACGGAAGTGTGAAGATCCTAGCCTAGTTCAGCTAGAAACAGAGTTCAGCAAGGAGAGGTGACTGATTTTCAGACAACCGAGGATGGGGTATTGTGATATAAAGATCGCCTTTGTGTTCTAGATGTTGCAGGGCTTTGCTAGCAGATTATGTGCGAGGTACATTATACCCGTTATTCTCTCCACCCAGGTTCGACGAAAATGTACCATAATATAAAAGAAATGTACTGGTGGCCAGGAATGAAGAAGGGGATAGTAGAATTCATAGCTCAATGTCCCAACTGCCAGCAGGTAAAAGCTGAACATCAGAAACCAGGCGTACTGACTCAGGATATAGCTGTGCCTCTATGGAAATGGGAAGTAGTAAAAATGGATTTTGTAGCAGGATTACCCCGCACCAGGCGTAGATATGATTCGATCTAGGTGATTGTTGACAGACTGACAAAATCAGCTCATTTTCTGCCAGTAAGAGCTACCTTTTCCGCCGAGTATTATGCTGAGATGTATATCAGAGAAATAGTCAGGTTGCATGGTGTTCCAGTTTTCATTATCTCTGAAAGAGGGGCACAGTTTACAGCTAAATTCTGGCAATCATTTCAGAGAGGCTTGGGGACGCATGTTAACCTGAGCACAACTTTTCATCCTCAGACAGATGAGCAAGCAGAACACACCATTCAAACGCTCGAGGATATGTTGTGAGCATGTGTGTTGGATTTCGGAGGTAACTAGGATGAACATTTATCACTCCTTGAGTTCTCCTATAATAACAATTACCATTCAACTATTCAGATGGCGACTTATGAAGCATTATATGGGCGAAAGTGCAGATCTTCAGTTGATTGGTTTGAGGTAGGAGAATCAGCATTGATTGGGCCAGATATCATTCATCAGTTAGAGGAAAAAGTAAAGCTTATCAGAGAACGTTTACTGAGTGCTCAGAGCCGCCAGAAATCTTATGCTGATATGCGGCGCAGAAACTTGGAATTTAATGTGGGTGATTGGGTGTTTCTGAAAGTTTCGCCGATGAAGGGTGTAATGAGATTTGGCAAGAAAGGCAAGCTCAGCCCGATGTTTGTTGGGCCTTATCAGATTCGCCGAAGAATAGGCCAAGTGGCATATGAGTTAAACTTACCTCCAGAATTAGAATTTGTCCATCCAGTTTTCCATGTATCAATGTTGAGAAAGTGCATAGGAGATCCCTCCAGAATTTTCCTAGTACAAGATGTTCAGGTTACAGAGGAGTTGGCCTATGAAGAAGTTTCAATAGCCATACTAGACCAACAGATCCGCAGATTAAGAACTAAAGATGTTGCTTCTGTCAAAGTATTATGGCGTAACAGGAACCAAGAGGAAATGACTTGGGAAGTAGAAGAAGATATGAAAGCCAGAGGGTGAGGATACGTCGCTATATGGAGTGGCATGCCGTCCGCCAGCGGACGAAGATGGGATGCAGATTCCCCTTAGCAGGCTGATCAGCACTATACCATACCCCCTGTCGAGCGCTTGCGCTCGGGGTGCAAATTTCAGATTTCTGATTACACATTTCAGATTTCAAATTTCAGGAGTCCTCCGGACTCAGATACAGTTGTAGTCAGGGGCCCAGTGAGCCCAAGTGCATACCCAGGGGGCTGGCAGGATGCTCATAGTTACTATGTGGATGGTATGACTGGGTGGCTGGTACGGTTCTTGTATGATATGTTGTGTTAGTTATTAATAGATAGAAAGTAGATCGCCATGTTACAAGGTATGACTCTTACTCACTTTAGTAAAGTTACGCTCTTTTCAGTCAGTCTCATCCCGTCTCCTATTACTTCAGTATCTATCAGTATTATTGTTTGCTTTCAGTATTTTCAGTTATTGCTTTGCATACTTAGTAGCAGTGGTACTGACGCCCGTTTTGGGATGCTGCATTACTTGCCTGCAGGTACTCATAGACGAGGAGCAGATCCCTCGTAGTTCCAGCCAGCGTACAGAGTCTTCAGCTCCTATCATCCGGAGCTTGACATCTAAAGATTTACTTCCCTTTTAGTTTGTACAGTATGGGTAGGCCGGGGCCCTGTCCCGATCATCTTATTATTCTTAGAGGCTTGCGGAATTTATATTCCCTGTGGTTAGTTGTACGGGTCGTCTAGGGTCATGTGTATGTTTCAGTTTGCATGTGATGGCCATGTGGGGCCTTGTTCAGTTGTCAGTTGGTGACCTTGTCGGTCACAGATCAGTTCAGCACTTAATTATACTTTTCAGTGATAGCTAGTCAGCATGGTGGCCTTGTCGGCCCGCATAGGTTCCCTTATACTCAGTTGTTCTAGTTAGCTGTTATATTTCTACAGGTGGCTATAGGCCTAGTTGGCCGGAGGCTGTATTTACAGTCGTTATATAGCCCGTTTTTTTCATAAATCCAGAATTAGATCCATCATGGCACAAGAAGTGCTTAGGCTCAGTAGTCCAGCAGTCCAGGTCCTAGTAGGGCACCAGGTGCCAGTCATGCCTCCCAAGGCGGGGCATGACATGAGCACATGCTTCCTTTTTCTAAGAAGAAGTCAAAAGGGCAAGTGCGATCCAAATTAACATGTGTCATCTATTGTGAAGAAGGTACTACCCAAATAAAGCTATCTAATTAATAAGAATGGAAGAAAAATAACAGACATGTCTAATGATGCAGATGCTCTAAAAGATAATGTATGATTTTCACTTTTTATTCTCAAACTGCATGCTTTGTACTTGACATTTTTAGATTTGACATGGCGAAGGCATTTCATTCTACTATCCAAATAATGTGTCATCCTTTGCTATCCTCTTTGAGACTTAGTTTATTTCTTTCATAACCCTCTTTTGGAATCAAAATAAGGTTAGAAAAAAATTCAAAAAAACAAGAAAGAAAGAAAAGAGTTAAAAAAACCCAACAAAAGAAAAGAACAAGCTTCCGGAACTATGTTCGACTTGATTCTTGCTTCGACAAGATACATAAGCAGCCCTACTCTATGGTTTGGTCCAACCAAGTAAAACATCTATAAATTACCCAGTATTAAAGAAAGTGGGGGTAAAAAAAATATTTATATTTATCTTTTTTCCAAAGAAAAAAAAAAGAAAAAAAAGAGTCGATTCCAAATGTTGTAAGTCTCGGCCCTGTTATTTTAGTGTTATCCTTGAGCCTTCATGTAGGTCTTTCTTTCTAACCTTGTCCAAAATCCATGTTACAATCCAAAGAAAAACCTTTATATCAATTTTTGGGAATGACAAGTCAAGCATGCTTTCTATGTTTATTATCAAACAAGGAGCAATATCAATTGTTTGTACAAAGAATGAAAAATGAAAAGTGAAACAAGAGAGTCTTATTGGTGAAAACCTTCATGGGAACCATAAGGAAACAATGAGTTGAAAGAAGTATTAAATGAGAGATTCTTACTGGTGAAAACACTCAAGGGCACCACAAGTCGACATGCAGACGGCATAAAGATGATGAATTGGAGAAGTTCGTCGGCCAAGATCCTTTGGGACACCAGTAACTGAATGCGAGGATTGGATATAATGCAGAAGTTGGAACATAGAAGCCTGACTTCAAAGTATTGAAAGTGAGACAGATCAGTTCATCCATTTTAAAATGCATGCCATGACATCGAAGATAGCTGTTTTTTTGCAAAGTGCCTCTTCTTTCCTTCTTTTCCCGATCGGGATAAGTCTTATTAAATGTATGTATATATGTATGTATGTATTGGTGTTTTCTTTAATCCTTTTGAAATTAATCTTTAAGTCATTCTTTGTCCAAGCAAGCAAGAAATGATTTTAAAATTTTCTACCAGCTTTTCAATTGCACAAAGAAAAGTCTAATACATCAAGGGTGAATGATTCGAGAAGAAGTATATGCACAATTCTTTGACCATTGACAAGTTTGGAAATTTATATGAATACAATATTCAATAATTGTTGGATTATGGAAATAAAACAACAGATATAAGGTTTGAAGTTTTATAATCAATTATAGATGTCTCCAATGATAAAGATTACCAATATAGGTTGGCCAGGTAACAAGCACAATCTACCTAAGCTGAAACTAGGGTTGAACATGACAACAATAGGAGCAAGCGTCCTCAAAGCCGAGGCCACAAATCGACCACCATTTTTTAAACTCACAATTTTTTTATGATCCTTCTTTTTCTGAAATAGGGGCAATCTTGCTGGCATAAAGGCAACTTCAGAGATTCAAGTTTGTAAAAACAGTTACAGTAAAACCTTTCACTCTTTATCTTTTTATGCATGTATAAATTATTTTATTATTCTCCTAGGATAAACACTTCCTAGTATGAGATTGCTTTTTTTTTCTCCTACGATAAATACTTCTTAGCCTGAGACAATTTCTTTTTCCTCCTTCTCTCCTAGGATAAATACTTTCTAGTATGAGATTTTTATTTCTTTTCTCCTAAGATAAACACTTCCTAATCTGAGACAGTTTTTATTTTTCTTTCTTTTCTCCTAGGATAAATGCTTTCTAGTCTTAGACGATTCATTTTTTCTTTTCTCCTAGGATAAATATTTTCTAGCTGGAGATAGCTATGTTTTCTTTTATCTTGAGACAAACACTTCCTAGTCTGAGATTGCTTTTCTTTTGTTATAGGATAAACACTTCCTAGTCTAAGTTTATTTTTAAAGTTTATAGTTACTAATAACTTACAAAAAATTTTCCATAAAAAACTCAGGAAAAATATTTTTTTTGTGTGTTTCCTTTGTTTTGATGACTTGCAAGGTTTTCCGAGCAAAACATGGACTTGATGTCCAAGGATAAAGTTCCAACACTTTCAGAACATTCAATATCAATGAAAGTCAGAGTCATGCTTTTCAAATGCGTGTAGTGGCTCAGCATCCTGACATCTATTCCTATCCAACTATTGATCAAGAAAACAAGCTTATGAGAATGATTTGTAACTTGCTAACTGAAAAACTGTCCAGGAAACCTCAAGCTTCAAGAATCAAGATTCGAGTTCAAGATACCTATCTTTCAAAACGAGTTCGAAAGTAAAGATCAACATTCAAATTAAAGACTCAAGCCAAGATTCAAGAGAAATGACATAGTAGGATCTTATACTTGTATTTTCTTTTGATTTCTATCTTTCATTTTCATGAAATGAAAAGAGCCGTGGATTGGAGACTCGACATCACCTCACTCAACTCTCCATCTCACTATGTTTCGTCCCCTTTTTACTTTTGGAACTGCACATGACATGATTTTTTATAATCCGAGATATGTAGGTTGTCCAAAACTAGGACTACATGGAATCTTCTTTTTCTTTTCTCATCCCTTTAAAATAATTGTTGGGTCAAAATTTGTCTCGTTGTCTGCTTCTTTATCTGAAACACTTTTCAAGTTTCCAATAAAGGGTAATTTGACCCTCCATGGGGTTACACTATTTTAACTTTAAATATTTCTTTTATACTTAATCTTGATATTTTAAATTTCATCTTATTTTTAGTAGCTTTTTATTCGTGAAAAATTTAAGAAGCACAAAAAACAATTATATTTTTAGAGTACAAGTTTTGTTTCTATTTACAAGAAAAATGACAAAATAAATTTTATTTTAAGTTTTTAAGTTATATAATTTTTTTCCTAGTTTAATTAATTAGCTTTATTATCTTAGTATTTTATGTTTTATTTACAAAAAAAAAAGTAGTATCAAAATTCGAAATCAATGAATGTCTTCCACATGAACATCCATCCCTATCCAATTCACGGTATATTCTATTTTTAGATGAGAATATTCTATCTTTTTTTTACTTGAGCCTTATCTACGTTCCACGCCCCGAGTCTATACCCTGGATGAGACACTGTACTTGGAGTCACAATCAACTCCAAGTCAACCCATGGTCTATTATAACACTGACATTCTGAGTAAATACATAGCAAAAACTTTGAAATAATAAAATAAAACATTTTATGAAAGAGAACTAAATAATAAGTTTTATACAACTGGAAGCAAAACTGAAAATATGAAAGCTCTATAAGTGTCTGAAAGCCGTCTATCTGATGAGTTGTTGGGACAGGTCCCCAGCTAACTCTAAATCTAACTGAAGAAATATAACTGAAAAGTACAAAGGCTCATCCTGGAAAGATGAGACCTCACCAATAATGCAGCTGAAACTTCTGAAAGTAATCTGCTAATGGGGTTGGGACTGAGATCCTACAGTTGTATCATAAGACGATACAACATAAAAGGTATGCGTCAGTACTTTGAATGTACTGAGTAAGTGAGAGAAATCATACACAAGAAATAAAATAACTTAACTAGAAATACATGCAATGACCAACTGAAAATACTGAAACTGAATAACTGTGATATAATGAAGTGGTCAAAATGACCCTGTCTAATGGTTAAAGACATGCTTTAAATCTGAGATACTAATCTGAAATACTGTATTGAACTGATTTGAACTGACTAATCTGAGACTAAACTAAGCCGACTAGTGGGAGAGTCTATAATCGACTTATAACCACGTGAGCTAGACGTGGAGTCCAATGTATCACCCCATCGGTAGGACCAATTGTACCTTTCCAAGGTATAAAGGCACGAACTGAGTGATCACAGGTCTGGGGCCATGAAGCCAATAAAATATATCCTACGGTGGCAACATAGTTCTAGGAACCTGGGTGCGTTGGAACCCCAGTGTGCTCGGTGCTAAGTCCTACTCCCACTGGATAGTCCTAGACTTATTACTAAGCTGACAGCTCAAAACTGAGGCCCTTGACTAAGTCAGTAATAACTATATGTAAGTATCCTAAGAGTCTTATCGGACCAGATTCTGTAACTGGGTTCTAAGACTGGTCAGAGCTGCTTATCTGGAAGTGTCATAACCGTCTAAAGAACAAATTGTAATCTGAAGCTGGAGTCCTAAGGCTGGTCAGAGCTGCTTATCTGAAAGTTTCATGACCGCCTAAAGAACCACTAAAATCTAATACTGAGTCTAATACTGATAACTGGGAAGCATCATGGACACCTTAAGGATTAACTGTAGTCAAACTGATTAGCTGACATTTTCCTAGACAACACTAAGGTTGCTAACAATCTGATTGAGACTAGACTAACATGATTCTGACTGAGATTTTAACATGAGACTAGAATAACATGATTCTGACTGATATTTTAACATAAATTAAATACATGTGTATCCCAAATCTAATAGAACCACACTACAGGGAAAGCTAGTTCAACCCATAAGTTTCTAATTTCTACTGAGTTGTGACTAGGGCTGAATTATGCTACTAGCTAAAATCCTTCACAATTTCTAGAAATAGGGAATAAATAAAAAATCTGAAACCATGAGAAATATTCCCTTTGAATCCACAAAGAAATCTGTATGAAAGCTTTTCACACTTTGAAGCTACAGGGCTATAACTGATAGAGAAGAAATTAGATAAAGTTTTTAGGGATACAAGGGGAAGAACTATTCCCTTGTTGAATTCCCACATACCTGATAAGGAAGTCTGAAGAAATCCCTTGAGAATCTGAGGAGAAGTAGACTTCCCTAGTTCTTGCTATGAGAGTTCTTAAGAGAATTTTACGATTGTTTTCTGAAGGTCTGAGTGCAGAATAAGGGGGGAAATCGTTCAATCCCCCTATTATCTCTGAAATAATTCTTAAAATGTTGTAGTTTAGGGACTAAATAGGTGGGAAATTACAAACATAACCCTGGAAATAAAATCTCAAAAAACTGGTCGATAGGGTCCCAACAGGTCACTTAATGAGTTGTTGGTTGATACCATAACTCATTGGGACATCTCGTTGGTCCCACTTCCTAGGAGTAGAACACACTGGATCTAGAAACGGGGGTCACCATGACTCGTTGGATTAACAAAATGGGTTATTGGTTCCTTCTGTGGCCACTGTAAGAGGAAACCTGGAGGGTCTGACGACGGGTGATAGAATGACTTTCTTGGTAGACCCAACTGGTGACACAATGACACGTTGGTGGACCCAATGGGTCATTGTGTCTAGTCGTTAGGTTTACTAGAAGGATTTTTGAAAATGTCTATGTTGGCATGACGGGTGATGACAATGACTCATTTTGGGAAACAACGGGTCATTGTTTCCACTTGTCGTCATTGGAAGGGGATTTTAGGGTTTTCACCCAATGACTTTCACAACGGGTTGTTGTTTCTAACAACAACTCATTGGTTGAGTCGTGGAGTCCTGGAAAGTGTTTGTGGGCTAGGGAAACCACGACTGATAGGATGACTTGTTGTTTCTCACAATGGGTCGTTCATTGTCTCGTGGGTTCCCGAGAGGCCAAGCCCTGCTGACCACGACTGACACAATGAATCATTGGAGAAGACCATGACTTGTTGTCTCAGTCGTTCTGAGGCATTTTTTCCTAGTTTTTCTTCTAGATTTTCTCGCAATGTCTGAGTCTAGTCTCAAAAAGTTTTGGGGTGTTACATTATCTCCCCCTTGGGATGATTCGTCCTCTAATGAAGACTAAAACTGCTGGACAACTAGGAAAAGAGATGAAATTCCTAGACTGAGACTATGAGATGGTTTTTGAAGGAGTAACAGACTCTGAGCTGAGTTAATTGTACTAACAGAGCTGATGCAACTGGAATGCACATAGAAAATCTAAATAGAGCTGATGAGTACGAAACTGAACAGAGTGCTGAGGAGAAATTTGGTCCATGATGTCGGAACTGAACTGGAAGAGAATAAGTGAAGGTATTTGGCCATCATGTCTGCTTCTGCTTCCCGTGTGGCTCCCTCAACTAGATGGTTCCTCCAAAAAACTTTCACCGAAGTGACTTCTTATTTTCTCAAATTACGAACCTAATGGTTAAAGATCTGAATTGTTACCTTTTCATAAGAGAGACTCTCTTTTATTCCCATGTTGTCTAGCGGCACAACTGAAGTTGGATCACCGACGCACTTCTTCAATAGTGACACATGGAAGACTGGGTATACTGATGCTAACTCTGGAGGTAGTTCTAACTCATATGCCACACTGCCAATTCGCTTCAAAATTCTATAGGGTCCCACATATCTCAGACTGAGTCTTCCTTTCTTCCCAAATCTCATTACCCTTTTCATGGGCGAAATTTTTAAATAAACCCAGTCATTCACTGCAAACTCTAATTCTCTTCTCCTCACATCAGCATAAGATTTTTGATGGCTTTGACCTATTTTCAACCTTTCTTGGATGAGTTGTACTTTCTGCATAGCTTCATGAACTGAGTCTGGCTCGATTAAAGTAGCTTAACCAACCTCAAACCACCCTATAGGAGATCTACACCTCCTACTATATAATGTCTCAAACAGAGCCATATGAATACTGGAGTTGTCGTTCTTGTTGTATGCAAACTTAATGAGAGGCAAGTGGCCATCCCAACTGCCCTTGAAATTGATCACGCACGCTCTCAACATATCTTCCAAGGACTGGATAGTTCGCTCAGCTTGTCAATCTATCTACGGGTGAAAAGCTGTGCTGAGCTTGACCTGGGTACCAAGTCCTTCCTGAAAAGACTTCCAGAAGTGAGAGGTGAAATGAGTACCTCTATCTGAGATAATGGAAAAGGGAACCTCATGAAGTCTGACCAACTCCCAGATATAAAGCCTAGCATAGTTCTCAGCTGAGTCTGTAGTTTTAACAGGGAGGAAATGTGCTGACCTAGTCATGCGGTCTACTATCATCCAGATTGAATTATGTTGCCGACGAGTCTGAGGTAGACATGTAATATAATCCATATTTACCTCTTCCCACTTCCATATGGGTATGCTGATATCCTGACTCATACCTTCCCGGTCTCTGGTGCTCTACTTTGACCTGTAGGCAGTTTGGGCACTTAGCTACAAATTCTAACATATCTCTCTTCATGTTGTTCCACCAGTAAATATCCCATAAATCCTGGTAGATCATAGAAGCACCTAGGTGGATGGAATATCTCGAAGTTTGTGCTTCAGCCAGTATCTGTTGTCTCAAATCACCCACATTCGGTATGCACAACCTATCCTGGTAATGGAGTACACCATCTCCCCCTTGGGAGAAAGCCTCCACTTCTTTTCTGAGAACCGCCTCCTTTAGTTGTAGTATTGGATCTTCATCCTGCCTTAACTTAACTTCAACTACCAACGAGGAAGCTAATCCACTCTGCACCACTACTCCGTCCTCAGCTGTATCAACCAACTGGACTCCTAATCGTGCTAATATGTGGATATCCTTTGCCAGTTCCTTTTTGCCCTCTTCAACATGAGCCATGCTCCCCATAGACATCCTGCTTAGGGAATCATCCACCACATTGGCTTTGCTCGGGTGATATAGCACGCTCATGTCATAGTAATTCAGTAGTTCCAACCATCTTTTATAACGAAGATTCAGATCTTTCTGACTGAACACATACTGAAGGCTCTTGCGATCGGTGAAAACATCCACGTGAGCCCCGTAAAGGTAGTGCCTCCATATTTTGAATGCAAAAACCACTGCTGCCAACTCCAAGTCATGAGTCAGATAGTTCTTCTCATGAACCTTGAGTTGTTTGTAGGCATAAGCTATCACCTTACCCCGCTGCATCAGAATGCAACCAAGACCATCTCTGGAAGTGTCACAATATACCACGAACCTATCTGCTCCTATCAGCAAGGTCAACACTGGAGCGGTAGTAAGTCAAGTTATTAACTCATGGAAACTCTTCTCACACACATCTAAGCATTGAAATTTCACCTTCTTCTGAGTCAGCCTAGTTAGAGGGGATTCTATAGAGGAAAAACTATCCACAAAACGTCGGTAGTAATCGGCTAGACCCAAAAAACTTCTAATTTCATTTGGGGAGGTAGGTATAGGCCAGTCTTTCACCGCTGCTATCTTTTGAGGATCTACCTGGATACCCTCACCCAAGACCACATGACCAAGGAAAGTCATAGACTTCAACCAGCATTCGCATTTGCTGAATTTTAGGAACAACTAGCGGTCTCTGAGTGTCTGAAGCACTATCCTCAGGTGATTAGCATGTTCTTCCTTATTTTTGGATTATACCAGAATGTCATTGATAAATACAATGACGAATATATCTAGATACTGCTTGAAAACTCTATTTATCAGGTCCATGAAAGCTACAGGGGCATTGGTCAGTCCGAAGGACATAACCATGAATTCTTAGTGACCATACTGAGTTTTGAAAGCTATTTTCGGTATGTCACATTCTCTGACTCTCAGCTGATGATACCCCGACCTGAGATCTATTTTAGAGAAACAACTGGCTCCCTGAAGTTGATCGAACAAGTCATCAATCCTGGGTAGGGGATAACTGTTCTTGACTGTAACCTTTTTCAAATGATAGTAATCGATGCACATTCTGAGGGTACCATTTTTTTGCACGAATAGTATTGGAGCACCCCAAGGAGAGATATTGAATCTGATAAAACCTTTATCAAAAAGGTCTTTTAGCTGCTCCTTTAACTTCTTAAGCTCAGCTGGGGCCATTCCGTAAGGAGTGATGGAGATGGGCTGAGTGTCTGGGAGAAGGTCTACACCGAAGTCTATTTCCCGCTCAGGAGGAACTCTGGAAAGATATTCAGGAAACACATCAGGGAACTTACTGACAACTGGAACTGACCGTATAGTTGGGGTCTTAGAGCTAAAATCTTTGACCTGAACTAGATGATAAATACACCCTTCGGAAATAAGCTTTCTGGCCTTAAGATAGGAAATAAGCCGACCCTTAAATGCTGAACTACTGCCCGTCCACTCTAAAGATGGCTCATTAGGAAACTGAAACCTGACGACTCTAGTTCTGCAGTCGACTGAGGCATAACTCTAGTGTAACCAATCCATGCCAAGAATGAGGTCCAAGTTAACCATGTATAACTCTACAAGATTAGCTGGAATGACCTTATTGAAGATTTAGACCGGGTAGTTCCTATACACCTGTCTAGCTCTAACTGACTCACCAACTAGGGTAGACACTGAGAATGTTTCTAAGAGGACCTCTGGATTGATATCGAATTGGACAGCTACATAGGGAGTCACGAACGAGAGGGTGGTTCCTGGATCTAGTAGAGCATACATCTCTAGATGAAAAAGGCATAACATACCTATGACCACGTCAGGTGAGCTCTCCTAATGCTGATGAGAAGATAATGCATAAAAATGGTTTTGGAGCTGGCCGCCATCCATACCTAAAATGTTGGCCTACTGAGTTGGTTGGTCTACTGGAGCTGCTGAAGCGATGGATTATGATCTCCCCCTTCCTGCTGACGGGCATTTTTTAAGCCAATGACCAAGCTTTCTACACCCAAAACAACCCTCTCGGCCCTGAAGACACTCTCCTGGATGGTTCTTTCCACACTTAGGGAAAGCTGAGTAGTTGTAGCGGTTGCTGGCTTTATGAATCTGGGATTGTGAGTCAGATGCTCCACCTCTCCAATCCTTGCGGGACCGAAATGTAGGGGCACTAGCTGAAGTAGTGCTGGAGCCCTCTCCTTTTGCTGCTGCTGCTACTGTTGTGGGCAGCTACTACCGCCAGAACTCTGATGGTCATAATCTGACTGGCCAGTTCTTGCCCGTTTGTTCTCCCACTCCAAGTCTTTTAATTTTTTTGCCTCAATTTGCTGAGCATGAACTATGAGGCTGTAGAGGTCGATTTCATTAATAAACATTGTAGTCCTACACTCCTTGAGGGCCAAGTTCGACACTCCATTAACAAATTTCAGCATACGAGCCCTTGGCTCGGCTACCATCTCTGGAGCATATGTAGAAAATCTTGTGAAATTCAGTGCTTACTCTTTCACCGTCTGATTTCCTTGTTTCAGATTCATGAATTTCACCACTTTAGCCTCCCCAAGATCCCAAGAGAAGAATCGATCTAGGAAGGCTGTAGTGAACTCCTCCCGTTCCACCAGTCCTACTCCCGCCGATCTCCTCTCCTTCCACTGTTCGTACCAGATCCAGTTGGTAGGTAGACAGGTTGGCACTCTCCAAGGAACTGACACCCATAATTCAGGTGATCTTTCTAATCTCAACCACGAACTCATATAGGTCCTCTCCCACCTTAGATCCGTGGAAAACTGAGGGTTCATCAGAGTGAAGTCCCAAACTCGGGCAGCTGCTATAGACCCATTGTTGTTGATCAGAACCACCTGCTGGTTCACCTGATTGGTAACTGTCTGTGCGAGCAGCTGGATAGCTGCCCAGAACTCTGCAGAGGACACTGGATCATCCTGAGGGGCTGTTGGGGCAAGTTGGTGAGCGTTACCATTCCTTCTTCCGTTACCACGTCACAGAGGCATGATTTCGCTGAAAAGAAATAGAGCATGAGTTAGGAGAGCATTTTCGAAATTAAATCTCAACGCACAATAAAGAGTATGAACAAAAGAGAGTTTTCCTAATATCGTCTCGTAGCTTCCCCGTCATAAGTGTGGCGCACTTCACACCAATGAAGAAGACTCTACTCGACGCGGCTTTCAGACATCTTAGGATACTCTAAACCTAGTGCTCTGATACCAAGTTTGTCACGCTCCGAGTCTATACCCTAGACGGGACACGGTACTTGGATTCACAATTAACCCCAAGTCAACCCATAGTCTATCATAACACTGGCATTCTGAGTAAATACATAGCGGAAGCTTTGAAATAATAAAATAAAACATTTTATGAAAGAGAACTAAATCATAAGTTTTATACAACTAGAAGCAAAACTAAAAATATGAAAGCTCTGTCTGTGTCTAAGTTGGCACGACGGGTGATGAAAACGACTAACTGTGAGAAACAATGGGTCGTTGTTTCCACTCGCCGTCACTGGAAGGGGATTTCAGGGTTTTCACCCAACGACTCTCACAACGGGTCGTTGTTTTTTACAACGACTTGTTGGTTGAATCGTGGGGTCCTAGAAAGGGTTTCTGTGTTGGGGAAACCACGACTGACAGGAAGACTTGTTGTTTCTTACAATGGGTCGTTCCTTTTCTTGTGGTTTCCTGAGAAGCCAAGCCCTGCTGACCATGACTGACACAACGAGTTGTTGGAGCTGACCACGACATGTTGTCTCAGTCATTCCGAGGCATTTTTTTTTCTGATTTTTCTTCTAGATATTCTTGCAGTATGTGAGTCTGGTCTTTGAAAAGTTTCGGGGTATTACATTACTACAAAGGGTATTTTAGGAAAGGGAATATACAATTTAACCTAATTCTATATCATATATAATATAGGAAATCTAGCAGCTTGGGAGGGGATTTTTAGACCTAACAAAGTTAGATCTAGGAGGGGCGGTATGTTTTTCCTGGATCCAATCCTCTACCATTTTTTCTTTAACCTTACACTCTAAAGCTTTCCTATAGAACAAAAATAAAAACCCCAACTCCATTAGCTCACTATGAAACGTAGGAAGCAATAATCTAAAAAGAAAAGCTATCATTTTATTCATCTCAAAGACATAGAAAAACCTTTGTTAGCCATAAAATCTTCCGTTAATATCATGAAAAGTCAGTAATATGATCTATAACCATCTGCAGCGAGTTAAGCTCGAGGTCGTACTAGTTTTTGCTGTGTTGAAATCTCCGTTCATAATCCCTAGTTGAGTTTCTGTAAAACTTGGACTAATTCTTTATATATTGAAGAGGCTTTTACTCCATTAAAGGTCTTTTTTTACTCCGTTACTTTTTAATACCATGAATAAATATTTACAAAAATTTAGTGATTGATGTTTGTTGGATTTGAATATTACCGCAAAGATTTTAACATTTAGTTTCACTTCAATATATATTTGATTAGTTATTTGATATGTTCATTCAATAGCCAACAAAATATTGGAATTTAAATATTAAGAGATGAGGTGCAAGAATATAGGTTTGTTTAGCTAATCATGTTCTGCTCATTGTTTCCTTTCACTTTCAATTGTTATATTTACTTAAGCTATTTACTGGCAGTTGATATGTTAGTTCTTTGTTTGTTTATGCTTTGAATTTGACCAAATGATGATTTTAGACATAAGGTTACATGTAAATAAAAAAAACTAAAATATGGATATTGCTTGAAGTTAGACGAGGCTGGATTTTAAGTTCGGATAAGACAGTGATTTGGTCCTAAATAAAAGTATCCACACCCAATTAGTTAATCGCATGTGAGGGTGAGTGAAATTAGTTCCAATCCAGTTATTAAAAGAGAGAATAATTTTCTCAAAAAAGACGAGTGGGTTCTAACCCAAAAGTATTTTAGATTCTTAGCTAATTAATTTAAAGTAATAATTAATGATGAGGTTGGAAAGCACTGCTACCGATAAATCGTCTTAGTAAAATTTATCTACCATATTTGAAGCCGATTTAATGGAAGAATAGACTTTAAGTACGACACATATTTTCTTAGGTGCGAGGAAGTGGGACGATTCATAAATGCCTTAAAAGGCAAGAGATACAAATCAATAATTTGTGGTAAGGCTGAAAAGCGCTTCTGCCAGTATGCTGCACGCAAATAATTTGAGACAGTTCAAACATGTTTAAAAGCGATCCAAGAAGGTGACCCAACAAGCTCATAAACATAATGTATCCAAAAATTAAGTTAAGCCGAATATAGGTTGATAAAGTGACCGTGCTAGAACCAAAAGACTCATGAGATGCCTAACACCTTCCCCTTTGTCAACAGAATTTCTTACCCAGTCTTTTGTTTTCGCAGGCCAAAAAAATAAGAGTCATTTTCTTTTGATTAAAGATTCTGAAAGGTGACTTGGAATATCGAAACTCATTTCCAAGTGGAGATTCTAAGCAAATAAAATTAGTCCCTTCTCAATACGTCACTTTAATTGAAACAATCCTTTGAATAATAAAACCCGTTCTTCGTCAATTCGAATGAGAGCTTCATTAAATAAGGAGGGTGACAATAATGTACTAATTTTATATATGAAAAACTTGTCTTCTAACCAACGACCAAACATGGTGCTATTTATGCAGAATTTTATATCTGTATAACTCATATCTAAACTAGCAATCAAATGACCCTCAATAACTTAACCCTACAAAACTAATTCTTGTGTAAAATAATATATAGATTCTCTCATAACAAATTCATATATTACTAATATTTTCATAACTCTAACCAGCTATGAAATGACCCCTAAAGTTTATATTTTTGTAATACCCCAAAAGTTCCTAAGATCAGACCTGAGGGTTGAAATAGAGAAAGTTGAAAAATCTGCACCAGGTCACAAAACGAGTTGCCGAGTGACTCGTGGTATGACCTAATGGGTTGCTAAGTAACTCGTCAGGTGGTGGACAATTTTGAGGAGGTTTCGTTCTTGGGAAGTAGAAACGGATAGGACGACAAGTCATCATAACTTCCAATAAATCGTGGTATAACCCCTCGGGTGGATAAAGGATGATCTGGCAGTGTTGGCAACGGATGGAGGGACGAGTCGTCATGCATCTAACGACTCAAGTGGTCTGTGAGGGGAGGAAGTTCAGTGAATGGAAAATTTTTCAGTGGTGGTGACGAGGGGAGACAACGAGTTGTCAGAGGATCTAACGACTCGTCATGTCCCTCGTGGTAACTAGTAGTGTCACTTTTCCAAGCAAATCAGTAAGGGCATTTTTGTGATTTTTTAAGCTCCTAAGCCCTAAATTATATCATTTTAAGCTCTGAAAGAGGTGTATTAAGGGGGATAAACCTATTCTAAATCATTCCCCCTCATGCATGCAAGACTAAGACTTTTTCATTGAAGATCAAGCCTAGAATTCTTTAATTTCTTCTCTAAACCTTTGGGCTTTCAAAGACCAGTGTAGATTCAGTTTACCTAGGTATGTGAGGCTATGAATAAAGGTTCCTTTCACTCTCATGCTTAAAATTCTCCTCAATTCTATGAATTCAAGTTCTAGATCAAGTTCATTATCTTATGGGATTTTATCCTGATTTTATGAAATTCTCTATGATTTATTTATGGGTCAATTCCCTTCATGTTTCCAAGTATGTTTTAAGATTCATGGGCAGATTTTATATCCATTTTGATTATAAATTCATGCTTTCAAGTTTTAGAAAATTATGCCAAATGATGCAAGTTCATAAAAAGTCAAGTTTATGATTTATGATTTAAAATATGATGAGCTATCTTGTATGTATGAATGGTTACAAATTTCCCATGTGTGAATCTATGATTTTGATCAATAATGTCTATTTCAAGTATGCATGATTTTTAGATTTGGAAAAGCCCACACAAGACAAGTTTGTTTTATGATCTAGCCAAGGCTAAAAGATCAAAGGATGGATATAATTTTTTTTGAGTCAAGATACCTCAAATATAGAGATTCAAGTTGTGTTTTAGAATATGATTATATGAGCATTTTGCATGTTTTTGGGAGTAGTATCTAGCACCAAGTAGGCTAGGGGTTTATAAGTTCTCCGGTCTCAAAAACTATGCGCCAACATAGATATATTTTGGGGCCTCTCAAGACAGCGTTTCCTCCTGCCCAAGGACACACTGTGATATCACACCTTACTTATCGTTCACCCTGACAAGGCTTAGTATGGACCTCCTCCATGTGGGCAAGATATGGGATCATCATGTGCTCATACATGGTGGTTGTCGGTTATGACGAGTCTCCCATTGTTCCTCATGATTTCAGTTATGCATGTTTATAACATATGATACTCTGTTTTCAGTAGGTTTGAACTAATAATCAATATATAATCTTTTACTTATAATTTCATTCATGGAAAGCCATATGATTTTATTTTCATCTTTGATCATTCTATTTAGATATGAAATTCAGTTTAGGACTATACATGTTTTTAGATATTAACATGCAGTCCTTACTCTCATGATCTTATGGTTTATGTTATGTGCATGATTTCACTTTTACTTACTCAACCTATTTTACTTAGCTTGCATACTCAGTATATTCCAAGAACTAATTGCATACTCTACATTGTATCATTTCATGATACAGGTTCTGATGCTCAGACTCAATTCCGTCGTTAGCTAGTCTCCCGAGCTTTGTCTAGTTCTCTTATTGGTGAATCCTCATCCTTCGAGGACCTTCAAATTTTTGAGTTGTGTACTTTCAGTTTTCAGACTTTTAGCGAGCTAGTTGGGGATGTTGTCCCATCAACTCTTCAGTTATATTAGAGGCTTTTCAAACGATATATAAAATTTCAGCTTTATCAGTGCTGACTCTGTATGGTCAATATGTATTTAGACTTCCGATTATTGGTTTTTTCAGTTGTTAGCTTTCGCTTGAAGTTTGTGCTTTATTTATAATATTCATGCCATAGGTCATCTGGAAGCCATTTGTGGTTTCAGGATCTGTGTCTCGGTCCGAGCCTTTGTTTGGGTCATGACAAACTTGGTATCAGAGCAAAGGTTTAGAGTATTTCAGGATGTCTAAAAAACCGTGTTGAGAAAAGCCTTTTTCATAGGTGTAAAGCGTGCCAACACTTATGGGGGATTGGCTACAAAATGTTTTAGGAAATTTCCCTTATTTCATGATCTATGTCGTGCGATGAAATACCTATTTGTCCTTTAAACTCATTCTATACGCGTTTGCAGAATCATGCCTCCACGCCGAGTAAATGGTAGAAGAAATGAAAATGGAAATGGCCACGAAGATGACAATGTAGATGGGCACCAACAAGCCCCGCAAGTACCAGCAGGTCCTTTGCCCGAGCAGGTCTCTCATGCCGAGTTTAGAGTGGCATTTCAGATGTTGGCACAGGCTTTGATCACTCAGGTCAACCAACAGGCGGTGGCCCATGTCCCTCACAATGGGAACGTAGCAACGACTCAAGTTCGGGACTTCCTCAGGATGAATCCACCTGAGTTCTTTGGGTCAGGAGTGGATGAGTACCCACATGAGTTTCTAGAGAAGGTACAGAAGATCACCCAGATTATTGGGTGATAGGAGAAGAGAGAGTAGACTTAGCCTCCTATCAGCTGAAGGGGATTGCTTATATTTGGTACCGTCAGTGGAGGGATGGTAGAATATTGGGCGCAGTTCGTATGAGCTAGGATGAGTTCATGACAACCTTCTTAGACAGATTCTTCCCTAGGGAGTTAAGAGAGGCAAAGGTGGTGGCATTCTTCAACTTTTGGTAGAACCATATGACTGTGCAAAAGTATGCTTTGGAGTTCACCCCGCTGTCCAAGTATGCGCCGGAGATCGGATCAGAGAGCTCATACGAATAGATTTGTATATGGAGTGTCAGATCTTCTAGTCAAGGAGTGTAGGACCGCAATGCGAAAAAGTGATCTAGACTTCTCTCAATTGGTTATATACGCGCAACAGATAGAGGCGAATCAAATGAAGGAAAAAGAGAGAGAATCCAAGAGGGCCAGGACAGGCAGCTTTGGGTTTTCCCAACAGAGGTCCAGTAGCGGACATCGTCAGCAGTCCCATCAGAGATCATCATCCCCAATGCTTTCATCAGCAAGTGTGCCATCAAGATCTTGGAGTGATCATAGGGGAAAGACATCAGGCTCCGGAGGACAAGGGAGTAAGTTAGGGGAGCTCAGCATGCTAGTTTGTGGCAAGTGTGGAAGGAAGCACCCTAGGGAGTGCCTAGCGGGGTCAAGTGCATGTTTCAGGTATTGTAAGTTCAGACATCTACTAAGAGACTGCCCTGCAGCCAGATAGGGCCATAGTAAAGGCCATAACGCTACCACCAATTCAGCAACTCCACCAGCACGTTCAGCTCAGCAGGATGCATCACTAGTGCAGGTGGTGGTCATCATTAAAACATATTTTATGCCCTCTTATCTCACCAGGAGTATAAGGTCTCTCCAAATGTGGTTACTGGTATTTTACAAGTATTTCATATTGATGTATATGCATTGTTAGATCCAGGGGATACTTTATCTTTTGTGACGCCTTATGTTGCTATTAGTTTTAGAGTCAATCCCAAAATCTTATCATAACCCTTCTCAGTCTCTACTCCAGTCGGTGACTCAGTTATATCTCAATGGATATATAGAAATTGCCCTGTCACATTCCTTTAGAAAGTCATCTCAGCCGATTTAGTATAGTTAGACATGACTGATTTCGATGTTATCTTTGGTATGGATTGATTGTGTGCATGTTATGCCTCAGTGAATTGTAGAACCCATATGGTAGAATTCCAATTTCCAGGTGAACCAATCCTAGAATAGGAGGGTAGTTCAGTTGTGCCTGTAGGTTGCTTTGTTTCTACCTTAAGGCCAGAAAGATGATTTTCAAGAGTTACGTGTACCATATAGTTTGGGTTAAGGATACTACGTCTGATACCCTGACTTTTCAGTCTTTCCCTGTAGTATGTGAGTATTCGGAGGTTATCCCAGATGACCTACCTAGAGTCCCTCTTGAGCAGGAGATTGACTTTGGTATTCACCTTCGTCTCAAGACACAGCCTATATCCATTCCTCCTTATAAAATGGCTCCAGCTAAGCTAAAGGAGTTGAAAGAACAGTTGAAGGATCTCTTGGATAAGGGTTTCATCAAGCCTAGCAAGTCCCCCTGGGGTGCACCAGTTCTCTTTGTTCGAAAATAGTATGGGTCTTTTGATATGTGTATTGACTATCGCTAGTTGAACAAGGTTACAATCAACAACAAATATCCCCTCCCTAGAATTGATGACTTGTTTTACCAACTTCAGGGTGCACCAGCTCAGAGTTATGGAGAGTGACATCACGAAGATAGCCTTATGGACTTAGTATGGTCACTATGAGTTTGTAGTTATATCATTTGGACTAATGTATGCTCCTGCAGATTTTATGAATTTGATGAATAGGTATTCAAGCCATATTTTCACATGTTCATAATTGTCTTCATAGACGTCCTCATATACTCTCGAAGCGAGGAGGAGCATGTCGTTCATTGGAGGATTGTGCTACAAACTCTCAAGGATCACCAACTGTTTGCTAAATTCAGCAAGTATAAGTTTTGGTTGGACTCAGTAGCATTTTCGGGCCATCTGCTGTCAAGTGAGGGCGTGCAGGTGGACTCTCAAAAGATAGAAGTTATAAAAAATTGTCCTAGACCTATTAATCCTTTGGATATCTGGAGTTTCTTAGGTTTAGCTGGCTATTACAAGATGTTTATTGAAGGGTTTTCACCCATTGCAGCCCCGTTGACTAAGTCGACCAAGAAGAGACTCAAATTTTAGTGGTCTGACGCTTGTGAGAAGAGTTTTCAGGAGTTAAAGACTCGACTCACTTAATCCCTAGTATTGACCCTACTTGAGGGAATGGATGGATTTGATGTGTATTGTAATGCCTCTAGGGTTGGTCTTGAGTGTGTATTGATTCAACATGGTAAGATCATTTCGTATGCCTCTAGAAAACTTAAGACTCATGAGAAGAATTACCCGATGCATGACCTGGAATTGACAACGGTGGTGATCACGTTGAAGATTTGGAGACATTAATTGTATGGATCTATGTGGATGTGTTTATGGACCACAAGAGCCTACAATATGTGTTCGCCTAGAAGGATTTGAATTTGCAACAAAGGAGATGGTTAGAGTTGCTCAAGGACTATGACATGAGTGTTCTTTGTCATTCGGCCAAGGCCAATGTGATGGAAGATGCCTTAGCAGACTGTCATGGAGAGTGTTTCTCATATGGAAGATGTCAGGAAAGAGTTGGTGAAAGATGTGCATCGGCTTGCACGATTAGGTGTTCACCTGGTTGACTCGACAGATGGTGGTGTGATTGTTCAAAATGGGTCAGAATCTTCTTTGGTGGCTGAGGAGGTCAAGGCTATGCAAAATGAGGATCCTATTTTGGTGAAGTTGAAAGAAGTGGTTCAAAATAAGAAGGTGGAGGTCTTCTCCCAAGGGGGAGATGGTGTACTTTAATATCAGGGTCGTTTATGTATTTTGGGTGTCGATGATTAGACAGAATGGACGTTGCATGAGGCTCATGGTTCCTGATATTCTATACATCCAAGTACCACCAAGATGTACCGTGACATACGGAAAGTCTATTGGTGGAATGACATGAAGAAGGACATAGCATAATTAGTGGCTAAGTGTCTAAACTATCAGCAAGTGAAAGTGGAGCATCAGAGACCTGGAGGTATGCTACAAGACATCAGTATCCCTACTTGGAAGTAGGAAGAGATCAATATAAACGTCATTACAGGGTTGCCTCACACTTGCCGATAGTATGACTCCATATGGGTGGTGGCATACAGGTTGACCAAGGCAGCTTTTTTCCTACTGATCAAAACTACCTATTCAACTGAGGACTATGCTAGATTATATATTTGAGAGTCAGTTTGGTTGCATGGAGTTCCTGATGTGCTGTGAGTTTATTTATGAATCCTGATAATTCACTTACAATAATGAGAGGCTAAAACCTTATAATACCCCAGAAGTGCGTAAGAATAGACCCGAAGTTAAAAGTTGAAACTGTAGAAACTGAAAAAAAAGGTGCAGGACGGACGATGTAACAACTCGTGGTTGGGAACCACGAGTCATTGCTAGCATTCGTGGTTGGTATGTGAACCTTGGCAGTTGGGGAACAATGAGTAATCTAACAATCCATTGTGACTAACAACGACACATGGTAGCCATGTCATGGTTTGAAGTGCCAGATTCCCAGTGGACTTAATGGATTGATACCACGACCCATTGGAAGCAACCACGAGTCGTAGTGAGGCTCGTCGTAAGGGAAGTTCTGAATTTTCAAGGAGCAAACAACGGTCGATCTAACGACCCGTAAGAAGGAACCACGAATCATCCTATCAAGCCGTGGTATGAATCTGAGGCTAAGTTCAGGGCAGTGGATACGATGGACCGTACTACGAGTCGTGGGTTCCACTAACGACTCGTTGGTACGTCCGTGGGATCGACCAGTGCTGTTTTTCAAGATGATTTCATTAAGGGTATTTTTGAACTTCCTATGCTCTAGGTGCCTAAACTATGTCGTTTTAGCTTATGAAAGGTGGGTTTTTAGGGGGATAATTATTCTAAGTCCCCATTCATGTATGCAAGAGTATAGGGAGGTAATCAAGGGTGATTCAAGGATCTTCTCTTCAATTCTTCCAACTCCCTTCTTGGGCAATCAGGGGAAGTTGAGAACTAGTTATTCTCAGGTATGTTAGGCAATCAATGGGTGTTTCCTTCCTCACCCATGTATATTCTCTATGATTTTATGAAAATTCTATCAAAAGCTTATGGGTTTTTGAAGTAGATTTATGTAAAAATCTAATAATTTCTGATGGGCTCTATGATTTTTTAATCTTATCATATTCTTATGGGTTTTGATCAACTTTATGACTTAAATTGTCTATACTATTATGTGATTGAATTATATATATGCTTATGCCGTGGGTCGACTTGGGGTCTCTCGGGGCTCCTTGTCCCGTGTCTACGATCCAGTTACACGTCGTGTCGTCACAAACTTTGTATCAGAGCCATAGGTTTTGAAGTGCCCTAGAGTGTCTGAAAGCCACTTTAAGTAGAGTCTTTTGCTTGGGTGTGAAGCGCACCACATTTATGGAAAAAGGCTATGAGATGTTTAGGAAATGTTTCCTTCTTTCATGATCTATGTCGTGCAATGAAAGTCCTTTACTCCTCTAATTCGTGCTACTCGCGTTTGCAGAATCATGCCTCCACGCCGAGTGTACACCAGAAGAAATGGTAATGGTAAGGAACATGAGGGTGCCAACGGTGAGGAGCATCAGCTAGCCCCACCCATTCACGAGAAGCACGCACCAGAGCCAGCTGCCCATGCTGAGTTTAGGGCAATAATTCAAATGCTGGCACAGAGCATGAAAACCTAGGTCCAAAATCAGATAGTTGCACATTACCCTCAGAATGGGAATGCGGTAGCAGCCAGGGTGAGGTATTTCTTAGGATGAGCCCTCCTGTGTTCACGGGGTCGAAGGTGGACGAGGATCCCCATGATTTCATTGAGGAGATTCTGAAGATCACCCAGGTTATGGGGGTGAACAATGGAGAGAGTGTTGACTTGACCTTCTATCAGCTAAAGGGGTGGCTCATATATGGTTTAAGCATTGGAGAGATGATAGGGCAGTGGGTGCAGGCTCGATAGGTTGGCAGGAGTTTCACGCGGCATTTATGGATTGATTCTTCCCTCGGGAGATGAGAGAGCTCAAGGCGGTTGAGTTTGTTAATTTGAACCAGGGTAACATGTTTGTTCAGGAGTACGCACCCGATTATCCAAGTATGCTCAGGAGTTGGTGGCATATCAGATGGATCGGGTGAGCTGTTTTGCGCATGGGGTGGCGGATTACTTGGACAAGGATTGCAGGATCGCCATGCTTCATTAGGATATTGACTTTCCCCGTATTTTACTGCATGCACATCAGATGGAGTTGGTCTACCGAAGGCAGAGGGAGGCCAAGAGGGCGAGGACCAATAGCTATGTGGTTTCTCAAGTCAGGTCAGGGGGTGGACAGCGTCAGCAGTCCCAGCACAGGTCTATCACTCCAGCTCCATCATCGGCCAGCACGCCATCAAGGTTTAGGGTAGATCAGAGGAGCAGGGCTTCAGGCTCGAGGGATCAGGGTAGCATGTAGGTGGATCGCACTTTTCCAGTTTGTGCCAAGTGTGGCAAGAGTAATCCTGGGAGGTGCCTAGTCAGAGCGGATGCTTGTTTCAGGTGTGGCAAACCCAGAAACAGAGTCAAAGATTGCCCTTCGGCCAGTTCTGCTGCTCCAACAGCACGTCCCCCTCAATAGGGTGCCTCTACTAGTTCAGTAGGCGGTCAGCACCAAAATAGGTTTTATGCTCTAGTACCCTGCCAGGAGCAGGAGGCTTCACCAGAAATGGTCACTGGTATGTTGCAAGTCTTCCATATTGATACTTATGCCTTGTTAGATCCAGGAGCTACTTTGTCTTTTGTGACCCCTTATATTGATAGTAGTTTTGGAGTTAGCCCTGAAATTCTATCAGAACGTTCTAAATCTCTACCCCAGTCGGTGAATCAGTTGTAGCTAGAGGGTGTATAGAGGTTTCTCCATCACAGTGTTGCATAAAGTTACTTCCGCAGACTTAGTAGAGTTAGCTATGATTGACTTTGACCGTATTTTATGCATGGATTGGTTGTTTGCATGTTATGCTTCGATTAATTGTAGAACCCGGTCAGTAGAGTTAAGGTTTCTGGGTGAGCCAGTCTTAGAGTGGAAGGGAAATTCAGTTGTACCAGTCAATCGGTTTATTTCAAAGCTTAAGGCTAGGAACATGATTTCTAAAGGTTTCATGTATAAGCTAGTTAGGGTTAAGGATGTCGAGTCTGAGACCCCGACTATCCAGTCAGTGGAGGTGGTGTATGAGTATCCGGAGGTTTTTTCTGATGATTTGCCAGGTGTTCATCTGGAAAGGGAAATTGATTTCGGCATTGATCTCCTACCCAATACGCAATCCATCTCTATTCCTCCCTACAGGATGGCTCCAGCCGAGCTAAAGGAGTTGAAGGATCAGTTGAAGGACTTGTTAGCTAAAGGTTTTATCAAACCAAGCAAGTCACCATGGGGTGCACCAGTGTTATTTGTCTAAAAGAAGGATGGTTCCCTTCGCATGTGTATTGATTATCGGCAGTTGAACAATGTCACCATCAAGAATAGGTACCCCTTACCTAGGATTGATTATTTGTTTGACTAGCTCCAGGGTGTTAGATGTTTCTCAAAGATAGATCTCAGGTCCAGGTATGATCAGCTTAAGGTTCGGGAGTGTGATATACCGAAGACAGCCTTCAGGACACAGTATGACCATTATGAGTTTGTAGTTATGTCTTTTGGACTAACAAATGCCCCTGCAGCTTTCATGGACTTGGTGAATAAGGTATTCCAGTAATATCTAGACATGTTCGTGATCGTGTTCATCGATGATATCCTTATATACTCTCGGAGCGAGGAGGAGCATGTCGCTCACTTGAGAGTAGTGCTTCAGACCCTCAAGGATCGTCAGTTGTATGCAAAGTTTAGCAAGTGTGAATTTTGGTTGGACTCCATGACATTTTTAGGCCATGTGGTATTGAGTGAGGGCATAAAGGTAGATTCTCAGAAAATTGAAGCGGTAAAGAATTGGCCTAGACCGGTGAATCCTTTAGAAATTCAAAGTTTCTTGGGCCTAGCAGTGTATTGTCGGAGATTCGTTAAGGGTTTTTCACCGATTGCAGCAACATTGACTAGGTTGACTCAGAAAAAGGTAAAGTTTAATTGGTTTGAGGCTTGCAAGAAGAGTTTCCAAGAGTTGAAGAATCGACTCACCTCAGCACCAGGTTGACCCTACCCGAGGGTATCGATGGTTTTGTAGTATATTGTGATGCTTTGAGAATCAGACTTCGGTGTGTGTTGATATAGCATGGGAAAGTGATAGCATATGCCTCAAGACAGTTGAAAATCCTTGAGAAGAATTACTGGACCCATGATCTTGAGTTAGCCTCGGTGGTGTTTGCATTGATGATATGGTGGCATTACTTGTAAGGGATCCATGTGGATGTATTTACAGACCACAAGAGCTTGCATTATGTGTTTACGCATAAAGATCCCAATCTCCGATAAAGGAGGTGGTTGGAGATACTTAAGGACTATCACCCGGGTAAGTCTAATGTACTAGCGGACGCACTTAGTAGGCTCTCTATGGAGAGTGTGTCCCACGTGGATGTGGAAAAGAAAGAGTTGGTGAATGATGTCCATTGACTTGGAAGGTTAGGAGTCAGATTGGTCGACTCGAACAATGGCGGTGTTCTTGTGCAAAATAGATCTGAATTGTCCTTGGTGACTGATGTGAAGGCTAGACAAGATGTGGATTCGATATTGGTAAAGGTGAAAGAAGCTTTCCGGAGTCAGAAGATGGAGGTTTTCTCCCAAGGGGAAGATGGTGTGTTGCGGTACCAGGGTCATCTGTGTGTTCCAGATGTAGATGATTTGAGGGACCGGATATTTCATGAGGCACATGGATCCAGGTACTTCATCCATCCGGGTGCCACCATGATGTATAATGATTTGCAGGAAATATATTGGTGGAACAACATGAAGAGGTATATTTCAGAATTCATAGCCAAGTGCCCGAATTGTCAACAAGTTAAAGTTGAGCACCATTGGCTGGGAGGCGTACTTCAGGATATTAGCATTCCTACTTGGAAGAGGGAAGAAATCAATATAGATATCATAACTGGGTTGCCCTGTACTCGCCTGCAATATGACTCCATTTGGGTGGTGGTCGACAGGTTGACAAAGGCGGCACATTTCATGCCAGTGAAAACTACAGATTCAGCGGATGATTATGCCAAATTGTATATTTGGGAGTTGGTTCAACTTCATGGAGTGCCATTGTCTATTATTTCAAACCGAGGTACTCAGTTTACCTTCCAGTTCTAGCGGTCTTTTCAAAAGGGGCTTGGGACTCAAGTTCAGATTGGCACAGCCTTTCATCAGCAAACGGATGGCCAAGCCGAACGAACAATCCAGACTCTCGAGGACATGTTGAGAGCATGTGTAATGGATTTCAAAGGTAGCTGAGATAACCATTTTCCCTTGATTGAGTTTGCTTATGATAACAGCTATCACTCTAGCATCCAGATGGCGTCGTTCAAGGATCTTTATGGACGAAGGTGTAGATCGCCCATTGGGTGGTTTGAGGTTGGTGAGCAAGCTATGATAGGGCTTGATTCGGTTCATGAGGCTACGGTAAAGGTTTAGTTGATAAGGGACCGGTTGAAAACTGCTCAGAGTCGTCAAAAGTCATGTGGATGTGAGAAGAAGAGATTTGGAGTTTGAGGTAGATGATTGGGTATTTCTAAAGTATCTCCCATGAAGAGAGTCATGTGGTTTGGGAAGAAAGGAAAACTCAGTCCCTCTATGTTGGTCCGTATCGGATCACAAGAAGAGTTGGTAAGGTATCATATGAGCTGGACCTTCCCTCAGAGTTATCTTCTGTACATCTCGTGTTCATCTGTTGCTTTTAAAGAAGTGCTGGGGAGATCCAGCTCTAGTAGTTATATCAGAGCTGCAGTTATATCATGAAAAGGATGCACCAGTACTTTGAATATACTGAGTAAGTGGGAGAAACATATTGAATATAAAGTCTGAACTGAAGTGACACGCCATGACCAACAGGTAAACTAAACTGAACTACTGATATAATCTGAAATGGTCAAGACGACCCTGTCTGATGGTCAAGGACATATCCTAAATCTGAAACACTGATCTGAGATACTGTACTGAACTGAGCTGCTTATTCTGATATTGGATTGGTCTGACTAGTGGGAGAGTCTATAATCAACATTTAACCACGTGAGCTAAATGTGGAGTCCGATGTATACACCCCACCGATAGGATCCAAAATACCTTGCCAGGGTATAGAGGCATGAACTGAGTGATCACAAAAATATTTGGGGCCAATCAGGCCAAGTAATACTGAAACCTACACTGACAACGTAGTTTTGGGAATCTAGGTGCGCTGCAACCCCCCCCCCCCTGCTCGGTGCTAAGTTCTACTCCCACTGGAAAACCTAAACTGAACTACTAAGTTGATAGCTCAAAACTAGGGTCCAAGACTAGTCAGGGACGAGTAACTGCATGTACCCTGAGAGTCTTATCGGACCAGATTCTGAAACTTTGTTCTAAGACTGGTTAGAGCTGCTTATCTAGAAATGTTGTTACCGTCTACAAAACAACTAATAACTGAACTGGGGTCCTGGGACGGTCAGAGCTATAACTGAATGTCCTGACCGCCTAATGGACCAAATAACTAAAATCTGAATCTGAGTATGAAAACTAGGAGGCACCACTGACACCTCGTAAGTAAAACTTGAGTCAAACTGATCAGTTGACATTTTCTGGACAACACTGAGGTTGCTAAATATTTGACTGAATCTAGACTGATATGATTCTGACTAAGACTAGACTGATAGAGTTATGTGTTCTAACTAACTAAATTACTAAGCAGCTAATAGAGAATTCATTCAACATACTAAGGGCATTTTGATTCTTGGGATATTTACCCAACATATATATATATATAGCAAGAAAATTCTAGGAATTCAACCCAAAGAGCTCTTCATTCACTAGAGGGAATTTAACAAGCAAAATCATTACTCGAAGAATTAGGGCTTAAATTCACTTTTTGTATAAACACTGACAATTTGATAAGAAATTCATGGGGGTCATATCAACAATGTACATGAACATCGTTCTAAGTGAAATCCACGAAAGATAAAAAATGAATGCTTCTCATACCCGAAAGCTCAGGGCTTAAAACTAATAGAAGAAATTGAGGAGGACTTTGGGATGCAAGGGAAGGACAATCCCCTTGCTAAAACCCCACATACCTGGTGAAAACTCTCCGGAGAAGAGGACTTCAATTACTAAGATGATTGACAAATCCTAGGCCTACTTGGAGAGTTCTTAAGAGGTGATCTTCGATGCTTTCTTGAAACTGAGGGTGGGGAATGAGGGATGAACTATTTTCCCCCACTAAAACGTCTGGAATTAGCGCTTAACTAACGAGGTTTAATACTTGGGAGAATAAAAAATTACTAAATAGCCCTTAGAAATTCGCTGGGAAAACTGTCAGGTGTCTCTAACGGATGACCTAATGACTCATTACCAGGTCTAACAAGTCGTTGGGTCCTTCCGTCAAGTTCACTGGAAAAAAATCTACTGACTCCTGACAGGCACATGACAAGTCATCATGACTGGGAACAACTCATCATGTCGTTCGTCAGGTACACTAGTAAGAAAATTAGAAAGGACAGGAAACGAAGGACCTGATGAGTCTTTACTGCTGATGACGACTCGTGGTGACCTTCGATCAAGTAGACTGTAAAATCTTCGAATTTCTAAACTCCGTCTTGGCAACGGGCGACTTAACGAGTCGTAGGGCTTGCTAACGACTCGTGGTGTCATCCATTGGGAATACTGGTGTATATTCTTGGCATCTATCACACAGTTGACCTGACGAGTCGTTGGGTCCCTTAACGACCCGTCAGGTTCATCGTTCTGCAACTTTTTTCAATTTTTTCCAGATTTTCAGATTTATGTCCCGAATATTAATTTTGAGATTTTCGGGCATTACATCCCTGTGGAAATATTAGACTGTTAAGTTTGGAGACTAAGCAACAAAGAAGTAGCTTCAGTTAAAGAACTATGGAGAAATCAGCATGTTGAAGGAGCTACATGGGAAGCCGAAGCGGATATGACTAGATACCCTCATTTGTTCTCACCGGCTCAGTTTCGACTTGAGGTATCAGTTGTGCTCTATGACTCTATTTAGTTTTCATGTTCAATTCATGTGTTCAAGTTTCCTTTATGTGTATCAATGTGTACGTGAAGCACGATATTCGTTTCAGCTATGTGATATGAATCGGAGGAGTCATTTCAAAAAATTTCGATTAAAATGATCAGTATTTGAATATGATAATTACATGTCTCTGTTTTCTTCTTGTTCCTACATTCAAGGATGAATGTTCCCAAGGGGAGATATTGTAATCCCTCGGAAGTGCATAATAATAGATCCGCAAGTTAAAAGTTGAAAACTGCAGAAACTGAAAAAATGGTGCAGGACGGACAATGTAAGGACTCGTGGTTGGGAACCACGAGTCGTTGTTAGCAGTCGTGGTTGGTATGTGAACCTTGGCAGTTGGGGATGGGTCATCTAACGATCTATCATGACTAACAACGACTCGTGGTATCCTGGTTTGGAGTGCCAGACTCCCAGTGGACTTAACGGATTGATACCACGACCCGTTGGAAGCAACCACAAGTCATGGTGAGGCTAGTCGTAAGGAAAGTTCTGAATTTTCAAGGAGAAAAAAACGGTCGATCTAACGACTCGTTAGAAGGAACCACGACTCGTCCTGTTAAGCCGTGGTATGAATATGAGGCTAAGTTCAGGGCAGTGGATACGATGGACCGTACAATGAGTCGTGGGTTCCAACAACGACTCGTTGGTACGTCCGTGGGATCGACCAGTGCTGCTTTTCAGGGTGATTTCATTAAGGGTTTTCGACCTTCCTATGCTCTAGGGCCCTAAACTATGTCATTTTAGCTTATGAAAGGTGGGTTTTTAGGGGGATAATTTATTCTAAGTCCCCATTCATGCATGCAAGAGTATAGGGAGGTAATCAAGGGTGATTCAAGGATCTTCTCTTCAATTCTTCCAACTCCCTTCTTGGGCAATTAGGGGAAGTTGAGAACCAGTTATTCTCAAGTATGTAAGGAAATCAATGGGTGTTTCCTTCCTCACCCATGCCAATTCTCTATGATTTTATGAAAATTCTATCAAAAGCTTATGGGGTTTTGAAATAGATTTATGTAAAAATCTAATAATTTTTTATGGGCTTTGTGATTTTTGAATCTTATCATATTCTAATGGGTTTTGATAAACTTTACGACTTAAATTATCTATACTATTATTGATTTCGATTTCTATGAAATTAAGCTAATTATGCATGACCCATGATGAATCGATTTATGGTCTTCTCTTCAAATGATGATATTTACGAACCCAGCATGATTCACGATTTGAATTATGGATATATGATATTACCCATCATGATTTTATGATTTCCAAGTTATATGCATGATTTACAGGTATGTGTGAACCTTATAAATCATTAATTATGTTTTGGCCGACTCACGGGCCTCGTGTCATGGCTAGTTCATGTATGTACAAGTATGTTTATGATTATCATGATTTAACTAGCCCATGAATTCATGCATGTTATACTATGAGCAGTATATATGTTTTGGGAGTAGTATCGAACACCGAGTAGGTTCAGGGCTCAGGTTAAGCCCCGGATCTCATGAACTACGTGCCACCGTAGGTATGTTGCGACCCCTTTCATGACTGTCCCCTGCCCAAATGGCCCTTTCTTCATAGTGATATCACACTTTCACGGTCCTACCTTTGTCAAGGTACAGACACCCTCCTGACTAGGGTTACAAGTCGGGCTTCATATATGCTCATATGGGGTATGTCAGTTAAGAGAATCTCCCACTATTCCTCATGATTTATGCATGTTATGATTATGTATATTTTCTTAAGTCATGCTCAATAAATCTTCTCCCTTATGATTATGATTATGATTGTATTACGAATGTTTTGAAAACCTTGAGACTTATGTTATATTATGGTATCTATGTTATGAGCATGTTGTCCTACTCTTATGTTCATTTATGAGTTTTAAATATTTTAAATGTCCGTTTTACTTACCTTGCATACTCAGTACATTTCACGTACTGATCGCATACTTTCTATGTTGTATCGTTTCTTGATACAGGCCCCAGCTCTCAGGCTCACCCTCACCCATAGATTGTCTCGGTGTTGCTTCCAGTGCAGTTAGTGAGTCCTCATGTTCCGAGGTCTATTTGATAGACATGTTGCTAATTTTTGTTTCAGTGCTTGTTTGGGTTAGTTGAGGGTGTTGTCCCATCAACCCATCGCACGTATTAGAGGCTTTTAGACAAATGTTTAGTACTCAGCTTGTATGTCTTAGTGTTTCGGATGTTTTGACGTATTATGTTATGCCATGTTTACGATATGCCTTATGTTCAGTGTTCCGCTTATGTGATTGAATTAGATGTATGCTTATGCCATGGGTCGACTTGGGGTCACTCAGGGCTCCTTGTCCCGTGTCTATGATCCAGGTACACATCGGGTCATGACAAACCTCCACAACTAGGGTTGTGGGAACCATGGTGAATTAATAAACTAGGGTTGTGCAAAGTGATTCTAAACTAATGCTAAACACTTGTATTGTGTTCTCTTTATCTTTAACATTTCTTAACGAAGTGCAATGTTAGGACTTGCCCGAATTCTTTACTTGCTTGAACCTAGAGAAGTAGAGATTAGGAAAAGAGAATTACAACAAAGCCTTAATCTTTATGGGTCATTGTATGACTCGAGCGGCAGTCGCAAGATACTTAATTTGGGACAAATTGATAACGGCTGAAGTAAAACCGCTATGAGACTTCACCCAATCATTGAGTATAGTCATCCAATAGGGACGAACTAGTCATTTGGATGAACCCTAGTTATAAAGTTCTACAAGTAAGCATTTGCATAAATCACAAGTGTACAATCTGACATAGTTATGAAACCATGGGGAACACTTACCCTAGTTAATCGCATAATCTTGATAAACAATAATAAATTCTCAATATTTTCATATAATTCCTTTTATAAAACCCCCCTTTTTGGAGATAAGACACTTAAGATCTTAAATACTAGCGTTATTTTATATCTTGACCATATTCCCTGTAGGATTGACCCCAACCTTTGTTGGGTTCTTTATTGACAACGTCCACTTCATACTTTATCAGTAGTTTGAGTTTGAGTGTTATTAGAATGTGGCGCCATTGGTGGGGAATACGACTTAGGAATAGAGTAATTATTGTGTTTAACTTTTAGTTGTTATTTCCTCATTAATGTTTTCTTTTTATTTTGACACGTACAAGTTGTCTTTTGGTGAATGTCAAGTACTCAACAGAGAGGAAACACCTGATCCCTCTTGATCTTGAAGTAGAGCGAATTCTGTAGAGAATGGAGAACCCTAAACAGAGACAGGCCCGTATTGCGGAAGAAACTCGATAAACTGAGCTACCTCAGCAAGTTGAACTTTAGGAAGCTGAGGATTCTCAAGAGGAAGTCATGAATACTGGCCACTATGGAAGGGGAAATAGAGGCCAGAGATATGATCCTCAGTTCTATAATGAGGATGATCTGAATATTGATGAAATAGGGTCAGCTGGAGCCATTGTACCACCACCTTTGCCTGTTGGGATGAAGTTTGATATCACTAGAACCATGATACAACTGTTGAATATGAAAGGGGTTTTTAGTGGTCATGTAGATGATGATTCTAACCTGCACTTGATGAATTTTGTTGGGATATGCAACGCGTATACTTTACCTAGTAAGCCAGGATGCGATTAGGTTGAGAATCTTCCGATTCTCTCTTTTTGGAGAGGCCACTTTATGGCTATTGGAGTTTCCCAACAACTCCATTACCAACTATATGGAGCTTAAATAGGCTTTCCTAAAAAGGTTCTTCCCACACTCCAGGATGGTACAGTTAAAAGATGAAATTTATAACTTTTTACAATTGAAGACTGAGGCACTACACGAGACATGGTTGAGATTTAAGAAGAAGCTGACCAAGTGCTCAAACCATAAAATTCTGGATGACAGTTTGTCAGAAATTTTTAACAGGTCCTTAAATAACAACACAAAAGTTGTAGCAGCTATAGTGGGGGGAGGAGCGTTGATGAGTCACACGTGGGAGCAAGCTGCCATTATTTTGGTTAGAGTGACCAATACAAACAGGGCCTGACACACTGGGGAAGCGAAAGCAGCTGCAGGTATGTATGTTGTTGGTATGTCTGCAGATCAACATAGAAAGGGGGAGGAGCATGATCAGGAATTGGCTTATATGTGGACATCATTAGACCTACTCATGAAGCATATCATGGGCACTGGTGCTAGAAAGGTAAACACTATAGGAGCTCAGGGTTAGGAACCAGGGCAGGAGCATTCAGATTTTGAGGGGGGTGCAAACTTCTTGGACAATCAGGTGGGGGGTTTCAAGGATAACGCCCAAGGGTCTGGATAGGAAACTTGGCACCAAGGTTCCAGAAATCAAGGTCAGAACCAATATCGGGACAACTACAACTAAAATGGGTATAGGGATAGGAGCCAAGGGTGTAAGCTAGAGGGAGAATGGAGAAAGAACGATGTATATCGCAATGATCAAGCAGGTCTGTATGTTTCTTCCTAATGGACGTGAGAGGGAGACTGAACCCTCAAGATTGGAGAACGTGATGGCTGAAATGCTAAAGAAGGTAAAGTCCACAGTTGATCAGCTAAGGGAGATCCATGGGGATATATCGGGTATGAACTAGAAAGTTAAATCACATGCTACAATGATCAAACAGATTGAGAAGTAGCTTGGTTAGATGTTGGCCTCCCTAAACCAAAGGCAGAAGGGAACACTTCCTAGAAACATATTGCAAAATCCAAAGAATGATAGTCTCTACATGGTTGTGATAACTAGGGGTGGAAAGACCACAGTTGATCCCCCTCTGCTAGTTGTAGTTGAGATGGAAAGAAGGAGGAGACTGAGCTTGGTGAGGAAGATGAGGTTGCTGGGCATAAGCTCACAAGTGAAGCTGAATTGATAGAGACTCTAGTTAATGCAAAGGAGTATGAAGCTAATAATGGTAAGAAGAAAGGGGTCACACAAATTTTATTAGGAAATTCCTCGTCCACCGCCACCGTTCCCTCAAAGGATGAAGAAAAAAGCGGAAGATGGTAAGTTCCAAAAATTTCTCTCTATGCTTAAACGGTTATCATTGAACATATCATTGGTTGAGGCATTGGAGAAAATGCCTGGACATGCCAAGTTCATGAAGGACCTTGTGACTAAGAAGAGGTCCATGAGCTATGAGCTGGTTTGTAACTTGCATCATTGCAGAGCCATAGCTTCACGGGTCCTTGCTCAAAAGAAGGAGGATCCAGGTGCTTTCACCATTCATTGTATGATGGTGATTTTGAGTTTGCAAAGCCACTTAGTGACAAAGGAGAAAGAATCAACTTGATGCTATTAGTTGTATTCAAACAGTTGGGCTTGGGAGCCCCCACACTGACATCAATGCGGCTATTGTTGGCAGACCGCATTGTCAAAAAGCCAGTAGGGATCTTAGTGGATGTGCTTGTCAAGGTGGATCGTTTCATCTTCCTAGCGGACTTCATAGTCCTAGATTGTGAGCTTGAATTTCAGGTCCCCATTATCTTAGGGTGACTATTCCTGGCCACTAGGAGAGCCTTGGTGGATGTTGAAGCTGTCCAACAAAAATTCAAGCTAAATAAAGAGGAGGTTTTAACGTCTGCCGGTCAATGAAGCAACCAATGAGTTTAGGATTGTCACAACAATCGATTATAATTTTGAGTCTCTTGATGAATTCTGAGTAGTTAAGAGACTTGCGTCGTGTTTCGACGTTAAATTAGACACTTCTTTGGAGGCAACCCATGAGGTGGTTTGGTGAAGTTTAAGTAACCGAACCACCTGCATTGTTCCGCGAAGTTAAATCAGGCACTTTTAAACATTTGTGTGTTCAGTGTGCAGGTGAAATAAAAACTGGTGGGAGAAAAATTGCAAACCAGACCAGTGCTATAAGTCTTAGTACGACATATAAAAGCTTTGTACGGGTCGTAGTACTAGTCGTGGTAAAAAGCAGAAGCCCAAATTCATGTTACGATTGGTCATTATGACTCGTACCCTGATGTAGGGGTCGTAGTACTCACTGTAAAAATGAATTGCGCGAAGTGCAGAATTTCATAGAAATTGACTTACAAGGCAATGTACGAATCATACCTTCATGGTACGAGTCATAGCATGCACTCGTAGGTCCCCAGGTAAGTTTCCTAAGTCTTCTGCTATGAGTCCAAGGGACAATCCAAGGTCCAACCAATGACTCGTGGTACAAGTCGTGATGAACTAAATTAATCAACTTAACTCAACTCGACCCAAATTCCCAAAATTCCTCCCTAACCTATTTAAATAAAAAATCCTTCAAACTTTAACTCCCATGCTAAACATATACTCTGAAGCCACGAGTCTCACCCACGATTCTCACACCCGTAACTCAAATTCGAAGCAATTCAAGCTCGAATTTGTGCAACATTACATCTGCACAATCGCCATTCCTACCCTAATCACTAAAACAAGCAAGAAGCTGAGCAAACCCTTGAAAATTCAAGTAACTAAACATGTTCCACTTACAATAATCTTGCTTTGTATGAACTGATAGAACTCGATTATTCCTCAAACTCATCGAAAAATGGGTTGAGAAAGATGATCATTAGGGTGTTGTGATTCTACTGAATGGGTAGGAATTTGAAATGCCAAACACTAAACTTAATTGCTAAAAAATAAGTTACAGGGTGTGCTATGTGTTGGGGGTGCATTGGGTAGATATAAATAATGGACATTGATAGCATAAAATGGGGAAGTTTGAGTACCAAGATCAAACAAATCATTTGCTTGAATAACTGAACTAACCAAGGTAAGGACAGGCTTCACAAGCCTTCTTATGACTCGTGGTTTCATACTACAACTTGTAGGAGGGCTCGTTGGGACTGTCCTAAGCTATTTGTGACTGAACCCGATGATATGAAAATTAGCATGACCCATAGTATTCTACTACGAGTCATACCATTTAATCGTACCACAAATCTGAAAGGGTCAAAGTTCAAAAGAAACTGTACGATCCTTATTATGACTCATGCAAATAAATCACAACATGTTACATGAGTCATAGAAAAATGAAGAAGAACACATTTTAGGGGAACCCCTATGTACGACTCTTAGTACGAACTGTACCATCATAGTACGAGTCGTAACTAGGAGTCATGACAGGCTCATCATGAACTACGAGTCTTAGTACAAGTCATGTCACCATGATATGACCCCGTACTATAGACTCGTGGAAAACTTCAGACGGTATTTTTCTTGCTTTCTTTTTCTTAGATCATGCATACTAACCTTTTTCTCCACAGGTACAATGACTCTAAAAAGGATATCAAAGAAGAAGCCCTAAGACAAGCGGGTTAGAGCTGAGATAGCTGCTAGGAGGGCATTGAGAGATGAGCCCTCTAACTCTGATCAAGGAGGCAGCTCCCTAGTGGTTCAGTGGAAGAGTACCAAGTTGAGACTTCTGACACTGATGAGCCACGGATCACTAGGGCTCAAGACAAGGTATAGGCCGAAGCTACTTCTGCCACTCCAACCACTGCTCCCTAGTGTGAAGAGGGAGCAGAAGAATAGGTTCAAGAGTCTAGAAGTAGCCCTATTGAGCAATAAGGGTCCGAGGAGGCCTACTCCGTAGATAAGGTCAATGAGGCCACTAAGGAAGAAGGTGACCAAACTCCGCCTTAGGAGAACCGTACAATTAGGTGGAAAGTACCCGATGCTCATGAGATATACGAGCAGAGTCTTGATCTCACCTCCAAGAACCATCTGAGGTGGAGCATAGAAGAACCGCGGATCCTCACCAGTGCCTTGAATGATGTAAAGGAAATAAAGCGAATATTCAAATCTACGGATTTGACTGGATGGCTAGAACTCCGGAGAAGTACACTCTTGCAATGGTCTAAGAGTTATAGGCCAATTATTTGGCCACGATGGTACAAAATGAAAAAGGTAGGTAGAAATTGAGAGAACAGCCCAAGCTCAAGAGCGTGGTAGTACGAGGTCGCACGGTTGATATCTTCGAGCATACTATTTTGGGGGTACTCTATGGGCCACAATCCAGAGCTCCAAACATCACAACTAAGTTCAATTACAAGATGGATGCCCTGAAAAAGGTAAAGAAGCTGGGTTATGAGGAGAGGTAGAGCCAAATTAAATGGCTAGCTGGGGTTCTAGCGGATAATAAGGATGACATGGAATGAGTGGCTAGTGGAAAGTAGGTTAGTAAAGCCTCGCTAAATTTCACAGCGAAGGCCTGATGGACAGTAATCCACCACCGATTAGCTCTGATGGTTAATGACAACATCCTTAGTGCAGATAGAGCATCCTTGGTGGCATGTATAATGTCAAGATACACCATTAATATTCTGAGGGTCATCGTAGAGGGGATTGTTCGGTCGTTTCGTTGGGTACAAAACTACACGCAAGTGCACGTGGTCGAACAAGTAGTAAAGTGGCTTAAGTAAGCCAAGTATCGATCCCACAGGGACTGGGATGAAGTGCAATCTGCTCAAGTGTACTATATTTCAATTCTAAAAATGCAGACAATAGTGTAACCAAGAGTTTGATATATTTGATTTCTAATAATTATGCTAAGTCTAAAACAATTATCTAATGTGAGTCTGAACTATGAATGTGAGCATGCTGAGGTTAAACGAACATGTAATGAAATTAATTGTCGATATAATTTGGTTAGCCTTTTCCTCCGGTTGCTAGTCAAGAATTATTTCCAAGGGATTAAAACTATCGTATTTAACCCCACTTAAGAATCATGAACCAACCACCTACATTTCTGTGATTAAATGCAATTCATGTTCTAGCCATACAAAACCGATTCCTAAATTGACTAATACGACTTTCAGGTATATTTCTATCTTGAAGGTAAATCAATTCTCAATTTTCCCAAACTAAGAAGGATCATATCCTATTAATTCACAACTTTCCAATTTCTTGCTCTCTCGAGTGAAACCGGACTTTTTGGATATACATTAACGTAGGCCACACATTAATGCAGTAAAAACAAGAATCAATAGAACAACCATGGAAGAAAAGATGAAAAACCAAAGAATCAATAATCACATTTCATTACAATTGTTCTTAACCTCAGCAAGAAGATGAATTAGCCACTCATTTGTGGATTAAACATCGTTAAATGAGTGTTAAACATACAAGCAATTGAATACAAGAAGAAGGAAAGAGAGAAAAACCCTGAGAATTTCGTCCCCTCAACTGCCTGTAACCCACGTTCTTGCTCCACCAAGTCAGAATATTGAAAAATGAACCTAAGTGTTCTATTTATACTAGTGGGAATTTTTCTCAGAATAACAAGCAACGTGTCACGGAGTGCATCGCGGAGCACTGCCTCCGTGACACGCCACCGACGCGGACCCTCACTGGAAACTGGGGGTCCAGGGAATAAGGCCCAACGTGGCACGGCGTGCAACGCGGAGCCAGGCCACCGTGCCACGGACCCATCGCGAACCCTCACTGGAATTAGGCTGAAAATTCCCTCTCCAGGTAGAAGGCCTCCGCGATGGCAGTGTGACACGGCTCCATCGCGGAGCCCCATTATTTTGTGCTTTCCAATGCCTTGTCCCTTGCTCACATCTGAGTCCAACCCCGATATCTTCCAACATGCATTTTAGCTTCCCGAAATTACACTTTTCCTGCAAAACAATGCTAATCATGTTGGTTAGTATAAATTCACATTTTATTACCAATTACATGAGAATGTATAAACATTGATAGATAAACAAGGCTAAAATGACACCTTTGAGTATCACTTGGGCATATAAATTTGCCCAAGATCACTTACCCCACACTTAAATCCTTGTTCGTCCTCGAACAACAATCTTACACCTCATGCAATTTACATCCCACCCCCACTACTTTGGTTCGACAATTTAGGTTACGGTCATACCGATGATTCAATACAGCAAATCATCAAGAAAACATGCATGGTCCTATCAATGCAATGACCTTCAATACATCAAGACTTCCTAGACTTAAGAATCGGCTCTCGATATTGGCAAACTGATGCAAATCAGCTGATCAAGACATCCGACACGAAAATTAATCTCTCATCAAGCATGTGCCCTCACAACACAAGAGAATTTTCCCCTTTTCGATCATATGGACTCACAAAATTTCAAGCAGGGGCATATAAACACAATTTCGCTCTCTCTCCCAAAAGAATTCACATGCATCATGTCATGACCCATAAGATTGCCTTTAGTGTACTACTTCACTAATATAAAGAAGTGTGATGTAAGATTACGTAGGACTTTAACGGGTTGTAATGGAAGCTACGGAACTAGTAAATATGGGGCTAGCCAATAATAGCCACTAGCATCCTTAAGCGCTTTTTCAACACATCCCATCAAACTCATGGACATTGTTTCTTTCTTCATCCTCCCATTCTTGAAGTTTTTCTTTAGTTTGGCCCATCTTATTAAGCACACTTGACACCACAACAAAGATTATTCATACACCTTCATTATAGTTTATTTATAACAATTGCACCTTCAACCTTTTCTTTTCTTCCATCACTCTGCTTTTCTTTTCTTTTCACCATTCTCGCTCTTTGACACTTTGGGGAAATGATTTTCTCTTCTTAAGCGCTTAAGAGTTTTGGATCGACTTTACGGCTAATGAAAAGAAGGGATTAAGCTCGGGTTACACTTTTTGACAAAAGAAAAAAAATAATAGGCTAAAGGCTCAACGGGCTGACTAGGGTACACGATCAAGGTGGGTATGATAATGAAAAATAGAAACTTTCGGTTAAAAACAAAGAAATGCCTACATCCTTTCCTACAATACACCTCCTTCATTTCATTTTGTATACACACCAGGCAAGTTCTAGACACTTCACAATAGCATGGAATAACAAAACCTCACTTCACACTTATTGCACATGCTCAATTGAATATGTATTCACAAACTCTTCAATCAGCTAATTACAGGAATTCAAACATTAAGCCTCAATCACACTGAATCGAACTCTATGGCCTAGGTATCTCAACACATTTACAAAGTTGCATGCTTTCATACAAATCACATTTGCATTTTAAATATCATGTACAACACGCAACCATATTTCCGCAACCATAAAGTAACTACAAGTTTTGGGATGCAACCCACAAAAGAAAAACTACTGAAAAATAATTGAAAAATCTACTCCTAACGACTACATTTCCCTTAAGACGGTCGTCATCCATCCATCATAGAGAACGGTCACTAACTAGGACTTCGGTTCAATGGGACCCTTCTCGGTAAAAGAACCAAAAACAAACGTCGAGAAACCCAAGAAGTGAAAAAGTTTAAAAATATCTTGAAAATATCGATCATTTCGATTCTTTTTTTAAAAAAAAAATATTGATCAATTCGATAAACAAACATATGTACAAACTCAGCTAGCAACATTCAGCAACACACAACAGTTTCACATATATTTACAATACAGAACAATAACTTACAATCACAAATCACAGGTCAGAAAATGGTCAGAAAATTTTGTTCACAGCACAACAACAGATTAGGACATACAAAACAGCATAACCAGCACCTAACTATTCCCACCCCACACTTATCTCGAACACTGTCCCCAGTGTTCACAAAAAATTAAAATAGCACAAAAATCGGGTGGTGGAACTCCCTGATCAATCAAAGTACTCCACTTCTTCATCAGGTGTTGCTGCTTCATCTCCCATGTCTGAATCACCCCCATCGTCATCCTCGGACTCCACATCGGATTCCTCCTGACGTGTCTCCTCATCTGTGGGGACATCATCATCCATGGGCTCTATAAATACTGGCCCCACTCGGCATAGAGCCCTGGCGTTTTCGCCAAAAGGGTAGTCTAGCTCGAGCTGCCATAGCTCCTCCTCTGTTGCCGGCCTCCCGCCTATCCTCAGCTAGAGCATCTGCATCCCATACATGCAAGCCATGTACTGATCATCACGAGCATGTTGCTCGCCTAGTGTAAGCATTGGCCCGTGGGTGGTGTCGGGAGCCTTAGTTTTAGTGACATCTAAGGCCCGCCGCTCCATCTGTGGGATATAATCAAGGGCCTCTTCCTCGACATCCAGGCCCCTCATGAAGGTGGTGAGTAGCCCACCAAATCCGTATCTGTGCCCCTGATGCAACCGGGCTCTCTTCATGGCGGAGATAATCACCGCCCCCATGTTGATCTCCAGCCCTTTCATCAGGGCGTACACCAGGCATACACGATCCCGGGTTACATCTATCATATGTACCCCTGGGATTAGGCAGGAACAGACGATCTTTAGCCATATTCTGGCTTCCCTGTTCATCTGTGAATAGGGCAAAGTCTGATGGTAGCCCCTCTCTTTGTGTCTACTCCATCTAGCTGTCGATCGGGTTCCACACAAAGTGCGTCTGATGTCCGCATACGGTGGAGTGATGTTCAGTTGTCGAAGCACGTGGGCGTCTGTGTCCCGCGCCCCTAGGATAGCATTGAGGTGGTGGGGCTCGAAGGTGACTATTTGCCCTCTGATTTTGATGGTGTGACTTCTGAGAGTCGGGTCCCAATTGGGCATAGAATTCCCGAATCAGGTGCAAGTTGATGAATTTGAGCCTAGCTGCCTCGATCCGGTGTACAATCCTAGGGAACTCTTGTGCCAACGGTTCCTGTGCTATGTGTTCCTCGGGGAAGTACTTGCTCTCCTTGTGCTTGGCATACCACTTCTTCCCCTCTTCTATCACCCACCTGGTTCCGTATTGGCGGCGTTGGCTGCGTGGAACCGCTGGTGCTGTTGGGACTGCTGTGCCCAATCTGATTCTCTTTCTTCCGGCGCCCGATGTTGATGCGCCTTTCCCTTTTTCTTGCCTGCTTGCCATTTTACCTGTCAATCCAAGTAGACAAGATCAATGTTAAGCCAATGAATATTAACTCCGACTAAGGTCGGGTTAAGCTAGGCTACCCAACACTTAGTCCTTAACCAAAATTACAACATTCCGGCAAGATCATGCTTATTTACACAAACCAACAACCAACTATACAACCATGCTTAGTGCATTCGAAGAATTCGACGGTATATATTCTATGTACTACTCAGACTTCGTACAGCTAACCACAATCATTACCCTCAATAACATTTTATTCCATCACACTGAGCAAGGAAAAACAAAGAAACGAAACAACAAGAATTTATCTACACGAACCTATACAACTCACCCAATTCTTGCAAATTTCACTATTCCCCTAACCCGAGAATTCGTCAGTTTTTTAACATTATAACAATTAGCACATCGACTAATCTCACTCAACATGTACAACCCGGCATGAATTTCACAAGTTCACTATATTTTTCCACTTCAACTTCAAAAACAAGCCCTAAATATGATTGTATCAACAAAATTCGATTAAATTATGCAACTAACGAATTCAAGCAATCACAATGATACTCCGAACATTCATCAACACTAATTCAATTGAATTCACGCTTAATTTCTGCTTAGGGCAAACTTAGCTCACATCACATGCTCAATATCGAAGAAAATCGATAAGAAATGAGATGGAATCGAAGAACATACCTTGAGATTGAAGAATTGAAGGAAACTCGATGAATTTCTTGGCCTATTCCGTGTCACGTTGAAGGGGGAGGGGTTTTAGGGGGTTTGGTCGCGGAGTGTGTGAGGAATAAAGAAAATTTGAGGGGGATTCGGGGTTTAAAAGTGGAACCCAGTGTGACCCATCGCGATATACACAGCAACGTGTCACGGAGTGCATCGCGGAGCACTGCCTCCGTGACACGGAACTGTCGCGAGGGTACTCTGGAATTTTTTAAAATTTCGGATTTATACCTCAACGTGTCACGGAGGGTAACGCGGAGGTCCTCCTCCGTGACACGGAGCTATCGCCCTAGCTCATTGTTTTGCCACTTTTTCTTAATTTTCATACCTCGAATTTTCCTTTGCGATTCCTTGTATATTTTCCTCCGTTCGACCTGAAATTCATTCTACTACAAGAAATTGGTTAGAATTATAGGTTTCACTCTAAATAAAAATAAAAACAAAAATTAAAACTAAAAATTTTGTTGTTAATTAAGAAAAAGAAAAAGAAAAATCTATTCACAATTTACAAAGAAAAATTTTCACGGGTTGCCTCCCGTGCAGTGCCTGGTTTACTGTCGCGGCTCGACGTCATTCAGCTCAGTTGTCCTCTAGGGTGATGGACGTTTTCTCTCGAAAACCGTCCTCCCCCCAGTAGTGCTTACACAATTCCGGTGGTTTTCCCAATAACTCTCGTGAATCCTTAATCTGCTCATCATCGACTTGATCAATCACATTGATCACTGAGAGTTCTTCGTACACAGTTGGGAGCTTAGGTGCCTTGTACACATCGAACACTTCCACCTTGTCGTGTGCTTGCATTGTTAGCTGCCCCATAGCTACATCAATCAGCGCTTTCCCGGTCGCCAAGAAAGGATGTCCCAAAATAAATGGGACTTCCGCATTTGGTTCAAAATCCAGCACGACAAAATCTACCGGGAAGATCAGGGAGCCAACTTGCACCAGAAAGTCCTCCACAATGCCATCAGGTCTGGCTAAGGACCGATCTGCCAATTGCAAGATCACTGTTGTGGGTCTAGGACTCCCTAGACCCAGCTTTTTGAATACCGATGACGGCATCAAATTCATGCTTGCTCCCAAATCACACAATCCACGAGCTCGGATACTCTGCCCAATAGTAATCTGTATAGTAAAGCTCCCAGGGTCTTTGAGCTTTGTGGGCAGTCGGTTTTGTATCCGGGAAGTGCACTCCTCCGTGAGAGCCACCGTAGCATACTCAGTCAACCGACTTTTGTTTGCCACAATGTCCTTTATATACTTGGCATATTTCGGCACTCCCTGCAAAACATCAACAAGAGGTAAGTTAATATGTACCTGTCTCAGCACCTCCATGAATTTCTTGAAACATGCCTCCTCCTTGTGTTTCTTTATTCGTTGAGGGAACGGGGGTGGTGGTCTTTCTGATTTCGCTTCCTTAGTCTTCCCCCTCTCATCACTTTGCTCCCTCTCGACTTCTGCTACTCCCAATTGTTGAGGTGGTCTTTCTGGTTCCACCTCTTTCAGCTGCAAACCACTCCTTGTGGTCACCGCATTTACCTGCTTGGGGTTGGGATCTGTGTCGCTCGGAAGTCCTCCTCTAGGTCTAGTGTTTTGGGCTCCAGCAAATTGCCTAAATTGATATTCAAGTGCCTTGGTAGCTAACTGGTTGTTTTTCACCTCGGCTTCCAATTTCACATAGTCAGCCTGCAATTGAGCTTGATTAGCTATCATAGTCTTGAACATCTCCTCAATACTGGGTGATGGTGGTGGAGAAGGTGCATTGTTGTTTTTGAATTGTGCTTGATAATTCTGCTGCCCTCCTTGGTTCCTTTGCCCACCCTGACTCGAACTCTGCCCCTGATGGTTGTTGCTACCCCAGGAGAAATTCGGGTGATTCCTCCAATTGGAATTGTAGTTGTTGCCATACTGTTGGTGGTTGTTCCTTTGTATATTTCCCACAAAGTTCACCGAGTCAGGATTTGCTCCACAACACTCAGCTGAGTGCTCACTGCTTCCGCACACTTCACACCAAATCTGCTGCACTGCATTCACTGGGGCTTGAGGTTGGTTCATTTTCATGTTACTGAAGTGGGTGTTGAGTTGATTCTGCAAAGCAGCTATTTGTGCAGCAATAGCTGTAAACCCATCCACTTCTAGTACTCTTGCTACTTTCCTTGTCCCGCCTCTTGACGAATCAGCATTCCATTCCGGATTGCCCTGCGAAATATGATTTAACAAGGTATACACCTCCTCATAAGTTTTCTCTAGCGCTTGTCCCCCAGCTGCTGAGTCTAGCAATATTTTTGTATGGGGTTCCAAACCCTCTATAAAAGTGTGCACCAACACATCATTGGATTGATGATGATGAGGACAATCCCGCAACATGGACTTGAATCTCTCCCAAGCCTGATATAGATTCTCTCCCTCTCTCTGTTTGAAACTTAGAATTTGACTTCTACGTCTTGCTGTTTTACCAGAGGGAAAAAATCGTATCAAGAACTTCCTTGCAAGATCATCCCACGTAGAAATAGAATTAGGTGGCTCAGCTTTCAACCACCTCTTGGCTTCTCCCAATAGTGAAAATGGGAACAATGTAAGCCGGACGTAATCTGATGACACTCCAGCGGGGATATAAGTGTCACTTATCTCCAAAAAATTTTGGAGATGCTACTGTGGATCTTCATGAGGGAGACCTGTAAACTGCCTGCTAGTGTGCAGCAATTGCACCATATTCTGCTTAAGTTCGAACCTCCCTCCCGGCTTAGGTTTGCGGATGCTAGATGTGACATTGTTAACATGTGGGATTGCCACCTCGCGAACCGGCCGAGCTGCTACTTCTTCGGGCACTAACATTGCCCGTACTACCGGTGGATTCTGTTGTTGCTCCATGATTGTCTGTCTGAGCAACTGCAGCTTTCTTTCTAGAGCTTCTCTCCGCTGACGATGAAATAATCTTTCTGGCTCCAAATACGAGTCCACCAGCTCCTTGTCTCTTGTCAGTGTTCAACAGAGATTAAATCTGCAAAATACAGGCTAAGACCAAGTTGTCAACACTAAGAAAATAAAAATATAGTAAATTAACACTTAAGACAAATTCACCAATTGCCAAGTCCCCGGCAACGTCGCCAAAAACTTGTTCGGTCATTTCGTTGGGTACAAAACTACACGCAAGTGCACGTGGTCGAACAAGTAGTAAAGTGGCTTAAGTAAGCCAAGTATCGATCCCACAGGGACTGGGATGAAGTGCAATCTGCTCAAGTGTACTATATTTCAAATCTAAAAATGCAGACAACAGTGTAACCAAGAGTTTGATATTTTTGATTTCTAATAATTATGATAAATCTAAAACAATGATTTAATGTGAGTATGAACTATGAATGTGAGCATGCTGAGGTTAAACGAGCATGTAATGAAATTAATTGTCGATATAATTTGGTTATCCTTTTCCTCCGGTTGCTAGTCAAGAATTATTTCCAAGGGATTAAAACTCTCGTATTTAACCCCACTTAAGAATCATAAACCATCCACCTACATTTCTGTGATTAAATGCAATTCATGTTCTAGCCATACAAAACCGATTCCTAAATTGACTAATACGACTTTCAGGTATATTTCTATCTTGAAGGTAAATCAATTCTCAATTTTCCCAGACTAAGAAAGGATCATATCCTATTAATTCACAACTTTCCAATTTCTTGCTCTCTCGAGTGAAACCGGACTTTTTGGATATACATTAACGTAGGCCACACATTAATGTAGTAAGAACAAGAATCAATAGAACAACCATGGAAGCAAAGATGAAAAACCAAAGAATCAATAATCACATTTCATTACAATTGTTCTTAACCTCAGCAAGAAGATGAATTAGCCACTCATTTGTGGATTAAACATCGTTAAATGAGTGTTAAACATACAAGCAATTGAATACAAGAAGAAGGAAAGAGAAAAACCCTGAGAATTTTGTCCCCTCAACTGCCTGTAACCCACGTTCTTGCTCCACCAAGTCAGAATATTGAAAAATGAACCTAAGTGTTCTATTTATACTAGTGGGAATTTTTCTCAGAATAACAAGCAACGTGTCACGCAGTGCATCGCAGAGCACTGCCTCCGTGACACGCCACCGACGCGGACCCTCACTGGAAACTGGGGGTCCAGGGAATAAGGCCCAACGTGGCACGGCGTGCAACGCGGAGCCAGGCCACCATGCCACGGACCTATCGCGAACCCTCACTGGAATTACGCTGAAAATTCCCTCTCCAGGCAGAAGGCCTCCGCGATGGCAGCGTGACACGGCTCCATCGCGGAGCCCCATTATTTTGTGCTTTCCAATGCCTTGTCCCTTGCTCACATCTGAGTCCAACCCCGATATCTTCCAACATGCATTTTAGCTTCCCGAAATTACACTTTTCCTGCAAAACAATGCTAATCATGTTGGTTAGTATAAATTCACATTTTATTACCAATTACATGAGAATGTATAAACATTGATAGATAAACAAGGCTAAAATGACACCTTTGAGTGTCACTTGGGCATATAAATTTGCCCAAGATCAGGGATCCGTGACCAGGCTTTGGGATTGAGCACTACAATCCTATTCCCAGGTCTCGTATTTAGATTATGTGTAGAGGCGGACCTTAAGGCGAAGATGGAGGTTGAACTCTAATTGGAGGCCAAAGGACGACGGATATTGGTTTGATTTGAAATGAGATAAATCTAGTGAGCCAGGTTAGACTTCCTACCGCAGTCCTAGTACCATAGGTTTCTAGGGGCGAGCATATTGATGCGCCCACCACAGTGGAGCACGATGAGATGCCGGCTACAAAAGCTGGCTAGACAGAGACAGCTCCTAGTACATCATTTCCACCTATGAGCCAGACCCCAACTGGGTATATATTGGTCCCACATGTGGTCCTCCAGAAGATGACTAAAAGACTGATAGTGACCGAGATAAATGTTCAATATATCATGAAGACCGTCAATCCTTGGGTGAAGGTGGAGATTGAGGAGGTCGTGAGGGTGTTGCATGGCTAGATAGATAGCTTTGAGCGTCGCTTAAATGAGCGCCTAGCTGAGCAGCTGGACAAAGGCAGCCTTAGGCAGGAGTTGGGGGCTCTTTGGAGCCAAGTGATCGATTTGTCATCTAGACAACTGGTGATTCTAGCATCCCCCATTCTTCCGGACTTAGACGCTAAGCTCGATGAGGAGCTCGATTTAAAGGCATATTGGGTCCCTCTACGGTTAGTAGAGGAAAGGGTAAGAAGAAGGTCTCAGAGGAGGTTGGAGATGAGTCGTCAAAGAAAAGGAAAAAGAAGGAGAAGAAGGAGAGCGAGGGGGCAAGATTAGAGAGCCTGCGAACTCATGATGCACATATATCAGAATTGTAGGAGTGAGCTAGAGGAGTGGGGAGCTCCACCATTGCCCAAAGAGTTCTTGCAGGTGGAGGGGACCCTTCGGGGAGCCACATTTAGCCAAATTAGAGACTGAGGTGACTGCTACAATGGAAGGGGTAACCAATACCCCAACTGAAGTTCCATTGAGTTCCAGCCACCATTAGCGCCACTATTATAGCAGAGGTACCACCTCTACAGGATGACAGGAGCGCTTAATGCACCACATGTATGTCCTTTTCCCTTGTTCTTACAGTTGATGCTTCGGGAAAGAAGCATGTTTTTCAAAGGGGGGTGTACTTGTAGTTTTTGGGTATCTTATTCATCCAAGGGTTTTTCTTGCCATGTTTCTTTTCCCTTGAACACACTATCCAGTAGAACCGACATGTTTAGGTTGTTTTTGTTATTCATTTAATTAGAAGTATATTAGGATTACTTTATAACCAATAAATGCACTAGTTTGATGTTTTTGAAAAAATTTACCCTGTTTAAATTTTTTGATGTTAGTTGTGTAGTTAATTGCAATTGCATGACTTCTATGTATCTTTGTATGGAATTTATACTATTTGCATGTACAGTTGTATCTTAGCCGTGCATGAACTAGATAGGTAGATTCAATGCAAATTGGTACCATGAGTGAGTGATGATTTATACTTAGGCCAATACTTCATTGAGGATCTAGAACTTGCCCGATGGTCTTTGCATAGGTTTTAGGATAGTTGGTTAGGAAATGATCATAGGCCATTTTTTATTTTATCCACATTAGCTTAAATTACCCTACCAAATAAAATGAATCCCTTGATCCTGATATTGAGCTTAATATTGACCATTTTTCTTTTCACCTTTCCCATTATTTATTATAAACCTATTTTGGCCCTGGTCCCTCTTTGAAAATTGTGAACCTCAACTCAGGAAAAATGCTTAAGTTGAGGGTGGCTATAGTAGGGGTGTGTAGATTGTGGGGAGGTGAAAAAGAAAGAAAAAAGTTAAAGAAGGGCGAGGTGTGGTATGAAAAGAAAAGAATTTAAAGAACTGAGAAAGAAAAATGAAAAGAAAAGAAAATAAAAGAGAAAAAGAAATGAAAAATATGAGAAAAACACGTGACTCCCACATATTGCAATTAAACAAAGAAAAAGGAGGAAAATTTGAAAAAGTAAAAAATTGGGTAAAAAGTGAAAAGTGAAGCCATGAGTATGTAGTGTCAAGGAGGATTTAAACACTAAATTCCATAACTACCATACCCAGCCTGAAGCCTACATTACAAGTCGAACAAAGTCCTAAGGTGATTCTAGCTTACCTGTCTTAAGAGCCAAAGTAGAGAAAATAAGGGCAAGCCTATGGTATCCTATGTATAGTATTTGGAACTTCTTTGTGAGAGTGAGAGTCTCATTTGTTTAGTCCCAAGTTTCATAATTTTATATCTGTGAGTGTTGGGGACTTCATTTGCTTTGAGGGTACTTTGTTTGTGTTGTATTTTTACCAATTATCTGTGTGAATAACATTGGTGATAGCTCAATTCTCTGCTAATAGTTGGATGCCATATCTTGATCCCTATATGACATTATTTGTGGTTATATGTGTGCATACCTGACTTAGTTTGAACGGTAAAGGGGTCAATAGTTGATTGTGGTTCATAATGCAAGTTGTGTTGGCTTTGTGTATTCTAAGTTTACTTTCTAGTTAAATGGCTTTTTTAGTCTTGTTTTCTTTGCCTGAGCACATGCAAAAGTCTTAAGTTGAGGGTGTTGATGTGTTGTGAGTTTACAACACTTTTGACGCTTAAAACTGAGGAAATAAGCATGGACTTAGGTGTGTTTATATGGATATGAGATACTTTTACTTTGTTTTTAGGGAAAATAGATGTTGGAGTTGAATTATGCAAAAGATGGAGAAAATTATAGAAAAGTGGCTAAGTACGGACCTCAGTATGAGTCGTACCATCTTGGTACGAACTGTATTGAGTGTTGTGGAATAGCCCAGGCCAAAAGTGTTGAGTCAAAGGCAACTTACGACTCATGGTACGAGCCGTACCATAGCAGTCGTAGAAAACTTCAGAAGATTTGCACAGGCCAAGTCTCCTTGTATGAGTAGCAACTACGAATCGTGAGATCTACCTAAGACCCGTACGAAGGAGACATGGAAAAGTTCAGAGGAAGTGAAGACTGGCAGGTCACAAGGTACGAGAAGGAGTCACGGTTCGTAGAACTAAGTTACGAGTCGTACCAAGCTATTCATGATTAAGTTCAGAAGTTCACAATACTTATCCAGATTCAACAGATGCCAGCCAATGTACAAGTCAAGGTACGACTTGTACAATCTTATTATAGATCATAGATGAAGTCGGTGGTAGTTTTAGCAGTTTCCCTGTTTACTTAGGAAAAGGTTCTAAATATTTGTATAAATACTTTTTAGGTTATTTTCAGTAAAACGAGGAGTTGGAACACACGAAATACATTGAGGAAAATTGTTGTTAGCTTTCCATTCAAGTCTTGGAGATTTTCTTGCTTTGATTTTCTTCATTGTTCTTGAATAATTCTTCATAAATTCTTGCAATATCAAGTGGGTTTTTTTCCAATCATCTTTGTAAGTATTAAATTATGTGTTTGTCTATGAATGTTGATAATTCTCTTATAATCATGAGAGGCTAAAACTTCCACAACTAGGGTTGTGGGAATCATTGTGAATTAACAAACTAGGGTTGCACAAAGTGGTTCTAAACTAATGTTAAATTTGTATCGTATTCTCTTCATCTTTAGTGTTTCTCAACGAAGCGCAACGCTAGGACTTGCCCAAATTCTTTACATGCTTGAACCTAGAGAAGTAGAGATTAGGAAAAGAGAATTACAACAAATCCTTGATCTTTATGGGTAATTGTATGACTTGAACCGCAGTTGTAGGATAGTTAATTTGGGATAAATTTATAACGTTGAAGTCAAATCGCTAATGAGACTTCACCCGGTGATTGAGTATAGTCATATAATAGGGAGGAACTGTTACACCCCGTAAGTTCATTAAACATAGTTGGCCTATCGCATGTTTGTTAAGAGTTTTAGAATTCCATATGTGCGAGAAAAGGGCCCGGGGAGAGACCGGACAAGCGCCAAGTCAAAGCATAGCAAGGCAAATGCGACTTATAAATCGCATTTGACAAATCCGACTTAGGGTCCCCACCCCACTTCATTTTAAATCATTTTCCCTTCATATAATTTTCAGTAAACAAATAGAAACAGAGGGGAACGAAGGGTTTGATTAAATTTCCTTCCATTTACACCGTCAAACGCAGTACAAACTCGAATTAACTTTTGGTAGCGAAGTATAAAGCTGCCGGGAGCATTCCTGCGGAGTTAGTTTCGCGAAATTCAGCCAATGTAAGTGGAATTGCTCCAAACTAGTGTTAATATACTCCCATCATTAAAGTGAGTATTTCTCCCTTCTAGACCCCCGAGAAATAGCGAGTTTTCGGCCGTTCTTCGATAAGTCGAAGAATAGGCAGTAGGTATAGCCATAATATGGTTTCTTTCCAAAATAATAGTAGAATTAATTCTATTCTTTCGTGAATATGAATACAGTTGGGAGAAATAGCTGAATACTAGCCGAGCTACGCCAGTTAATCAGAAAGTCGGCAGTTGAGGTATATAAAGCCAGTTTCTTTCGGCAAGCTAGTAGTTCCGGTAAAGCAAAATAGTACAAATTCCAATAGAATATTTCAGAAGCCGTATATTATATTCAGTGTGAGTTCAGTAAGCATGTTAGAATTATTATACAGTGTTCAGCATGAAACTCAGTAAAACAGTATAATTCCCAGCAGAATATTCAAGAAATATTATTTCAGACTCAGTATATCTCAATATCAGATTCAGCATATTTCAGTATTAGATTCAACATATTTCAGTATCAGATTCAATATATTTCAGTATGAGATTCAAAACAAAATACCAGAATATAAATATTATTATCATATTTAGTGTATATATATTACATGCGGTTATTGCTATATGTGGAGACATGATTGTTCTGTGTTGGGCACCCTTAGAGCTTGCTCGATTTCCCCAGGGTTAATAGCTTTTTTGACTCGCCCGCCAGAGGGCGAGGATACGTTGCTCTACGAAGTGGCATGTCGTCTGCCAGCGGACGAAGATGGGATGCAGATTCCCCATAGCAGGTTGATCAGCACTATACCACACCCCCTGTCGAGCGCTTGCGCCCCGGGTGCAGATTTCATATTTTAAATTTCAGATTTCAGGAGTCCTCCGGACTCAGATACAACTTGGGCCAAGCGAGCCCAAGTTGCTTACCCAGGGGGCCGACAGGATGCTCATAGTTACTAGGTGGATGGTATGACCTGAGTAGGGGTATATAGATTGTGTGCTGGTTGGTACCTTACGGCTTATGGGGGCTGGTGAGGTTCTTGTATGCTATGTTGTGTTAGTTATTAATAGATAGAAAGTAGACCGCCATGTTATCAAGTATGAATCTTACTCTCTTCAGTAAAGTTACGCTCTTTTTAGTCAGTCTCAGCCCATCTCCTATTACTTCAATATCTATCAGTATTATTGTTTGCTTTCAGTTATATTCAGTTATTGCTTTGCATACTCAGTACCAGTGGTACTGACGCCCGTTTTGGGGTGTTGCGTTACTTGCCTGCAGGTACTCATAGACGAGGAGCAGATCCCTCGTAGTTCCAACTAGCGTATAGATTCTTCAGCTCCTGTCATCCGGAGCTTGACAGCTAAAGGTTTACTTCCCTTTTTATTTGTACAGTATGGGTAGGCCGGGGCCCTGTCCCAACCATATTGTTATTCTTAGAGGCTTGCGAATTATATATTCCCTGTGGTTAGTTGTACCGATCGTGTGGGGCTGTATATATATTTCAGTTTGCATGTGATGGCCGTGTGGGGCCTTGTTCAGTTGTCAGTTGGTGACCTTGTCGGTCACAGATCAGTTCAGCACTTGATTATACTTTTCAGTGATAACTAGTCAGCATGGTGGCCTTGTCGGCCCGCAAAGGTTCCCTTATGCTCAGTTGTTCTGGTTAGTTGTTATATTCCTACAGGTGGCTATAGGCCTAGTCGGCCAGAGGCTGTATTTACAGCCGTTATATAGCCCGTTCTTTTCATAAATCTAGAATTAGAGCCAGCCTGGCACCAGAAGTGATTAGGCTCAGTAGTCCAGCAGTCCAGGTCCTAGTAGGGCACCAGGTGCCAGTCATGCCTCCCAAGGCGGGGCGTGACAAGAACCAGTAGTTTGGATGAACCCTAGTTATCAAGTTCTACAAGTAAGCATTAGGATAGATTACTGATGTACTGTGAGTTGACAGCATTTTCGATTCTTAAAACTTAGAAAATAGCATGGTCTTAGGTATGTTATATGGATATGAAGTACTTTTGCTTTGTTTTCAGAAAAAATAGGTGTTGGAGCAAAATTTTGCAAAAGAGGCGTAAAAGTGCAGAAAATCAGCCAAGTACAACTGCTGGTATGAGACGTACCTTGATTGTACGAGTCGTAATGAGAATTGTGGTAAAAATTAGAAGGCTGGAATAAGAGGAAGGCAGAGTATGACGCTCAGTACGAGCCATACCAAGATGGTACGAGCTGCAACTAGAGTCGTGAAAATCTTCAGAGAAATTTATACAAGGCAGTCTCTTAGTACGGGTGAAACCCACATATTGTAGCAACCACTTATGACCCATACCAAGAGCCATGGTGAGCTTCAGTGATTCTTCAAGACTGGGAAAAACATCAGATACAACAAGCAGTACAAGTCATAGGAGGAAGGTACGAGGCATACTAAAACACTCGTGGAAAACTTCAAAAGATGTCAAAGTTCTCAGGGCCAAACCACGGATGCATTGTACGACTCGTAGGACCATAGTACGAGTCGTACCAACCTTCCAACACTTAGAAAAATCTACAACAGCTAAGGATGTACAAGAGGTAGGTACGACCCGTACAATCCTGTTACGGGTCGTAGGATCAGGCGTGAGACAGACCGGTGCGAAATATAGAAGATTCCCTATTATCTTAGGAAAAGGTTTCTAATGTCTATATAAATACCTTTTATGATTTGCTTTAGTAGAACAAGCAAGGAAGGAAGTAGTAGAGACATGTCAAAATTAATTTTTGTGAATTTTTATCAAGTTTTGGAGAGCAATTCTTAGGATAAAACACTTGATTTCATCAATTGTTCTTGAGATTGTTCATTGATATTCAAAGTAGGTTTTCTTACAATTATTGTTATAAGTAATTAATTATGTGTTCTTCTATGAATGCAAAGTATAATCTTACAATCATGAGAGGCTAAAACCTCCACAACTAGAGTTGTGGAAACCATGATGGATTAATGAAATAGGGTTACACAAAAGTGATTCAAAACCAATGTTAAATACTAGTATTGTATTATCTTCATCTTTAAACGTTTCTTAATGGTGTACAACGTTAAGACTTTTCCGAATTCTTTACTTGCTTGAACCTAGAGAAATAGAGATTAGGAAAAGAGAATTATAACAAAGCCTTGGTCTTTATAATTATTGTATTAACTTGAGCTGTAGTCGCAGGATAGTTAAATTTGTGACAAATTGATAACGATTAGAAAGAAATCGCTCATGCGACCTAACTCGGTCATTGAGTATAGTTATCCAATAAGGACGAACCAGTCTTTTGGATGAGCCCTAGTTATCAGTTCTACAAGTGAGCATTGGGATTGATAATGTGTGTATACCTGAAGTAGTTATGAACCCGTGGAGAACACTTACCCTAGTTATTTGCAAATCTTGATAACAACCACAATTTTAATCTTGCTTTAATATTGTTTTTCTTTGAAACCCCTTAATTTGGAGATAATTTACCAATACGTTTAAGTACCAGCATTAGTCTAGATCTTACCTTATTCTCTGTGGGTTCAACCCCAACCTCTTTGTTGGGTTCTTTATTGACAACGTCCGCTTCATACTTTTCCAGGAAGTGTGAGTTTGAGCATTATCAAAAAGTGGCACCGTTGCCAGGGAATACAACTAAGATTAGATTAATTGCTTGTATTTAACTTTGGATTGTTATTTCCTGAATTATGTTTTCTCTTTGTTTTTGGATATCCACAGGTTGTCGCTTGGTGAATGTCAAGTACTCATCGGAGTGAAAACCCCCTGATTCCTTTGGATCTCGAACTTGAAAAAACACTACTAAGGATGGAGAACTACGTGCAGAGAGATGCCCGTGTTGCTAAAAATCTAGGCAATTCGAGTTAGCACGGCAAGCTACACTGCAAGTTGTGGAAGATGCTAGAATAAGGTTGTCAATGTTGGTCGTCATGGAAGAGGCAACATAGGTCAAAGATATGCCTCTCAATTCTTCGATGAGGATGACCCATACATTGATGAAGTCGGGTCAACCGGAGCTATTGTACCACCACCATTGCCTGCTGGGGCAAAATTTGGCATCACTAGCACCATGATCCAATTATTGAACATGAAGGGGGTGTTTAGTGGTAAAGCAGCTGATGATGCCAACCTACACCTGATGAACTTTGTGGGAATAAGCAAGGTGTACAGGTTGCCCGGAGTCAGCCAGGAGGCTATAAGGCTAAGACTTTTCCCCTTTTCTCTATCTGGGTAGGCCACTTTATGGTTATCAGACTTGCTCAATGACTCCATTACCAACTGGAGGGAGCTCAAGAAAGCTTTTCTAGAGAGATTCTTTCCACCTTCCAGGATGCTGCATCTTAAGGATGAAATCTATAATATTCGACAACTGAAGACTGAGTCACTTCATGAAACCTGGTTGAGGTTGAATAAAAAGTTAACCAAGTGCCCGAACCAAAAAATCCCTGATGACAGTTTGTTGGAGATTTTCTATAGATCATTGAACTATAGTACTAAAGCTTTAGCAGACACAGTGGCGGGAGGAGAACTGATGAGACACACCGGGGATCAAGCTACCACTATTCTACACAGAATGACCAAAACAAATAGAGCATGAAACACCTGGAAAGAGGAAGCGGTGGCTAGTACATATGTTGTTGGTTTGACTGCAGACCAATGAAGGAAGGAGGAACAACGTGACCAGGAATTAGCTCACATGCGAACATCATTAGATCTGCTCACGAAGCATATCATGGGTGCTGGAGCTAGAAAAGTTAATGTAGTGGGGACATAGGGATAGGAGCCAGGGCCTGAGCACTCAGATTCCAAGGAGGAGGCAAACTTCTTGGACAATCAGGTGGCGGGTTTCTGAGGTAACATCCAAGGTTCTGGACAAGGCACTTGGCACCAATGTTCTGGAAACCAAGGTCGGGACCAATACAGAGACAATTACAATCGAAATGTGTACATAGACAGAAGTCGAGGTCGTGAGCGCGAGGGAGATTGGAGAAGGAATGACGGTTACCGCAACGACCGAGCAGGTTGTACGTGCCTCCAAATGCACGTGAGGGGGAGGCTAGAGAGTCAAAGTTAGAGTGCATGACAGCTGAGATGCTAAAGAAGGTGAGATCCATAGATGATCAGCTGAAGGAACACTGTAGTGATCTATTGATCATGGGTCAGAGAGTTGAGTCACATGTTACGGCTATCAGGTAGATTGAACAGTAGCTAGGGCAATTGTCAGCATCCATAAACCCTAGGAAAAAGGGTACACTATCTAGCAACACAGTCCAGAATATGAAGAATGATGGTCACTGCATGGCTGTGATGACTAAGAGTGGAAATGGTTGTAGTTGAGCTTCAGAGAAAGAAAGAAAGAATCATCGACGATGAGGATGAGGTTGCTGAGAATGAGTATAATGAGGATGCTGAGTTGACTGAGGCTCCAGTTGTTGAAAAGCGGCCTGAAGCTGAAGAAAGAGAGAAGCAAGGATCCACAAAAATTTATAAGGATATTCCACAACCACTGCCACCGTTCCCTCAAAGAATGAAGAAGAAGGCGGAAAATGGTAAGTTTTAGAAATTCCTATCAATGCTAAAATAGTTATCTGTAAATATACCATTGGTCAAGGCATTGGAATAGATGCCAGGATACGCAATATGAAGGACCTTGTTATGAAGAAAAGGTCCATGAGCTATGAGCCTTTGGATAATGTGCATCATTGTAGCGCTATAGCCTCACGGGTCCTTTCCTATAAGAAGGAAGATCCAGGTGCCTTCACCATTCCATGTACAATTGGTGATGTTGAGTACTCGAGGGCAATCTTTGACTTGGGAGCAAGCATCAATCTAATGTCGTTATCCATGTTTAAGCAGCTAGGCTTGGGATCCCCCACACCGACTACTATGCAGCTATTGATGGCCGATTGAAATGTGAAGAAGCCTGTAGGGATCTTGTTTGACATGCTTGTGAAAGTGGATAGATTCATATTCCCAGCGGACTTCATGATCCTTGATTGCAACACTGATTTTGAGGTACCCATCATTTTAGGGCTATTGTTCCTTGCCACTGGGAGGGCTTTAGTAGATGTGGAGGCTGGCCAATTGAAATTCAAACTTAATAAAGAAGAGGTCACCTTCAATGTCTGTCGGTCAATGAAGCAACCAAAGGAGTATAGAATTGTCTCACCAATAGAGGATGAATCTGAGTTTCTTGAAAAAGTCTGAGTAGTCAAGAGACTTTCGTCGTGCCGTGATGTGAAATCAAGTGTTTCTTGGGAGGCAACCCATGTGGTCGTTTGGTGAATTCTGAGTAATCGAACCACCTGCATCATGCCGTGATGTTAAATTAAGCGCTTCTTGGGAGGCAACCTAGGTTGATTGACTTATGTGTGTTCAGTATGCAGGGGAAACAAAAACAGGTGGCAGAAGAATTATTGAACAGACTAGTGCTACGGTTCTCAGTATGACTCATAAGAGGATTGTACGAGTCGTAGTACGAGTTATGGTGAGAAGCAAGGATGTATATCACTGCATGAGTTCAGGGTACGGTTGGTCCTATGAATCATAACTTCATTGTACAGGTCATAGTACTCACTGTGGTTATGAACTATGCATGGCATGGACCTCAAAGTAAGAGACACCTACGAGTCATAGTACGGGACGTACCTGCATTGTACAGAGGACTTTTTTCTTGCTTTCTTTTTGTTAGGTTTGGATTCTAACCCTTTTTGTCCATAGGTACAATGACGCAGAAAAGAAAAACATCCAAAGCAACTGCTCGGAGGGAATTGATAGATGAAACCTCCAAATTCAAACAAGCGGGCAACACCTCTAGTGGTTCAGTAGAGGAATACCAGGTCGACATATCTGATACTGATGGGATCAGAACCACTTGGGAAAAATCTAAAGCACAGGCCATGGCGGCCATTGCCACATCTGCTGGTGCTCCCCAGTTTGAGGAGGGAGTTGAGGAAAGAGCCCAAGTGTCTAAAAGCGGCTCTAATGAAGAAGATGGGTTCGAGGAGGCCCAATTTGGAGTGTACACAGTGATCCCAAATCAAAGGAGGAGGCACCCAATGCCGAGCAGAAGCAGACTCCGCCTAGGGAGAACCGCACCATTTGGTGGAGTACCAGGAGTCTAGGAAATATATGAACATGGTATTGCTCTCACCGTCAAGAAAAAACCTAGGTGGAGTATTCAAGAAGAGCCGCGGATCCTGAACAATTCACTGAATGAGGTGGAGGAGATGAAGTGGATATTTAGCTTTTATGGATTCAACTGGATGGCTATAGCCCTAGATTGATACACTTCAAAAATCATCCGGGAGTTCTACGCCAATTATTTGGCAACCAAGGAGAAGAAAGCGAAAGAAGGGAAAAAAATGAAAGATCAACCCAAGATGGAGAGCGTCATGGTAAGAGGCTGCGGTGTGGATATATCCAAGCGCACTATTGCTGGAGTGTTATATGGGTCCAAATTCATACCACCACATGCTACACCATAGTATGATTATCGGGTGGAGGCCATGAAATAGATCAAGCAGATGGGCTTTGATGAGAGGCAGAGGCAGATTCAGTGGTTGTCCATGGTCATTACTGAGGACAAAGAAGAGGCAGAATGGGTCACTAGCGGCAAGAAGGTCACAAAGAATTCTCTAAACTTCATAGCAAAATCCTGCTAGACGTTAGTGCGCCACTGGTTGGCACCGACAGTAAATGATAATACTCTCAGTGCAGACAAAGCAGCTTTGGTAGCATGTATCATGTCCAAATACCCATCAATATCCCAAGGGTCATTACAAAGGAGATCCGGGATCAGGCTATGGGATTTAGCACGAGCATCCTATTTTCGAGTCTCGTAGTTAAACTTTGCGCAGAGGTAGGTATCAAGGTGCATCATGGTGAGGAGCACTTGATCGGAGGACAGCGGATTGCTGATAGTGGTTTAATCCAGGATGAGATGAACCCGTTAAGCCGAGCATGACATTATACCGCAGTTCCAGTATCACGGACAGTTGGTGGCACACAAGTGAATGCCCCCACTTTAGAGGATAAGGGTGAGACACTGGCTATAGATGTCGGTCATTTGGATGCAACTCCTAGCACCTCTGTCGCACCACCTATGAGCCTCCCGAGAAAAACTCTATCCTGATACATGCTAGCGCCTCAGGAATTTCTCTAGAAGCTGGTCAAGAGACTGACAGTAGTTGAGAAGAAGGTTCAGTCGATGATGGAGAACTTCAAGCCTTAGGTAAAGGTTGAGACTGAGATAGCTTCACATGCCCTACATGCCAGACTACATGGCTTTGAGAGCAGATTTAATGCGCGTATGGCCGAGCAAACTGACACGGGCAGCCTCTGTGAGGAGTTGAGGGCTCTTCGAAGTCAAGTAGTTGAGTTGTCATCACAGCAGCTGACAATCGTAGCATCCCCCACTCTTCCTGACCTTGACATTGGCATTTACAAGGAGCTTGATCTGGCGGCTTATTGGGAGCGTACAGGAGCCGAGAAGGAGAAAGGGAAAAATAGGGTCTCTGAGGATGTTGGAGACGAGACCCTAAAGAAGAAGAGAAAGAGAGAAAAGAAAGAACGCAAGAGGGTAACATTGAAGAGTAAGTAGACTCATGAAAAGCATTAGTCGGAGCTGCTTGAGAGAGCAAGAGGAGCCGGTAACTCCACCACTACCCATGCAGAGCTTGCGAGTGGCAAGGACCCTTCGAATGGGCCACATTCAGCCCTAGTGATTTTAGAGGTCGTACAGGTAACCATTACTATTAGGGGGTAGCCATTCCCCCTACTGATACACTAGTGAGTGCGCTGGCTACTGCCAACACCATGATTACAGCAGAGGTACCACCTCCGCAGGATGATGGGAGTGCTTAGTCTGGTATGTCCCCTTCCTTCTGCTTTATATTCTATGCTTCGGGAATGAAGCATGCTTTTTAAAAAGGGGAGGGGGTGTACTTGTATTTTTGAGATTTTGTTAGATTCGTCTAGGGGTTTTTCATGTCGTGTTTCTTTTTTCTCGGGTATTCTATCTAGTAGAACTGGCATTATTTAGGATTTTATTTTTGTGTTTTTGTTTAATTAGGAAGTAACTTAGGAGTACTCCGCTAATAAATTGCACTAGTTTTGAATTTGTGAAAATTGACCCTGTGTAAAAAAAAATTGATATGGTTAGCTATGTACTTATTAATTGTAAAGCATGATTTTTGTGGATCTTTTTATGTCATTTAGTGTATTAGCATGAATAATTTTTGTTAGCCATATATAAACCAAACAGCTAGAGTGAATGCAAGACATGTACCATGAGTAAGTGAGGTTAAATACCTAGTTCAACACTGCATAGAGGACCTAGAACTTTCCTGGTTGGTCTTTACATAGGTTTTAGGATGGTTGGTTAGGAAAAGATCATAGGCCGTTTTTGTTTAGCCCATTTTCTTTAGCTTAAATGATCCTACCAAAATGATATGATTCCCTTGATCCCGATTTTGAGCTTTAAATGAACCATTTTTCTTTGATTAACCAATTAACCATACCTATTTTTATAAGGAACTTGTTTTTTCCCTGGTCCCTCCTTGCACATTATGAACTTCAACATAGGCAAAACGTCTAAGTTGAGGGTGGCTAGAGTAAAGGTGCATAAATCTTGTGAAGGTTAAAAAGGAAGAAAAAAAGAAAAAAGGTGAAATGAGGTGTGGTGTAACAAAAGAAAAAGAAAGAGAAAAAGAAAGAAAAATTGAAAAAAAATATATAAAAAGAGAAAGATGCATAAAAAATTTTAAGAAACACACCGCACTCATACAAGTGCATAAAAATGTTGAAAAGGGAGGAAAAGTTGAAAAAGCAAAAAGGGTGAAAAAGTGAAAAAATGGAGCCACATGTATGTAGTGCCAAGGAGGGGTTTAGTCACTAAAAAGATTCCATATCTACCATACCCAGCCCAAAATCCTATATTACAAGACGAATCAAGTCCTAAAGGGATCCTAGCCTGACCATCTGACAAGCCAAAGTAGAGAAAATAAGGGCAAGCCTATGGAAACCGACATGCAGTATTTGAAACTTCTTTGTGAGAGTGAGAGTCTTACTTGTTTAGTCCCGTATTTCATATTTTACTATATTTGTGAGTGGATAACTTCATTTGCTGTGAGGGTATATGGTTAATGTTTAATTCTACCAATTGTCTGTGTGAAAATCATTAGTAATGACTTGACTCTCTATTGATAGCTAGATGACATATCTTGATCTCTGTTTATCATGTTTTATGGTTTCTTAATGTGCATGTGTTCATTTGGTTTAACAAATAAAAGGGTCAAAAGCTGTTTGATTTATGGTGCAAATTTTGATTGATTGTTGGCTGTAGTATCCTAGGTTTATCTTCTAGTTAAGCATCATTTTTAGTTTTTCTTTGTTTTCTTTGCCTGAGGACATGCAAAAGTCTTAAGTTGAGGTTATTGATATGTTGTGAGTTTACAACACTTTTGATGCTTAAAATTGAGAAAACAACATGGACTTGGTATGTTTATACGGACATGAGGTAGTTTTGCTTTGTTTTCAGGAAAAATAGGTGTTGAAGAAAAATTGTGCAAAAGAGGGATAAAAGTGCAGAAACTAAACCAACTACAACTCTCAGTATGAGCTGTACCTTGTTTGTACGAGCCGTACTGAGAATCGTTGTGAAAATCAAAAGGCTAGAATAAGAGGAAGGCAGAGTACGACTCTCAATACGATCCGTACCAAGATGGTACGAGCCGTAACTGGAGTCATGAAAATCTTCAGAGAAATTTGCACTAGGCAGTCTCTTGGTACGAATGGAACCCACAAATCCTAGAAACCACTTACGACCCATACCATGAGCCGTGGTGAGCTTCAGTGATTCTTCAAAACTTAGTAGAACTTCAAATACAACAAGTAGTATGAGTCGTAGGAGGAAAGTTCAAGGCATACCACAAACACTCGTGAAAAACTTCAGAAGATATCAAAGTTCTCAAGGCCAAGCCACGGATGCATTGGGACAAATTGATAACAGTTAGAAAGAAATCACTCATGAGACCTGGTCCGGTGATTGATATAGTCATCCAGTAGGGATGAACCAGTCGTTTGGACGAACCTAGTTATCAATTCCACAAGTAAGCATTGGGATTGATCACGTGTGTTTACCCGAAGTAGTTATGAACCTATAGGAAACACTTATTCTAGTTATTTGAAAATTTTAATAACAACCACAATTATAATCTTACTTTAATATTGTTTTTCTTTGAAACCCCCCAATTTGGAGATAACTTACCAACAAGTTTAAGTACTGGCATTAGTATAGATCTTACCTTATTCCCTTGGGTTCAAACCCAACCTCTTTGTTGGGTTCTTTATTAACAATGTCCGTTTCATACTTTGCCAGGAAGTATGAGTTTGAGTGTTATCACTCACAAGTGTAAAATCCAAAGTAATTGTGAACCTATGGGGCACAATTACCCTAGTTAATTGCATAATCATGATAAACAATAATAAATTCTCAATATTGTCATATAATTGCTTTTATGAAACCCCTTTTTTTGGAGATAACACACTTAAAAGCTTAAATACTAGCGTTATTCTATATCTTGACCATATTTTCTGTGGGATCGGCCCCAACCTTTGTTGGATTATTTATTGTCAACGCCCACTTCATACTTTATCAGGAGTGTGAGTTTGAGTGTTATCAGTTACCTTGTCCATCATTTCAGATAGAGGTACCCAGTTTACCTTGCAGTTTTGGAGGTTGTTTCAGAAAGGACTTGGTACTCAGGTAAGCTTAGCATGGTTTTTCACTCAAAGGTAGATGGTCATACTGAGCGGACTATCTAACTCTTGAGGACATGTTGAGAGCGTGTGTGATTGACTTCAAAGGTAGTTGTGATGATCATCTACCTCTCATCGTGTGTGCTTATAACAACAATTACCACTCTAGCATTCAGATGGCTCCGCTTGAGGCTCTTTATGGGCGGAGGCGTAGATCTCCTATTGGATGGTTTGAGGTAGGTGAAGCTATATTGATAAGGACATATTCGGTTCATGATGCTTGGAGAAAGTTCAGCTTATAAGGAAAAGGTTGAAAACAACTTAGAGTCGTCAAAACTCATATGCGGATGTTAGGCGGAGAAAACTCGAGTTTGAAGTTGATAATTGGGTGTGCTTGAAGGTGTCTCCTATGAAAGGAGTGATGAGGTTCAAAAATAAATGGAAGCTTAGTTCTTGATATGTAGGCCCATATAGGATTCTGTGACATATAGACAAGGTGGCCTATGAGTTGGAGCTACCAGCAGAGTTAGCATCAGGTCATCTAGTTTTCTATGTATCGTTATTGAAGAAGTGCATTAGTGACCCAACATTGGTTAGTGGAGAGCAAAGGTGTGAACTATAACTTTACCTATGAGGAGGTACTTGTTCAGATCCTTGATCATCAGGTTCGAAAGTTGAGGACAAAGAAGTAGCTTCAGTGAAAGTCTTGTAGGGGAATCAGCTTGTTGAAGGAGCTATGTGGGAAGCCAAAACATATATGATGGCTAGATACCCGCATTTATTCCCTTCTAGTCTCATTCCCGCATGAGGTATCAGTTTCCTCTCTAATACTCTGTTCAATTTCATGTCAAGTTTAGGTCTCTTAGTTTCTTTCATGTTCTAGCATGTATGTATGATTTATGGATTCAGTTCAGTGATGTGTATTAGTTTTGAGTCAGTCACTCTGTCAGTTTTCAGCTTTAGTTGTTCAGTTATGGGATTTTAGTTCTTTCCCCAGTCTTTCAACATGTTTAACCCATATTCGCGGATGAATATTTTCAAAGGGGAGATATTGTAATACCCCAAAAGTCCCTAAGATCAGACCCGAGGGTTGAAATAGAGAAAGCAGAAAAATTTGCACCAGGTCACAGAACGAGTCGTCCACCGACTCATGGTATGACCTAACGGGTGGTTAAATGACCCGTCAGGTGGTGCCCGATTTTGAGGAGGTGTCGTTCTTGGGCATTGGAAATGGATGGGATGACGAGTTATCAATGAATCGTGGTATGGCCCATCAGGTGGATAAAGGATGATCTGGCAGTGCTAGCAACTGATGGAGGGACAAGTCATCATGAATCTAACGACTCGTCAAGTAGTCCGTGAAGGGAGGAAGTTCAATGAATGGAAAATTTTCCAGTGGTGGTGACGTTGGGAGACAACGAGTCGTCAGAGGACCTAACGACTCGTCATGTCCTCGTGGTGACTGGTAGTATCACTTTTCCAGGCGAATCAGTAAAGGTATTTTTGTGATTTTCTAAGCTCCTAACCTCTAAACTATGTCGTTTTACGCTCTGAAAGAGGTGTATTAAGGGGGTTAAACCTATTCTAAATCATTTCCTTCCTATGCATGCAAGACTAAGACTTCTCCATTGAAGATCAAGCCTAGAATTCTTAAATTTCTTCTCTAAACCTTTTGGGCTTTCAAAGGCCAATGTAGATTTAGTTTACCAAGGTATACGAGGCTATGAATAAGGGTTCCTTTCACTCACACTCTCAAAATTCTCCTCAATACTATGAATTTAATTTCTAGATCAATTTCATGATTTTTTGGGGTTTTATTCTAATTTTATGAAATTCTCTATGATTTATTTATGGGTCAATTTCTATTCATATTTCAAAGTATCTTTTAAGATTCACGGACAGATTTTAAATCCATTTTGATTACAAATTCATGCTTTCAAGTTTTAGAAAATTATGCCCAATTATGTAAGTTCATGAAAAGTCATGTTTATGATTTATGATTTCAAGTATGATGAGATCTCTAGTATGTATGAATGGTTACAAATTTTCCATGTATGAATCTATAATTTTGATCAATGAATTCTATTTCAAGTATGCATGATTTTTAGATTTGGGCAAGCCCACACAAGATAAGAATGTTTTATAATCTAGCCAATGCTAACAAGATAAAAGGATAGCTATATGTATTGGAGTCAAGACTCCTCAAATGTATAGATTCAAGTTATGTTCCAGAATATGATTATATGAGCATTATACATATTTTAGTGAGTAGTGTCTAGCACCGTGTAGGCTAGGGGTTTCAAGGTTTCTCGATCTCATAAACTACGTGCCAACTTAGGCATATTTTGGGGCCTCTCAAAAGAGCGTTTCCCCCTTCCCAAGGACACACTATGATATCACACCTTACTTATCCTTCATCCTGGAAAGGCCTAGATGTCCCTCCTCCACATGGGTCGTAGGATCATCATGCGCTCATACATGGTGGTTGTCGGTTATGGCGAGTCTCCCATTGTTCCTCATGATTTTATTTATGCATGTTTATGACATATGATATTATGTTTTCAGCAGGTTTGACTTAATGATTAGTTTATAACCTTTTACTTATGATTTCAGCCATGGCAAGCCATATGATTCTATTTCCAGCTTTGGGTCATTCTATTTAGATATGATATTTAGTTTAGGACTATACGTGTTTTTAGATATGAGCATGCAGTCCTTACTCTCGTGATCTTATGATTTATGTTATGTGCATGGTTTTAGTTTTACTTACTCAACCTGTTTTACTTACCTTGCATACTCAATATATTTCAAGTACTGACCGCAAACTCTATGCTGTATCATTTCATGATACGGGTTCCGACGCTCAGACTCAGTTCCGTCGTTAGCCAATCTCCTGAGCTTAGTCCAGTTTTCTTATTGGTGAGTCCTCATCCTTCGAGGACCTTCAAATTGTTGAGTTGTGTACTTTCAGTTTTCAGACTTTTAGTGAGCTAGTTGGAGATATTGTCTCATCAGCTCTTCAGTTATGTTAGAGGCCTTTTAGATGATATGTAGAATTTCAGCTTTATTAGTGTTGACTCTATATGGTCGATATGTATTCATACTTTCGCTTGTTCATGTTTTCAGTTATTATCTTTCACTTGAAGTATGTGCTTTAGTTATCATATTCATGTCATGGGTCAACTTGGAGTCACACATGGTTCTAGATTTCCTGTCTCGATCTGGACCTATGTTCGGGTCATGACAATTTTATAAAAAAAAGATCTATAATTTTTAATATTACAAAAGAAAAACTCATACTCGAGATGAAGAGATTACTCTCACCATGTGAGAGTATTATATTAAAGAATAACTAATCACTATTATTGCTGATTTGTTGGACCATTAGATTTTTGTAAAATTTTATGTATTTGAAAATTTATAAGGCATATGTAATTGCAAGTATTTATTTGTACAAAAACACAAAAATATTATTTATTAATATGGCTTCTTAGAATATTTTTATACCTTGATTATAAACTATAATTTGTTCATTTCATAAGATTGTATAAGAGTTGGAGAATTTTTAATAGTTTGAACAAATTGTGAAATTTTTATATTTAAGAGAAAAAATACAATTTTTGAGATTCAAATTGCATGTGCAAACGAAATTTCATCCCCAAATCATGCGGATTGCAAATTCCTGATTTGAAATCATGGCCAAACGGCCCTAAATCAACTGTTTTACTATATATACCAAATACAATGACAGGTACTAGGCTAAAAATTTACCCGTTTCCAATATTTACAACAAAGCAATAAATATAGAATATATATTCCGCATAAGCATATTTATCACTCAATGGTTCAATGATACATATTTTTATTTTAATTTTTAAATGCTGAAGTTAAATTATTTTAATTTAGCCTAAACAGTTGGCGGTGCAAGTAGTTACAATATTTCACGTATTCCTAGTTGGTGTTTAGCCATAGGATTTGGAGCTTAATTTATGATTTGAAATTAATATTTATTTATGAAATATGAATAAAATTTTAATTTCAATTTCAAATTATGATTTAAAATATTAAATTATTTAAAAATAGAATTTTAAATTTTAATTTGTGATTTTTTATTTTAAAACTTGACCCATAAGTTTGTATTTCATATATAAAAAAAGATCTATTATTTATTGCATGTTATAAACATATTTTTATTACAGTGAATGTCTATAAATGTATTTATATTGTAGTGATACATGTGTTTATATTATAGTGAAAGTCTATCTTTTGGAGGAATTATCCCTATAAATAGAGGGGTTCTCCTTCATTGTATTTCATCTCATCAAGAGAAATAAGAACTTCTCTCCTTCTCTCTTTCTCTATAATATTCTTGTTCTTTCTTTATTATTTCATAACACGTTATCAGTACGAGACTCTACCGTCTCAAAATTTGAAGGCTAATGTATTATATTTTTTTCTTCCCCTCTTCCTTTTAATATGACTAATCTTACAAAACTTGAGTTCGTTGTCCTTCAAAGTTCGAGCAAGAACTACCTTTCATGGGTGTTAGATGCTAAAATCCATTTGTATGCAATGGGTCTTGGAGACACCATTAAAAGTGAAAACAAAGTATCAAACCAAAATCGTGCTAAAGCTATGATATTCTTGCGTCATCATATTGACGAATTCTAAAAATTGAATATCTCATGATTAAGGATCCACTTATTTTGTGGAATAGCCTAAAATAAAGATATGAACACCTGAAGATGGTCATCCATCCAAAGGAACGATATGATTGGATGCATCTGAGTTTTCAAGATTATAAGTCTGTTCATGAGTACAACTCTACCATGTTCAAAATTGTGTCGCAATTAAAACTATGTGGAGAGACTACAAATGATGCCGATATGATGGAAAAGATGCTCTCTACTTTTCATGCCTCAAATGTGCTTTTACAGCAACAATATCGAGAGAAAGGTTTCACGAAGTATTCTGAACTGAGTCTCATCTTCTCGTGGCTGAACAAAATAATGATTTGTCAATTAAAAATCACCAGCACCGACCTACTGGATCTACACCATTCCCTAAAGTGAATGAGGTGTACACTCACCATGCTAGGCATGAAAAAAGTCGTGGCTCTGGTCGCGGAAGTGGTCGTGGTCGTGATAATGAAAGAAATCATGTTCCTAGTGGTAATCATTCTTAAAAAAAAAACACCATCAAAAGAAAAAAAAAGGATGAGAAGCGAGAAGCAAGTGACTCAGAAAATAGATGCTATCGATGTGGTGGAAGAGGACATTGATCACGTACCTTTCGTACTCCAAAATATTTGGTTGAACATTATCAAGCATCAAAAAAGAAGAAAGAGAAAAATCCTGAAGTTGATTTTATCTCTGAAAATTATGTTGACATCACATGTTTGGATGTGGCAGACTTCTTTAAGCACCCTGAAGAAAAAATTGATCACTTGATTGGCGATGGTTCTGTGAAGATTGATTAGTTTGATTTTAATTTTTATCAATTTGTAGTAGTGAAGAAAGATCATGTGTACTAGTCATATTAGTATTAATTAATCTAGTCATATTATTATAGTTATTGATAAAATATAATCTAATTTCATATTATTTAAATAATATTTTATTACTTTTTGAGATTTTCTTTTCGTTTGTTTAAAAAAAAAAAAAGATGCGGCATCTGTCTACTTAAATCTGTTACCTTTTTGGTAACTTTTGTTTTGTTTACCCAAAAAAAAGGCGGCATGAGTTTCTTTAATGTTGTTAACTTTTTGAGAACTTTTGATTTCTCTATAAAAATAATAATTATTATTATTATTTCAGCCTTTTTTGAATTTTTTTTAAAGAGGCATTAATCATTGGCATCTATTTAGTAAACTTATTTATTTATTTCTCTCATTGAAACTTATTTATATCTTGACAAATTTGGTATATGTAAAAAAGTTTATTTGTTAATTAACATAATGACAGTATATGTTATGTAGACCATTATTAATTTGTTAATTATTTAGTAGAAGATAATTGTTAATTGGTTACACTAAGTTTTACTTTGTATAAAATTTTAATATATATTTTATCTTATATATGTCATTTTATTTGAAGATATGGATAATTCTCAAAGAAAGTTTTCCAATTATGAAAACATTTGTTTGATTGATTTTGAAACAATACATGCGAATTCAAAGATGAGAAATATTTTTCTCACTTAAACATGGACAAGATAAATATTACTATGATATCTGGTAGTACCAATTTGATTGAAGGCTTCGGGAAAGTCATTATAATCTTTCCTAATGAAATTAAACTCATCATAAATAATTCCATGTTTTCTTCTAAATCTCAAAGAAATTTATTTAGTTTTAAAGATATCCGTGAAAATGGTTATTATATCAACACAATATGGATGAGATGAATCTTGAATATCTTGGTATCACCAAGAATATCTCTGGGCAGACATGTGTTATACAAAAGTTCCATGCTTTATCTTCTGGCTTGTATTGGACAAAGATTAGTGCAATTGAGGCACATTCTATAGTAAACCAGAAGTTTACTAATTTCAATATTTTTGTACTTTGGAATGATCGTCTAGGACATCCTGGATTTATAATGATGAGACGAATTATAGAAAATTCAAATGGGCATCCATTAAAGAACTTGAAGATTCTTTTAAATGACGAATTTTCTTGTACTGCTTGTTATCAAGGAAAGTTAATTGTGAGACCATCACCAACAAAGGTTGAGATTGAGTCCCCTGTGATTTTTAAAACGTATATATGGGGATATTTGTGGACCCATCCACCCACCTAGTGGGTTTTTTAGATACTTCATGGTCCTAATAGATGCTTCCTCTAGATGGTCTCATGTGTGCCTATTGTCATCTCGTAACCTAGCGTTTGCAAAATTATTGGTACAAATAATAAGATTGCGGGCACAACTTTTTGATAATCAAATTAAGTCCATTCGGCTTGATAATGCTGCAGAGTTTTCATCCCAAATATTTAATGATTATTGCTTATCAATTGGGATAAAAGTTGAACTTCCTGTAGCTCATTTTCACACTCAAAATGACCTTGCCGAGTCATTAATTAAATGTTTGTAGTGGATAGCAAGATCATTGCTCATGAAAACTAGCTGCCCGCTTCTGTTTGGGGTCATGCAGTTCTGCATGGTGCAACACTTGTTCATCATAGACCGACAAATAATCATAAATTTTCTCCGTTGCAATTGATTTTGGGCCAAGAACCTAATATATCTCATCTGAGAAATTTTGGATGTGATGTATATGTGCCTATAGTACCACCACATCGCACAAAGATGGGTCCCCAAAGAAGGTTAGGAATGTATGTTGGTTTTGAATTACCCTCCATTATTCGCTACCTTGAACCATTAACTAGAGATATGTTCACTGCTCGATTTGCAGATTTTCGATTTGAAGAGACAGTTTTCCCAAAATTAGGGGGAGAAAATAGTGAAATCAAAAGAGAAATTTTATGAAAAAATCCATCACTATCTCATCTTGATCCACGTGCTTCTATTTGTTAGCAAGAAGTACAAAAGATTATTCACCTGCAGAAAAATATAAATCAAATACCAGACAAATTTACATATTTAAAAAGAATTACTAAATCACATATTCCTGCAGAGAATGTCCCAATTCGAATTGATGTCCCTGAAGGACCATCTACTAGTGTCATAGCTAATGAGTCCAAAGCACGCCTAAAGCATGGTAGACCATTGAGTTCTAAGGATCGAAATCCTAGAAAAAAATAAATGGTCAAGATGACACTACAAAAGAACAACATATGGAAGTTCAAGACTTGAGCAATTTTGATATCCATGAAGGAATCAATGAGCCTGAGACTCAAGAAAATGAGGAACTATCCATAAATTCAAGTGATGCTGGAATTAATCGATCAAAAATAATGGTGCATTATGTCTTTGCATATAATGTTGCAAAAAAAATCATGCAAGATAGTGAGGATCTTGAACCTCAATTTGTCACTGAATGTCGACAAAGAAATGATTGGCCAAAATGGCAAGAAGCAATTCAATAAGAATTGAATTCACTTGTCAAGCGTGAAGTTTTTGGACCTATAGCTCATACACCTAATGGTATTAAACCTGTTAGCTATAAATGGGTCTTTGTGTGACAAAGAAATGATAAAAATAAAGTACAAAGGTACAAAGCACGCCTTATTGCACAAGGATTTTCACAAAGGCCTGGTGTCGACTATGAAGAGACATACTCACCAGTTATGGATGCAATAACATTCCGTTATCTTATTAGTTTCACTATCCATGAGAGGCTTGAAATGCATTTGATGGATGTGGTTACAGCCTATCTATATGGATCACTTGATAATGAGATATACATGAAAATTCCTGAAGGATTTAAAATGCCTGAAACATATCGTTCAAACTCTTGAAAAATATATTCAATTAGATTGCAAAGATCATTGTATAGTTTGAAGCAATCTGGACGCATGTGGTATAATCGTCTTAGTGAATATTTATCTAAGGAAGGTTATTGTCACACCCCACCTTGGAGGGTATGACGGGCACCTGGTGCCTGCTAGACTCTGAACTACTAGATGGTCTAGCCTAAGCACGTCTGGTGCTTTTGGCTGGCCCTGGCTCTATTCCAAGAAACCAACCGGCTATATAACGGCTATAAACACAGCCTCCGGCCAACTGGCCTATAGCCACCTGTACCTGTACTATCAGCTAACCAGAACACATTCAATATAGGGGAACCTATGCGGGCCGACGAGGCCACCATGCTGTCTAGTTATCTGTAATTCAACAATGAAGTATTGAAAAGCTACGTGACCGGCAAGGTCACCACTACTGTCAAGCTATGGCCCCACACGGCCAGCATAAAAGAAATAAAGTACTAACAGCTATACAACTACACGGCCTCACACGACCGGCTCAACTGACCATAGGGAAACATATACAGACTGCAAGCCTCTAGGAATAATAATAGAAATGATCGGGACAGGGCCCCGACCTACCCGTACTGTACAACAAAAGAAAACGAAATACACCTCTGGGATTCAATCTCCGGATGACAGGAGCTGAATACTCGATCGCTAACAGGAATCACGAGGGATCGCCTCCTCATCTATGAGTACCTGCAGGCAAGTAATGCAGCGCTCCACCGGGCATCAGTACCGCTGGTACTGAGTATGTAAAGCAATAACTGAAAGAGATATCTACAAACAATAATACAACTGATGAAACTGAAATAGGAAGAAAAAGATTAACTGTCTGATAATGTAGAACTATGCCTACTCTTAACTATACTGGAAGGAGTAAGAGTCATACCTGGAGATGTATCGTTTTACTGTCAATCTACTCGTATCTAATGTAACATGGCATAACATAACATAACATAACATAGCATACTCAAACCTTACCCGGCCCCCATAAGCCGGGAGGTACAACTAGCATGCAATCTATACCCCTACCCCGGTCATTCCATCTCCTATATTAACTATAAGCATTCTGCCGGTCCCCTGGGTATGCACTTGGGCTGGCTGAGCCCCTGACTATAACTGTACATGAGTCTGGAGGACTCCTGAATCAACACCCGGGCGTATCCGCTCGACAGGGATGTGTAAGGACCGACCAAGGCACAATATGGGAAAAACTGGCATCCCATCTTCGTCCCCTGTGGTAATCCAACCCCAAAACAATACAACGGTCTCAACTAGTAATACTATCTGCATATCCCACATACTGCAGCTAATAGTGGTAAAGTATCCGTACATACTGTGTGCTGAACTAGTGATGGCAATGTGTACATACTTAATTCATGCTGAGACTGATAATAGTGTATATGTACAAATATAATCTTCTGCCATATTGTACTAAGTCTAACGCTGAACAAGATATAGTTTTTCTGCTGAAAACCATGTTGTATACTGAGTCTCTATAGTAACATGATTTACTATCTCTAACATGCTTCCTAAACTTCATTTTAACCTATCATTCTACTTTTGAGATGCCTTACAGATATTACATTATTTTACTGGGTTTCAACTGAATACGATAATATCCTAACATTCTGCACTACATCACATACTGAGCATGCTGTGCAGTTCCTAACACTTGTATTAGAATCTATATCGTGCTAACAAGTTCGTGCTAATTATAACCTGATGCTTCTAATATTGTACCAACATTTGTAACAAACATAATACATGACTTCTGAACATTCTACTGGCCTTTAAATTACTTTACTATACCGAGATTACTAATTTGCCGAGGAGACTAGCTTTACATACCTTCGCTTCTGATTTCCCGACTAACTGGCGTAGCTTGGTCAGTATTTCAGCTATTCCTTCCAACTGCATTCATATATATATCAATCAGTACTAAATACAACTTTATTCTGAAGGACGACATCACTTTCGATATAATTATAGCCTAAACTTAGGCTAATCGAAAGACGGGCAAAAACTCGCTATTTTTCAAAAGTCCAGAAGGGAGAAATATTCACTTCACCGCTAGAAACACATAAACACTAGTTTGGAGCAATTCCACTTACCTTAGTCCGATAGCTCGACGATTCGTCGGCCATATTTCATGAAACTAAATCCGTAGGAATGCTCTCTACTGCTAAATACCTCGGTATTTGAAGTTAATTTAGGTTTGGATTGCGTTTGGCAGCATAATCGGATGAAATTATATTACCCACTTCATTCTATTTCCTTTCTCTAGTTGTTCTCTCTGTTTTATGAAAATTTTATAAGTTTAAAATGAATTAAAACCGAAGTGGGGCTTTATATACTTGGGCCTGGACAAAGCCAACGTGTCACGGAGCCAACGCGGAGGCTCCACCTCAGTGACACATTGCCATCGCGGAGGGGCTCTGCCTCGGCTCCTTCCGCGATGGTTCGACAGGTTATCCGTCCGATCCTTTCCCGGGCCTTTCTCTAGCATGTATGGCTTTTAAATATGCCTAACCACCGTGCGACTAGGCCACCTAGGTGTCGGAAATCTTACGGGGTATAACAGTTATATAAATAATGAAATTTGCCTATGTGTTTTTATAAAGAAAACAACATCGGAGTTTGTCATACTTTCTTTTTATGTAGATGGCATAAACCTTATTGGAACTCCAATAAAGCTTCAAAAGGCAATTGATTATGAAAGAAGGAATTTGAGATGAAAGACCTTGAAAAGATAAAATTATGTCTTGTTCTGCAAATTGAGCATTTGAAAAATAGTGTCTTTGTTTATCAATCTGCCTATACAGAAAAAGTGTTGAAAAGATTTTATGTGGATGGTGCACATCCATTAAGTACTCCGATGGTTGTTCAATCACTTGATATGAATAAGAATCCATTCCGACCTCAAGAAAAGAATGAGGAAATTCTTGGTTCTGAAGTACCATATCTTAGTGCAATTGGTGCACTAATGTATCTTGCTAACACTTCAAGACCTGATATAGCATTTTCGGTTAATTTTTTAGCAAGGTATAGTTCTGCTCCTACTAGGAGGCATTGAAATGGGATCAAACACATAATGTGGTATCTAAAAGGGACTACCGATATGAGTTTATTTTATTCTAACAATTGCAGTTTCGATCTTGTTGGTTATGCCAATGTAGGGTATTTATCGGATCCATACAAAGCTCGATCTCAAACTGGCTACGTGTTCATATATGGAGGTACTGTCGCGCCCCATTTTTTACTTGCGAAAAGCGGGACCCAACATGTGACGTCTCTTAAGGGTTAAACGAAGAGAGTCGCCACCTAACGGATTAAGGTGCGTTAGGGCACCGTTCAAAGCTTATTTTTGCTTCCTAGGTTACCAGAGTCGGGTAAGGGCTTTAATTACCTCGAAAGGAAGGTGTTAGGCCCTTTTCGAGGTCCACAAAGGTCGTTCCCGGCCGTACTCATTAAATGGGGGATTTAGCTAAGCGATAAAATAGGTTATTAAGCCTAAACAGAATACAAAAATAAATATTAAATTAGCAATTTATAAAGCTAAACTAAAAGTGGGATCAGATTTTGACAAGGCTGAAAATGGGCCCAATGCGATATTACTCCCATCGATTCTATTTTTTAAATCAAGTTAGTAAAAAAAATAATATATATATATATATATATATATATATATATTTATGTATAACTTGAGTAAAATGCATTTTTAAGAAAATCACATATATATATATATATATATATATATATATATATATATATATATATATATATATGTGTGTGTGTGTGTATTTTTAACAAAATTTCTTTTTAATGAAAATATATCAATATTTCAACATAATAAAAGAAATTTTAAAATCTTTGAAAGCTTCTTTAAAAAATGAAATTAGAAAAGATGGGAGTAATAGATTGCTTTGTATTTACAAAGCTGATATGCGCTTCATACAAGAAGTCAGCTATTAGCCTGTCTGTTTCATCATCTCCCGTCTACCCGCCTAATTATTTTAATTGTTATTAAGCCTAAGTAGTCTAAATGGAAAAGACTAACTCCCTAACAAGTGCCTACCCGTCCCAATCCTAATGTCCAAGAGGCGATGGACTACTAAATGGGTTTTTGGGTTTAAAATTCCTAAGGCTTTATTAAAGGTGATCGAACGCCAAATAAAGGAATATAAACAACCAGCAAATAAAGGTTTCATGTTGCCTCTATGCAAATAAAATCTATAAACATGAATTCTAAACAAGTGTTAGCAAATTCTACAAATATGAAACACAAATATTGGATTCAAATATGCAGCACATATGAACGAAAAAAGTGAAGTTTCTTCTGGCATGCTTTTTAGTGCAAAATGTTTAATTTGAACCTTATAACAAATATTTTCTAGATGCGGATGGAAAGATCCTACAGGCATGATTGTTGTTGTACAATGTCAATTTTAAGCCACATATCCCTAAGTAATCACAGAAGGGAATAAAAATCATATAAACATTATTTTATTAATTTTTTTAAACACAAAGATAATGGAACGAGCTCGGACATTAACGCAAACAAACAATATTGAATTCAATGACATGATCCCTATTAGACTAATACTTAGTTGCTTCAACGAGTTTTCTAACAAAATTATATTTATGTTAGTAAACAAATTTGAATCAAAATAATTACAAGATTCTTCACACAAAATAAAATATTAAAGTCATTTAATCCTATCTCTAAGGTTACTGTATGTTTGAATCAATTAAATTCCTATAGACATTAATTCCATAATTATATTATTTCATTAAAAACCTATGGGCATGATTTCTAAAGGGTGTGAACAGATTAATTTATGATAGATAAATAAGTCTTCTAATATCAAGTAATTTATTACGAAGTTCATTGATATTGACAAGTGACCTATAAACATAATAATTAACTAATAATCACCAAGATGATTCTAACAAGTTGTTAATGATTAGAGTATTTGGATATAAAACATATTTATTAAACATGCTGGGGTCATTATGAACAAACAGATTATGAATTCAAAATGCGGACCGAAAGTAATTCCTATACGCAAACTTATTAAAATTTAAACACAAAACATGATCAAGTTATTGTAGTTCCTATAGACATGATTTCTAGCAGAAGTTATTAAAATCGTGTTACTCTTATAGGCATGATTTCTAACAATTATGTATGTATCAGTCCTATATGCATGCTTTCAATATGAAATTTGCCTAATTAGGTATCAACAACAAAAAATAATAAAGAATATACAAACCCCGCCCCCAATAAACCCCTCTTTTACTATCATGAGCCTTTCTTTACAATTATTACAAAATTGAAGAAATAAAATAACTAACTAATACAACATATATAAAAATGATCTATTAACGAAAAATCTACAGTCCCCATTGCCTTGGCAACTCTTCCTCTCCAAATTAGTAGTAACCTGTTTAACCAATAATAAAAAATATACCCATACAAAACACATATTTGGGCCTTCATAAGTTGCAACTTGTTAAAAATTTCATGAAATATTCATGCGGACAAATTTGAGTTATAAAAAAAAATTCAAGCACATATTATGAGATTTTAATTATACACAAAATGTTTGAAAAGTTCATAGCTATTATAACATGATGAGAGTACGGTTTTGCATTTCATATTATCAGAAAGAGGTATAGAGAAATACTAACCAATTAACCAGTAGCAAACAACAATCTCAAAATTCTTTCTCAATAGTGCTAAAGTTGAAATGGGAGTCAAAACTATGATTTAGCAAGAAAACAACAATATAAAGTATTATCGTTTATGAATGTCTTCTGCCTAAAAATGATAAGAAAATGGGGCTTTTATAGGAGACAAACTAACGATCCCCTAAGTGTAAATGGAAGGAGAATATTTAAATGATTAACTCAGAGACACTTTCCTTGATCACAGCATAATTATATCAATTTTAAATGCACCATAATACAAATATCAAATTATTTAAGGAAGGGGAGCAATTAGTCACATGGTAATCAAAGAGTTTTCCTTAATTAACAAAGCTGATTAAAATAAATCAAATCAAGTCAGGAATAAATATTTGTATTCTAGAGCAATTAAAGGAGGGGATTAAATTAGCAAAATCAACTTAGTGTAATGTTAACATATATAAATACATGCTAAAATTAAGGAAAGGGCAAGAAGGAATAATTGAAAAAGTCAAACAGTGAGGGATTTGTTCCTTGAACAAACAGATGAAAATCAGTCAACAAACTCGACCAAACAAGTATTAAATTAGTGATGGAAAGAGATTATCGATCAACCAATTCAAACAAACAAATAAATAATAAATCAAATAAAGGGAAAATCAAATCAGAATTTACACTAATTCAATTAAGGGATGAGAATGAAATAAGTCAGAAGCTTAATTAATTAAAATCGGAAATCAAGATCCATAAAAAAAATCTTTATTAACATATTCTGAGAATAAAGAAAACTTAGTCATTAAATATTAAATAAGACAAGTCATACAGAGAGAAACACTGGATGAGTCGTCAATAATTACGTTCAAAAAAAACCAACAAATAAATAAAATATTATATTATCGTAAAGGATGTACATTTTCAGAAATTAAATATGAGAGGAATTAACGTAAATTATTCTCCCAAAGTCAAAGTCACATGCTCGCCGGGGAAGAATAATGAATTAGATAAAGGACTTGCTATCCGTTATTCATATACACAATTATTCTTACTATGCGGATTAAAATTAAGCTACTTGTTTACCATGCTAATTACTTTCTTAATTGACCGAATATCTGCCAAGACAATAACAAGATTTCATTACACCAGCTTCTATAAATATTTATAATTTTCTAACTTTCAAGTAAAACAGAGAAACACTAGAGCAATAATAGTAAAGTTCCAATTAGATGGCAAGATGAACGACTAAACATATATTCTAGGGATACAGATTTTTCTCTTCAAACACATTCAGCCAGATTAAACAAAATTCATGAACAAGCATATTAATCAACTGCATGATTAAATAATTAACGGATACATTATTGTATATAAAAATGAAACAAAAGGCAGAACGATATATTATGTATATGGACATATATATTATGAAACAGAAAGGATAACTGTATATACTACTTATATACATATATTATACTATATATACTTATATATACTCATATCTATTTTATATATTATTATATATACATAACCATCATATCTATATATATATACACATTATATATTATCATATATATAAATGAGACAGTACATATTATATATATCCTATGCATATTTATCATATATTATTATATATATATATATATATACTTATTATATATTTATTATATACATATATATACATAAATAAAACAAAAGAGAAAATTAAAAAAATAATAATAATAATAAACAGTAAATAATAAATAAAAATAAATCAATAAAATAAAATTTTCGGTCAGATCGCAGATCTGTCCGGATCGGTGGTTTCACTGTCGAAGTGGTGATGCTGCCACTGCCGTCGCCGGCAGTGGAGAGAAAAGAAAGACGAGGGAGGTCCGGCGGTGGGTCGAGTATGATTTCGCCGGAGATTATGGAGGCATGGCTGTGGTGGTGCGGCTGTTATGGTGTTCGGCGGTTGTTTTGGTTTTCCGGCGATGGTTGGGGTTGGTGGTGGTCGACGGAGGGAGGAAGGTCTGGCAGCGGCAGCTAGAGAGGGAGGAAGATGGTTGCTCGCCGGAGTTTAGGTGGGGAAGTAGGGAGGAATCTAGTTTACACGAGGTGGCCGGAGGTTTTCCGGTGCTAAGGGTGTTGTGTGTGCGGCTGTTGGCAGTGGTGGTGCGACGCCGGAGATGGTCGAGGGCGAAGGGACGAGGGCGGTGCGATGCTTGCCGGAAGGTATGGAGGTTTGGTTGTTGGTGGGTCTAGCGGCGAGAGGAGCGACGGGTGGTTGTTGGTTTTCCCGGCGTAGTGATGCGAGCGGAAGAGAAGAAAGGGATCTGCCGGAGCAAAACTGTTTGCGTGAAGGAGAAAGGTGCGGCTGCTGTTGTTTGACCGGAATTAATGGAGATTTAGGTGGTGGCCGGCGGTGAGGGAGAGAGGAGAGGGTAGGGGGTGCGGCCACTAGAGGAAGAAAGGGGGAAGAATGAAGTTCATTCTAGGGTTTTGGGGTAAGTGAGTGATTAAAAAATAGGAAAATAAGTTAGGGCTGATCTTAACCGTTGGATTAAATTAGATGAACGGCTAGGATTAATTTAGGCTTAGATGGGTCGGTTCACGGGTCATATGCGGGTAGCGGATCGGTCAAGTGGGTAGATTCAATTAGGAATTGAATTTAAATAATAGCCAAATTGACCGAAGTTGTTAAAATTGAAATAAATTGAATAGGAAGTGGCCAGATTTGAAATAAATTGAAATGAAATTGAATAGAAACTGGCTATAATTTAAATAAATTGGATAAAATTGAATTAAGCTGCTATTAAATTAATAAATATACTACATTTGTAGATAAATAAATAATAAATAATAAAAATAGTTTAAATTATAGAAAATCATTTAAATATTATTATTAATAAATAAAATCATAGCTCTTAGTATACTTATGTAAAATATCATATAATTACATTATTATATTTTAAAAATAATTTAATGACTTGAAAATTAAATTATCAAATATTATAAAAATCATATTATTAACATAAATAATTCATAAATTCGAGCAATATTATTAGTCAAATAAATTTGTAAAACTTAGTAAAATTAGGTAAATAATTTATTAAGTGAAGAATATATTTCAAAATAAGGGCGCATATTAAAACGAAATACATTATGTACGACGTAATTATTTAATATCAAAACTTAAAATTAATATAAATCATATATATATAATTTGGAATAATTTTTGCAATATTACGATAATAAATTATTTTTTAAATACAAAAGTAAGTCAAATATTTGTGTTAAAATAAATAAATAAATATATACATATATAAGCAGCATATTAAGGCGCAGGTCGGTCAAAATTGGGTGTCAACAGGTACTGTCATATCTTGGAGATCTATAAAGAAGTCTCTCGTAGCTACTTCATCAAATCATGCGGAGATAATAGCTATTCATGAAGCAAGCCGAGAATGTGTGTGGTTGAGGTCCATGATACATCTCATTAGAGAAAAATGTGGTTTGAAATGTGATAAAGTACCCACAATTTTATATAAAAATAATGCAGCATGCATAGCACAACTAAAAGGAGGATTCATAAAAGGAGATAGAATGAAGCACATCTCGCTAAAGTTCTTCTACACACATGAGCTCTAAAAGAATGGTGATATTAACGTGCAACAGATTCGTTCAAGTAACAATGTGGCTGATTTATTCACTAAATCTCTACCAACTGCAACTTTCAAGAAGATGGTGCACAAGATCGGGATGCAAAGTTTCAAGGATGTTCTCATTAGGGGGAGTTAATACACGTTGTACTTTTTTTCTCTGACGAGGCTTTGTCCCATTAGGTTTTCCTTGTAAGATTTTTAATGAGGTAGCCAAAATGCGTATTATTAGATATGTGTACAATTGTTTTTTACTAGATTTTTTTTCACTGGATTTTTCAGTAAGGTTTTAACGATGTACATTATCTATCAAATAGACATTCAAGGGGGAGTGTTATAAATATATTTGTATTATAATGAATGTCCATAAAGGTATTTGTATTTTAGTGGATACATGTGTTTATATTATAGTGAAAGTCTATCTTTTGGAAGAATTATCCCTATAAATAGAGGGGCTCTCCTTCATTGTATTTAATCCCATCAAGAGAAATAAGAACTTCTCTCCTTGTCTCTTTTTCTATAATATTCTTGTTCTTTTTTATTATTTCATAACATTGCAAAAATAATTCTCCAACCTACTTTACTTTCTATTTTATCTAATAAATTTTTGGAGTTTAGAAAAGTTGATTCAAAATACTAGAGTAGACAAGAACCATTATGACATTGACATACGAGTAGCAGTTGTCACAACTTGTCAATGTTACGTAATTTTTGGGGGGAATACTAAAAAAGCGATAAAATATTCATGAAAAATGAATACGATGATACAGTTGTTAATGACGCTGACCAACAACCAACTCAAAGTGACTATATTGTTTCGTTTTCTCGATTATTTGATCAAAAAATGCATGCTCGACATGAAGATATTGTCTGTACCATGAGAGAGACTTATATTAAAGAATAGTTACACTAAAACTCATATTTAATTTTTTTCTTAGCGAACTAAAATTCAATCAATAAATATTATATTCTTTTAAAAATATTCTAGTAGCGTATTATACTTAACCTTGAACTATGATTTGCTTATTTGATAAAATTGTAAGAATTTAAAATTTTTTGATAGCTTTTGTAAATTCTGAGACTTTTATATTTATACAAAAGAACTACAGTTTTTAAAATTTAAATTACATATTCAAATAAAATTTATTTTTAAATTAATTTAATTTCTCATCGTGATATACAGTTATATTCAGACGGGCCTTAAATTCTTTTGGTATAGTTAGGACTTTCTTTTAATTAAAAAAACCTGAACTCAAATCTTTGACTGCAATAGTGCAATTACTCAACATAAAGGACAACACAAATTTATTTGGATGCAATGGTGTTATTATCAGAAGTAGGAGGATAGCCATGTCTGCAGCTAACATGTACCCAAATTCATTTCAAGCCACCTGTTATTTAACTGGCTTTAAATTTAAACTAGCATGTGTCAACTTCAAACTTCTTGCTCGTGGCATTTTATTATTAGTAAAGAAAATGTTAAATTTGATTATATTTTATATACTATGATTTGCCACACACTTGGATCCTTATATTTAACTTAATTCAATAACTTACGGAATAATTCATTTAGAACCTATTTGGAAAGTTACTATATAATTGAAATTGGTATAATTACTATCGTAGTTATTACATAACTTAATTATTATATAATATAATAATTACAGAATAGATATTTTGTTTGTCTATTATAATATAATTATAGTGTAATCACAAAATATATTATTTAATTACATAAGTGTAATTTCACAATTATATTCACATTTTAAAAGTAAAATTTAATTATCTTACAGTAAAAGTTATGTTTGACAAATATATTTCTTTATAAATACAAGTTTTAGCATATGCGCATTGCGCATATTCCTCATATTAATAAGAATAACTTTTTTAAAATAACATTAATAATATTTAAAAGATGTGTTTGTGTAACAATATAAACATTTAGAAATAAAATTATGAATTTCAAATTGATAAATGAATATTTAAGAGTTTGATCCAATTCAGTATAGTAGTTCTTTCTTTAGTTTATTCTAATACTTGTTTCAATGAATAAAAACGTTGTAGAAAAATCTTCCCTACATAAGCACTTAAATGCATGCATTATATGTATGTTTCATGTTAATTATTACAAAATGTATATTACTATACTTAACAGATTAACATTTAATATAAATATTAGCATTATGAAGAAACATTGTAATACAAAATTTTTAATAGAATAAAACATATAGTATAAGTTATTAATTTAAACAATTAGCACTTACAAAATCACATTACGAGCTATTACTAATTTGTTTTGACTCTAATAAATTGATATCATATCATAAACATATATATTTATTTATTGGTAATTGATAGTCCAAATTAAGCAAGACTCATCAAAATTAGTGGAAACACCACTAGTGTTTTCATTAGGGTAGATATCTATGTCACACTCCTTAGGGTGCAATCCTTCTCCGGACCATATTAACGCGGGATACTTTGTGAACTGGGCTGTCTTTTTTTCAAATTGTATTTTCAAAAGTCCTAAATATAAGATTAGTTTGCATTATAAGTACATATTTATTCAACATGCAATTATTTCTTAAAATATAAAATCTTAATCACTTTTAAATTTCTAAATATTAACATTTTTTTATATATTTCAAATAATGAAGGATTTAATAATTTAATTAATTTTAAAATTTTATATATTTAAAAAATAATTAATAAATATTTTTTCAGTGTAAACTCTACTTTAAAAGGGTAAAAGAGTGAATGATATTTTGCTTTGAGGCTCAGTACTTCAAATATTTAGTAATAACTTAATTTTAAACTTTTCATTCTACCCTTTATAAGATGATTTCAACTCAATTTTTTTCTCTCTAATCTATGTGTCTAGTCAAACACCTTCACATAAATTAAAATGGAAGAAATAGTATAGATTTAACTAAAGAGAGTGAATAAATCATAGATAGAAACATAAGAGAATTGAGTTCATAAGAGATTATGGAATTTTTCATTAAATTAGATCTAACCCTAGAAATTCATAAAATCATAATTGGAGGCTTGAATTCAAGAAATTGTGATTGCATTGGGCATGAGAGTGGAAGAAATCCTCCATTTATGACCTTACATACTTGGGTTTGATGGAATTCTTGCTTAGTATTGAGATCCAAGAGAATTCAGATGAGGAACAACCCTAATTGCTTGAGGACTTGAGAGGATCTAATCTTGAACTTCAGGTTTTAGGAGTAGAATGAGGGTTTAGGCTAAGTTTAACTCTTAAATACTCCCCTTAGGAAATCCAAAATGACCTCATTTAGGAGTTAAAAGAATAAAAAGTTACAAAAATACCCCTGAAAAATCGCACTTGAAATTCTGTCAGCCAGTCGTTACATGCTGGACCTAATTCCCACTTCATTGATCCTCATATAATGGGCACTTATTACGATTTGTCCTTTCTTACCATGAGTCTTCACATAACCCATGGTCAGAGAACCCATCTTACACCATTTTCTGAACTTCGTCCTATGACTCCTCATCATGACCCATTATAAAATTTCACGAGTCGTCACTTGATTCATTGGTTCTAAAAGAGTTAACGCTTTCTAGATTGCTGGCTCATGAGGACCCACATGATAGGTCGTTACAAGGCACAATGACTTGTCACATGGGTCTTACTATCTGGAACCTGATGATTTACTGCAGCTCACCATGAGACTGACCTCGACTCATGGTACTATATAACGAGTCATACCATGAATCATTTTAAGGAAAATTATAGATTTTCTCTTGGTTTCTTCTACAAGTCTAGGGTATGATCTTAAGGACTTTTGGGGTGTTACATCTCTCCCCCTTGAGAACATTCGTCATTAAATTAAGACTAAATAAGCTGGAAATATAGGGAAAGAGTTGCAATCTTGAAACTGAAAGCTATAAACTGAATACTGATGGAGTGGTTGACTCCCAATTGAGATACGTATACTGCACTAAATTTATGAAACATGCATCTACACCAAGATATTAAAGGAACTGAGCGGTATGAAATTGACATGAAACGAAATAGACTACTAAGGAGAAGACTAGTTACTCGTGCTGGAACTGAGCGAGAAGGGAAGAGGTGCGGTACTTGGCCATCATGTCTGGTTCGACCTCCCAAGTAGCTCTCTCTACAAGCTTATTCTTCCAAAGGACTTTCACTGAAGTGACCTCTCAACTTCCGAACCTGATAGTCAAGAATCTCAAAAGGAACTTCCTCATAAGTGAGTCTATCCTTCACTCCAATGCTCTTTACCGGCACAACTAAAGTTGGATCGTCAATGCACTTTTACAACAAGGATACATGAAAAATAAATGTACTGATGCTAACTTTGCAGGCAACTCCAACTCATAGGCTACATTGCCAGCACGTCTTAGAATTCTGTAAGGACCGACATACCAGGGACTAAGCTTCCCCTTCTTTCCAAACCTCATCACCCCCTTCATGGGTGACACCTTTAGAAATACCCAATCATCAAAGGTGAACTCAAGCTCTCTCCTCATAATATCCACATATGATTTCTGACTACTTTGGGGTGTCTTTAGCCTCTTTTGAATAAGTTGAACTTTCTCCATAGCCTCATGAACTGAATCTGGCCCTATCAATATAGCCTCTCCTACCTCAAACCATCTAATGGGTAATCAATATCTCCACCATAAAGAGCCTCAAAAGGAGTCATCTGAATGCTAGAGTGGTAATTGTTATTGTAAGAAAACTCAATGAGAGAGAAGTGATCATCCTAACTACCTTTGAAATCAATCACACAAGCCCTCAACATGTACTCAAAAGTATAAATGGTTAGCTTGGCCTGGCTATCTATCTGTGGGTGAAAAGTTGTGCTTAGCTTCCCTTAGTACCAAGGCCCTTCTGAAATGATCTCCAAAAATGTGAGGTAAACAAAGTACCCCTACAATGATGGACAAAAAGACTCTATACAACCTGACTAGCTCCTGAATGTAAAGTATAGCATAGTCCTTAGCTGAATCTATAGTCTTAATTGGTAGGATGTATGCTGACTTAGTCATTTAGTCTATAACCACCCATATAGAGTCACGTTGTCGGTGTGTATGAGGTAAACTTGTAATGAAGTCCATGTTGATCTCTTGTCACTTTGAAGTAGGAATACTGATATCCTATAGAATACCCTTCGGTCTTTGATGCTCAACCTTCACCTGTTGGTAATTCGACCACTTAGTCACAAAAGCTGCAATATCCTTCTTCATGTCATTCCACCAATAGACTTCCCGTAGATCATGGTATATATTGGTGACACATGGATGGACAGAATATCGATATTTTTGAGCCTCTCTCAACATCCTCTCTCTCAGTTCATCCACATCCAGATCACATATTCGGCCTTGTTATCGGAGTACACTATCTTTCCCTTGGGAGAAAACCTCCACTTTCTAATTCCGAACTGCGTCCTTCAACTTGACCAAAATAGGATCCTCATCTTTCCTTACCTTAAATTCTGACATCAATGAAGACTCCGCACCATTCCGTACTATAAGAACACCATCCACTGAATCCATTAAGTGAACCCCCAAGCATGCAAGCCTATGGACATCTTTCACCAATTCTTGCCTCTCATTTGCAACATGAGATACACTCTCCTTGGACAACCTATCAAGAGCATCTTCCACAATATTAGCTTTGCCTGGATGGTAAAGAACACCCATGACGTAGTTCTTGAGAAGCTCTAACCATCTTCTCTACCGCAAATTTAGGTCCTTCTGAGTGAACACATACTAAAGGCTCTTGTGGTCCATGAACACATCAACATGCATCCCATACAAATAGTGCCTCCAAATCTTTAAGAAAAACACCACCACTGCTAACTTAAGGTCATGTGATGGATAATTCTTTCGATGAGCCTTAAGTTGTCTAGAAGTTTGAGCTATCGCCTTACCATGTTGCATCAACACACACCCGAGGCTAATTCTAGAGGAATCACAATACACTACAAAGCCATTTGTGTCCTCTAGTAGGATCGAATGAAGCTGAACTAAGTCAGGTTTTTAACTCTTAAAAGCTCTTCTCACACTTGTCAGACCACTAAAACTTGACCTTCTTTTGAGTCAACTTAGTCAAATATTATGCAATGGATGAAAATCCCTATAAGAACCTCCTATAGTATCTAGCTAAGACCAAAAAACTCCTGACGTCAGTAGCAGTAATAAGTCCAGGCTAGTTCTGCACCGCCTCTATCTTTTAAGAGTCTACTTGCACACCTTCACTAGACACCACATGAACAAGGAACGCAAATGATTTCAGGCTAAAACTCATACTTGCTAAACTTAGAAAACAGTTGACGATTCTTAAGAGTCTATAACACAATCCTCGAGTGAGCAACATGCTCCTCCTCGCTCTGAGAATACACAAGGATGTCGTCTATGAAGACAATGATGAACATGTCCAAATACTGCTTGAACACCCTATTCATCAAATCCATGCAAGCTGTAGGAGCACTCATTAGTCCAAGAAACATAACTATAATCTCATAATGTCCATACCGAGTTGTAAAGGCTATTTTTGAAATATGACTCTCTAACTTTGAGTTGATGATAGCCGGATCTGAGGTCTGTCTTTGAAAAGGAAATAGCACCCTGAAGCTAATCGAACAAGTCATAAATCCTCGAGAGGGGATGCTTATTCTTGATTGTGCCTTGTTTAACTGACGATAGTCGATACAGATCCTAAGGGAACCATCTTATTTCCGCACGAAAAGGACTTGAGCACCCCATAGGGACTTACTAGGCCTGATAAAGCCCCTATGTAAGAGGTCCTTCAACTATTATTTCAACTCCTTAAGATCAACTAGAGGCATTCTGTAAGGAAGAATAGACATGGGTTGCATATCAGGGAGGAGGTCTATCCCAAAGTCAATCTCCTGTTTGGGAGGGAGTCCTGGTAGATCATTTGGCAACACTTTTGGATACTTACATAAAAGAGGAACTGATTGAAGAGTTAGGGTTTCAAACATAGAATCCTTAACTCGGACTAGATGATATACACAACCCTTGGACATCATCTTCCTGGCCTTAAGGTAGGAGATAAAGCAACCTGCAGGCATTGCTAAACTACCCTTCCACTCTAAGACTAGTTCACCTAAAAATTGGAAACTACTATTCGGGTTCTATAATTAACTGAAGCATAACAAGAATACAATCAATCCATGCCAATGATAACAGTGAAGTCTTGCATGTCTAGTTCTACTAAGTCGGCTAAGGTGACTTTCTAAAGAACTGTAATCGGGAAATTTCTGTATACTCATTGAGCTATAACTGACTCACCGATAGAGGTAGAGACTAACAAGGGTTTCTGAAAGGATTTTAGGACTGACAACACATAGGGAGTCACGAAGGATAGTGTGGCTCCCAGATATATCAATGCATAAACATCAAGATGAAAAACTCATAACATAGCTGTGACCACATCTGGCAAGCTCTCCTTCTCTTGTTAGAAACATAGGGAATCACGAAGGATAATGTGGTCCCCAGATCTAGCAATGCATAAACATCAATAAGAAAAACTCGTAACTTACCTGTGACCACATCTGGCAAGCTCTCCTTCTCTTGGAGGGAAGAAAGTGCATAGAAGCAATTCTTGTTAGTAACATAGGGAGTCACAAAGGAAAATATGGCCCTTGTATCAAGAAATGCATAAACATCGAGATGAAAAACTCATAACATAATCGTCGCCACACCTAGAAAGCTTGCTTGCTCCTTGGGGGGGGGGGGGGGGGGGGAAGGGGGGAAGAAAGTGCATAGAAGCGGTTCTGGGGATATCCGCCACCTGCACTACATGATATTTCCTACTGGGATGGGTGATCTAGTGGAGCTAATAAAGTGGTGTCTAGGACATGGCCTCTACCGTCAACCTGTCCGGCGGAAGGACAGTCTCTAAGTCTATGATCGGGTTTATGACCAAAACAAGCACTCGAGCCAACCAAGCACCATCCAGGGTGGTTTCTACTACACTTATAGCAAGTTGGGAATGTGCGTCCTCCTAACATGCTCCTTTAAGTCTTAGAGTCTGATGCTCTACCTTTCTGACCAACTCGGTTCTTGGATGGAACACTAGTTGATGATAGAGCTGGGGCTGATGACCTCTGTTCGGACTATGAGTGATGTTTACCACCTGACCTCTACTAAGAATACTCAAAGTTCCCTATCATATCCCTCTTGTTCTCCCTGTCCTTCTCCTTCAACTTTTCCTTCTCTATCTATTGGGCATAGATCATAAGTCGAAAGATATCTATATCGCTGATAGGCATAGTAGTCCTGTACTCCTTGACCAGCGAATCTGAGACCTCTAACATAAACTTGCTTATTCTAGCTCTCGGCTCGGAAACTATATCTGGAGCATACTTGGACAGCTGGGTAAGTCTCAAGCACGCTCCTGAAAAGTCATGCTATTCTACTTTAAGTTAATGAACTTTTCTTCCTTTGCTTCTCTCAACTCTCAGGGAAAGAACCTATCTATGAAAGCTTTCATGAACTCGTCCCAGCCAATAGGGACTGCACATACTCTATGACCCTACTTTCGCTACCTGAACCAAATGTGTGCTACCCCCTTCAGCTGATAGGAGTCCAAATCCTCACTCTCCTTTCCAAAAATCTCCATGATTTGGGTAATCTTCCGGAACTTATCAATAAATTCACATGGATCCTCATCCACCTTAGAACCATGAAACTCTAGTGGGTTCATACTGATGAAGTCTCGCACTCTCACCACTGCAACACTCCTATTAGTGTTCATAGGTGCAACTGCTTGCTGGTTGACCTGACTGTCATAGCCTACGCCAACATCTAAAAAGCAGTCCTAAACATAACACTAGTCACCTACTCATTCAAAGGATCCACTGGAGCTGGTAGGGCTGGCTAATTCCCATTACCATTACAATTGCCTTTTCTCCTTCCGTTGGCTCTTCAGAGAGGTATTTTCTGCAAATACGTATAGCACGAGTTAGAGGGATAGAGAGAGTTGAACTTCATCATATGACATCGATCATGAAGAAGGAAAATTTTCCTAAAACGTCTCATAGCCTCTTTCTCATAAGTGTGGAGAGCTTCACACCCATGAAAAAAGCCTCTATTTAATGATACTTTCAGACACCCTAGGACACACCTAAACTTGATGCTCTAATACAAAGTTTGTCACGACCCGATCATAGAGACCGAACATAACACGGGACAAAGAACCACAAATGGCTCCAAGCTAACCAATAATACATGCATAACTTAATCATGAGCATATAACTAAGTGGAAGTAAATCATATGGCATATCATAAGTAGAAGTCTAAGATAACATAAAATGTCAAAACTGAGACGACAAGTCAAGCAGCTGAATATCTATAAATCATGTCTAAAAACCTTCTATAACATAAGATAAGCTTAAGGGATAAAACCCCCAACTAGCTCTACTAACTCTGAAACTGAAAGATATAAAAGCAACATAAAGATAATTGATGTCCTTGGATGATGAGGACTCACCAAGGCTGAGTTTGGACTGAATCAAAGTGGGAGAAAATCTAATATTGGGGCTGAGACTAATCACCTGAACCTATATCATGAGACAATATAACACAAATGTACGACGTCAGTACTTTGAATGTACTAAGTATGAAGGCTAAGTAACTAATGAGAGTATGGACGACATGCTAATCATAATCGTGAAGTAGTCATCAACATGAGTTGTTCATCATAAACTGATGCATAATGACCCAAAGTTTTGAAAGTAAAATTATAAGGCTTGACAGGTTTAAAACCATAAGTAAAATCTCATAAACAGATCAATAAGTCAAACTACTATTAAATATGATATTGTACATCTTGAACATGAATAACTTAAAGCTTGAAAAATAATGGAAGATTCTCATAATGGACATACTCGATGTGAGCACACATGGAGCCAAACCTGTAACCCTAGTTGGGAGGGTATCTATACCTTGCCAAGGGTAAGAACTATTAAGGCATGATATCACTCATGAGCCCCTCGGGCAGGGGAAACACTCTCTAGCGAGGACCCCTATCATACCTACGGTGGCATGTAGTTCTGAGACGTGGATGTGCTGAACCCTGACCTACTCAATGTTAAATACTACTCCCCAAAAGATACATAGTGCTTATATCATAATCATGAAATAAGGGTTTTTCATGGGTTAGTTCAAAAACATGTTGAATACATAGATTTTTGGACATATGTGAACTAGCCATGAAAACAATTGCTGAAAATTACAGCCATGATACATATCATGAAATTCATGCATACTTGTGTAATTCATCATAATTTTAAAATACAAATTCTTGAAAGCTTTTACATAAAAATCATGTGATCATAATCATAAATCATAGATAGAAAGATGAGAGAATTAAGTTCATAAGAGATTATGGAACTTTTGGGGATGTTACACTGATATTACAAGCTAAAAAAAGGTCTTATGTGATCTCAACTGAATTTTTTGGCGGCGGAGGTATTTGAAAATAAAGGTAAGCTTATGATAGTTGCAGTGTGGCATGTGAATATCTTTGTGAGGGATGAGTGTTTTCTCCTCTTTCATCTAATGTCCTTGTTTGCACTGTGAGTATAACTATGTAATAGGATAAATATTTTGGTCTAAGTAAGGGCTTATGGATGAAAATGACTAAATAAATTACTTCCCAAGATAGGTGTCCTGAATTAAATTAACTAGTAGAATTTAAAATGATGTTAGGAATACAGGCGGTATAGTTAGTCTTGATGCTTATGAGAAATAAAGTGTTTTTAATTAAAAACAGTAATAGAGGGGTGGATGGTATGAAAATGGTTGCCGGTAGCTGATTGCTGAAATCATTGTAGGCATTGTATTCTATAAAACCTGAATAGTAGGAAGGATAAAGTTTCTTGTTTTAGTTGCTTGAGGAAAACATAGACTTTAAGTTAGGAGTGTTGACGTGTTGGGATTTTATGACACATGTTGATAACTTTTACATATATCTTGAATGTCTTTTAGCACTTTTTGCATATATCCAGATGAAAAGAATGAAAACACACAAAAAAAGGAAGAAATGGATTAGAAAGAGTCAAATATGGACTGAAGATGGATTTTGTGGGTTGTATGTCCCAGCATAGATAGGCTAAAGAGGTCTAAGCAGAAAAAGTTAAGTGGCTAGGTGTGGAGAAATTTAAGTTTCCCAATTACAAACTGTAGTTTCAAACTATGAGTCATTGATGGAACCAAAAGTACTAAATAGAGAAGGAGGTTGAAGTTGTCCTGACTTATGATGGCCAGCTACGGAAAACACGTAAATTCTATGCTTCGCAAATCAAGGCTACGAAAGCGTAAAAGGAGGAAACTAATATTTGCACATGAGAGCTACATGCCGCAAATCAACATATGATGGTTTCTGTTCGAGATAAAGTCAACATATAGAAGATATTTGTAGATCGTAAATGGATTATACGATCTGTGGCTGACTTAGAACAGGTGATAAATGGATTATACGATATGTGGCTGACTTAGAACATGTGACAATCATTGAAGACAAGAATCTGCAACCATCACCAGAGCCATCTGTGGGCCAAAAGCCAATTCTATAGCCTATAATTCATGCCTATGTAAGTTTTGAGTAAAATTAGAATTTGGATACCTACTTTTTCTAGGTTATTTTCGGACAATAGTTCCATGATTCATTACAAGAATGAGTTTCTGAGTTGATTTTCTTGGAATTTTTTAGTAGTTAATAATTTTCTTGACTCATATGCTTATTAATCTTAATTGTACAATTTTCCCTTCATATCATATTCATCCTAAGGTTCGAAAATAACTTGATTTGTGATGTCGAGAAGTTGGAAAGCACGTGTGCCGCGCCCCATGTTTCTCGCGAAAAGCTGGTCAGGACATGTGACAACTCTTGAAGGATTGAAAAATATGAAGAGTCACCACCTAACGAATTAGGATGTGTTAAGGCACCATACTAAGCTAATGGTCCATTTAACTAGCCTAGGTTTCCAGTGTCGGGTAAGGGTTCAAGTTACCTCGAAAGGAAGGTACTAGGAACCTTTCCAGGTCCAAAAATGTGGGTCTCTTCTGGATTCATTAATTATGTAGGGATTAACTAGTGAGCAAGTAAAGTTGATTTTAACCTATTTTATTTGAAAATAAACTAAGAAAGATAGATGATATAAAGTCTTCCAAACATTAGCTATATAATGAGAAATAAAGAAAATTAGACAAGAGAGAATAAAGAAGTTTTAAGACAACCTATATTTAAAGATATCATTACTATTTTTAAGATTATTAAGATATACATATAACTGCTAAAAGATAATGAGAGTTACTATAAATTTTACACAATGATAAATCAAGGAAATGGGGGAGAAATAAGGTAAGCAAGAATCAAGGATAATTGAACAGAAATATCACATATTACAAATTCATTAAATTATATAAATAAAGGCGGTGACAAAATAAAATACAAGAAAAGCGTAACAAACAAATAAATGGAAGTTGAAGGAATCAGACTGAACCTCAAGTAGGTGCCTATGTATCCTTAAAGGGAATCAGGTCATACGTAGTTCTGTATTTAAAAGAGGGGGAGGTGGTATTTTAACCTAAAGGGATCACCTTGTGAAACTAAATAATACTTCACTAATCGTTAAGATTTCTCGTATTATTCAGCGAGCACAGACTATCATGTCCCATATACCCACCTAGTTAATTAATTATTAATCCTAAAGTGTTCTAATAAAAGAGTACTAACGTCCTAAAAAGTTCCTACCCATCTGACACTTAATGTCTAGGAGGCAATGGACGACTAGATTTGGTTTTGGGGTCTAAAGTTTCTTAAGGCTTTTAAAAGTAATTAATGTCAAACAAAATAAATAAAATTTGAACAAACAATTAGCACAAAGAAGGTCTCAAATAGGCCTCTATATAACCTCCATACAGGCATGATTTCTAATACGCAGAATATCCCCATAGACATGCTTTCAAATAAACGTGATACACTTTATGTGAAGCTATTCGGATTGATTATAAGCAAGTGATTTAAACATGCTGAAAAATGATCCTATGGACGTGACTTTTAACATGGACGTATCCACTTCACATGCTTCACAGTATTATTAAAATCCTAAACATCTACAAACCATAGGCTGATTTCAGATAAGATCACCAGATTATACATATTATATATAGCATGATGTCTTAGAAAGCAACCAATAGATATAATTGTTTTAGAAACACAATTGGTGATGAAACTAATAAGAAACTCGGGGTTTATATATGATATTATTGTGTGAAAGAAATTATAAGTGATCGGGTGCTTGTGGGTATATAGCTACACGCAAGTGCACGTGGTCGAACAAGTAGTAAAGTGGCTTAAGTAAGCCAAGTATCGATCCCACAGGGACTGGGCTCGGGTAACAATCTACTCAAGTGTCACTATACTTTAACTCTAAAAATGTAGACAACAGTGTGAAGAAGAGTTTAGTATTTTGGTTTCTAATTCTATACTAATTATAAAACGAATATACAATTTGAGTCTGAACTATGAATATGAGCATGCTGAGGTTAAATGAACATGTAAAGAAACAAATTATCGATACACTTTGGTTAATCTTTCCTCTGGTTGCTAGTCAAGAATTATTGCCAATGGATTAAAACTCTCGTATTTAACCCAACTTAAGAATCATGAACCGTCCACCTACATTTCTGTGATAAAACGAAATTCATGTTCTAGCCATACAAAACTGATTCCTTAATTGACTAATACGACTTTCAGGTATATTTCTATCCTGAAGGTAAATCAATTCTCAATTTTCTCAAACTAAGAAAAGATCATATCCTATCAATTCACAACTTTCCAATTTCTTGCTCTCTCGAGTGAAACCGGACTTTTTAGATATACATTAACATTGGCCACACATTAATGCAGTAAGAACAAGAATCAATAGAACAACCATGGAAGCAAAGATGAAAAACCAATTGATTAATAACTACATTTCAATACAATTGTTCTTAACCTCAGCAAGAAGAGGATTTAGCCACTCATTTGTGGATTAAACATCGTTAAATGAGTGTTAATCATACAAGCAACTGAATTAAAGAAGAAGGAGATAGAGAAAAACCCTGAGATTTTCGTCCCCTCAACTGCCTGTAACCCACGTTCTTGCACCACCAAGTCAGAATCATTAAAAATGAACCTAAGTGTTCTATTTATACTAGTGGGAATTTTTCCTGGAATAACAAGCAACGTGTCACGGAGTGCATCGCGGAGTACTGCCTCCGTGACACGCCACTGACGCGGACCCTTGCTGGAATTTGGTTGTCCAGGTATTAAGGCCCAACGTGGCATGACGTGCAACGCGGGGCTAGGCCAACGTGTCACGGCCCCAATGCGCACCTTCACTGGAATGACGGTGGGAACGGGCCCATGAAATCAATGCCCCATACATCAAAGGTCTCTACTTCCAGTATATTCTGCAGTGGCATCTCTTGTCTTCTACCAATCGTTCCTGTACGCTGACATCTATCACACATTTTGACGTATGCCATAGAGTCTCTGAACAGTGTAGGCCAAAAGAACCCTGACTTTAGAACCTTGTGCGTTGTTCGCTCGCCTCCATGGTGCCCCCCATACAACGAAGAGTGACAACTCCTCAACACCTCTGCAATCTGACTCTCCGGGATGCATCTTCTCATCACCTGATCCGGTGCCTGCTTAAATAAGTATGGCTCATCCCAAATAAAGTACCGACAATCATGCCTCAACTTTCTTCTCTGCTGGACTGTCGCCTCAGGTGGGTAGACTCCACTCACCAACAAGTTGACTATGTCTGCGTACCAGGGAACTTCAGCTTCCCCTGCTGCCAAGAGCTGCTCATCCGGGAACTCCTCATTGATGTTATCACCTTCCTTCACATGCGACCGGCTCTCCAGTCTCGATAAGTGATCTGCCACCTGATTTTCGCTCCCCTTTCTGTCCTTAATTTCGAGGTCGAACTCTTGCAACAACAGGATCCATCTGATCAGCTTGGGCTTAGCATCCTTCTTGTTAAACAGGTATCGAATCGCTGCATGATCGGTGTACACCACTACTTTTGAACCCACCAAATAGTACCTGAATTTGTCAAATGCAAACACCAATGCTAGCATCTCCTTCTCTGTGACTGTATAATTACTTTGGGCCGTATTCAGCATTTTGCTTGCATAATGAATAGAATGAAAGATTTTATTTTTCCTCTACCCTAATACAGCTCCCACAGCCACATCGCTTGCATCACACATCAACTCAAACGGTTATCCCCAATCCGGAGAAGTAAAAATAGGTGCTTCTATCAATTTCTGCTTCAACTCCTCGAATGCTTTAACACACTCATCATCCAACTCAAACTTCACCTCTTTTTCTAACAATTTGCATAATGGTCTAGAAATTTTGGAAAAGTTTCTAATGAACCGTCTGTAGAACCCTGCATGCCCAAGAAAACTGCGCACACCTTTCACCGACACAGGTGGTGGTAACTTCTCAATAACCTCGACCTTAGCACGATCGACTTCCAACCCCTTGCGAGACACTTTGTGGCTAAGGACAATACCCTCCTTAACTAAGAAATGGCATTTATCCCAATTTAGTACAAGGTTGGATTCCTCGCAGCGAGCCAGCACCCTGTCAAGATTCTGCAAACAAGTAGTAAACGAATTACCGAAAATAGAAACATCATCCATAAATACCTCAACAAAATCCTCCACCATGTCGTGGAAAATAGCCATCATGCATCTCTAGAATGTGGCAGGTGCATTGCATAACCCAAATGGTATCCGTCTAAAAGCATATGTCCCATAAGCACAGGTAAAAGTAGTCTTCTCTTGGTCCTCCGGAGTTATGGCTATTTGGTTATAACCAGAGTACCCATCAAGGAAACAATAATATTCCTGTCCAGCCAACCTATCTAATATCTGATCAATGAATGGGATAGGATAATGATCTTTCCTTGTGGCTTCATTAAGCTTTCTATAATCCATGCAAATCCACCAGCCTGTGACGGTTCGTGTAGGAATCAGCTCATTTTTCTCATTGGTGACCACGGTCATCCCTCCTTTCTTTGGAACGCACTGAACGGGGCTGACCCATTCACTGTCTGAAATCGGGTAGACCACACCTGCATCAATCCACTTAATTATTTCTTTCCTAACCACATCCTTCATTGCTGGATTTAGCCTTCGTTGCGGCTGAATGGTTGGTTTTGCTCCTGTCTCCATGAAAATCCTGTGTGTGCAAAAAGCTGGATTGATACCCTGAATATCTGACATTTGCCAACCCATTGCTTTCTTCCTTTTTCTGAGGACACCCAATGCTTCCTTCTCCTGTGCCTCCGTCAATTCTGTGGAGATGATAACCGACAACGTCTCATCTTCCCCCAGAAAGACATATTTTAAATGGGAAGGTAATTCTTTCAGTTCCAACTTTGGTGCTTCCTCAATGGATGGTTTCGGCAATGGTTCCAGAGATCTCATCAAAGATTGAAATTCCTGTTTCCTCGGATGCCTTTGTGACTCATTCAGCATTTGTACCACCTCATAAGCGTCTCTATCTCCAAACTGATCAGAGTTCATCAACACTCTTTCCAGTGGGTCTTGAGATTCAACAATCTGACGAATTTCTTCTTGTTCAACCACATTGATTGCTGAAAGCTCCTCATGTATAGTCGGCAGCTTCATGGCCTTAAACACATCAAATACCTCAACTTTGTCATGTGCTCGCATAGTTAGCTGCCCTGCAGCTACATCAATCAGCGCTTTCCCGGTCGCCAAGAAAGGACGTCCCAAAATAAATGGGACTTCCGCGTCTGGCTCAAAATACAGCACGACGAAATCTACCGGGAAGATAAGGGAGCCCACTTGAACCAGCACATTCTCCACAATGCCATCAGGTCTGGCTAAGGACCGATCCGCTAGTTGCAAGATCACTGTTTTTGGTCTAGGACTCCCTATACCCAACTTCTTGAATACCGATGACGGCATCAAATTAATGCTTGCTCCCAAATCACATAATCCACGAGCTCGGATACTTTGCCCAATTATAATTTTTATAGTAAAGCTCCCAGGGTCTTTGAGCTTTGTGGGCAACCGATTTTGTATCCGGGAAGTGCACTCCTCCGTGAGAGCCACTGTAGCATACTCAGTCAACCGACTCTTGTTCGCCACGATGTCCTTAATATACTTTGCGTACTTCAGCACTCCCTGCAAAACATCAACAAGAGGTAAGTTAATATGTACCTGTTTCAGCACCTCCATGAATTTCTTGAAACACGCCTCCTCCTTGTGTTTCTTTAATCTTTGAGGGAACGGGGGTGGTGGTCTTTCTGATTCAGCCTCCTTTTTCTTCTCCCTCTCATCAATTTGCTCCCTCTCAACTTCTGCTGCTCCCGATTGTTGAGGTGGTCTTTCTGGTTCCACCTCTTTAAGCTGCCAACCACTCCGTGTTGTCACTGCATTCACTTGCTTGGGGTTGGGATCCGTGTCGCTTAGGAGTCCTCCTCTAGGCCTGGTGTTTTGGGGTCCATCAAATTGCCCAAATTGATACTCCAGTGCCTTAGTAGCTAACTGGTTGTTCTTTACCTCGGCTGCCAATTTCACATAGTCAGCCTGCAATTGAGCTTGGTTAGCTATCATTGTCTTGAACATCTCCTCAATGCTGGGTGATGGTGGTGGAGGAGGTGCATTGTTGTTTCTATATTGTGCCTGATAGTTCTGTTGCCCTCCTTGATTCCTCTGTGCCCCCTGACTCGAACTCTGCCCTTGATGGTTGTTGCTACCCCAAGAGAAATTCAGGTGATTCCTCCATTTGGAATTGTAGCTGTTGCCATACTGTAGGTGGTTGTTCCTCTGTACATTTCCCACAAAGTTCACCGAATCAGGATTTTCTCCACAACACTCAGCTGAGTGCTCACTACTCCCGCACACTTCACACCAAATCTACTGCACTACATTCACTGGGGCTTGAGTCTGGTTCATTGTCATGTTACTGAAGTGGGTGTTGAGTTGATTCTGTAAAGCAGCTATCTGTGCATCAAAAGCTGTATAACCATCCACTTCTAGGACTCCTGCTGCTTTCCTTGTTCCTTCTCTTGACGAATCAGCATTCCACTCCGGATTTCCCTGCGAAATACGATTTAACAAGGTATACAGCTCCTCATAAGTTTTCTCCAATGCTTGTCCCCCAGCTGCTGAGTCTAGCAAGATTTTTGTGTGGGGTTCCAAACCCTCTATAAAAGTGTGCACCAGCACATCATTGGATTGATGATGATGAGGACAATCCCGCAACATAGACTTGAATCTCTCCCAAGCCTGATACAGATTTTCTCCCTCTCTCTGTTTAAAACTTAGAATTTGACTTCTAAGTCTTGCTGTTTTACCGGATGGAAAAAATCGTATCAAGAATTTCCTTGCAAGATCATCCTACGTAGTAATAGAATTAGGTGGCTCAGCTTTCAACCACCTCTTGGCTTCTCCCAAAAGTGAAAATGGGAACAATGTAAGCCTGACATAATTTGATGACACTCCAGTGGGGATGTAGGTGTCACTTATCTCCAAAAAATTTTGGAGATGCTGCTGTGGATCCTCATGAGGGAGACCTGTGAACTGCCCGCTGGTGTGCAGTAATTGCACCATGTTTTGTTTGAGCTCGAACCTCCCTCCTGGCTCAGGTTTGCGGATGCTAGATGTGACATTGTTAGCATGTAGGATTGCCACCTCGCGAACCGGACTAGCTGCCATTTCCTCGGGCACTAACATTGCCCTTATAACTGGTGGATTCTGTTGTTGCTCCATGATAGTTCGTCTGAGCAACTGCAGCTTTTTCTCTAGAGCTTCTCTCCTTTGACGATGAAATTGTCTTTCAGGCGCTAAATATGAGTCCACCAGCTCCTTGTCTCTTTCCAGTGTTCAACAGAGATTACTATCTGCAAAATACAGGCTAAGACCAAGTTGTCAACACTAAGAAGAAATAGTAAACTAACACTTAAGAAAAATTTACCAATTGCCAGTCCCCGGCAACGGCGCCAAAAACTTGTTCGGGTGCTTGTGGGTATATAGCTACACGCAAGTGCACGTGGTCGAACAAGTAGTAAAGTGGCTTAAGTAAGCCAAGTATCGATCCCACAGGGACTGGGCTCGGGTAACAATCTACTCAAGTGTCACTATACTTTAACTCTAAAAATGCAGACAACAGTGTGAAGAAGAGTTTAGTATTTTGGTTTCTAATTCTGTACTAATTATAAAACGAATATACAATTTGAGTTTGAACTATGAATATGAGCATGCTGAGGTTAAATGAACATGTAAAGAAATAAATTATCGATACACTTTGGTTAATCTTTCCTCCGGTTGCTAGTCAAGAATTATTGCCAATGGATTAAAACTCTCGTATTTAACCCAACTTAAGAATCATGAACCGTCCACCTACATTTCTGTGATAAAATGAAATTCATGTTCTAGCCATACAAAACCGATTCCTTAATTGACTAATACGACTTTTAGGTATATTTCTATCTTGAAGGTAAATCAATTCTCAATTTTCCCAAACTAAGAAAAGATCATATCCTATCAATTCACAACTTTCCAATTTCTTGCTCTCTCGAGTAAAACCGGACTTTTTAGATATACATTAACATTGGCCACACATTAATGCAGTAAGAACAAGAATCAATAGAACAACCATGGAAGAAAAGATGAAAAACCAATTGATCAATAACTACATTTCAATACAATTGTTCTTAACCTCAGCAAGAAGAGGATTTAGCCACTCATTTGTGGATTAAACATTGTTAAATGAGTGTTAATCATACAAGCAATTGAATTAAAGAAGAAGGAGATATAGAAAAACCCTGAGATTTTCGTCCCCTCAACTACCTGTAACCCACGTTCTTGCTCCACCAAGTCAGAATCATTAAAAATGAACCTAAGTGTTCTATTTATACTAGTGGGAATTTTTCCCGGAATAACAAGCAACGTGTCACGGAGTGCATCGCGGAGCACTGCCTCCGTGACACGCCACTGACGCGGACCCTTACTGGAATTTGGTTGTCCAGGTATTAAGGCCCAACGTGGCACGACGTGCAACGCGGGGCTAGGACAATGTGCCACGGCCCCAACGCGCACCTTCACTTGAATTCGGCCAAAAATTCCATATACAGGTAGAAGGCATCCGCGATGGCAGCGTGACACGGCTCCATCGCGGAGACCCTTTAATTTGTGCCTTCAAGTGCATCTTCCCTTGCTAGCATCCGAGTCCACCCCCGATCTCTCCCAACATGCATTTTAGCTTTCCAAAATTATATTTCACCTGCAAAACAATGCTAATTATGTTGGTTAGTATAAATTCACATTTTATTATAAATCACATGAGAATGTATAAACATCGATAGATAAACAAGGAAAAATGACACATTTGAGTATCACTTGGGCATATAAATTTGCCCAAGATCAATAAGTATAATTCTAAATCTTCTAATTCCTAAAGCATGATTTAACAGAGATAACTGTATGCATTGCTACCATAAAATTGGTTTCAAGTGGAATTAAATATAAATCCTATGGGCATGTTATTTAAGTGCATCAAATCAGGTTATTGTAGTTCCTACAGGCACGACTTCTAGTAGAAAAGGTTAAGTTCATCAATTCTATTGGCATGGTTTCTAATCAAACAATTAAGGGCATAAAAGACATACAATCCCCACCCCCTTCAAAGCAATAATCCCCTTCTCAACTTATCATCAGTTTATTACAATTATTACAAACTGATAAAAAAATAAATAAATAAAATACATGAAATAAAAAATACATAACATTAAATAAACTAAGCCCAAAGCCCACTCTTGCCCTAGCAATTCTCCGAAGGATTCCGAATCGAGCAAAACATGTTAAACCAGTGATGCAACAAAATACACATGTCCAAACATCTATATTTTGGACTCGAGGAAATCATTAGCTTACTTAAAATTAAAGTACTTAGTTAAACATATGAACACATTACATGACAAATTTCACATTACTATGCAAGAAATTTAAAACACATATAGAACACATCAATTTGTTAGAAGATTCATATTTACTGTAATAGCAAGCAGATAGTGAATGCAAAATGACTGACCAGTTAATACTAATTCCATCAAACACTAAGTATCAACAATTCTAGCAAAATATTTTCACTGACTTGTTATACCTCGGAGAAACGGAGAAAAATTAAAATTTCGCATCAGGTATTAGAACAGGTTGTGAGGTAACCTATGGGAGCAGCCCATGAGTCATGATGTAACTTGTGGTGAGGCCCAGATAGTGAGTTTGAAATTAGGAAATGGGATCCCCACGGACATGACCACGAGTCGTGGTTAGGCCCCATGACTCGTTAGGTCAGTCGAGGGGAGTGATGAGTCAGAAAAGATAAGGAAGAGGGCAGTGTAACTAATGGAAGGACCCCATCAGTCATGGTCAGTCACCAAGATTCATGGGGAGGGTCGTGAGATGCAAGGTAGAATTTTATCAAGGATGAGGCAGTGTACGCGACGAGTGGTGACTACGAGTCGTGGTCACTAGTAACGGATCGTTAAGTCACTCGTGAGGAGCCCTAAAGACCTCATAAGCAGTGCACTTGATGGATCATTCCATGAGTCATGGCCAAAGGGGATGAGTCGTTATGTCTCACGTGGGGACTACCTGGCAGTTATTTTCTGCGAATTTAGTATGGGCTTTTCCATAATTCCTAAGATCTTAAGGACTAAACTACATCGTTTTAAGTTATGAATGATGTCTTTTAAGAGGGTTAAGTTTATTTTAGGCTATGTTCAATCATGCATGCAAATATAGAAGGTTGGGGGGGGGGGAGTGATCAAGCTTGTTTTCTTCAAATTCTTTTCAATTCCTCTTGGGCAATAAGAGAAGTGTAAGAATCAGCTACAAACAGGTATGTAGAGTTATGAATGGGTGATTTCTTTCCCACCCATGCCTTATCCCTCTCTAAATCGTGAATTTTTTATGTTGAATCTATGGTGTTTTAACCCAATGCATGAATTTCCTAAATTCTCTACATGGGTATGATTTAAATATGTTGATGCTATTTAATTATGAAGCATGGGAAGGTTTATAATGTTTTCAATTAAAAAGCATGTTTCAAGATTTATGAATTAAAAAGCCCATTGATGAGAAGTTCATGAAAGAAGAGAATTATGATGAATGTATGATTATTATGAGATGTTATGATGAAAAACATGTTTTCAAGATACCCATGTTTATTATCATGTTTTCAATGTTCATTGAGTATTTTCAAGCATGAGAAAGTATTGGGCAATGCCCACATGTTTAAGTATGATTTATGATTTCTCGGATGAAGCTTACCACACGGTTTTGGAGAGAAGACTCCCAATTATCATTCAGCTTGTGGTATGGTTAGAGTCAAAGCTTCTCATATGCATGATTTCATATTTGAGATGTATTTAATTATTGAGATTCATCAATAGATATTGTTGAGCTTCGTTGAAAAACGATGAAGAGCATATGCATGTTTTTGGGAGTAGTGTCTAGCACCGAGTAGGCTAAGGGCCGATCACCCTATGCCTCAGAACTACGTGCCAACATAGGTTTATACATATATACTTTACTTCGGGACCTCCCTTGTGAGCTATCCCCGACCCTATTTAGCCCACGAGCTTGATATAATTATCATGGTATCGTCCCTAGCCCTGGCAAGGCTTGGGACAACTCTACCCACTTGAGTGTGATAGTTGGGACCACATAAGCTCTATCGCGGTATGTTGGTTAAAGGACGAGTCTCCCATTGTTCCTCATGATTTCAGTTATGCATGTTCATCGTCCATGAGATTTATATATCTATACATGTTCTAAAGCAGGTTTGACTCAATGTTCAGTTTTACTCATGACTATCAGACCTCAGCTTTGAGTCAATCAATTCAGTTACGATGTTATGTTATGTTATGATGCGATCATGATTTTAGAAAGAATGCATGAAAGCCCTACTCTCAGATTCTTATTGTTTATGTTTTATGTTATGCATGTTCGTAAATGATTTTACTTACTTAAGCGGTTTTACTTACCTTGCATACTTGGTACATTCCACGTACTAACCACATACCCTATACTGTATCATTTCATGATATAGGACCCGACTCTCAGGCTCAGCCCCATTCATAGTCACTCTTCAGAGTTAGCACCATACATTGTTGGTGAGTCCTTATATCCCGAGGACTAGGCTTATTCGGATTTCCTTTATGTTCTTTCAGTTTCAGCTTTATTGAGTTAGTTTGGGCCTTGTCCCATAAACTCATCATGTTTAGAGGCTTTTCAGACAAAGGATGTATTCTGCTTCAGATTGTGTGTTTTGATGTTATGTTTAAATTAGACTTCCATTATGATTATCTTGTTGACTCTTCAGTTTTAGTAATTGAGTTAGATATATGTTCATGCCATGGGTCGACTTGGAGTCCCTCGGGGCTCCTTGTCCTGTGTTGCGATCCAGGCCTCCATTCAGGTCATGAAAAACTTGGTATCAGAGCTATATGTTTGAAGTGTCCTAGGGTGTCTGAATGTCATGTTATGTAGAGTCTTTTTCTTTAGTGTGAAGCTCTCCACACTTATGACGAAGAGTCTACGAAATATTTAGGAAATATTTCCTTCTTTCACAATTCATGTCGTGCGATGGAAAATCTCCCTATCCTTCTAATTTGTGCTATTTGCGATTGCAGAATCATGGCACCACAAAGATTAAATGGTAGAAAGAATAGGAATTGAGATGGCCCTGAGGATGGCAACGGAAATGGGCACCAACAGGTGATGTCGCCCAAATTACACTGCGCAATTGAGATATAAGTGGTCGATTGTCAAATATAGAACCCAACAAAGGTTGAGGTCGATCCCACAGGGAATATGGTAGGAACGTAGGCTAATGCGAATAACTATCACTATTGATTGACTTATTTCCAAAAGGGGAAAAAATATAGAATAATAACAAAAGTGAAACTAATGAATGTTTGTATCAAATTGGGTTTGTATTTAATTTATGACTAGACTAGGATTGTGTTCCCAAAGATTTCCTAACCACAAGAATTATACACTAGTGACCTTTTCCGGTGTTTAACATGCAATACTGGTAAGTTAGGTTCACCTAAATGGTTGGTCCCCTTTCTAGGTGATTTTCACCATGCAACTTGGTCTGTATACAGGTGTTCTTTAGTTGACCCTTACCCTTAATATCGGATTAGCTATTCCTTGGACAAGTTCAAGCTATTAGATGATGGTTGGTAACCTCAAATATCCGTTGTTAATCCCTTGACCTATTCTTACCTCCTTGATCTGGTAAGTAAGAATAAGGCAAATCCTAGTGTTTGCAACTGTCAAGAATCAATCAAAACGAAGGGAAAAATAATACATGCATAAAACTCCGTTCAAGAATCACCAAGTATTCTTGCCTATGTGTATTAATTCATCTTGGTTCGCAAAAAACTGGTTTATGGGTTTAGCTACACATGTTTGTGCTATTGCAATCACAAAATATAGAAGAAATCATAATTGCAACTTACAAAGTATTGTAGAATAAAAACCAAGTAGATTGAATAAAAATTCCAATGTAGCATTCGTATCTTGAAAACTTTCTCAAGAATATCGCTCAAGATTCTCCCAGAAATCGGCTTATAAACGTTCTCAACCCTTCTCTCCATAAAATAAACCTAAAACTGGGTATTTATAATACAAAGAAATCCTTTTCCTAAATAAATCTGGAAACCAGGTTGGCAGTGGCAACGGGCCATGTGACGGATCGTTAGGCCTTCTGACAAGTCGTTCTTTGCATTCAATCAATCATCCTCACCAACTTACCCAGGCCTGGCAATAGGGCACCTAACGACTCGTCGTGCCTTAGCACGAGTCGTTAGGTCCCTCGTGGTCTACTTCCTCAGAAATTCCAGTGCACCTCATGGATAGCTTCGGTGGCCTGCCAACGAGTCATTCCTTCAGGTGACGACTCGTGATGTCTCTTGTCATCTTCACTTGATACTTAGTTGAATTTTTCTCTTCAATACCTAACGGTTGACCTCACGACTCATTACAAGTGTAACGAGTGTAACGAGTCGTTCCTCCAAAATCGTCAAGTTCACTGTTTCACCTCTTCAAAACTCCATCTTTTTGCCAACGCCTCAAGTGACGGGTCGTGCCTCCTGCCAACGACTCGTTAAGTGCCTAGCAGTCACCTTTCAGTTGTTTTCAGCATTAATTCGACCAAAATCACTTCCAGACCTATTTTCCTGCACATTAAGCACAAAATACCTTATACCCATATAAACATACCTGGAATGTGGATAATTTCTTGGTTTTAAGCGTTGAAAGTGCCGTAAAATCATGGCACATCAACACCCTCAAATTAGAACTTTTGCATGTCCTCAGGCAAAAATAAAACTACACAAAACAAAACAATCTACTTCGACACTTCAATCGGAAAAACTTTAGGAAACTTACAACTGTCATTGAAATCAAATTTTCTAACTCCTCCCTCATCATATCAACTCAAAACACTATGAATATGAAAATTTTCCAACCATAACATAGAGGAATCAAAACATGGAAAAATACTGTCACCTGCAACCACACACATAAATCTATAACACTCCCTCAGGCAATTTGCAGACGATTCTGTTGACCAAGTGTTCTCACCTCAAAGAAGTCCCACACTCACACATATGTATATGATTATCTAGGTATATTTTTCTTGGGACTAGGTAAGATCCACTCTCGCTCACAAAGAAATTCAAATTGTATGTATACAACACCGTTGGCTTTCCTTTACTTTCAATACCTCAATTTTCGGACAAATAACTAGGATCACTATAGGACTTTCTCGTCTTGTAACGTAGGCTCGGGTTTGGGTATGGTACATATGGATTTTAGTAGCTCAACCCTCCTTGGCACTATGCTTTTTACTCCACTTTTCACCTTTATTTCTATTTTCTCCCTTTTTCCTTTTTTCTTCTTTAGACACTATGGATGCTCTTTCCAGATGTCACATATTATTTTTTTTATTTTTTTCATCATGCATACCGCACCCGCTCTCTTTCTTCTTTTTCATTACCCAACTTTACTTCTACCCTCTTCTTACTCACCCCTATCATAGCCACCCTCAACTTAGGTTGTTTTCCTGAGTTGAAGTTCACAATGTCCAAGGAGGGACTAGGGCCAAAACATGTTTATTCATAATAAAATCAGGTAGGTGAATTGGTGTGAACAAAAAGAAAGGTCAATTAGAGCTCAAACATTTGGATCAAGGGATTTTATTCACTTTGGTTGGTCTTTTAGGCTAAAGTGGACTCATAAATCAAAAACGGCTTATGATCCTTTCCTAGTTCCTTATCCTCTATCTCAGTAAGACTAACCAGGAAAGTTCTACATTGACACACACAACCGAATTCAGCTATCAAACCTCACTTCACATAGGTCAACATCATCAATTCTACTCATCGCTAGTTCAAGTACAACCATACAATGGTAAACAAATTCACAGTTCCAATGCCATGCGAAGATTCACAAAGGTCATAATTGTCAACTCCCATATACACATATACAAAAATTTTCGGAGGGTTATCAAATCATCAAAAATCAAAATATCAAACAATTTTAGCTCTTGACTGCTTTCAGTTTTCCTAACTTTCTTCCGACTCCCACGAAAAAAATAGAAAAACACAATATAAAATCCTAAACATGCCGATTCTACTAGATATGGAACACCCGAGGGAAAAGGTACCCGTTTAGAAAAATCCTCGAGTTATGTTCAGCAAAATAGAATGCACAGGTATCACTTCCCCACCCCCATCAAAAAAAACATGCTTCGTCCTCGACGCATATATGTACAAGAGAAAAACTAAGGGAATAGGAAAAATACCTATGTGACCTAGGTGTAAGCTACCTGGTCGGTGGAGGGTGTAGATACGCCTCCAACATCAACTCCAATATTTCCAGCATGACCCGACGCATTCTCAAATCGAACTGAGCTCATTCCTTTACCACAAGCTCTTGCTGCCTCAGTCTCGGCTCTCAGTCGAGCCTCCTCTCTTGATTCGTGCAGCGGTCTCTCCATCTCACTCCACTCCCATTTTTGCTGACGGAGCAGAGATGTATCAACATCATCACTTGCCTCGTCACGAGGCCTCTTCCCCTTTGCATGTGCCACCAGATCCTCCGTGATGAAATCAAAAATCGGTAGTAGCTCCTCCTAAAACTCATCATCAATCACGGGGAGGACCGGTGGAGGTACCGCATCTGTCTGTCGTGCGGCCAAGTCCCGCACCTCAGATCTTAATGCTCCCGGCTCTGCGTACCATCGGGATAACTCTGGCATCTGTAATTGTGCAAGGCGCTCGTCCATCCTTTGCTCAGAAGCGTCTAGTTTCCCATGCACCAAAGTGGATAGTGTCTCCAACTCCTTTGACACCCACGACTTGGCCTGCTCCATCAAGACTTTCACTTGTAGAGCCGTGTGTGCCTGCTGCTTCTCTACTCTAGCTAGCTGCCTAGCCATGTCAACCAAAAACTCTTGTGAAACCATGACTAAGCCGGTTGAGCTGGATCGTGGAGGTGCGACTGATGGTGTGGATGCTGCTGCTGCTGTAGATGATGATTTTGGAACATCGACAGGTGTGGAGGCATCCGCTGCATCTGTGGCCTCAGCCTGGCTACCCATCTATCTGCCCTCAATAGGCTCGGCAGCTAACTCAGAAAATTGTGCTCGTCAGTCTGCATCCCGCTGCCAAATTCCTCTGCTATTATGGTCTCTCCAGTGGATGCAGATGCCTGAGTCCTTGCCCTCGATACCGGGTTCGTATCATCTCTAATCAACCCGATATCGGTAGTCTTCTGAACCACCACTCTCTAATCAACTTATGGCAGTTCTGGCACTCGAGACTCCCAATAGAGTCTATCAATAAAGCATGGGAAGGGAATCATCGTTCCATCATTTATAGCCCGCTCTCGAATCTCCTTGACAATGAACCGTGAGAAATTGATTGCGCACACCTCCGTTATGCTCGCTACCAGTGTGGCTCTATCGGATGAGAATATTGTCATTGCTTGTGGGTACCAGCCTGTGCCTCACCAGCGACTACCAAAATTTAGCCTGAAAGTTCAAGGTGGCCTTCTTTATCTATGACTCAGTACCATGCAGCCATTCAACTAACAACACCTTTATGGCAATGATGCAGGAAAGCCAAGTGTACTGCTGTATCCGCTCCATGCTATTCAGCTTCTTTGTTTTGACTTTCTGCAACTCGGATACCCTATGATCAAACTCTATCGTGTTCATCGGAGCTCGATATTTTGTCCCGTACAGCATCCTAGAAATTATCTCCTCAGATATGTCAACTGAGGTCTCATGTACCATCACTTGATTCAAGGCAGGCCGCTTCTTCCAATCCTAGACTCCTAGTGCTAATTGCTACAAGGTGGTTGCATATTCTACATAGAACTCGCGAACAAGGCATGGTATATAGCTGTCTGAAGGCTCTGTCAACCACCCGAAATTGTATTTTTCAAATACTGCCTGTAGCTCTGGCAGGTCTTTCAAACCAGCGGTGATCAGCCTTTGCTCCTCATAAATGCTTCGCTTCGGATTGCGTTTGTCATTTGGAGCAATATCCCAATTTTATATAGCCCGCATGTCATGGACACACCATCTCCTCACATTTCTCGATTGTTGATTAGTTGTGCTCGATGTCTCAGTCTGCTCATTGTCCGAGTCCCCTCGCTGGGCATGCGACTCATCTACTCTCTCTGTATTGTGCCCAGCTATGGGAGCCTCCGTAACAAGTGCAGCAGCAGCCCTATAACTTTTATTAGTGCGGCTGGGCGAATCTCTTGCTAGAGGAGTGGGAGTATCGATCAGGGCTGTCGGATTTGAACTTTGTTGAGCCCTAGCCCTGGTCGTCCTCCGCACCAGCTGCTCCTACGACACTTCATATTCCTTTTTAGAGCCACGCAACTCTTCAGAGGAGGATGGATCATCTCGCAGCCTTCTGTATGATGGTTGACTACACTCAGGTACCTGCTTTTTGTTAGACCCTTCTTTGGTGTGCCTCGTGGAGCCATTGTGCCTGTGGAAACCATGTTAGTACACAAAAGGAGGTGAAACAGAAAATATTTTTAACTGGTGCCAGTGGTCCCCTCGGGTGACTAAACGAGTCATTCCCTCTAGCAACGATTCGTGAAGTCACTCATTATCCAGACTGGACATTTTTTCAAATAGGTCCAGTGTACTTGACGATTTGTCCCAGCGAGTCGTTACCAGAGGCAATGAGTCGTTAGGTCACTCATCAAGTACACTGCCTCAGCAGTTTATTTTTCTCACTCAGCACGGGCTACATGACGAGTCGTTTGGTTACCCAATGACTCGTGATGTGGCTCGTGCTCAAGAATTCCTGTTCATCATCTCCTTCTTTCCAGTTTACAAATTCCACAACACACAATCTACAATTAATCATCAACCCAGGTGCCTACATGATCAAAATTCAATGTTTCATACTTCCTAGGGTTTATCTACATCACAAAGCACGTAAGAACACAATATAAATCGAGAAATACTTGAAGCTCACTCATTCATGGGTCTTTAAAAATTTCTTGATGGAATGCAATCAATATTCCAAGTTTTTGTGTGGGGAAGATTTCTTACAATGCAATATTTCAAAGATGGAGTGCAATAGCAGTTGCTTGTGCTTCAATGAGTGAGTGTGCAGTGATGATGTTGTTTTCCATGGTGTCTTTGATGGGTTCGCGTGAAGAAGGGGAAGAAGAGAAGAGGGAAATTTTAAGTGATTTTTAACGGGGAGTATTCAATGCAATGGGATTCTTTGATTTTAATTTTTAACTTATTCCCATTTACATTCGTGGGTCGGGTTAGGTCAACTTACCTGGGGACCTGACGACTCAGGTAATGACTCGTGGTGTTACCCAACGATCATTCCTTGAGTCGTGGTCCTTTCCGGTTATAGTTTTAAGACGGGTCACTTGATGACTCATTTGGTTTCCCAACGACTTGTTCAGTAATCCGTCATCACCCTTTTTCTTTAAGTTTAAACTTTGATCCAATGTACTTGACGGGGGACTAAATGATTCGTTCCTTGGAGAAATGATCCGTAAAGTCACCCACTGCTCCCCTGTTTTATGCAGTTCTTTTCGCGACTGGCTAAACGAGTCGCCAAGTCAGGCGATGACTCGTTCTGTGATTTTTTTGCACTAGAACTAAAGTTCAAGTTTTTTTTGGATCCCTCTTTAGATTTTCCATCTTATTCACCCGCACCCATCAACAAATGTTAACACTAAATTTTTATTACATTTAAAACTTGGGTTGCCTCCCAAGAAGTGCTTGATTTAACGTCGCGGAATGACGTGGGAGTTTTGGCTACTCAGACTTCACCAAAAACACCTCCATGTGTTTCCTCCCATGCAGTGCCTGATTTAACATCACGGCACGATGCAAGTCACTTGACTACTCAGAATTCGTCTAGTGACTCTTTTCCATCCTCCAATGAAGAAATTATGCTAAATTCCTTGGGTTGTTTCATGGTCCAGCTAATGCTGATGGTAACCTCTTCTTTGTTTAACCGAAATTTTAGCTGCCCTACTTCCACATCAACTAGGGCCCTACTTATTGCAAGGAATGGTCGCCCCAAAATAATGGGGACCTCTGAATTGACTTCGCAGTCCAGAATCACGAAGTTTGCTGGGAATATGAACTTATCCCCTTTGACTAACACATCAAACAAAATCCTCACCGGCTTTTAACTGTTTGGTCAGCCATCAGTAGCTGCATCGAAGTCGATGCAGGGGTTCCCAAGCCTAACTTTTTAAATACTACTAGCGGCATTAGATTTATGCTAGCTCCCAAGTCATAAAGTGCCCTTGCAAACTTGACCACCCCAATGGTGCAAGGTATAGTAAACACACCTGCGTCTTCCTTTTTCTGTGCTAGGACCCTGGTAGTGATGGCACCGCAGTGATGCAGATTATCAGCCAGTTTCAAACTTACGGTTCTCTTTTTGGTGATGAGGTCCTTCATAAATTTGGCATATCGAGGCATTTTCTCAAGTGCCTCCACCAATGGGATATTCACCGACAACTGCTTGAGCATAGAGATAAGCTTATGATATTTTCCATCTTCAACTTTCTTCTTCAAGCATTGGGGGTAAGGATGAGGAGGTCTAGGAATTGTTGTGAGTTTTTGCTGCGGCTCCTTCTCCTTCCTATGGCCATCTCCTTGCTCCTTTGCACTACTCGGAGTAGTTTGCACATCTGAGTTCCCAACCAAAGTTGGTTTGTCAACATCCACTATATCATCCTCATTTATCAAACCGGGCCTTTCTGGCTCTTCAACTACTATCGGCCTCGGTGGATCCACTGTGTCCTTCCCGCTCCTAGTAGTGACAGCCATGCAGTGACCGTCATTTTTTGGATTTGCAACAGTATTACTAGGAAGTGTTCCTTTTTGCCTTTGAATTAATGCAACAGACATCTAACTCATCTGCTGCTCAATTTGCCTGATTGCCATAGAATGTGACTCCACCTTTTGGTTCAAACTTGAAATATCAATGCGAATCTCCTTAAAGTGGTTGTCTGTTGCCTCAATCTTCTTGAGCACTTTGGAAAGCATATCTTCGACCCTTGAGTTGCTTGACTCTGGCTCTCAGTTTTGTGGAGGAACATACGTACCACACCTATCATTTTTAAACTCCTCTCGCTTTTTCCAGTCCCCATTGTCCCAGTATTGACCCCGGTTGAAATTATGATCTTTGTAGAAGTTTCGACCTTGGTTCCCTTGACCTTGATGCCTAGAGTCTTGGTTAGACCCTTGGGTGTTGGTCCAAAAACCCATCCTCTAATCATTCAAGTAATTGACATCTTCTTCAGACTTAGACTTGCACCTATCATTTCTCGGAGCCTTACCCTGAGAACCTACAGCGTTCACCTTTTCTGCTCCCATTCACATTAAGTTCTGGGCAAGCAACCCCATGGTGGTCTTTATCTCAGCAATGTCCTGGTCACGCACTTCATCTCTTCTCTGTTGTTCGGCAGACATACCAACCATATAAGAACCAATCGGAACCTCCGCCTGTCTTGTGTGCCAGGCTCGGTTGATTTCAATAATCCTATCGAGAAACTCTACAGCCTCTGTATAAGTATGACTCATGAAGGATCCTTCTAAGACGATATCAACAACCGCCTTTGTGTTGGCATTCAGGGACCAATAAAAGATCTCTAATAGTGTATCATCCGGAATCCTGTGGTTTGGCACCTTCTTGAGCTTTTTGTTGAATCGCAGCCAGGTCTCATGGAGTGCCTTAGAATTTAGTTTCCTGAAGTTGTATATTTCATCCTTTAGCTGCAACGCCTTGGATGGTGGGAAGAACCTTTCAAGAAAAGCTCTCTTGAGCTCTCCCCAAGTAGTGATGGAGTTGTTCGGCAGCTAGGCAACCACATCGTCGTCTCACTCCCAAGAGAAAATGGAAATAACCTCAATCTGATCGCGTCCTGGCTGACTCCTGGCTGCTTGTATGCCTTGCATATACCCACGAAATTTTTCAAGTGAGCGTGGGCATCATTGGATGCATGACTTGCGAATATTCCCTTCATATTCAGTAGTTGAATCATTACACTTGTAATATCAAACTTTCCCCTGCAGGCAAAGGAGGAGGGACTATCGCTCTACTGGCACCAGCTTCATCTATGTCTGCATCACCTTCCTCATCAAAATATCGGTGACGTTGGTGCTCTGGACCTCTGCGTCATCTAGCTCTTTTAGCTTCTGCAGCTAGACGTTGCTCTTCAGCAACTCTGGCTAACTCGCGATCTCTAGCTCGAGCTTGCTCTTCGTCCAACATCCTTGCTGTGGCTTGATCCACGGTTTCTTGCTCGTGTATGTTAGCCATTCTCCTCAAGTTTCTCAACTTTAGCTCAAGTTCGTGATCAATTGGTATCAAGGAAATTCCTTGACTTCTAGTGTTGGGCATGCACAAACCTAAGACCTGTTAAGGAACCAAAAAAACAAAAGAAAAATAAAACAAGGAAATAAGAACCAATAGTAAAGTTAACACAATTAACAAAATCCTTAGTCGTATTACCCGACAACAGCGCCAAAATTTGATGTCGCCAAAATTACACTTCGCAATTGAGATATAAGTGTTCGATTGCAAAATATATAATCCAACAAAGGTTGAGGTCGATCCCACAGGGAATATGGTAAGAACTTAGGTTAATGCGAATAACTATCACCAATTACTGACTTATTTCTGAAGGGGGAAAATATGGAATAATAACAAAAGTGAAACTAATGAATGCTTGTATCAAATTGGGTTTGTATTCAATTTACGACTAGACTAGGATTGTGTTCCCCAAGATTTCCTAACTACAAGAATTATACACTAGTAATCTTTTCCGGTGTTTAACATGCAATATTTGTATGTTAGGTTCACCTAAATGGTTCGTCCCCTATCTAGGTGATTTTCACCACGCAACTTGGTCTGTATACGGGTGTTCTTTAGTTGACCCTTACCCTTAATATCGGATTAGCTATTCCTTGGACAAGTTCAATCTATTAGATGAGGGTTGGTAGCCTCAAATCTCCGTTGTTAATCCCTTGTCCCATTCATTACCTCCTTGATCCAGTAAGTAAGAATAAAGCAAATCCTAACGTTTTCAATCGTCAAGAATCAATCAAAATGAAGGGAAAAAGAATACATGCATAAAACTCCGTTCAAGAATCACTAAGTATTCTTACCTATGTGTGTTAATTCATCTTGGTTCCCACAAACCTAGTTTATGGGTTTAGCTACTCATGTTTGTGCTATTGCAATCACAAAATATAGAAGAAATCATCATTGCAACTTACAAAGTATTGTAGAATAAAAACCAAGTAGATTGAATAAAAATTCCAATGTAGCTTTCGTATCTTGAAAACTTTTTCAAGAATATAGCTCAAGATTCTCCCAAAAATCAGATTCTAAACGTTTTCAACCCTTCTCTCCGTAAAATAAACCTAAAACTGGGTATTTATAATACAAAGAAATCCTTTTCCTAAATAAATCTGGAAACTAGGCCGGCAGTGGTAACGGACCATGTGACGGATCGTTAGACATTCTGACGAGTTGTTCTTTGCTTTCAATCAATCCTCTTCAGCAACTTACCCAGGCCTAGAAACGGGTCACCTTACGACTTGTCATGCCTTAGCATGAGTCGTTAGGTCCCTCGTGGTCTACTTCCTAAGAAATTCCAGTGCACCTCACGGATAGCCCGGTGGCCTGCCAATGAGTCGTTCCTTCAGGTGACGACTCCTGATGTCTCTCGTCATCTTCACTCGATACTTAGTTGAATTTTTCTCTTTATTACCTAACGATTGACCTCACGACTCATTACCAAGTGTAACGAGTAGTTCCTCCAAATCGTCAAGTGCACTGTTTCACCTCTTCAAAACTCCATCTTTTTGCCAACGCCTCAACTGATGGGTCGTGCCTCCTGCCAATGACTCGTTAAGTGCCTAGCAGTCACCTTTCAATTGTTTTCACCATTAATTAGACCAAAATCACTTCCAGACCTGTTTTCCTGCACATTAAGCACAAAATACCTTATACACATATAAACATACCTGGAATGTGCATAATTTCTTGGTTTTAAGCGTCGAAAGTGCCGTAAAATCATGACACATCAGCAGGCCCAGTCCAGGAGCACCATGCACCGGAGTCGGTTGCCCATGCTGAGTATCGGGCAGCTATTCAAATGCTCGCGTAGGCCTTGACCACTCAGGTCAATCCGTAGGCAGTTGCGCATATTCTACAAAATGGCAATGCAGTGGTGGCTCTAGTCAGGGATTTCTTAAGGATGAACCCACTAGAGTTCCTCGGGTCAAAAGTAGATGAGGACCCGCGTGAGTTCATTGATGAGATTGTGAAGATCACCCAAGTCATGCGGGTGAATGGAGTGGAGTGTGTGGAGTTGTCCTCATATTAGCTGAAAGGGGTCGCACACAACTGGTTTTATCAATGGAAAGATAGTAGGGCCGCAAGAGCAGGTCCTGTCACTTGGGAAGAGTTCCATGTTGCATTCTTAGATCGATTCTTCCCTCGTGAGATGAGGAAGCTGAAGGCAGCTGAGTTCGTAAATCTGAAGCAAGGAAGGATGATAGTGTAGGAGTATTCCCTTGAGTTCACTTGCCTATCAAAGTACGCCTTAGAGTTAGTGGCTGATCAGAGGGCGCGGGTGAATAGGTTTGTTCATTGCGTGATGGGCTATTTGGACAAGGATTGTAGGGCCGCTATGCTGCACCAGGATATGGATTTCCCTCGAATAGTTTTGTACACCCAGTAGATGGATGTGGCGCATATAAGGGAGAGAGAGGCCAAGAGGGACAAGAACGATGATCACATATTCTCACAGCAGAGATCAGGCGGTGGGCACCGAGAATAGACCCACCAGAGATCTTCAGCCCCAACATCTTCAGCATTAAGTGTTCCATCCATGTCTAGGCATAATCAGAAGGGGCGAGCATTAGGATCGAACGGTCAAAGAAGCAGACCCGCAAATTCTAGTATTCTAGCTTGTTACAGATGTGGTCGAGGGCACACGGGCCAGTGCTTAGCAGGTACAGGTGCTTGTTTTGGGTGTGGGAAGCCTGGACATATGCTCAGAGATTGCCTAGTAGTGAGACAGGATCCTGATGGGGGCCAAGGCCCAACTTCTAGTTCCTCCACCCCATCGGCATGCTCAACACATCGGGGGCATCTACCAGCATAGGTGGCGGTCAGTGCCAAAATAGATTCTATGCCTTAGCATTGCGCCAGGAGCAGGAGGTCTCCCCTGATGTGTTCGCTGGTGTGATACAAGTTTTCCATCTTGATGTTTATGCTTTATTAGATCTGGGGGATACCTTGTCTTTTGTGACACCTTATGTGGCCAGTAGCTTCGGAGTCACCCGAAGTCTTGTAAGAACCCTTCTTAGTCTCTACTCCAGTGGTGATTTAGTTATAGCTAGACGGTTGTATAGAGGTTTCCCGGTCTCAGTCCTTCAGAGAGTCACCTCAGCAGATTTGATAGAGTTAGCCATGACCGATTTTGATGTTATCCTCAGCATGGATTGGCTATTTTTATGTTATGCCTTAGTTAATTGTAGAACCTGAGCAGTAGAGTTTAGATTTCTGAATGAGCCAGTCTTAGAATGGAAGGGTAGTTCAGCTGTGCCTGTAGGTCGTTTCATTTTCTACCTCAAGGCCAGAAGGATGATTTTTAAGGGTTGTGTGTACCATCTAGTTAGGTTTAAGGATGCGACGTCCGAGACCCTAACTATCCAATCAGTTCCTGTGGTATGTGAGTATCCAGAAATCTTCCTAGATAATTTACTGGGAATCCCTCCCAAGCAGGAGATTGATTTTCGTATTAACCTTCTTCCCGACAAGCAGCCTATATCTATTCCTCCCTACAGAATGTCTCCGCCCTAGCTAAAAGAGTTGAAAGAATAGTGGAAGGACCTATTAGATAAGGGTTTCATTAGATCGAGCAAGTCCCCATGGGGTGCACCAGTTTTCTTTGTCCAAAAGAAAGATGGTTCTCTTCGAATGTATATTGACTATTGGCAATTGAACAAAGTCACCATCAAGAACAGGTATCCTTTATCTAGGATTGATGATTTATTCGACCAACTTTAGGGTGCTAAGTGTTTCTCGAAGACAGATCTCAGATCCGTGTACCATCAGCTCAGAGTTCGGGAGAGCGACATCCCGAAGATAGCCTTCAGGACCCGGTATGGTCATTATGAGTTTGTAGTTATGTCTTTTGGACTAACAAATTCAACTACAACTTTTATGGACTTGATGAACAGGGTGTTCAAGCCATACCTAGATATGTTCGTGATTGTGTTTATTGATGACATCCTGATATACTCTCGGAGCGAGGAGGAGCATGCCGCTCATTTGAGAATAGTGCTTCAAATTCTCAAGGATCACCAATTATATGCCAAATTCAGCAAGTGTGAGTTTTGGTTGAACTCCGTGGCATTTTTGGGACATGTGGTATCAAGTGAGGGTATAAAGGTTGACTCTCAGAAGATAGAAGCGGTAAAGAATTGGCCTAGACGGGTGAATCCTTCAGATATTCGGAGTTTCTTGGGTTTAGCCGACTACTATTAGAGATTTTATGAAGGTTTCTCATCTATTGTAGCACCTTTGACCAAATTGACCTATAAAAAGGTGAAATTCCAATGGTCGGAGGCTTGTGAGAAGAGCTTCCAAGAGTTGAAGACTTGACTTACCTCAGCACCAGTGTTGACCCTACCTGAGGGTACCGATGGGTTCGTGGTGTATTGTGATTCTTCAAGGATCGGACTTGGGTGTGTGTTGATGCAACACGGAAAGGTTATAGCATATGCCTCTAGATAGCTAAAGGTCCATGAGAAGAATTATTCGACCCATGATCTTGAATTGTCCGCGGTGGTATTCGCATTGAAGATATGGTGCCATTATTTGTATGGGGTCCACGTGAATGTATTTACGGACCATAAGAGCTTACAATATGGGTTCACGCAGAAGGATCTCAATCTTTGGCAAAGGAGGTGGTTGGAGCTACTCAAGGACTATGATATGAGTGTTCTTTCACATTTGGGCAAGGCTAATGTGGTAGCGGACGCACTTAGTAGACTTTCTATGGAGAGTGTGTCCCATGTGGATGAGGGGAAGAAGGATCTGGTAAAAGATGTGCACCGACTCGCAAGGTCTGGAGTTAGGTTGATTGACTCGACCGATGGCGGTGTTGTTGTTCAGAACGGATCAGAATCATCATTGGTGACTAATGTAAAGGCTAGACAAGATGAGGACCCGATTTTAGTATAGTTAAAGGAAGCTATTCAAAATCATAAGGTAGAGGTCTTCTCCAAAGGGGGAGATGGTGTGCTTCAGTACCAGGGCCGCTTATGTGTTTTGGATCTTGATGATTTGAGGAACTGGATGTTGCACGAGGCTCATGGATCTAGGTATTGAATCTATCCAGTTGCAAACAAGATGTATCATGACATACAGGCAATCTATTGGTGGAATGGCATGAAGAAGGACATCACGAAGTTTGTAGCTAACTGTCCAAACTTTCAGCAAGTGAAGGTTGAACACCAGAGATGGGGAGGTGTGCTTCAGGATATTAGTATTCCTACTTGGAAATGGGAAGAAATTAATATGGACTTCATCACAGGTTTACCTCGCACTCGTCGACAATATGACTCTATTTGGGTGGTGGTAGACAGGTTGACCAAGGCCGCTCTTTTTCTACCGGTCAAAACCACGGATTAGGTGGAGGATTATGCCAACTATATATCTAGGAGCTAGTTCAATTTCATGGAGTGCCCTTGTCCATCATATCAGATAGAGGTACTCAATTTACCTCTCAGTTTTGGAAGTCGTTTCAAAAAGGACTTGGTACTCAGGTTAAGCTACACACTGCGTTTCACTCATAGACGGATGGTTAAGCGGAGCGGACAACAGACTCTTGAGGACATGTTGAGAGAATGCGTGATTGACTTCAAGGGTAGTTGGGATGATCATTTGCCTCTTATCGAGTTTGCATACAATAACAATTATCATTCTAGTATCCAGATGGCACCGTTTGAGGATCTCTATGGGTGGAGATGTAGATCGTCCATTGGTTGGTTTGAGGTTTGTGAGGCAACAATTATAGGACCAGATTCGGTTCATGAGACTATGGAGAAGGTTCAGTTGATAAAGGACAGGCTGAAAACTACTCAGAGTCGCCAAAAGTCCTATGCCGATATGAGAAGGAGAGAATTAGAATCTGAGGTTTATGATTTGGTATTTCTAAAGGTGTCTCCCATGAAGGGAGTAATTAGGTTTTGGAAAGAGGGGAAAACTTAGTCCCTGCTATGTCGGCCTGTACCGAATTGTTAGACATGTGTGCAAGGTAGCATACGAATTGGAGTTTCCCTCAGAATTAGCTTCTACGCATCTTGTATTCCATATATCTATCTCAAAGAAGTGTTTGGGTGATCCATCTCTAGTTGTTTCGGTGGACAGTGTTGGTGTGAAAGACAACCTTAGTTACAAGGAGGTTCCGGTAGAAATACTGGACCGTCAAGTTCGAAGGCTAAGGAATAAGGAAGTAGCTTTAGTTAAAGTATTATGGAGGAATCAACATATTGAGGGAGCTACATGGGAAGCCGAAGCGGATATGATGGCTAAATACCCACATTTATTCTCTACTGGCTCAGTTCCATTTTGAGGTATCAGTTTTTCCAAACTCTATTTAGTTTTCATGTTCAGTTCATGTGCCCAAGTTTCTTTTATGTATATGGATGTATGTATGATTCGTGAATTCTGTTCAGCTACATAGTTTGAATCGAAGATAGTCATTCTGTCAGTTTTCGGTTTAAATGATCAGTATTTGAATATGGTGATTGCATTTCTCTGTTGTTCTGTAAGTTTTCCAACATTCAAGGATGAATATTCCTGAGGGGGAGATATTTTTATACCTCGAAAGCCTAAGGATCAGAACCGGGAGTTGAAACGGAGAAAAATTAGAATTTGGCATCACGTATCAGAACGGGTCGTGAGGTGACCCGTGGGAGAAGCCCATAAGTCGTGATGTGACTCGTGGTGAGGCCCAGATGGTGAGTTTTATATTAGGAAATGGGATCCCCACGGATGTGACCATGAGTCGTGGTCAGGCCCCACAACTCGTTAGGTTAGTCGTGGGGAGTGATGAACGAGAAAATAGAAGGAATAGGGTAGTGTACCTAACGGAAGGACCCCACGAGTCGTGGTCAGTAACCACGATTCGTGGGGAGGGTCGTGAGTTGCAGGGTAGAATTTAATCAAGGATGAGGCAGTGTGCACGATTTGTGGTCACCAGTAACAGATTGTTAAGTCACCCGTGAGGAGCCCTGAAGACTTGATAAGCAGTGCACTCGACGGATCATGACACGAGTCGTGGCTAGAGGGTACGAGTCGTTATGTCTCACGTGGGGACTACTTGGCAGTTATTTTCTGTGAATTTTGTATGGGCTTTTCCATAATTCCTAAGATCCTAAGGCCTAAACTATGTCGTTTTATGTTATGAATGAAGTCTTTTAAGAGGGTTAAGTTCATTTTAGGTCATATTCATTCATGCAGGCAAAGATAGAAGTTTGAGGGGGGTGATCAAGCTTGTTTTCTTCAAATTCTTTTCAATTCCTCTTGGATAATCAGAGAAGTGTAAGAATCAGCTACTAACAGGTATATAGGGTTATGAATGGGTGATTCCTTTCACATCCATGCCCAATCCCTCTCTAAAAATCGTTAATTTTCTATGTCAAATCTATGGGATTTTAACCCAAAGCATGAATTTCCTAAATTCTCTACATGGGTGTGATTTAAATATGTTTCTACTATTGAATTACGAAGCATGGATAGGTTTATATTGTTTTCAATTAAAAAGCATGTTTCAAGTTTTATGAATTAAAAAGCCCATTGATGAGAAGTTCATGATAGAAAAGAATTGTGATGAATATATGATTTTGATGAGATGTTATGATGAAAAACATGTTTTTAAGCTACCCATGTTTATATTCATGTTTTCGACGTGAATTGAGTATTTTCAAGCATGAGAAAGTATTGGGCAATGCCTTCATATTTAAGTATGATTTATGATTTCTCGAATTAAGCTTACCACATGGTTTTGGAGAGAAGACTCCCATTTATCTTTCAGCTTGTGGTATGGTTTGAGTTAAAGCTTCTTATATGCATGATTTCATATTTGAGATGTATTTAATTATTGATCTTCGTCAATAGATGATGTTGAGCTTCATTGAAAATCGATGAAGAGCATATGCATGATTTTGGGAGTAGAGTCTAACACTGGATAGGCTAAGGGTTGATCACCCTATGCCTTAGAACTACATGCCAATGGGTTTATACAATATATACTTTACTTTGGGACATTCCTTGTGAGCTATCCCCGGCCCTATTTGGCCCAGATCTTGATATCGATATCATGGTATCGTCTCTAGCCCTTGAAAGGCTTGGGATGGTTCTACCCACTCGAGTGTGATAGTTGGGACCACATAAGCTCTATCGTAGTATGTCGAGTAAAAGACGAGTCTCCCATTTTTCCTCATGATTTCAGTTATGCATGTTCATCGTTTATGAGATTTATATATCTACATGTTCTAAAATAGGTTTGACACAATATTCAGTTTTACTCATGACTATCAGACCTCAGTTTTGAGTCAATCGATTCAATTGCGAAGTTATGTTATGTTATGATGAGATCATGATTTCAGAAAGAATGTATGCAAGCCCTACTCTCAGGTCCTTATTATTTATGTTTTACATTATGCATGTTCTTAAATTATTTTACTTACTTAAGGGGTTTTACTTACCTCGCATACTCGGTACATTTCACGTATTGACCATATACCCTATGTTGTATCATTTCATGATACAGGACGCGACTCTCATGCTCAGCCCATTCATATTCAGTCTTCAGAGTTAGCACCATACGTTGTTGGTGAGTCCTCATCTCTCGAGGACTAGTCTTATTTGGATTTCCTTTATGTGCTTTAAGTTTTAGCTTTATTGAGTTAGTTGGGGTCTTGTCCTATCAACTCGTCATGTTTAGAGTCTTTTCAGACGAAGGATGTATTCATCTTCAGATTGTGTATTCCTGATGTTAAATTTAAATTAGACTTCAACTATGATTATCTTGTTGACTCTTCAGTTTTAGTAATTGAGTTAGATGTATGTTCATGCCATGGGTCGATTTGGAGTCTCTCGGGCCTCCTTGTCTCGTGTTGTGATCCCGACCTCGATTCGGGTCGTGACATGACTATGACCCAAACCTCAACACATCAAAATCATGAGAATCTCAAAGATTTCGAGCAGTGCTTGTGTTGAGGAGGGATATGTGAGTAAAAAATAGCAGAGGAGTGAAGACCAAATAGGATCTTATCACAAAGAAAATTTTTTAGGTTGAAACAGCAATCTCGATTGAATAATAAGAGTGGAGGAGCTATGTTTATATAGCTAATCAGTAAAAAGGTTCAAAGGAAAAATAAATATTAAAATCAATTCCAAAATATTACTTAGCACATGCAAATAAATTATTTGATTTAACGGAATCAAGTCAAGGAAAGGGATCTTTCTTTACCATAATTAACAAATACTAAAATAACTAAAAGGAGCAAGAATCAATCAACGACTAAGTCATAGAAGTGAATTAAGGAAAAATAATCTGGAGAACCAATCAAAGAAATCATTTTCTTAATTATTAGGATCAGAACAAAATACTTTAAAAATAAATCCACTTTTCCATAATTAAATAAATACTAAATTAATTAGAGAAAACAAACATCAATCATATAAATTTGTCTTAAATTAAGGCAGGTCACATGAAATCAAAATCTTGCCAAAATTATTCAAACAACGAGTTGCTGCAAATTATATATATTTTTTCTAAAAAAAATCCAAGGTTACCATAATTGACAAATGAAGCTGTCATAGAAACGAAAATTAAAATCAAACCAAGTTTACCATAAACAAACAAGTATGAGTTTTCTTGACTAATTAAGAAAGTGAATACTAACCAATCACAATATATCGGCAGCAGGGCAATTTAAAGGTTGTCAAGAATTAACTGGAGAAAGAAAAAAATATCACAAGAGTTTCGATATCGTCTTTTGTAGTATATGTACTCAAGTTGAGGATAAAGATACTTCTTTTCACAAAACAAATTTATAATCGTAGCCATATAAACATATATTTCAGGTGTGTAAAGTGTGAGTTCTACGACGATATGCGGTAAAGTATAGAAATATTCATGTTTTACACATAATGCTCTTGAATTATAATTGTTGAGATCAAACTGAACAAGGATTTCTAGATATAGAGTATCTGTAAGCATGGAGGTGCGACAGACAATAGAGCTTTAGACATAAATGGATATTTTGCCCATAAATGGAATCCAAATCCTATCACGAAAGGACATTGTAAGTAAGTAAACATTGTAAGTAAGTAACAGTAATAATATTATATAAAAGAGATAAAACCAGATTTAATACTTTGTGAACCCATCATAATAATCAGAGTCTTCGAAGTCCTCTGCGATTGCCGATTCATTCATAGATTGTTCGTTTTCTGGTAGCGTTCCAATGATGGTGGTATCTCATTGAAATAGTAAGGAGGCGATGTTGAGAGATGAGAGGAGAATGGTGGAGAAGAGATAAGAAGAAGAGAAAGAGGGAGATCAGTGGTTTCTATTTGTTTTCTTGTTTATTTCAGAGGGCTGTTGGTGTGGTGGTTAATGGCAGATGGGGGATGAGATGGCAGAGAGACGGAGGGAGATCTAGTTTGCCGGAGTTTATGGAGGGAAATAGAGAGGGGTCTAGCGACGCTTTTTCAGTCTGGTTAGCCAGCATTAATGGGTTTCACCTGAGCTAATGAGAGGGGAAGATGGAGAGAAGAAACAGAGGGGCACAACACTGGTTTTTGGTAGAGAAAAGAATGAGAGTGTTGATTAGGGTTTTTGGGTGAGTGGGAATATTAAAGGAAAGTTGTAGGGTTTAATGGAAGCCGCTAGATTTAAATGAGATAGAGGGCTAGGATTAAATCTAGGACAGATGCGTCGGGTTCTGGGTCTTCTAATGGGTCACGGGTAAGCTAATTGGGTTGGCTTAATTTAAGGCTGAATTTGAATTTAAATAATAACTAGAATTTGATCGAATGGCTAAAATTGGTATAAATTGGACGGAATGTGGCTAGATTTTAAATTAATTGGATAAAATTGAATTTAGCTGCTATTAAATTAATAAAAAATACTTCATTTATAAATGACTTAGTAAACTAGTACCATAATCATTTAATTTATAATAAAATTATATAAACACTATTGTTATAAAATTAACATAATTAATTTATAACAAAATTTAAATAAAATTTTATTTTGAAATAAGAACTTGTTTAATTGAAAACATGTATATATTGCTATGCAAGAAACTGTATGCGACGATTACACCAAATATTAGAAAATTAATGACTTGAAAATGTAATAAAAATATTTTAAAAGGTATGACTCGGAATAATTAAGTAATAAATTTAAAATTTATGATAATTAATATTTGAAAATAGTGAATGCAATCCAAACAATTACGTAAAAAAGGTAATTTTAAAAATATGCATACCTATATTAATAACCAACTTACACGGGGCATAGGGAGGTCAAAATTGGGTGTCAACGTGTAGCTTGTGTTTTGGCATCATTTTTGAGCGATTTGGTGGTTATCTCGTATGTAGATATTTGTTAAACCTTTTATTTTGATATTATTATGTTTTTCTTGGTGGATATGAATCTATGGAGCTTGGTAGGTTGTTATTTCAAAGTTTCTACCATCGAATAAGCTCCGTTTGCATCGTTTCTTCATTAAAGTTGTGTCAGTTGTTCTTGAAAGTAGTATGAGATTCTTTTAGACATCATCTTATGGGAATTGAAGACTCATGTTCTGGCTTGTTCGAGTTCATCAAATAGAGGTATCTTAAGGCTTTTCCCTTCGTTTGTCGGTATGATTTTCGTAACTGATGTTGGTTTGTATATTCGTGCATGTTGGATATTTGTGAAGCCTTGAATATTATTTAACCCTTTATGTTGATGGTTGTATGAATTTTTGTGAGGTATCACTTGATGTCAGTTGATGGCTAGGCTTCTACTATTGCAGGGTAAAGTTGCGATTTGTCAGTAGACTTATGGTGGTGGTCGTGTAGATAAGTTGTTGTATTCATTGTTGTCCTTGGGTCTAGAATGATGGATGTTTGTGTGGTTAGGGTGAGTTGGGTTGTTAATTAATTGCCTAGTGGTTGCTATGGCCTATAGTCGCGTCGACCTTTTGTTATCCTTGAGTTGGTGGCCATGTTAGCCTTATCGATAGAATGTTGTTTGCCATAGTAACATTCGAGGTGGCTTGGCTGTGTTTCTATGTTGGTTAGGTTGGACATAGGAGCTTGTAGTCTACCTGTAATATTTGGAGAGAGAACTTGATTAGATTGTGATCCTTAGGTTGAATTATGACATGTAAGTGGGGGGGGGGGGGTGAATATATGGAGTTAGCTACATCATGCTAGTTGAAGTGTTGAGATGGATAGCTAATTGTGGGCTGCTTGTTGTTGTATTTGTGTGTATAAATTATTGGTTGTGAATTGTATGATTTTGTGAAATGTATGGTGCCTGGAGGCTCTATGATAACCTGTGAGGTTGTGACAGTTTCCGACTAGATTTAGCTCGTGACTTGTGAAGACCTGTAAGGCCGTGACAGTTTGGCATGGTGAAACTCGTGATCGCGTGGGTGCCTATAAGGCCGTGATGATTTTTGGCATGTTTATGCCTGCGATTTGTGGACGCTATTTTCGACCAGGCTGTTGTTGTGATTTGATTTATATATTATGTTGTTGCCTTGTATTATGTTTGTTTGATAGTTATAGATTCTAGACCTATTGGGATAGCTTCCTTGTATTATGTTTGTTTGATAGTTATAGATGCTAGACCTATTGGTTATAGCTGACGTCATTGAGGGCACTAGAGTTGATTCATATAAGACATCTAGATTGTTCCTGTATAGTACAAGTGGTAACATGTGAGGTGTATCAATAAGGTGCAATTTGTTATTCATTTGCTTGAATTGAAACTAGCCAAGCTTATGGGGGCCAAGTGGGTTCTGTTTGCTTTAATCGATTTGTTCTTTTCTTTCTATTCGTATATTCTAAAATTTATGCTATTGTCTGGTATGTCTATTGATCTATACTCTAAATCATGTTATTAATTTTGCCTTACATACTCGGTACATTTTTGTACTAATGCCCAAGTTGGGGGCAATGCATTCATGCCTGAAACTGCTAATCGGCAGGTAGTTTGAGTTCTTGGTCACTGAATGAAGTTGAAGTTGAGTCGGTAAAGCTCCAAGCCTTTTGGGGTTGCAAAATTTTGATATCATGGGTTGTTCGAGGCCCTGTCCGAAAAGTTGCCTATTACTGGATTCATAGAGGCTTGTAGATGTTTGTTGTCGGTGTAGTGTTGTTGTAGGTTAGGTGGGTCTTGTTGTATATATTGTCTGCCCTTCTGTGGCCATGACGACCTATTGTATTTATTTTTGGTTGGTCTATTAGCCAGCTTCTGTTTCTATCAATTTACTCTGATCTTGTAGTTGTTGTGATGCTGAACCTCATCGAATCTAGTCTATTGTTAGTTAGATTTGTGATTAGGTGTGCTCGATCAGGTGCGGTATAGGGTGTCAGTTATGCCCCTCCGATTTGGGGCGTGACAGACTTGGTGTTGGAGCAGTTTGTGTCTTAGAGAGTCTATAAGTTGTGTCTAGTAGAGTCTTGTTTATTTATGCATTGTGCAACATACTTATAAACATGAGGCTACATAATATTTAGGATTGTTACTCTTCTTTCTAGATCAAAATCATTCGAGAAGTTAGATGTCATAAGTGTCGGGTCTAGGCTCATGTTTGCTGACTTATGCAAGAAATGTTTGTGATTTGATGGATTATAGCTAGTTAGTGGCTAGACATGGCAGCAGGTAGGATTTGTTTTTGATTTTTTTTATAGTTATGTCGTCCCTTGGCATGGTGCAAAGGTTTTTCGTTTGGTTGATTTTGTTATAGTTATATCATACCTTAGAATGGCGCAAGGGTGTTTCATTTGGAATTGATTGTGGTAGGTTCGGTCCTGTGAATCATGTGAGGCTATGTCGTGCCATGATAGTGTTTGAGTTGAAATCGTGTGTGTCTCCCAACATTCAAGGATGAATATTTCTAATGGGGGAAGGATGCAACACCCCATGCATTTAGAGTGGTCGCGTTGATAGATTTTGGACGTACAAGCCTAGCTCGTGGCTATATTGTATGTCGAGTGAAGGCCAGGGGACGATTGCGTGAATGAGCGGCCAACATAAACAATTGGGGTCTGGATTAGCTGCAAGGCATGCTACTGCTCCTCGGTGTAGGCGCTGTGCCACAAAGGTGGTTTGGCGGTGGTTGCCTATTTAAGTGTTTTGGTTGGTTTGTTCATCTCATTTCTTAATTATCCAGAACCTTCACATCAAAGTTCTCTCTCAAGCTCTCCCCTTCATATCATATTGATCCCACGGTTATAAAATAATTTCCAACTTGATTTTTTGACGTGGGGAAGTTGGGAAGCATGTGTAGCTTGTGTTTTAGTGTCATTTCCGAGTGATTTAGTGTTTGTCACGTATGGAGCTGTTTGGTAAGCCTTCTCTTTTGATATTCTCAGGTTATTCTTGGTGTTTATGAATTTATGAAGCTTGGTAGGTTTTTTTTTTGAAGTTTATATCGTCGAATCCGTAAGAATTTTGCCAAATAAGCTCTATTTACGTCGTTTCTTCGCTGATGTTGCGACGGCTATTCTTGGCAGTAGTAGGAGCTGCTTCTAGGCAGAATCTTGAGGATGTTGAAGGGTCAAGTTCTATCTTGTTTCGAGTTCACTGGATAGAGGTATGTTAAGGCTTGTCTCTCCCTTTATCGGCATGATTTTTTTATAATTATTGTCGATATTCATGCGTGTTGGATATTTTGGAATACTTGAATCTTATCGTTATTTAACCCATTATGTTTCTTGTTGTATGAAGTTGTGTCTGCATGTATGACTTGGGGTCAATTGATGGCTAGGATTCAACTATTGCAGAGTGAATTTACGACTAGTCGATAGACTTATGGTGGCAGTTGTATAGATGAGTTATTGTTTTCATGGTTGTCCTTGTTTCTATAGGTGATGGTTGGTTATGTGCTTAGGATGAGTTGGGTTGTTGATTCATTTCCTAATGGTGGCTAGGGTCGACGGTAACGATGACCTTTTGTTATACTTGAGTCGGTGGCCGTGTTGGCCTTGTAGATAGAATGTTGTTTGCCATAGTGATATTTGGGTTGGCTTGGCTATGTTCTCTTTTTGCTTAGCATTGGACATGGGAGCTTTTGGGCTTCCTATAATACTTGGAGATAGACTTGATAGAATGGTGATCCTTAGGTTGAATTATGGCACGTCAGTGGGCGTGCGAATATATAGAATTAGCACTACATTGTGCTAGTTAGACTGTGGAGATGGATAGATAATTGTGTGTCTCTTGTAGTTGTATTTTTGTGTATAACATGTTGTTTATGAATTGAATGACCTTGTGACTTGTATAGTGCCTGGAGGCTCTATGATAACTTGTAAGGCCCTGACACTTTTTGACAGGGTTGAGCTCGTGGCTTGTGAAGACCTGTAATGCCGACATAGTTTTTGACATGGTCATACTTGTGATCATGTTGATGGTTATAAGGTCGTGATGGTTTTTGGCATGGTCATGCCCGCGATTTGTGGATGCTTATAAGGTCGTGACTATTTTCGATAAGGCTGTGATTGTGATTTGATTTACACATTGTGTTGTTACCTTGTATTATGTTTGTTTGATAGTTGTGGATGCTAGACATATTAGCGATAGCTAAGGTCATTGAGGGGCTTAGAGTTGGTTCAGGTAAGACATCTAGATGGATCCTGTATGGTACAAGTGATAATAAGTGAGTTGTACCAATTAGTTGTCGTTTGTTGTTTGTTTGCTTGTATAGGGACTTTCCAGGCTTATGGGAGCCAGGTAGGTTCTATTTGCTTTACTTGATTTATGATTTTCTTTCTATTGGTATCTTTTGAACTTCTTTCTATTAGTCGGTATGTCCGTTGATCCGTACTTTGAATCATGTTATCTTTTCCGCCTTACATACTCAGTACATTTCTGTACTGATGCCCAAATTGGGGCTGTTGCATTCATGCTTGTAGGTACCAATCAACGGGAACGTTAATTTGTTGGTCACTGAATGGAGTTACAATTGGGTCAGTATAGCTCCAAGTCTTTTGGGGTTGCCGGATGATTGTATCATGGGTAGGTTGCGGCCCTATCCCTGACGGTTGCTTATTGTTGTATTCATAGAGGCTTGTAGATATTTGTTGTAGGTGTAGAGTTGTTGTAGGCCAGGTGGGCCTTGTTGTATACATTGTCTTCCACTCTGTGGCAGTGACAACCTATTGTATTTATTTTGGTTGGTTTGTTAGCCAGTTCCTATTTTTATCACTTTACTCTGATCATATAGTTGTTGTGATGCTGAACATCGTTAGTTCTAACTTGTTGTAGTTAGATTTGTGGCAGGGTATACTCGGTTAGGTGCATCTCAGGTGTAATAATTCCCCTCCGGGATTGGGGCGTGACAAATTTATCCAACCTTATTTTGTTTTCAATCTAGAATGAGCAGCTAAATTCTTTACTAAGGTTGCGAACCCAATACTGATGTGACACCAAAGAGAATCCCATCTTAAAATGTGATAGCCGCTATATTTAATTAAGCCTCACTTTTCATTAACGGTTGATGATTGCAAACATCAGTTCATGCCATATTACTCCAATAACACTTGAAAAAGTAAGTTAGTGTTTGGAAGGACTAATTAATAGAACTTGAGGCGTTACCCTTATTTGATAAATTTTTTCAGGAACAAGTTAAATTTACTTGGCAGGAAATAATTGTGTTTAATTCAACTACAGTTAATTTGAAAAAAATCAAATAAGAGAAATATCACTTAAATGTTGGAAAATAATAAGTGATCATTTAGAGATTATTTTCATATAAATTAGAAGTTGCTATCAATATTTTGATTGAGAGACTTAGATGAAGCAACCCATAATGGGGACACAACCTTAATTCTTCAATATTCTGATTTATAGAAAAAGTTATTCTAGAATAGTCTATTAGTTTAAAGAATTCAAATCTTTCAATACTTACGGAATATCATTTTAAGACAACCAACCGAGTATTTATGCATATTAGTAATCTTTTTACACCAATTCTCTATGGGATTTGACCCCAATCTATTTGACTTATATTTTTTCATACCACCGATTACATCACATTTAGGTGTAATATTGAGAATATCATTGACCTCTCTGAAAACATAATAATTAATTCAACAAGCGACAAGCTCGACAAATACTATAAAAAAAGTAGTGTATCACCACAGCCTCCTTCCTCACCTCCAAAAAATGGAAAATGACCCATTCATTAGGTAGCAAAAATCTCCCCCAATCTTAGTCCCTATTCACAACCCTCAACATATCTAAATAAGCATATATAACTCAAACACATGAAATCCAAAATCACCGTCTTGTGAGTTCTTAATAGAAACTCATCTAAACACTTGTATGAACTCATAGATGAGGAGGAAATTGAAATCATACCTTGCTTGACCAAACCCTAAAGTTTTTATTTGCTATAACATCTAAAATTTCTATGTTAAAAGTTAGAAACAGAGATGAAGTTCACGTAAGCACCACATGAATAACGAGTAAAAACCCGCGGCTTGGCTTAGATCTTACTACTTTTAAATAAATATAGTGGAGAATCACATTGGGAGCTCAAGGATGTTGCTAAATAAAGTGGATAGTCAAAAATGATAAAAAAATCTGACTTTTGGATATATATATATATATAGAACTTCCACCCCCTCCAACTTACGACTCTACATATGGTTGTATGTCAAATACAGACCCCGTGTTGAACTATATATGGTCTACCTTTGGCTATTTTCCATATATGCCCACCACATATGGTCATACATTTTATGTACGGTATGTATGTGGCATCTTCCATCTCAACTTCAGAGCCTTAGAACTTAGTACTTCCATTTATAGCCATCACATACAACCATATATTTCATGTACGGTCCATAAATGTTCACCATATGATCTCTCGTCCAAACATTGGATTACTACCTAAGGGAATACAATGGAATATACGAGCCATATGTCATTAATACCGTCGTAACTCACCATACATGACCTAAAACTTAACCTTTTATGTTATATTCTTCTCGTTGTGTGTTGACATACTAACCATAGATTCCATATACCGATGTATGTCCCATTGCAACTGGCCTTTGCGCACAAGGATTTACTGTGTCATACTTGGTTTTCCTTCATCTATGTATAGATTCTTTGTACACCTATAATTTTATCTTTAAGCTTAATTATGATTTGATCCTCACAAGTTCAAATAATTATTAACATCAACTTAGTCATATACATAATAGTAATCATGGGGTATTAATATTCCTCCCCTCCCCCCATAGAATCATTCATCCTTGAATGAAATGACTTATTGTAAACTTAACTATATAATTTTTCAAAATTTTTGGCAGAGTTTCTTCTATAAAAAGGCCTATCCAACATCTAACAGTTAACCAGAATACATTTTACAGAGTTTCACAACAAATGCAACACTGAACAAATAACAAACAAGCCTCCTTTTGTCCTTAAACTTCAAATGAAAACTATAACAAGTAAGGTATCTTACCTTATACTTCATGTTAGGATAACTCATCTACTATAAACATATGAGAACTTTGGAATCACAAGAACAATTAAGGTAATTGGACAAAAGATGTAAGAATCGAATGACATATGAACAAAACAAATGGAACTAAAAATTGTATAACATGTACAAGTGACTTTTAAGAACCTTCATTTGGTTCTTGGAACAAATGCGGATATCTGGCTTATATATCAACTTCAGCCTCCTAGGGAGCTTTTTCTATCTCTTGATTCCACCAAAGACTTTGATGGAGGCTACGTATTTGGTTCTCAACTTCCTTACTTGTCGGTCCAATGTAGATATTAGTACCTTCTCAAATGACAAGTCCATTCAGAGCCTAATGCCTTTTGTAAGAATAATATATGAAGGATCTTCCAAGCATTTGCATAGCATAGAAACATTAAAAATCAAATGCACTTCATCTAACTTTGGAAGCAAATCTACCTCGTAGGATACTTGACAAACTCTTCATATAATAGTAAAAGGCCCAACATATTTGGGGCTTAATTTTCCCTTTTTTCTAAACCATATTACTCCTTTTATAGGTGATACTTTTAGAAACACCCAATCATGAATTTAAAACTCTATGCCTCTGCACCATATATCTATATAAGATTTTTTCAGCTTTGAGCTATTTTAAAATGCTCCTATATCAACTTAACTTTCTTAACTTCTTCGTGGACTAGGTCGAGTACCAATATGTGAGTTTCACCCAGCTCGAACCAACCAATAGGTCATCTACATCATTGCCCATACAGAGCCTTAAATGGAGCCATTCAGATGCTGGAGTGCCAACTATTATTAATATGAATTCTATTAGGGAAAAATAATAATCCCAATTACCCTTATAATCTGGAGCACATACCCTTTACAAGTCTTCGAGGGTCTGAATGGTGCGCTCAACTTGGCATGCAGTGATAGGATTTACTTGTGTGCCCAAACTTCTCTAAAAAAACCTATACAAGTTGTGCTATAAACTAGGCCCTCTTTTTAAGATAATGGACATTGGGGTCCTATGTAACTGCATAATTTCCTTCACATATGACTTGTCACAATCCTCGGCTATACAGGCAGACTTAACTGGTAAAAATAAGCTGATTTTGTCAATTGATAAACAATTACCAAAATAGAGTCATGTCTATGGAACGAGGAAGACAAACCTGTGATGAAATCTATATTAATAGATTCTCATTTCCATACTAGAATATCTACAGTCTGGGCTAGGCCATCGGGACGCTAATCTTCTACCTTCACCTATTGACAATTGAGGAATTGTTCCACATACTCTGCTATAGTTCTCTTCATATCATTCCACTAATAAAATTTGTTAAGGTCATGGTACATCTTTATGGATCCTAGATGGATCGTCTATGTGACGATCTAAGTCTACACCTTGGATGTGACACGGTACTTAGAGCCACAAGTGACCCCAAGCTAACCCATAGAATAATATTGAACTCTGTTACTGTATGAAATCTATAAGCTGAAGCTTCATAAGGCATAACTAAAAAAATAGTATTTAAGCAAAACAATACATCCAATAACACACTGAATTACTAACTCTATCTGAAAGCCATCTAAGAACTGATGAGTTGCTGGGACAAGCCCCCAGCTAACTGTAAAGTATGAACTGAAATATCAAAATACAATAGTCTGGGAAAGAAACTCTGGACCTCAGGAAATGAGGACTTACCATTGAACTATGCTAATTTCTATTGGAGAAGGACTATGCTGATATTGAGAACCTGCGCCTGTATCATAAGATGATATAGCATAAATAGTATGAATCGACACTCGAAATGTACTGAGTAAGTGAGATATGAAGTAAATGTAATGATACTGAGATTGTGTAAGCTGAACTGACAAAACATGCAATGACCATAACAAGAATCATAAATACTGAAGTATCTGAAAATCTGATAAGATTGAAAGTACTAGTAACTATCTAAAGGTCATACACATATCCTGAGTTCTGGAGGACTGAACTAAATTGGAGACTGTGACTATACAGGACAGAGTTATACTATACTATACTATGGGAGAAACTATAACCGACATGTAACAACATGAGCTAGATGTGGAGTCTGATGTATACCCCCCATCGGAGAAGGTCCACTATACCTTGCCAAGGTATAGTAGCTGAGCTGGGTGACCACTGTCTGATGCCCATTTGGGCTAATAACCTATGTGGAAACATAGTAATACCTCAAAGGTCCCTAGATTAGACCCATAGGTTGAGGTCGAGAAAAACAAGAAAAATATTCACACCAAGTCACAGGACAACTCATAAGGTGACTTGTTAGGTCACTTGATGGATAGTTCTGCGACCCGTGAAGTGGTGCCCACCTAGAAAAGAGTCATCGTTAGGGGGTCATGATGGATAGTGTAACAAGTCGTTGTGGCTCCCCATGAGTCGTGGTGTCCCTTTTCAAGTGTGAGGGGTGTGGAAAGGATGAATTAGCAGTGCTGGCAATGAATGGAGGGACGAGTCGTCATGCATCTAATGACTCGTCAAGTGGTCCATGAGAGGAGGAAGTTTAGTGAATGGAAAATTTTCCACTGATGGTAATGGGTGAGGACAACGAGTCGTCAGCGGTCCCAACGACTCATTAGGTCCCTCTTTGGGGCCAGTAGTGATTTTTTCCTACGAAATTAGTAAGGGTATTTTTGTAATTCCTAAGCTCTTAAGCCCTAAAGTACATTGATTTAAGCTCTGTTAGGAGGGCTTTAAGAGGGTTTAACCTATTCTAAATCATTCCCCCCCCCCATGCATACAAGACAAGAAAATTCTCCTTGATCAACCATAGAATTCTTCATGTTTTTCTCCAAATCTCTTAGGCTTACAAAGACAAGTGCAGATTCAGTTTATCCAAGTATGTGAGGCCATGGATGAGGTTTTCTTTCACTCTCATTCTCATAATTCTCCTTAATTTCATGAATCAAGTCTCAATCCAAGTATGATTAAAAAGGGATATTAATCCAACCTTATAGAATTCTTTATCAATTGTTTATAGGTCAATCCCCTTCATGTTTTAAAGTATATTTTCAGATTCATGGAAAGATTTTTAAGCATTCTTTGATTACAAATTTATGATTTCAAATTTTAGATAATTATACCCAACTATGCAAATTCATGAAAAGTCAAGTTTATGATTGATGATTTCAAGTATGATGAGATATCTAGCATGATTGAATATCTACAAATTACCTATGTATGAATTCATGATTTTACTTATGAAATCAATTTCAAGTATGCATGATTTTGAGATTTGGGCAAGCCGACACATGTTAAGTATGTTTTCATGATTCAGTTAAGTTTTATAATATCAGCTTACCAGATAGTTTAGAGTGATACTCCCTATTTTCAGTTTATGGTTTGTTTGGAGCAAGGACTCCCCATATTCAGATTTCATATTATACATGTAATTACATTGTTAGTTTTGTTGAAAAATGATGGTTTCAGATTTATTGAAAAATGATGGAGAGCACCTTGCATGTTTTTGGGAGTAGTGTCTAGCACCGAGTAGGCTAGGGGTTCATGTAAACCCCGGGTCTTAGAACTACTCGCCAATGTAGGGATATATATATATATATATATATATATATATATATATATATATATATATATATATATATATATTTGGAGCCTCTCAAGAGAGTTTTCCCCACTCTCAAGGGGCTGTCAGCTTGATATCAATATCATGGTAGCATCCATAGCCCTGGCAAGGTTTTGGACGGCTCTGCTCACTAGATTGTGATAACTAGGGCATCACGTAAGCTTTATCTTGACGGTGTCGGTTGTGACAAGTCTCCCATTGTGCCTCATGATTTCAATTATGCATGCTTATGACTTATGATATTATGTTTTCAACAGGATTGACCAATGATCAATTTATAAGCTTTTACTTATGATTTTCAGTAAGATTGACCCAATGATCAGTCTTTCTTTCATACGAATAGGATTTGGGCACCCTATGGAGAGATACTAGGTACGGTGAAGACCTTATCTAGAAGGTCTTTCAGATGTTCCTTCAATTCCTTAAGTTCAGCTGGAGCCATTCTGTAAGAAGGAATAGAGATGGGTTGGGTACCTGGAAGAAGATCTATGCCGAAGTCTATTTCCAGCTCAAGAGGAACCCCCGGATGATCTTCGGGAAACACATCAGGAAACTCATTCACCATTGGGACTGACTAGAATGTCAGGGTCAAAGAACTAGAATCTTTGACCCTAACCATGTGGTAGATGTACCCTTTGGCAATCATTTTCCTGGCATTAAGGTAGGGAATGAAATTGTAATACCCCAAAATTTTCCTAGACCTGACTCAGACCTTGCAAGAAAAATCCAGAAGAAAACTAGGAAATTTATCTTAGAACGACTGAGACAATGAGTCGTGGTCAGCTCTAATGACTCATTGTGTCAGTCGTGGTCAGCAGTGTTTGGTCTCTCAGGAACCCATGAGACAAGGAACGACCTTTTGTGAGAAACAATGACTGGTCCTATCAGTCGTTGTTTCCCTAGTGCAGAAATTCTTTCCAGGACCCCACAACTCAACCAACGAGTCATTGTTAGAAACAATGACCCATTGTGAGAGTCGTTGGGCGAAAAACCCAGAAACCACCTTCCAGTAGAGTATTTCTCATGATTTTTAATTGATTTATTATTCCCTAATTCTAGAAATTAATGAGAATTGTATCTTGTTGAATGATTTAGCCCTAGTTCTTAGTTCAGTAGAAGTTAGAATCTTGCTTGTTGGATTAGTTTCCCTATAGCTTGATTCTATCAGATTTAAAATCCCCATATTATTAATGTATGTGAAAATTTTAGTCAGATATTTAGTAAGATTTTTAGCATACTTAAGATTGTCAAGAAAAGTCAACTGATCAGTTTGACTACAGTTAATTATATGGTGTTAGTGATGCCTCCCAGTTATCATCATTAGACTTAGTATCAGATTTTAGTGGTTCTTTAGGCGGTCATGAAAATTCCATATAAGCGGCTCTCACCAGCCTCAGGACCCCAGTTTCAGATTACAATTTGTTCTTTAGACGGTTACGATGCTTCTAGATAAGTAGCTCTGACCAGTCTTAGAACACCAGCTACAGAATCCGATCCGATAAGACTCTCAGGGTACTCCTACATAGGTATTCCCGACTTAGTCGTGGGCCCCAGTTTTGAGCTATCAGCTTAGTAGTCAGTCTAGGACTTACCAGTGGGAGTAGGACTTAGCACCGAGCAGATCGGGGTTCCAGTGCGCCCGGGTTCTAGAAACTATGTTTCCACCGTAGGTTATTTTTATTGGTATCATGGCCCCAGACCTGTGATCACTTAGATCATGTCGTTATACCTTGGCAAGGTATACTGGATCCTACCCATGGGGTGTATATATCAAAATTCATGTCTACCTCACGTGGTTATATGTCAGTTATAAACTCTCCCACTAGTTATTCGGTGTATTTCACAACTACACGCAAGTGCACTGGTCAAAAAAGTAGTAAAATGGCTTAAGTAAGCCAAGTATCGATCCCACAGGGACTGAGCTAAGGTAATAATCAAATTAAGTGTTAATGAACTCTAACTCTAAAAATGCAGACAACAGTTTAAAGAAGATTTTGAAGAGTTTGTTTCCTAATTTATACTAATCTAAAACAAAATTATAAAGTGAGTCTGAACTATAGTAATGAGCAAGTTGAGGCTAAACGAACATGCAGGGAAGTAATTTATCGATACAATTTGGTTAATCTTTCCTTCGGTTGCTAGTCAAGAATTATTGCCTATGGAGAGAAACTTTCGTATTCTACCCAACTTAAGAATCATGAACCTTCAACCTACATTTCTGTGATAAAAGAATTTCATGTTCTAGCCATACGAAACCAATTCCTTAATTGGCTAATACGACTTTCAGATATATTTCTATTCTGAAGGTAAATCAATTCTCAATTTTCCCAAACTAAGAAGAGATCATATCCTACCAATTCACAACTTTCCAATTTCTTTCTCTTTCAAGATAAAATTGGATTTTTTAGATATAATTTAACATTGGCCAGACATTAATGCAGTAAGAACAAGAATTGATAGAACAACCATGGAAGAAAGATGAAAAACCAAAATGATTAACAATTACATTTCACTACAAATGTTCTTAATTATGCACGCGATGTACTCCGTGACACGGCGCAAACGCGGACCCTTACTGGAATCCGGTCCTCCAGGTAATTATGCCCAACGTGCCACGACGTGCAACGCGGGGCTTGGCGAACGTGACACGGCACCAACGCGAACCTTCACTGGAATTCCCTGTTCCAGGTAATTATTACCAATGTGCCACGGAGGCAACGCGGACCTCCACTGGAACTTGGCCAATTTTAATCATCCGGGGAAGAATGCCTCCTCAATGGAAGCGTGACACGGCTGCATCGCGGAGCCCCTTAATTTTCTGCATTTCCTTGGCCTTTTCCACTGCTCGCTTCCGAGTCCATTCTCGATTTCTCCCAACATGCATCTTAGCTTCCTAAAATTACATTTTTCTTGCAAAACAACACTAATCATGTTGGTTAGTATAAATTCACCTTTTAACTACAAATCACATGAGAATGTACAAATATCGATGGATAAAAAAGACGAAATAAAGCATTTGAGCATCACTTGGGCATATAATTCTGCCCAAGATCACTTACCCCACACTTAAAACCTTGTTCATCCTCGAACAATAATCTCACATCTCGTACAATTGACACCTAATCATAGCTACTTTGGCTCGACAATTCAAGCTACGGTTATACCGATTATTTAACATAGCAAATCATCAAGAAAACATGCATACTCTCATCAATACAATGACATTCAACACATTAAGACCTCCTAGACTCAATGATCGACTCTCGATCTCGGCAAACTCATGAAAATCAGCTGATCAAGACATCCGACATGAAATTCAATCTCTCGTCAAGCATGTGCCCTCACAACACAAGAGAATTTCCACCTTTTCAATCATATGATCTACAAAAAAATTACATGCAGGGGCATATGAAACACGATTTCGCTCTCTCTCCCAAAGAATTCACATGCATCATGTCATGACCCATAAGCTTGCCTATAGTGTATTACTCCACTAATATAAGGACGCGTGATGTAAGTGCTCGGTCTGCTGTTCAGGTTGGTATTATATATTATAAACTGACACACAAGTGCACGTGGTCAAACAAGTAATAAAGTGGCTAAGTAGCCAAGTATCGATCCAAGGAGGCTCAAGATACGTAAAATTGCCTAGTTTACTATATTCCTATTTCACTTCTAATTATGCTAACAACAATGTAACCAATAGTTACTTGAGTTTTTGTTTCTAAACTATATATACTACAATTAATAACAACTATTTACTTGTGAATTTAGACAATGGATATGAACATGCCAAGGTTAAGAACAAGTAATGAACTTGATAATCATGATAATTTGGTTAATCTCTTCTTCATGTTGCTAGCCAAGAACATTCGCCTAGAAATTAAAACTCTCGTATTTAATTTCACTTTAGAATCATAAACCATCCGTCTACATTTCTGTGATCAAATGCAATTTATGACCTAGCACTACAATTCTGGTTCCTAAATTGACTAATACGGCTTTCAAGTATATTTCTATCAGGAAAGCACATCAAAACCCAATTTTCCCAAATCAAGTTAAGAACAATACCCTATTAATTCACAACTTTCCAATTTCTTGCTCTCTCGAGTGAAATTGGACTTTTTAGATGTACATTAATGTTGGCCAATCACTAATGCAGTAAGAACAAGAATTAATAGAACAACATGAAAGAATGAGCAGAAAACCATATCAATTATAATCAAAATTCATTACACATGTTCAAAACCTCAGCAAGGAAGAGAATTAGCCACTCATTTGTGGATTGATCATCCTAAAATGAGTGTAAATCATACGTACAATTGATAGAAAGAAGAAAAGAAGAGAAGAAATCCCTTAGCTTTTTCGTTCCTCAACTGCTACTAACCCACATCCTTGCTCTCCACTTCTGAACTCAGTCTAAAAACTAAAAAACCAATTAAAATAAACCTAAGTGTGCTATTTATACTAGTGGGAAATTTTTCCCGGAATAACAAGCAACGTGTCACGGAGGCCAACGCGGAGCACTGCCTCCGTGACACGGCGTGGACGCGGACCTTCACTGGAATTTTAGGGTCCGATAAATTAGCCTCAACGTGGCACGGAGCTGACGCGAAGGCACACTGGAATTTGCCATTTTAATTCCTGTTCAGGCAGTGTGCTACCGCGATGGTAGCGTGGCACGGCTCCATCGCGGAGCCCCTATAAAATGTGCATTCCAAGGTCTTTTCCACGCTCGCATCCAAGTCCAACTCCGACGTAGTTCCAACATGCATTTTAGCTCCTAAAAATCACATTTACCTGCAAAACAAATGCTAATCATGTTGGTTAGTATAAATTCGCATTTTATTACTAATTACATGATATTATATACACATTGCACAACAAACAAGGTAAAAATGATACGTTTGAGTATCACTTGGGCATATAAATCTGCCCAAGATCACTTACCCCACACTTAAATCCTTGTTCATCCTCGAACAACATATACACAAATCATGCAAATTACATCCCAACCTTCGTCACTATGGTGCAACAATTTACGCTACAGTCATACCGATTATTCAATTTTTGCAAATCATCAAGAAAACATGCTTGGTCGTACAGTACAATGACCTTTAATACATCAAGGCTTCCTAGACTTTAAGAATTGATTCTTGATATCGGCAAACTCATGCAAATCAGCTAATCAAGAAATCCGACACGAAAAATCAATCTTTCATCAAGCATGTGCCCTCACAACTCGAGAGAATCTTCCCCTTTATGTTCATGCAACACACAAACATGCAAGTAGGGGCATATAAAAATTAATTTCACTCACTCTCCCAAAAGAATTCACATGCCTCATGTCATGACCCATAAGCTTGCCCTTAGTGTATTACTCCACTAATATAAAGAAATGCAATATAGGATCACGTAGGACTTTAATGGGTTGTAAGGGGGCTATGGATCTAGTATATATATATTGGATTAGCCAATAATAGTCGCTAGCATCCTTAAGCGCCTTTTCAACTCATTCCCATCGACTCATGGACATTGTTCCTCTCTTTTCTCTTCTTCTCCCATTCATGCTGGTTTACTTTCATACAGCCCATTTCATCAGACACACTTGACACAAAACAAAGGGTTTTCAAGTACCCTCACTATCAATTAATTACAACAAGTGCCTCTTCAACATCATCTTTTCTTTCCTCACTTTGCTTTTCTTTTTCTTTTCACTCTTTAACACTTTGGGAAACATTTTCTTTTCTTTGTAAGCGCTTAAGAGCTTCTTATAGACTTTAAGGCTAATGAAAAGAAGGAATAAAGCTTAGTTCATACAATTTTTGGACAAAAGAAAGAAATCGGCTAAAGGCTCAACGGGCTGACTAGGGTATACAACATATAAAAAGGTAGAATTTGACAATAAAAAAATGGAAACTATCGGTTAAAACAAAGAAATGCCTACATCCTTTCCAACACTACACCTCCTTCATTTCGTTTTGTATACACACCAGGCAAGTTCTAGACAATTCACAATGACATGGAATAGCAATACCTCACTTCACACTTCATGCACATGCTCGAATCAAGATGCATTCACAGACTCTTTAATTAGTCAATTACATGAATTCAAGATTAAGCCTCAATCATACTGAACCAAATTCTATAGCCTAGGTAACTCAACATATTTACAGAATTGCATGCTTTCAAACGAATCATTTTCACATTTTGAACATCAGTTACAACACGCAACGAAATTTTAGCAACCATAAGCAACTACAGTTCATTGATGCAATCCACCAAAGAAAACTAAAAACACATAAAAATCCTACTCCTACCGACTACATTTCCCTTAAGACGGTCGTCATCCATCCATCATAGGGAACGTTCACTAACTATGACATCGGTTCAATGGGACTATTCTCGGTAAAAGAACCGAAAACAAACTCTGAGAAACCCAAAAAAATAAAATCAAAAAAATTTTGCAACACATCGATCATTTCGATAGAAACATATTTACAAAAGATTTTGATAATTTCAAAATATCTTCGCAAAAATTTTGAAAAATATCGATCATGTCGACAGAAAACAATATTTACAAAATATTTACACTAGCAACCATAACTTTCAAAAACACACATCATCAGCCACAAAACAAATATATACAGATACATCATGAATCAGTTCACAACAGGGAAAGCACAAACATACATACAACTCAAGGAAAAACATACAGCAAATTAGAGCCTATGCCCCAGCACCTAACTACTCCCCACCCCACACTTAAATCGAACACTATCCCCAGTGTTCACAAAAATACAAAGCACAAAAATTTGGGTGGTGGAACTCCCTGCTCAGTCGAAATATTCGACTTCTTCATCCGGTGCTGCGGCCTCGTCGCCCATGTTTGAATCAGCTCCATCGTCGTCATCGGACTCCACATCAGAGTCCTCACGACGTGTCTCCTCATCAGTAGGGACATCGTCATCTGTCGGCTCCACGAAGGCTGGCCCCACCCGACATAAGGCTCTGGCGTTCTCGCCGAAGGGGTAGTCCAGCTCCAGCTGCCATAATTCTTCCTCGGTGGCTGGTCTCCCACCAATCCGTAGCTGTAGCATCTGCATGCCAAATATACGGGCCATGTACTGATCATCACGAGCATGTCGCTCGCCCAAAGTCAATACTGGTCCATGTGTAGTGTCGGGGGCCTTAGTCTTTGTCACATCGAGGGCCCTCCGCTCCAACTGCGGAATATAGTCCAAGGCTTCTTCCTCAATGTCGAGGCCTCGGAGGAAGGTGGTGATGAGTCCGCCAAACCCGTATCTGTGGCCCTGGTGCAGTCTGGCTCTCTTTATGGCGGATATTATTACCGCCCCCACATTAATCTCAAGCCCTTTCATAAGGGCATACACCAAGCAGACACGGTCCCGGGTCACATCTGTCATATGGACTCCCGGGATCAAGCACGAACATACAATCTTCAGCCAGATTCTGGCCTCCCTGTTCATCTGCAAATAAGGCAGAGTCTGGTGGTAACCCCTCTCCTTATGTCTACTCCATCGGGCTGTGGATCGAGCCCCACACAACGTACGTCTGATGTCGGCATACGGTGGGGTGATGTTTAGCTGGCGGAGAACGTGGGCGTCTGTGTCCCGCGCTTCAACGATGGCATTCAGCTGCTGGGGTTCCAAAGTGACAATCTGCCCTCTGATTTTCACTGTGTGGCTTCTGATGGGCGGGTTCCAATTTGCATAAAATTCCCGGACCAAGTGAAGGTTGCACTCCTTGGGCTCCTGAAAAATAAAGTTGAGCCCAGCTGCCTCGATTCTCTGTACGATGCTAGGGAACTCCTGTGCGAGTGGTTCCCTTGCAATATGTTCCTCGGGGAAGTACTTGTTTTCTTTATGTTTCGCGTACCACTTCTTCCCTTCATCGGTTACCCATCTTGTTCCGTATTGGCGGCGTTGGCCGTGCGGAACAGCGGGTGCAGTTGGGACTGCGGTGCCCAGTCTCATCCTTTTCCTGCCGGTGCCTGAGGTAGAAACACCCTTGCCTTTATCTTGTCTGCTCGCCATTGTACCTGTCAATTTACACAAACAAGCACAAAGTTAAGCTAAACACTTGTTAACTTCGGCTAAGGTTGGGTTACACAACATTTACCCCACACTTAGGCCTTAGCTACTTCTACAAAATTACGGCAAAGATAACTCTAATTACACTACAGACAACACCATAACTTCATGCTTAGTGCGTTCACAACAAAATTTCGACAGCATACCGGTTAGCGTACTACTCAGACTTCCTACAGCTAATCCCAATCCTACTATCGCTAACAATTCACACATCGTACTTCGCAACAAAACAACAACAAAATAAAAACAACAATACAAACATTCTATATTCAATCTAATCTAAACAATCTAACTAATTTACACACTTTTTGCATTTTCCCACAAAAATTCGAGAATTTGTCGTCTTTGACATTTACACAATATTTACCATGACTTCTCTCAAATAACAAACACACCCCGGCATTGAATTCACCAAATTATCAAGTGCCCAAATCAAATTCAACAACCCAAGCCCTAGAATACAATTCTATGATCAATTTCGAATTATTTACGCAATCGATAAGCTCAAACGCTAAATACAACAATCCAAACATGTATCAATCACAAATAATCCAACATTCATGTTTAATTTCTACCTAGGGTGATATATCTCACCTCACATGCCCAAATTTGACAAAAATCGCCAAAAATTGAGATAGACGATGAAAACATACCTTTGAATTGAGAAACTGAAGAAACTTGATATTTTTCCTTGCCTAGGAACGTGGCACGGTGCTTGGGGAGGGGGAAATGGGTGTTTGGTCGCGGAGGGAAGAGGGAAATGAGGAAAAATGGGGCGAAATCGGGGGGTTGTTTAAAGAAAACACGCGGGTCACCCGGCAACCCAGTGTGACCCGGCACTGAATAAGGGGCAACGTGTCACGGAGGGTAACGCGGAGCCCCTCCTCCGTGACACGGAGCCAACGCGTTGGCTTACTGGATTGTTGAAAAATCTGGATTTTGCCTTCAACGTGTCACGGAGGGTAATGCGGTGCCTTACCTCCGTGACACGGCGCCAACGCGCCAGTGCACTGTTTCTTCAATTAATTTGATTTTTCATACCTTGCCTCATTTTCTCAATTCCATGTATATTTCCTCCGTTATACTTGAAAATCACCTTACTAAACAAAAATTGGTTAAATTAATAGATTTCCCTAACTAAAATAATAAAAAAAAATACTAACTAAAATGAAAATCTAAACCTAATCAAGAAAAGAAAAAGAAAAATAAAAATTGGAAATAAACAAATAAAAACAAAAATAAAGATAAAAACTAACTACACTGTGTAAAAGAAAAAAAATATATTTTTCTCACGGGTTGCCTCCCGTGCAGCGCCTGGTTTACCGTCGCGGCTCGACGTCCTTTAAGCTCACTTGTCTACTAGGGTGATGGACGATTTGTCCCGATCATGGTCATCCCCCCAGTAGTTCTCAACCTTATCCGGTGGCCTACCTAGTAACTCTCGGGAATCACTCATTCCATTAGCATTCCCATGATCAATCACATTGATCACCGAGAGTTCCTTATAAACAGTCGGGAGCTTAGGTACCTTGTACACATCGAACACTTCGACCTTGTCATGTGCTCGCATCGTGAGTTGACCCGCAGCTACATCAATTAATGTTTTTCCGGTTGCCAAAAAGGGTCGTCCCAAAATAAATGGGACTTCAGCATCTGGTTCAAAATCCAGAACAATGAAATCGACCGGAAAAATGAGAGAGCCTACTTGCACTAACACATCCTCAACAATGCCATCCGGCTTAGCTAAAGACCTGTCTGCTAGTTGCAAGATTACCGTTGTAGGTCTAGGACTCCCTAGACCTAACTTTCTGAATACCGAAGATGGCATCAGATTTATGCTTGCCCCCAAGTCGCATAATCCACGATCTCGGATACTTTGCCCAATAGTAAGCTGGATAGTAAAACTTCCAGGGTCTTTCAGTTTTGTGGGCAACCTATTCTGAATACGGGAAGTGCATTCCTCCGTTAAAGCTACCGTGGCATACTCAGTCAAACGACTTTTGTTAGCCACGATGTCTTTAATATATTTCGCATATTTTGGCACTCCCTGCAAGACATCAACAAGAGGTAAGTTAACATGTACCTGTTTAAGTACCTCCATGAATTTCTGGAAACACGCCTCCTCCTTGTGTTTCTTAAGTCGTTGAGGGAACGGGGGTGGAGGCCTTTCTGGTTCAGCTTCTTTAGTCTTCCCCTTATCTGAGATTTGCTCTCCCTCAACATCTGCTGCTCCTGACTTTTGAGGCGGTCTTTCCGGTTCCACCTCCTTTAACTGTAAACCACTCCTCGTGGTCACTACATTTACCTGCTTCAGATTAGGATCCGTGTCGCTAGGTAGTCCTCCTCTGGGTCTAGTATTTTGGGCACTAGCAAATTGCCCAAACTGATATTCAAGAGCCTTGGTCGCCAACTGATTGTTCTTCACTTCGGCTGCCAATTTAACATAGTCAGCCTGCAATTGTGCCTGATTAGCGATCATGGTTTTGAACATCTCCTCAATAGTCGGTGATGGTGGTGGAGGAGAGGCATTGTGATTTCTGAATTGAGCTTGATAGTTTTGTTGCCCTCCTTGGTTTCTGTGCATGCCCTGCCCTGAACTTTGGCCTTGTTGATTGTTGCTACCCCACGAAAAATTCGGATGGTTCCTCCAATTTGAGTTGTAGCCACTACCAAACTGCTGCTGATTTCTCTGTGCATTGCCCACAAAGTTAACAGAATCAGGATTTGCACCACAGCATTCAGCTGAATGCTCACTACTACCACACACTTCACACCACATCTGTTGAACTGCATTGACTGAAGCTGAAGGCTGGTTCAAATTTATATTGCTGAAGTGAGTGTTTAACTGATTTTGCAAAGCAGCTATCTGTGCAGCGATAGCTGTGAATCCATCCACTTCAAGCACTCCCGCTGCTTTCCTTGCTCCACCTCTTGAAGAATCTGCATTCCATTCTGGATTGCCTTGTGAAATCCGGTTGAGCAAAGTGTACAGCTCCTCATAGGTCTTTTCCAGCGCTTGCCCTCCAGCTGCTGAATCTAACAGAATTTTAGTGTGGGGTTCCAAACCCTCAATAAATGTGTGTACCAACACCTCATTGGACTGATGATGATGAGGACAGTCCCGCAACATGGATTTAAATCTTTCCCAGGCTTGATATAGATTTTCTCCTTCCCTCTGTTTAAAACTTAGGATTTGACTCCTAAGTCTGGCTGTTTTACCAGAAGGGAAAAATCTGATCAAAAACTTCCGTGCAAGATCATCCCACGTTGATATAGAATTGGGTGGTTCAGCTTTTAACCACCTCTTGGCTTCACCAAGTAAGGAAAATGGAAATAAGGTGAGCCGAACATAATCAGGTGACACTCCAGCGGGTATATAAGTCTCACTTATCTCCAAAACATTTTGGAGATGTTGTTGTGGATCTTCATGAGGGAGACCGGTAAATTGCCCGCTTGTGTGCAAGAGTTGCACCATATTCTGCTTTAATTCAAACCTCCCTCCAGGCTCTGGTTTGCGGATGCTAGAATGTACATTATTAGCGTGTGGGATTGCCACCTCGCGAACCGGCCTTGCTGCTGCTTCATCGGGCACTAAAACTGCCCTCACAACTGGTGGATTTTGTTGCTCCATCATAGACTGTTTAAGCAACTGCAGCTTCTTTCGTAGAGCTTCTCTACGTTGACTATGAAATTCATGTTCAGGCTCTAAGTAAGATTCCACCAGCTCTTTGTCCCTTGCCAGTGTTCACAGAAACAAAATCTGCAAAATACAGGCTAAGACCAAGTTGTTAACACTTAAGAAAATAAAAATAAAAATACAGTAAATTTACACTAAACACAATTTCACAAATTGCCTAGCCTCCCCGGCAACGGCGCCAAAAACTTGCTCGGTCTGCTGTTCGGGTTGGTATTATATATTATAAACCGACACACAAGTGCACGTGGTCAAACAAGTAATAAAGTGGCTAAGTAGCCAAGTATCGATCCAAGGAGGCTCAAGATACGTAAAATTGCCTAGTTTACTATATTCCTATTTCACTTCTAATTATGCTAACAACAATGTAACCAATAGTTACTTGAGTTTTTGTTTCTAAACTATATATACTACAATTAATAACAACTATTTACTTGTGAATTTAGACAATGGATATGAACATGCCAAGGTTAAGAACAAGTAATGAACTTGATAATCATGATAATTTGGTTAATCTCTTCTTCATGTTGCTAGCCAAGAACATTCGCCTAGAAATTAAAACTCTCGTATTTAATTTCACTTTAGAATCATAAACCATCCGTCTACATTTCTGTGATCAAATGCAATTTATGACCTAGCACTACAATTCTGGTTCCTAAATTGACTAATACGACTTTCAAGTATATTTCTATCAGGAAAGCACATCAAAACCCAATTTTCCCAAATCAAGTTAAGAACAATACCCTATTAATTCACAACTTTCCAATTTCTTGCTCTCTCGAGTGAAATTGGACTTTTTAGATGTACATTAATGTTGGCCAATCACTAATGCAGTAAGAACAAGAATTAATAGAACAACATGAAAGAATGAGCAGAAAACCATATCAATTATAATCAAAATTCATTACACATGTTCAAAACCTCAGCAAGGAAGAGAATTAGCCACTCATTTGTGGATTGATCATTCTAAAATGAGTGTAAATCATACGTACAATTGATAGAAAGAAGAAAAGAAGAGAAGAAATCCCTTATCTTTTTCGTTCCTCAACTGCTACTAACCCACGTCCTTGCTCTCCACTTCGGAACTCAGTCTAAAAACTAAAAAACCAATTAAAATAAACCTAAGTGTGCTATTTATACTAGTGGGAAATTTTTCCCGGAATAACAAGCAACGTGTCACGGAGGCCAACGCGGAGCACTGCCTCCGTGACACGGCGTGGACGCGGACCTTCACTGGAATTTTAGGGTCCGGTAAATTAGCCTCAACGTGGCACGGAGCTGACGCGAAGGCACACTGGAATTTGCCATTTTAATTCCTGTTCAGGCAGTGTGCTACCGCGATGGTAGCGTGGCACGGCTCCATCGCGGAGCCCCTATAAAATGTGCATTCCAAGGTCTTTTCCACGCTCGCATCCAAGTCCAACTCCGACATAGTTCCAACATGCATTTTAGCTCCTAAAAATCACATTTACCTGCAAAACAAATGCTAATCATGTTGGTTAGTATAAATTCGCATTTTATTACTAATTACATGATATTATATACACATTGCACAACAAACAAGGTAAAAATGATACGTTTGAGTATCACTTGGGCATATAAATCTGCCCAAGATCAGTAAGATCACATAGGACTTAACGGGTTGTAATGTAAGCTAAGGAACTAGTAAATACTGGGCTAACCAATAATAGCAACTAGCATCCTTAAGCGCTTTTCAATACATCCCACCAATATTATGGGCATTGTTTCTTCCTTCATCCTCCCATTCTTGAAGTCTTTCTTTATTTTTATTCCCATATCTTTAAGCACACTCGACTTAATAACAAAGATTAGTTATACATCTTCATTTTATTAAATTCGGCCAGTGCACCCTTGACCTTTTCTTTATTTTCACCACTTCCGCTTTTCCTTTCTTTTCACAATTACCACTCCTTGACACTGTGGGAAAATTATTTTTCTTGAGCGCTTAAGAGTTTTGGATCAAATTCACGGATAATGAAAAGAAGGGGTTAAGCTCGATTTGTACCTTTTCGACGAAAGAAAAAAAAATAGGCTAAAGGCTCAATAGGGCTAACTAGGATGTACTATCAAGGTAGGTATGATAATGGAAAAACTTTCGGTTAAATCAAAGAAATGCCTACATCCTTTCCTACAATACACATCCTTCATTTCATTTTGTACACACACCAGGCAAGTTCTAGACACTTCACAATAGCATGGAATAATTGAAACTTCACCACACGCTCGTTGCACATGCTCAACTCAAGACATATTCACAGACTCTTCAATCAGCTAATTACAAGAATCCAAACATTAAGCCTCAATCACACCGAATCGAACTCTATGATCTAGGTATCTCAACATGTTTCACATTTGCATGCTTTCATACGAATCATCTTTGCATCTTTAATATCATGTACAACACACAACAAGAATTCCAAACCATAAAGTAGCGAAACGTTTGGGGAACAACCAAAAGAAAAAAATAAAAGAAAGAAAAAAAACTACTCCTATCGACTACATTTCCCTTAAGACGGTCGTCATCCATCCATCATAGGGAACGGTCACTATTTACGACTTTGGTTCAATGGGACTATTCTCGGTAAAAGCACCAAAAACAAAGGCCGAGAAACCCAATCCTAAAAAAAATTCAACAAAAATTTAAAAATATCGATAATTTCGATAGAAAACAAAAATATTTACACAACCAGCTAACAACAACTCAGCACAGCACACAACAGCTTTACATTAATTACAACCCGAATTACAATACACAACATACTCACAAAATCACAGGGTCACAATTTTTTCACAGGCACAACAACAGAACATGAACATAAACATGAACATAAACAACAACAAAACAACCGGCACCTAACTACTCCCACCCCACACTTAAACCGAACACTGTCCCCAGTGTTCATCAAATTAAACATAGCACAGAAGTAGGTGGTGAAACTCCCTGATCAGTCGAAGTATTCAACTTCTTCGTCAGGTGTTGTTGCCTCGTCCCCCATATCTGAATCACCCCCGCTATCCTCATCTGACTCAACATCTGAGTCATCGCGGTGTGTCTCCTCATCTGTGGGGACATCATCATCAATGGGCTCCACAAAAGCTGGCCCCACTCGGCATAGAGCCCTGGCATTTTTGCCAAAGGGGTAATCTAGCTCGAGCTGCCACAGCTCATCTTCTGTTGTTGGCCTCCCGCCTATTCTCAACTGCAGTATCTGCATCCCGAACATGCGGTCCATATATTGATCATCCCGAGAATGTTGCTCGGCTAGTGTGAGAACTAGCCCGTGAGTGGTGTCGGGTGCCTTAGTTTTGGTGACGTCCAAGACATGCCTATCCATTTGCAAGATGTAGTCTAGGGCCTCCTCCTCGATGTCAAGGCCCCTCAGAAATGTGGTCAGCAAACCACCAAATCGGTACCTGTGCCCTTGATGCAAACGGGCTCTCTTCATGGCGGAGATGATCACCGCCCCAACATTAATCTCCAGCCCTTTCATCAGGGCATAAACCAAGCACACACGATCCCGGGTGACATCTGTCATGTGCACCCCCGGGATCAGGAAGGAACACATGATCTTAAGCCAAATCCTGGATTCCCTGTTCATTTGAGAGTAGGGCAGTGTCTGTTGGTAGCCCCTCTCCTTATGCTTGCTCCACCGCACTGTCGAACGGGCTCCACACAACGTGCGTCTGATATCTGCATACGGTGGAGTTATGTTCAGCTGCTGGAGTACATGAGTGTCTGTGTCCCGCACCCCAAAATGGCATTCAGGTGATGGGGCTCAAAGGTGACAACTTGCCCCCTTATCTTGACGGTGTGACTGCGGAGTGTCGGGTTCCAGTTTGCGTAAAACTCCCGAATCAAATGGAGATTGCACTCCTTAGGCTCTTCAAAGATGAAGTTCAGCCCGGCAGCGTCAATTCGGTGTACGATTCTGGGGAATTCCTGTGCCAATGGCTCCCTTGCAATGTGCTCCTCAGGGAAGTATTTGTTCTCCTTGTGCTTTGTGTACCATTTCTTCCCTTTGTCAGTCACCCATCGGGTTCCGTATTGGCGGCATTGGCCGCGGGGAACTGCTGGTGCTGCTGGGACTGTTGTTCCCAGTCTAATCCTTTTCCTCCCGACGCCCGATATAGATGCGCCCTTCCCATTGTCTTGCCTACTTGCTATCGTTCCTATCAAATCAAACAGACAGCCCCAATGTTATTCAAATTGGAATTTAGCTTCGACCAAGGTTGGGTTGAGTTAGGCCACCCCACACTTAGTCTTCAGCCACAACTACAACAGTTCGGCAAGACAATCCTCTTTTTTTTCAATTTTTTAAAAAAATCAACATGCCTCGTGCATTCAGATAATTCGATGGAATAAATTCTATGTACTACTCAGACTTCGTACAGCTAATCGCAATATCACCATCGATACCATTACATCACATAACACTTAGCAAAAAAATTTTCAACAACCACAACCTATGCAATTCACCAATTCCTATGCAATTCATCAATTACATTCTCCCGAAAATCCATTGTTTATTTAGCATATTCACATTAAGCACAACACAATTCACCTCACTCAACATGCACAACCCCAAAATTTTTCACATTTCAACTACATGTAGTTCCTTCGTATTCAAATTCTAACCCTAGCTACAAATTTCACAAAAAATCGATCAAGCATGTATTTATCGAGTTCATACAATCAGAATGATACTACGAACATCAACGAACAATAACTTAAATGAATTCAAGCTCAATTTACACTTAGGGCAAAGTTTACTCACCTCACATGCTCAAAATCAAAAAATTAGTCAAGAATTGAGATGAAGTTAAAGAACATACCTTTAATTTGATGAAATCGAAGAAAAGTTGAAGAAAACTCGTGCCTAAGTCCGTGTCGCGTTGGGGAAGGGGGGATTTTTGGGTGTTTGTCGCAGAGGGGATGAGAAATGAGGAAAAAATTAGGGAAATCGGGGTAGATCTTTTAGCCCCTTATCGTCGTGGAGGAAAAATCGGACTATTCGGGGGTGCTGGAGTGGGTAAAACAGTACTCATTATGGAATTGATTAACAATATTGCTAAAGCTCACGGGGGCGTATCTGTATTTGGTGGAGTGGGTGAACGTACTCGGGAAGGAAATGATCTGTACATGGAAATGAAAGAATCTGGAGTGATTAATGAAGAAAATATTGCAGAATCAAAAGTGGCCCTAGTTTACGGTCAGATGAATGAACACCGGGAGCTCGTATGAGAGTTGATTTGACTTCCCTAACTATGGCGGAATATTTCCGAGATGTTAATGAGCAAGACATACTTCTATTTATTGACAATATCTTCCGTTTCGTCCAAGCAGGATCTGAAGTATCGGCCTTATTAGGGACGCGAATAACACCTCAATGTGTCGCGGAGGGTAACGCGGAGCATCCCTCCGTGACACGGAGCCAATGCGGAGGTGTTCTGGAATTTTAAAAATTCCAGAATTACACCTCAACGTGTCACGGAGGGCAATGCGGAGGCCCTCCTTCGTGACACGGAGCCATCGCGCAGGCTCACTGTTTTGCCACTTTTAATTTTTACTCACCTCAAATTTTCCTTTGCGATCCTTTGTATTTTTACCCTCCGTTCAACTTGAAATTCATCTCACAACAAGAAATTGGTTAGAATTCATAGGTTTCAACATAAAACACAATTTTTGTTTTTATTTTTATTTTTCTTTTTTTTTCTTTTCTAACTAATTCTACTCAAGTATTACAATAATTTCACGGGTTTCCTCCCATGCAACGCCTGGTTTACCATCGCGGCTCGATGTCATTGAAGCTTAGTCATCCTCTAGGGTGACGGACGTCTTCTCTCGACTACCGTCCTCACCCCTGTCATTCTTACACCGATGCCCATCAAATGCGACAGTGGTACTTTGATCTTCTTGCCACAACTCCAGTTTTGGGGGGTCCTCTATCGATGGTTTTCCCATTAGATCTTGCGAATCAACCATCTTAGTAGTATCTGCTTGATCAAACACGTTGATCGCTGAAAGTTCCTCATACACGGTCGGAAGCTTCGTGGCCTTGTACACGTCAAATACCTCCACCTTGTCATGCGCCCGCATGGTTAGCTGCCCTGCGGCTACATCAATTAATGCTCTCCTGGTTTCCAAGAAAGGACGTCCCAAAATAAATGGGACTTTCGCATCCAGCTCAAAATCCAGCACAACAAAATCTACCGGGAAGATAAGGGAGCCTACTTGCACCAGCACGTCCTCCACAATGCCATCTGGTCTGGCCAAAGAACGATCCGCTAACTACAAGATCACTATAGTTGGTCTAGGACTGCCCAGCCCCAACTTCTTGAATACCGATGCTGGCATCAAGTTAATGCTTGCTCCCAAATTGCATAGTCCACGAGCTCGGATACTTTGCCCAATTGTGATTTGGATTGTAAAGCTCCCAGGGTCTTTGAGCTTTGTGGGCAACCTATTTTGTATCCGGGAAGTGCACTCCTCCGTAAATGCCACCGTAGAGTACTCCGTCAACCTGCTTTTGTTCGCCACGATGTCCTTGATATATTTTGCGTACTTCGGCACTCCCTGCAAAACATCAATAAGAGGTAAATTAATGTGTACCTGTTTAAGAACCTCCATGAACTTTTTGACACGCTTCCTCCATGTGTTTCTTTAATCTTTGAGGGAACGAGGGTGGTCGTCTTTCTGGTTCAGCTTCCTTCTCCTTCCCTCTATCATCATTGTGTTCCCTCTCATTCTCCACTGCTCCCGACTGCTGTGGTGGTCTTTCTGGTTCCACCTCCTTGAGTTGTAAACCACTCCTTGTGGTCACTGCGTTCACTTGCTTGGGGTTGGGGTCAGTGTCACTCGGAAGTCCTCCTCTCGGCCTGGTGTTTTGAGCTCCAGCTAGTTGCCCAAATTAGTACTCCAGCGCCTTTGTAGCTAACTGATTGTTCTTTACATCGGCTACCAATTTCACATAGTCAGCCTGCAATTGAGCTTGGTTAGCTATCATCGTTTTGAACATTTCCTCAATGTTGGGTGATGGTGGTGGAGGAGGTGCATTGTTGCTTCTGTATTGCAACTAATAGTTTTGCTGCCCTCCTTTATTTGTCTGCGCCCCCTGACTCGAACTCTGTCCTTGATGGCTGTTACTACCCCAAGAGAAATTCGGGTGACTCCTCCAATTAGAGTTGTAGTTGTTGCCATACTATTGGTGATTATTTCTCTGTACATTACCAACGAAGTTAACTGAATCAGGATTCACACCACAACACTCAGCTGAGTGTTCATTATTGCCGCACACTTCACACCAAATCTGTTGCACTACATTCACTGGGGCTTGAGACTGATTCATGCCCATATTGCTGAAGTGGGTGTTGAGTTGATTCCATAATGCAGCTATCTGTGCAGTGATAGCTGTAAAACCATCCACTTCCAAGACTGCTGCTGCTTTCCTTATTCCCCCTCTTGAAAAGTCCGCATTCCACTCTGGATTTCCCTGCGAAATACGGTTTAACAAAGTATATAGCTCCTCATAAGTCTTTTCTAATGCTTGTCCCCCAGCTGCTGAGTCTAGCAAAATTTTTGTGTGGGGTTCCAAACCCTCTATGAAAGTATGCACCAGCACATCATTGGATTGGTGATGGTGAGGACAATCCCGCAACATAGATTTGAATCGTTCCCAAGCTTGATACAGATTCTCCCCCTCTCTTTGTTTAAAACTTATAATTTGACTTCTAAGTCTTGCTGTTTTACCGAATGGAAAGAACCGTATCAAAAATTTTCGTGCAAGATCATCCCAAGTGGTGATGGAATTAGGTGGCTCAGCTTTCAACCACCTCTTTGCTTCTCCCAAAAGTGAAAATGGGAACAATGTAAGCCTGACGTAATCGGGTGACACTCCAGCGGGGATGTAAGTGTCACTTATCTCCAAAAAGTTTTGGAGATGTTGTTGTGGATCCTCGTGAGGGAGACCTCTGAATTGCCCGCTGGTGTGCAGCAATTGCACCATATTCTATTTAAGCTCGAACTTCCCTCCCGGCTCAGGTTTGCGAATGCTTGATGTAATGTTGTTAGCATGTGGGATTGCCACTTCGCGAACTGGTCTAGCTGTCATTTCTTCGGGCACTAACACTACCCTTACAAGTGGTGGGTTCTGTTGTTGCTCCAGGATTGTTTGTCTGAGCAAACGCAGCTTTTTCTCTAGAGCTTCTCTCCTTTGATGATGGAATTGTCTTTCCGGCTCTAAGTGTGAATCCACTAGCTCCTTGTCTCTTGCCAGTGTTCAACATAATTCACTATCTGCAAAAGACAGGCTAAGACCAAGTTGTCAGCACTAATAAGAAATCGTAAACTAACATTTAAGAAAACAATTTTACCAATTGTCAGTCCCCGCAATGGCGCCAAAAACTTGTTCGGTGTATTTCACAACTACATGCAAGTGCACATTGTCAAACAAGTAGTAAAATGGCTTAAGTAAGCCACGTATCGATCCCACAGGGACTGAGCCAAGGTAATAATCGAATTAAGTGTTAATGAACTCTAACTCTAAAAATGCAGACAACAGTTTAAAGAAGATTTTGAAGAGTTTGTTTCCTAATTTATACTAATCTAAAACAAAATTATAAAGTGAGTCTGAACTATAGTAATGAGCAAGCTGAGGCTAAACGAACATGCAGGGAAGTAATTTATCGATACAATTTGGTTAATCTTTCCTTCGGTTACTAGTCAAGAATTTTTGCCTATGGAGAGAAACTTTCGTATTCTACCCAACTTAAGAATCATGAACCTTCAACCTACATTTTTGTGATAAAAGAATTTCATGTTCTAGCCATATGAGACCAATTCCTTAATTGACTAATACGACTTTCAGATATATTTCTATTCTGAAGGTAAATCAATTCTCAATTTTTCAAAACTAAGAAGAGATCATATCCTACCAATTCACAACTTTCCAATTTCTTTCTCTTTCAAGATAAAATTGGATTTTTTTAGATATACATTAACATTGGCCAGACATTAATGCAGTAAAAACAAGAATTGATAGAACAACCATGGAAGAAAGATGAAAAACCAAAATGATCAACAATTACATTCCACTACAAATGTTCTTAACCTCAGGAAGAAGTGAATTTAGCCACTCATTTTTGGATTAAACATCATCAAATGAGTATAAATAATAGAAGCAATTGAAATAAAGGAGAAAAAGTTAGAGAAGAACCCTAAGAATTTCGTCTCCTCAACTGCCTGTAACCCACGTTCTTGCTCAACTAAGTCAGAATCATTAAAAATAAACCTAAGTGTGCTATTTATACTAGTGGGAATTTTTCTCGGAATAACAAGCAACGTGTCACGGAGTGCATCGTGGAGCACTGCCTCTGTGACACGGCGCAAACGCGGACCCTTACTGGAATCCGGTCCTCCAGGTAATTATGTCCAACATGCCACGGAGGCAACGCGGACCTCCACTGGAACTTGGCCAATTTTAATCATCCGGGGCAAAATGCCTCCGCGATGGCAGCGTGACACGGCTGCATCACGGAGCCCCATAATTTGCTGCATTTCCTTGGCCTTTTCCACTGCCTGCTTTCGAGTCCATTGCTGATTTCTCCCAACATGCATCTTAGCTTCCTAAAATTACATTTTTCCTGCAAAACAACACTAATCATGTTGGTTAGTATAAATTCACCTTTTAACTACAAATCACATGAGAATGTACAAATATCGATGGATAAACAAGAAGAAATAAAGCATTTGAGCATCACTTGGGCATATAATTCTGCCCAAGATCACTAGTCAGTTCAGTCAGTCTCAAATTAGGTCAGTTAGAATAGTTTTAGACTACTCAGTTTTAATCAGTTCAGTACAGTATTTAAAACTAGTATCCTAGATTTAGGTCATGTCCTTGACCATCAGACAGGGTTATTTTGACCATTTCAGTATAACACAATTTATTTAGTTTAAGCATTTTAGTCGGTCATTGCATGTCTTTATAGTTCAGTTATATTATCCTTCGTGTTATGGTTTCTCATACTTGCTTAGTACATCCAAAGTACTGACGCATACCTTTTGTGTTGTATCATAAAATGATACAGATGCAGGTTCTCAGTCTTAGCACCATTAGCTGATCACATTCAGGAGTTTTGAACCGTACAAGGGGTGAGTCCTCATCTTTCAAGGACAATGATTATTTTCTTCAGTTTTTTTTATTTTAATTAGATTTTGAGTTAGATAGGGGCTTGTCCCAATAACTCGTCAAATAGATGGCTTTCAGGCAAATACACATACCCAGTTTTTTCATTTTTGCTTCAGTTGTTTAAACTTAGAGATTTAGTTATTCTTCGTGAACGGTTTTATTATTTTAAAGATTCCGCTATGTTTTTACTCTGAATGCTAGTGTTATGTAGATCATGGGTTGACTTGGGGTTACTTGTGACTCCACGTATCGTGTCTCGTCCAGGGTATAGACTCGGGGCGTGACAAACTTGGTATCATAGAACTAGGTTTAGAGTATCCTAGGATGTTTGAAAGTCGCGTCGAGTAGAGTCCTTTTCACGGGTGTGAAGCGCGCCACACTTATGATGGGGAGGCTATGAGACGTTATTAGGAAAAACTCCCTTTTGTTCATACTCTTTGTTGTGCATTGAAGTTGAATTCCAGAAATGTTCTCCTAACTCGTATTTTGTTTCGTTTCAGCGAAATCATGCCTCCACGATGTGGTAACAGAAGAAGGGCCAGTAACGCTCACCAACCTACCCCACTAGCTCCAGCAGCCCCTCAAGACAACCCAGTGTCCTCCGCAGAGTTTAGAGCGGCTATCCAGTTGCTCGCACAGACCGTCACGAATCAAGTGAATCAGTAGGTGGTTCCGGTCAATACTAATAGGTCCACAAGAGCTGCTCGGGTTTGGGACTTCACTCGGATGAATCCTCCAGATTTTCATGGATTGAAGGTGGGAGAGTACCCACAAGATTTCGTGGATGAGATTAGGAAGATCACTCGAATTATGGGTGTTAGCTCCTCTAAAAGTGCCGACCTGGCTGCTTACTAGCTAAAAGGGGTAGCCCAAATCTGGTATGTATAGTGGAAGGAGGCGAGAACAACGGGAGCAGAATAAGTGGAATGGGAGGAGTTCACTACAACATTCCTAGACAAATTCTTCCCCCCCCCGAGCTCAAGGAGGCTAAGGTGGATGAATTCATGAATCTGAAATAGGGAAATCGAACAGTGGAAGAGTATACACTAGAGTTGACAAGGTTGTCTAAATATGCTCCAGAGATGGTAGTTGAGCCAAGGGATCGTATGGTGAAGTTCGTTAATGGAGTATCCAACCTATTCCTTAAGGAGTGCAAGACTGCAATGCTTATTAAGGATATTGATCTTTCCAGCCTCATAGTTCATGCCCAACAGATTGAGGCAGAAAAAACTAAAATACTTGGAGCGGGAGAACAAATGGGTAAGGACTGGCCAATTAGATTATGGTCACTAGAGATCTGGTGGTAGTAGCCACCCACAATTGTAGCAGCAGTAGAGGGCTCTAGCACCCACTTTAGCCAATGCCCCTACTTTTTGGTCCCGCAAGGATCGGAGGGGTGGAGCATCTAGCTCACAGTCCCAGAGTCATGGCGGCAGCAACTGCTACAGCTACCCAGCTTGCCGTAAGTATGGCAAGAACCATCCAGGAGAATGCCTTCAGGGTCGATAGGGTTGTTTTCGGTGTGGACAGCTTGGTCATCGGCTCAAAGAATGCCTGCCAGTATGACAGGGGAGATCACAATCCACTACTTCAGTAGTTCCAGCAGGCCAACCAGCTCAGCAGGCTAACACTTCAGGTATGGATGGCGGCCAACGCCATTACCGTTTTTATGCTTTGTCCTCTCATTAGGATAAGGAGAGCTCACCTAATGAGGTCAGGGGTATATTACGCCTCTTCCATCTAGATGTGTATTCCCTACTAGATCTAGGAGACACATTACCGTTCCTAACTCCCTATGTAGCTGTCCAGATTGATATCAATCCAAAAGTCCTCTCAGAACCATTCTCAGTCTACACCCTAGTTGGCGAGGTAGTTAGAGCCAGCTAGGTGTATAGAAACTGCCCAGTCTCAATCTTGAATAAGGTCATTCCAGATGATCTTGTAGAGTTAGACATGGTTGACTTTGACCTCATTCTTGGTATGGATTGGTTACACTTCGGTTATGCCTCAGTCGACTGTAGAACTAGGGTTGTCCGATTTCAGTTCCCTAATTAGCCAGGTTTAGAGTGGAAGGGCAGTAGTTCAGCTCCTAAGGGTCGGTTAATTTCCTACATTAAGGCTAGAAAGTTTATTTCCAAAGGGTGTATTTATCATCTTATTTGGGTCAAAGTTTCCATCTCCGAGACCTTGACTATTTAGTCAGTTCCAGTTGTCAGTGAGTTCCCTGTCGTGCTTCCCGAAGATCTTCCTAGAGTTCCTCCTAAGAATAGACTTCGGCATAGACCTTCTCCCAAACACTCAGCCCATCTGTATCCCTTCTTACAGAATGGCTTCAGCTGAGCTTAACGAGTTGAAGGAGTAGCTAAAAGACCTCCTCAATAAAGGATTTATCAGGCCCAGCATCACTCCATGGGGTGCTCTAGTATTATTCGTGCGGAAGAAAGACGGTACCCTCAGGATGTGTATCGACTACCATCAATTGCATAAGGTCACAGTCAAGAATAAGTACCCCCTACCCAGGATTGATGACTTGTTCAATCAGCTTTTGGGAGCCAGTTGTTTCTCCAAGGTAGATCTCAAGTCGGGGTACCATCAACTAAGGGTTAGAGAGTGTGACGTACCAAAAATAGCTTCTAGAACTTGGTATGGTCACTACGAATTTGTGGTGATGTCCTTTGAAACGACTAATGCCCCCGTAGTTTTCATGGACCTGATGAATAGGGTTTTCAAGCCATATCTAGACATGTTCGTCATTTTATTTTTTGACGACATTCTGGTATACTCAAGGAGCAAGGAAGAACATGCTAACCATCTAAGGATAGTGCTATAGACACTCAGAGACCGCAAGTTGTTTGCTAAGTTCCGCAAATGCGAATTCTGTTTGAAGTCTGTGACTTTCCTTGGTCACGTGGTCTCGGGTGGGTATTCAGGTAGATCCTCAAAATATAGAAGCGGTCAAAGACTAGCCCAGACCTACTTCCCCAACTGAAATAAGAAGCTTCTTGGGTATAACCGATTATTACCGACATTTTATGGAAGGTTTCTCCTCTATTGCATCCCCTTTGACTAGGTTGACTCAAAAAAAGGTGAAATTTCAGTGGTCAGATGCGTGTGAGAAGAGTTTCTAGGAGATAAAGACTCGACTCACTACCGCTCCAGTGTTGACCTTACCGGAAGGAACATATGGGTTTGTGGTGTATTGTGACACTTCTAAAGTTGGACTTGGTTTCGTTCTGATGCAGTGGGGTAAGGTTATAGCTTGCACCTCCATAAAACTCAAGGTTCATGAGAAGAACTATCTAACTCATGACCTGGAGTTGGCAGCAGTGGTGTTTGTGTTGAAAATATGGAGGCACTACCTTTATGAGTTCCACATGGATGTTTTCACCGATCACAAGAGCCTTTAGTATGTGTTTAGTTAGAATGATTTAAATCTTCATCATAGAAGATGGTTGGAGCTACTGAAGGACTATGACATGAGTGTGTTGTATAACCCGGGCAAAGCCAATGTGATGGCTGATTCCCTAAGCAGGATGTCTATGGGGAGAGTGGCTCATGTTGAAGGGGGGGGGGAAGGAACTTACAAAGGATATCCACAAGATAGCTCAGTTGGGAGTACCGTTTGTTGATACAGCTGAGGGTGGAGTAGTGGTGCAGAGTGGATCAAATTCCTCGTTGGTAGTTGAAGTTAATTCAAGGCAGGATGAAGATCCCATACCGCTTAAACTAAAGGAGGCGGTTCTCAGTAAATAACTGGAGGCTTTCTGCCAAGGAGGAGATGGTGTACTCTGTTACCAGGGTAGGATGTGTGTACCGAATGTAGGTGATTTGAGACAACAAATACTGGCTGAAGCACATAGTTTGAGATATTCCATCCACCTAGGTGCTACTAAAATGTACCATGATTTGTGGGATATTTACTGGTGGAACGACATGAAGAGAGACATTGCAGAGTTTGTAACTAAGTGCCCGAACTGCCAGCAAGTTAAGGTGGAACATCAGAGACCAGGAGGTATGAATAAGGATATCAGCATACCCACATGGAAGTGGGAAGAAGTAAATATGGATTTTGTTACAGGTTTACCTCAGACTCGTCGGCAACACGACTCAATCTAGGTGATAGTAGACTGGATGACCAAGTCAGCACATTTTCTCCCAATCAAAACTATAGACTCAGCTGAGGATTGTGCTACTCTTTATATCCGGGAGTTGGTCAGACTTCACGGGTGCTCTTTTCCATTATTTCAAATAGAGGTACCTAGTTCACCTTGCATTTCTTGAAGTTTTTTCAGAAGGCACTCAGTACCCAGGTCAAGCTCAACACAACTTTTCACCTGTAGATAGATGGACAGGATGAACGAACTATACAGACCTTGGAGGATATGCTGAGAACGTGTGTGATTTATTTCAAGGGCAGTTGGGATGATCACCTATCTCTCATCGAGTTTGCGTACAAGAACAGTTATCACTCCAGTATCCAGATGGCCCCCTTCGAGGCATTGTATGGTAGGAGGTGTAGATCTCCTATATGATGGTTTGAGGTTGGTGAAGCTACTCTAATCAGGCCAGAATCAGTTCATCAGGCTATGCAGAAGGTACAACTTATCAGGGAGAGGTTGAAAACAACGAAAAGTTGTCAGAAATCTTATTCTGATGTAAGGAGAAGAGAATTAGGGTTTGCAATGGATGATCCGGTTTATTTGAAAATTTCACCCATAAAAGGGGTGATGAGATTTGGGAAGAAAGGAAAACGCAGTCCAAGATACGTGGGACCCTACAAAATTTTGAAGGGAATTGGCAGTGTGGCATATGAGTTAGAACTACCTCCAGAGTTAGCATCGGTGCGCCTAGTCTTCCATGTGTCACTATTGAAGAAGTGCATCAGTGATCCAACTTCAGTTGTGCCACTAGACAGTGTGGAAATAAAAGACAGTCTCTCTTACGAAGAGGTCCAAGTTCAAATCCTTGACCGTTAGGTTCATAAGTTGAGGAACAAGAAAGTCTCTTCAGTGAAAGTTTTGTGGAGGAATCAGCTAGTTGAGGGAGCCACAGGTGAAGAAGAAGCAGATATTATGGCCAGATACCCTTACTTATTTCTTTACAGTTAAGTTCCAACATCAGGTACTAAATCCCTGCTCAGTACTTCATTAAGTTCCGTACTCATCAGCTCTATTTAGATTTTTCTATGTACATTCTAGTTGCATTAGCTCTGTTAGTATGGTTAAGTCATCTCGGAGTCAGTTACTCCTTCAGTAACCATCTTATAGTCTAAGTCTAGGAATTTCAGCTACTTTTCCTAGTTTTCCTGCAGCTTTAGTCTTCATTCGAGGCCGAATGATCCCAAGGGGGACATATTGTAACACCCCAAAATTTTCCTAGACCAGACTCAGACCATGCAAGAAAAATCCAGAAGAAAACTAGGAAATTTGTCTCAGAATGACTAAGATAACGAGTCGTGGTCAGCTCCAACGACTCGTTGTGTCAGTCGTGGTCAGCAGTGTTTGGTCTCTCGGGAACCCATGAGACAAGGAATGACCCATTGTGAGAAAAAATGAGTCGTCATGTTAGTTGTTATTTCCCTACAGTAAAAATCCTTTATAGGACCCCATGACTCAACCAACGAGTCGTTGTCAGAAATAACAACCCATTGTGAGAGTTGTTGGGTGAAAAACCAAGAAACCACCTTCCATTGATCATGAGTGGAAGCAAGGACCCGTTGTTTCCCACAATGAGTCATTTTCATCGCCTATCGTGTCCACTTGAGAATTTTCAAAAATCCATCCAGTGAACATAACGACTGGACACAACTACCCGTTAGCTCCACCAATGAGTCATTGTGTCACCCATCGTCAAAACCTCTAGGTTTCCTCGCACAGTGACCAACGAGGAATCCAAGACCTGTTGGTTCACCCAACGAGTCATAGTGACCCCCATTGCAGATCTAGTGTTTCCAACCCCCAGGCAGTAGGACCAACAAGAGGTCCTAACTAGTCGTGGTCACAACCAACGACTCATTGAGTGACCCATTGAGTCCATGTCGGTCAGTTTCCAGATTCTTATTTAGGGATATTTTTGTAATTTTATACCTAATTAATTCCTAAGCTACATTATTTTAAGTATTATTTCAGAGATATTAGAGGGATTGAACAGTCTTCCCCCTCATTCCCAACGTTAACTCTCAGAAAAACAATTGTACTTCTTCTCTCAAGAAAGAACTAGGTTTCCTCATCAGTGTAGAAATTCAAGCCTTCTTCTTCAGGGAATTCTTAGCCGGGTATATGGGAAATCAACAAGAGAATAGTTCTTCTCTTGTGTCCCTAAAAATTGTTGCTTTTTTTCTTTATCAGTTCAGCCATGTGTATTCGAAATGTAGAAACTTGTCGGACTAATTTCTTTGAGATTTCAAGTAGAGTATTTCTCATGATTTTTAACTAATTTATTATTCCCTAATTCGAGATATTTATGAGAATTGTATCTTGTGGAATGATTTAGCCCTAGTTCTCAGTTCAGTAGAAGTTAGAATCTTGCGTGTTGGATTAGTTTCCCTGTAGCTTGATTCTATCAGATTTGAAATCCCCATATTATTAGTGTATGTGGAAATTTAAGTTAGATATTTACATGTACAGTCTCAGTCATATTTTTAGCATACTTGGTATTGTCCAAAAATGTCAGCTAATTAGTTTGACTACAGCTAATTCTGAGGTGTCAATGATGCCTCCTAGTTATCAGCATTAGACTCAGTATTAGATTTTAGTGGTTCTTTAGGCGGTCATGAAACATCCAGCTAAGAAGCTCTGACTAGCCTTAGGACCCTAGTTTCAGATTGTAGTTTGTTCTTTAGACGGTTATGACGCTTCCAAATAGGAAGCTCTGACCAGTCTTAGAACACTAGTTATAGAATCTGGTCCAATAAGACTCTCAAGGTACTTCTAGATTGGTATTCCTAACTTAGTTTTGTTCCTCAGTTTCGAGCTATCAGCTTAGTAGTTAGTCTAGGCCTATCTAGTGGAGTAGGACTTAGCACCGAGCGGACTGGGTTCCAGCGCACCAAGGTTCCCAAAACTACGTTGCCACCGTAGGTTATTTCTATTGGCTTATGGCCCCAGAACTGTGATCACTCAGTTCATGCCTTTATACCCTGGCAAGGTATATTGGGTCCTACTGATGGAGTGTATACATCGGACTCCACGTCTAGCTCACGTGGTTATATGTCGGTTATAGACTCTCCCTCTAGTCAGTTCAGTCAGTCTCAAATTAGCTCAGTTAGAACAGTTTCAGACTTCTCGATTCTGCTCAGTTCAACACAGTATTTCAGACAAGTATCTTAGATTCAGGGCATGTCTTTGACCATCAGACAAGGTCATTTTAACCATCTCAGTATATCACAGTTTATTCAGTTTCAGCATTTCAGTTAGTCACTACATGTCTTTACAATTTAGTTATTTTATCCTTCGTGTGATGGTTTCTCCTACTTACTTAGTACATTCAAAGTACTAATGCATATCTTTTGTGCTGTATCATTTTATGATACAGCTGCAGGTTCTCAGTCTCAGCACCGTTAGCAGATCGCATTCGGGAGTTTTTAGCCGTACCAGGGATAAGTCCTCATCTTTCAAGGATGATGATTATTTTCTTTGGTTGTTATTTTTTCAATTAGATTTAGAGTTAGTTGGGGGCTTGTCCCAACAACTCGTCCGATAGATGGGTTTCAGACACAGACACAGATTTTTCATTTTTGCTTCAGTTGTTTAAACTTTGTGATTTAATTATTCTTCGTGAATGGTTTTATTATTTTAAAGCTTCCACTATGTTTTTACTCCGAATGCTAGTGTTATGATAGACCATGAGTTGACTTGGGGTTACTTGTGACTCCAAGTACTATGTCTCGTTCAGGGTATAGACTCAGGGCATGACAGAAATGATCCTCAGGTGCTGAGGTACTACCCTTCCACTCTAAGATTGGTTTGTTAGGAAAATAAAACCTGACAACCCTGGTTCTACAGTCGACTGAAGCATAACAAGAATACGAGCAGTCCATACCAAGAATAAGTTTGAAGTCGACCATGTCTAGCTCTACTAGGTCAACTGAAGTGACTTTACTCAACATTGAGACTTTATAATTTTTGTATACTTGACTGGATCTAACTGACTCACCAATAGGGGGTAGAGACTGAAAATGGTTCAAAGAGAGTTTCTGGACTAATATCAAGTTGGGCTGCGATATAAGCAGTCACAAAGGAAAGTGTGGCTCCTAGATCTAGAAAAGCATATACATCAATGTGGAAAAGGTGAAACATGCCCGTAACCACATCCGGTGAGTTCTCCTGATACTTCACGGAAGATAGAGTGTAGAAACAATAGGCGCTGACAATCACCCATACTTGAAGCAGTGCCCTGTTGAGCTTGGCGACCTGTCGGGGCTACTGACATAAAAGACTGGGCCTTTCCCCATCCTGTTGACGGGAATTTTCTTAACCTTTGACCTGGCTAACCATAACCAAAACAACCCTCTTTTCCCAGAAAGCACTCCCCGGGGTGATTCTTGCCACACTTAGGGCTTGCTGGAAAAGTGCCATTGCTGGAGACATGGCTTTGGGACTAGGAGCCTGATGTCCCACCCCTCCTATCTTTGGAAGGCCTAGAGGACGGAGCACTAGATGAGGAAGGTGTTGGAGGCCTCTGCTGCTGTTTGAGGCGATTACCACTGCCTGACCTCTGCTGGGAGTACTAAAACTAACCGGTTCTGGCCTTTTTGTTCTCCCTCTTTATGTCCTTCAACTTTTCTACCTCTATCTGTTGGGAATGAATGATGAGACTGGAGAGGTCTATATCTTTGATGAGCATGGCGCTTCTGCATTCCTTGAGTACCAAATTTGAGACTCAATTAATAAACTTGAGCATGTGAACCCTCGGTTCGACAACTATTTTTGGAGCATATCGCGACAGCTGAGTGAACTTCAGTGCATACTCCTCTACTACCATGTTGTTCTGTCTCAAGTTCACAAACTTGGCAGCCTTAACTTCCTTCAATTCCCGAGGAAAGAACCTGTCCAGAAAGGTTGTAATGAATTCATCCCATTCTACCAGACCTGCTCCATTCCGCCTTTCCTCCTTCCACTCTTTGAACCAAATATGAGCCACCCCTTTTAGCTGATAGGCAGCCAAATCAACACCCTCTATAGCTGTGAAACCCATCATTTGGGTGATTTTCTATATCTCGTCCATGAACTCCTGTAGGTTCTCTTCTACCTTATACCCGTGAAAAGCTGGGGGATTCATCTGCATGAAATCCCGGACCTTGGCTACAATTGCAGACCCATTAGTGTTGACTAGTAACACGATCTGCTGGTTTACCTGGTTAGTCATTACCTGAGCCAGCATTTGAATAGCGGCCCAAAATTTCACTTGGGACGCTTGGTCGTCTTGAGTGGCTGCAGGAGCTGGCCGATTAGAATTTTTGGTCCTCCTTCTATTTCCTTTTTTAGGAGGCATCATTATCTGAAAAGGGTAGAGCATAAGTTAGGATGATGTATTAGAGTCCAAAACTCTACGCACGATAAGATTTATGAACAAAGGGAATTTTCCTAAAAATGCCTCGTAGCTTCCTCCTCATAAGTGTGGCACGCTTCATACCAATGAAAAGGACTCTACTTGATGCAGTTTTTACACATCCTAGGACACTCAAAACTTAATTCTCTGATATCAAGTTTTTCATGACCCGAGTCTACATTGTGGACACGACATGATACTTAGGGCCACAAGTGACCGCAAGCCAACTCATGGCATAACATAATTCTGAACTCTGAGTACTGTATGAAATCTATAAGCGAAAGCTTCATAAGGCATAACTGAACAAAATACTATTTAAGAAAAACAATACATCCAATAAAACACTATATTACTAACTTTGTCTGAAAGCCATCTAAGAATTGATGAGTTGCTGGGACAAGCCCCTAGCTAACTGTAATGTATGAACTGAACTATCAAAATACAATAGTCTAGGAAGGAAACTCAGGCCCTCCGCTAATGAGTATTGACCACTGAACTCTGTTGATTTTTATTGGAGTAAGACTACTGATGATGTTGATATTGAGAACCTGTGCCTATATCATAAGACAATTCAACATAGAGAGTATGCATAAGTACTTGGAATGTAATGAGTAAGTGAGATATGAATTAAATGTAAAGATACTAAGATTTTGTAAGCTAAACTGACAAAACATATAATGACCATAACTGGATCGTAAATACTGAAGTATCTGAAATTCTAATAAGACTGAAAGCATTAGTAACTGTCTGAAGGTCATACACATATCCTAAGTTCTGGAGGACTGAACTGAACTGGAGACTATAACTATACTAGACTGAGTTGTACTATGCTATACTGTGGGAGAAACTATTACCAATATGTAACCACGTGATCTAGACGTGGTGTCTGATGTATACCCCCACTGGAGAAGGCTCACTATACCTTGCCAGGGTGATGCCCATTTGGGCTAATAACCTATGGTGGCAACATAGTTCCAGGAACCTGGGTGCACTGAACCTGGACTCCCACTACCAGAATTGGGCCTATGGCAATGGACGTTTTAGCAACAGTTCAAAAATCATTCCAGTAGACCCTCTATAGTGGTTTAAATTGTTGCTAACAGGTTTGACTCTAATGATATGATTTAGCGGTACAAGAGTTGATGTTGTGATATAACCATTGCAATAGAGATTTTATTATAATGGTTTCTGAACCGTTACCATAGAGTTATCTATGGTAACACTTTATAATAAAAAATTACCTATTACAATGGGTATTAAATCAGTCCACGTGAGTTTTCCACTCTTATTTTTAGAAACCCACTAAAATTTAAAGAACCATTTTATTCATTAATATTTTTCTCTCAAGAATACTAAAATAAACCAAAGTTTATTTTTCCACTCTCTCACAGTAGCTCCGAAATATACACTTTTATTGATTCACAGTAGCTACGAAACTCTTAGAAATTCTCTCACAAAAGAAGCTGGGAAACTTGCAAACTTGTGAATGAAGAAGTTGGCTTGCAGAATCTGAACCTACGAATCGAAGGACATTTCTATTTTCCACAATTAGAGAGAACCCATTCTTATTTCTCAAAAATAGATAAAAGAGCAAATTAGTTATGAATTGAAGAATTGAAGGTGTGTGGATCAATGGACAAATTTGTTGGGGGTTTCTTCGGACTTAAAATTGCTGGAGTTTTTTTGGAATTGATCTGAGATTTTGGCTGAAGAAACTTAAAATTGTTGGGTTGCAAGGTTAGTATATTTGATTTCGGCCTTTAATTGTTGTCCTTTTTCACATTATAAATTCTAACTTATAGTAGTATGTTGGATTTTGTGGTTTCTCTGGTTATGTTGGGTAGATGAACTAAATTCTTTGACATAGTTTTTTGATTTTCTGTTGCACGAGTGTTAGGGAAGCTTGGGTGTATATTTTTTTGTTAGGAGTTTGATTTTTGTTGGTTGATCTTGACATTGATATTTGATTTTTCCTTTACACGAGTTTTGCGGCAGCTTGGGTGTAGATTTTGTTGTTGGGTCTAATTTTTGGTTGGGTGTTTGATTCTTTTTTATTACTGTGATCAAAACACTGGTTTGTTAGTTTCTTTTGTTTAGGAATAATGAATTTAGAGGATATCCAATGTTCTATCATTCATGAGAAAATATGATCTTCATAACTATCTGGCTTGCATCTTGAGAATATTCTCCTGTTACTAACCTCTGTTTTATTAAATATTATCGATGGACTTCTTGTTTTTTTTTTTGTTGGATAAAGTGTCTTTTTCATGTAGAGGCTATATATATATATTCCAATATTTGGATCAGTCTCAGATATGACATTTATTTAATTTATATTTTATAATTTGTTGATTTGATCAAATTTGAGTATTATAACTTTTATTTTAATAATTTCCTATAGCAGTGGAACAGTTTTGTCCTTTTGGCTTTTAGGAGTCAATTAGGAAACATGACCCAAACCAAGTGTTGCTTAGCTGCAGTACTGTGCAATATTTGTGTTTGCTCTTTAATCAATTTAGGACAAGTATTCCTCAAAGTGTCCTCTCAAATCTGTTTACAAATGAATGTATTTGTTAAAAATCAATTGTCGGTAGTTTGAGAGGTCAATATTTCAGCATGAATGTGGGTGCTGCTAAAAATATGTATCTATAGACTACCCCTATATGTATAAAATGTATTTTCTTTCTTTTGTTTTTCTGTTTGTTAACTGGTAGTTCAAATAGTCTTATACATTCAATGTTAACTAGTAATTCAAATGTTTGGTAAAATATGGACAACATGAATGTATTTGTAGAATATGTTGTAAAATGTAGTCGTTCTGATTTCACTAGCAAATAAATGTCTTCCTTCTGTTTGGATTTGTAAAGAATTGACTAAAGGCTCTTTAGTTTTGAATCTAATTAGGGGTATATTTGACTAAATTTTTTGCAAATGAGCTAATTACTGCCTCTCCTATTGATTTTTTAGTGTAAGTATTTGATTTTGGCAAAATTGTCTAGATTCAGTTCAAATGAATTTGTTTCTTCTAGGACCTAAGAATTATTTATTTTCATGAAATCCTTCCCCTTCCCTCGTTAATTTTGATGAGAATGGGACCAGTTTCATGATTGTGCTTGATTTGTCACAAATTTATATAATCATATTTTCTTGGTATACCATAGTAAAATTACTCATATAGTCCAACCCAACTAGTTTAAGATTATTACCTAATTGATTAATGGTTGGGATGCTTTTTTATTTTTTCAACTTGGAGTAAATGAATGATGGGTTTTAGCCTAGTCTCATAGTTGCTGTATCAAAAGCATTGCCCCTATTTTCTAGGGGTTAAAAGGAAAGGGTGTTCTTGGAAAGAAAAGGATTCTTTTTGTTGTTTGTAAAGCACAGTAATCGACTTTATGGCTGGATTCATATATTTCTCTGTATTCTGTTGTAGCAAAAGTTTATTTGGTCAACCTTGTAGAAAAAGTTACTACAGTCAATCCTAGCTAGTTTGAGATTAAGGACAATTGATTAATAGTTGGGATGCTGTTTTTTTTTTTTTTTAGTTTGGATTAAATAAATGATAGATTGGCCAAGTTGGTTGTGTTACTTTATTTTATATCAAATTCAATAGGCATTCTTTCTATAGGTCAAAAGAAAAAGGGTGTTCCTGAAAGGAAAAAAGTGTCTTTTTGTAGCTATGTAATAGACTATATGTGCAAAATTCATGATTTTCTCTGTGTCACTTGAAGTTGGGTTATAAAAATAGCATATGGCTTTCTCCTTTAGTTGCTGGAGTTTTCTTCTTCAATTCTTGAGATTTTAGCTAAAGAAACAACAAGTTCTAACTCTTAAGGTTAGTATATTTGATTTTGACCTTATGAAATATTATTGGAACATTTATAGGAAATTGAGGGGCTTCAGTAGGAGGATTACGTGTTGATAAAAGCAGTTGACCTCCTAAAATATTTACTGAGTTTGATAAAAACAGGATCAAATTAGCAGATATATTACTTTGAATATCATCCACTTGGCTGAAGACATTTTTTTCCTTCTAAATGAAGAAAAGTTTTCTTATGTTTACGTTAATTTTTTTTCTTAGTTTATAATCTGTTTAAATAGGAACCAATATTAATGCCAAGTGAACTAGTTCTGAATTGAGGTACAGTTGTTGTTCTCACAATGGGTTTCTTTCAAAAATAGGTTTAAATAGATATATAAGGTTCATATAGATGTAGCTAATCTTTTGAAATTGGACTTATTTGAAAATGGGCCTCAAATGGATATAGAGGATTTCATATACTACCTGATTCTAAATAGTTTCTGATTAGTGTAGTTGTTGTGATTTTAAAGTATAATTCTTTGTCAATGAGTTTTCATATTCTTTGTATTTCCCAGTTGAAACATTATTTTCATTTTCTAGGTGCTTTTGCTACTAGAAATTTTTTTTAACAAAATTTGAATTAATTAGTCCAAGAATTTCAAGTTTTGACTATAGCTTCGGTTTAAATGCCTTAAGGAGTAAATGGGTTTTTGTGGCAGCCATTAATGATTCTAAATAGTTTCTGATTAGGTGTTGTTATTGTTATTTTGGGCTAAGTCATTTGATTGGCTTTTATCTAGAAGATTACCTATTAGTTTAAATAATCCTTGATACTGGCAGATCTGGCAGACGTTGTTCATCGTACAGATTTGCGGACATTCATTTGTCAAAAAGTCAGTGATGCATTAAATCCACATATGAAGTCTTTGTCTAGTGAACCATTGTAATTTAGGTAGGAAAACAAAGGTGAGTTAATGGCATTTACAGTGCCTTTTAAATTCTTCTGCCAATGTTCTAGCAGTATAACAATCACTCAAATCACATTCTCATGATGTTTGAAGACTATGAAATTAGCTATTGTATAATTTTTTCTTTAGGTTCTTATGGTAACAAATGCACTGTACATGAAGTATGCACTTCTTCATTTTAGTGATAAGAGAACAGGACGTAATGACAACATTGTTGGTCGATTATTTACTGAATTTTAAATTGTGTGGCCCTTCAAAAGAAAAAAAAATAGTAAGAACTTATTTTAATATCGATGTTCATATTTCCATGGTAAAAAGCCTTGGATAGCATGCTATACCTAAGTGATACCTACTATCATTATACATGCATTAGGAGCATTTTATTGACATCAACTCATAGTTTTGTTGGCTTTCGACTAAATCTAGAATGTGTTTCTCTCTATTGGTCTAACACGAATTTAGCTCTTTGTTTTACTTATTCTTCTTCAATTTACATGTAAATTTATTACATAGTTTGAATGGTAATGTGTTTTTTTCCTCAATTAAGTCCTGATTTTGAAGATATTCCCCTCTTTGATATATTTAAATTGCCATGTTGGATTGACATGCATTTGTGAAACTTCTTGTGTTAAATAGGATTTTAATGGATAATGAAGATAAAAATTGGTTGAATTTCCTAAGATGGAGTGATGAGTTTAATCGTGGAGGAAGGAGGAAGGAAAACAACAATTATATCCAGGTGTGAAAATTTCACCAAACTGAGTTTCACCATTAGATTGTACTTGTTTAAGTCATTGCATGGGTTGAGTAATGTAGATCTGTCAGAGTTGTTAGTGTTGACAAAAGAGGCATTTCCCTTTGCTCAACTACCAGAGTCTTTCAATAAATCTTGAAAGACAATAAGAGATTTGGGTCTTAATTACCAAAAAATACATGCATGCCTAATGATTGCATATTATTCTGGAAGGGCAATGAGAAAACTGAGAGCAACTCTCTATGTGGGTCTTCTAGATGGAAGAGTGTTGGTGGTGCCTCAATGAATGGAAGCTATAGAATTTCTGCAAAGGTTTTAAGATACTTTCCCTTAAAATCTAGGCTTCAGAGGATATTCATGTGTCCTGAAACAACCGTTGCTATGAGATGGCATGCTAATAAACGACCGAACAATGAAAATTTAAGGCATCCTGCTAATGGGAAAGTGTAGAAGGATTTTGATAATTTGTACCCAGACTTCTCCATAGATCCTCGTAATGTTAGGTTGGGTCTTTCAAGTGATGGTTTCAATCCATTTCGAACCACGAGTATTTCTCATAGCACGTGACCTGTTATGTTGATGAACTATAATTTATCTCCATGGATTTGCATGAAACCAGAGTATATTATGTTGTCAGTGATCATTCCAGGACCATCATCTCCCGGAAATGATATAGACGTGTACTTACAACCACTAATTGAATAATTGAAGGAATTATGGGAACCTGGGATAGAAACATATGATGCTGAAGCCAAAAAACATTCCTAATGCGTGCAACCTTAATGTGGACAGTTAGTAATTTTCCAACATTAGGAATGCTTTTTGAATGGAGCACTAAGAGAAAATGGGCATGCCCTACTTGTAATTATGGCACATGCTCTCATTATCTCAAACATAGTTGTAAGATGTGTTACTTGGATCATTGGAGATTTTTGCCTCTTGATTATCCATTGAGAAGAGATAAGAAGTCATTTGATGGTAAAAAGGAGTATAGATCCGTGCCTACTCCTTTGTTGGGTATAGGAGTGCTTTAAGAGCTGTGTGAATTCAACAATAATTTTGGAAAGGACAAAAAAAAAGGTCTCGAGATAATAAGGGTCCTTGGAAAAAAAGATCTATTTTTTTTGAATTGTCATATTAGGCACATAACAAATTGCGGCACAATCTTGATGTGATGCACATAGAAAGAAATACATGTGATAGTTTGGTAGGGACATTATTGGAGATAGATGGAAAGTCAAAGGATAATGTAAATTCTAGATATGACTTACAAGAAATGGAAATATGAAAAGAGCTACAACCAATAGAAGATAATAATGGAAATGTAAGTTTTGCTCAATCTTCTTTCATCATGATACCGGAACAGAAAAGGTTCTTTCGTAGCGTCTTGACCTAAAGGGTGTGCTTTGAATATATCAGATTGTGTGTATATGAAGGAGATGAATATATCAGGGTACAAGAGTCACGATGCTCATTTTATAATGCATTACTTGCTCCAGGTTGCTGTTAGAAAAGTGCTGCCCAAGAATGTTTTGACATTGATTAGGTTGTGCAATTTCTTTAGATCCATATGTAGTAATGTAAGGCAAAGAGATCTTGAAAAACTGGAGTCTGAGATTAGTGAAATGACATGTGACCTTGAAATGATTTTTTGTCCCACATTTTTTGATATAATGCTAGATTTGACTATTCATTTAGTGAATGAAATTAAGCTTGGGAGTCTAACTCATTTTTGTTGGATGTATTTCATTGAGAGGGACCTACGTAACTTTAAAGGGCTCATTCATAATCGATCTTGTCACGAAGCATCAATAGCAAAGGGTTATTTTGCTGAATAGTGCTTGGATTTTTGTTCAAGATACCTACATGATGGCGTGAAGACACGATTTAGTAGGTACCAAACCGAGGATGAGGAATGCACTCAGAATTTGTCACCTATATTCCCTAAGATAGGTCATCCAGTTGGATGTGAGAAAAAAAGAATTGCACTTTTTGATAGATTCATAGTTACTTTATGAAGCACATCAGTATGCCCTTTTTAACACGGGAGATGAAGAAGTACAAAAGTTTATAGAGTAAGATAAATTATATAACAATTATTTACATTTTAAACTTTATTTATTAGGTTATGATAATGTACATTAAAATCCATTTATAAAGGACTTGAAATAAAATTTAAAATATTCATGATTGCAGAGAACATAAGAATTTAATAAGTAATCATACTAGATCGAATGCATAGGCAAGAGTAAGGAATCATAGTCGTGAATTCAACAATTGGTTTGAAGAGAAAGTTAAAAATGTTGAAGTATCTCATCATTTAAAAGGGATAGCTAAAGGGTCTAATGCGGTGGCCAAGAGATATACTGTATATTTCATAAATGGATATCGATGTCATATAAAAAAATCGGGATGCCCCACACAAGAGTAAAAATAGTGAAGTTACTTTATCAGCAACAATAGATAGTTTTGCTAGTGCTAGGGACCATAATCCCATAGATTGAGAGGTTGTTTATTATGGAGTTGTTCAAGATATCATTGAGATTGATTACTATGTTTTCTTTAGTGTTGTGTTGTTTAGATGTGATTGGTATCAGAATGAAGTAGATAAATATAGGTTAACTCGGGTATACTTCAACAAGTTATGCAGTAAAGATGATTCTTTTGTGTTGGCATCATAAGTTTATCAAGTTTTTTATGTCATGGATCTAGTTGAGAAAGATGTTTATTATGAAAGGAATAAAGTCCCTGTTGATTTGTATAATCTAGATGAAGAGAATTGCCCTACTATAGAAGACACATTTGGGAGGGAGCCTAATGATGACATTGGTCACTCAGCTAGATTAGATGAGGGTGACTTTAGATGGTCAAGAGAAGATGTAGCCGTTGATGTTGCTAATATTCCATTTAATGCATAACATTTAGAAGATAAAATTATGGTAGTATCGAAAGAAGAGAATAAGCTCGATGATTCTGATTCAGATTGGTCTGAGGCAGATGATTAGACAAGATAGTTCTATAGTTCTTTTAAATATATGCTCATCATTGTTTTCATTTTTAATTTTTTGATTGATAAATTCCTTTTTCATACATATTTTATGTTCATTCTTATTTATATATTTTTAATCATTTTCATTTAGAATTTTATTCGAAAATGCGACACTATTTGATGCCACTGGTTCCAAAATGTAGCTTAGATGTTTTCATTTTTGCTTTCAATGCTTTTGGATACTCAACAGAAATTGTTGAGGATTTCTTGCACTATTTTAGCTGATCTTGGTGATTGGACTTGCATTGTTATTGAGAAGTCCTTCGGCAAGGATTTAGCTTCAGCTGTGCAGCTAAGTTTCCAGATAGGTGAACTATTTGACAATTACTGCATTGACTATTATTTGGGGAAGGAGTTGGTGCAAAATTTGGTACTTCTCAAAACAAACAACTTTTTAGTATGAGTTCAAATGAGGACGTTCTTTTATCTCATATTATATGAAAACTATTGTAGTTGGGGCTGCATTTTGCAAATCGATTATTTTTGCCATCTAGAATCGTGACAACATTGATAATATACAGGTATATTGCTCCCTCTGAGATACATGTGTACAATACTAATTTCTTGATGATTAATAGACTCGTGTGGCACGACGAGGGAATTAGTCTTGATGATGAAATTGCCCCGAGTTTACAGTCTGGACGAAACACGGTACCTGAAGTCACAAGTGACCCCAAGTCAACCCTTGGTCTATCATACACTGGCACTCTGAGTAATAAAAATACATACAGCGGAATTTTGTAGCAAGAATATAAATATTTGATAGAAATATACTGAATCATAATACTGAAAATAGTAAAACAAACTACAAGGCTGCGAGAAGACAACAAAGTCTAAAAATTGAGTCTAAGTCTGAAAGTCACTAGGTCTGATGAACTACGTGGACAAACCCTCAGCTAGCTCTAAATCAATTGAAAGAAATGAAATCATAACTCAGATAATAAATATTCATCCTCGGAGGATAAGGACTCACCAATTCACAAGCTGAGGTCTACGAGGAGTAACTGGCTAACGAAGCTGGGAGTATGATCCTGCAGTTGTATCATAAGTTGATACAACATAAAAGTATGCATCAGTACTTTGAATGTACTGAGTAAGTGAGAGGAACATAACACACAGAAGTAAATAATAGGAAATGCTGAACTGAGAGACATGCAATGGCCAACTAAAACAACTAAATTTAATAACTGAAATAACTGGAGTGTTCTGAAAGACCCTGTCTGATGGTCAAAACATATTCTAATCTGATCTGAACAAAACTGAATTGAGCTGAACTAAACTGACTGAATTGACTAGTGGGAGAGTCTCTAACCAACATGTAACCACGTGAGCTAGACATGGAGTCCGATGTATACACCCCACCGGTAGGACCCAATATACCTTGCCAAGGTATAAAGGCATGAACTGGGTGATCACAAAAGTATGGGGCCAATTAGGGCAATAAATATTGAATGACAACGTAGTTTTGGGAACCTGGGCGCCATGGAACCCCAGTCCACTCGGTGCTAAGTCCTACTCTTACTGGAAAACCTAAAATGAATACTAAGCTTATAGCTTGAAACTGGGGTCCAAGACTAGTCAGGAATGTATAACTGAAAGTACCCTAAGAGTCTTATCCGACTAGATTCTGAAACTGGGTTCTAGACTGGTAAGAGTTGTTCATCTAGAAGCGTCGTAACTGTCTAATAACAAACAAAAATTTGAATTGGGGCCTTGAGACTGGTCATAGCTATATGACTAAAGTGTCATGATCACCTAGTTGACCACTAAACTGGATTCCGAATTTAATTCTGATATCTGGGAGGTGATACTGCCACCTTAGGGATTTCAGAAGTCGAACTGATCAGCTGATACTTTTGACTGGCACTGAGTATTCTAGCATTCTTGCTAAACTGGGCTGGAAATACTCTAATGGAGATTTAGTACTACTGGCAACATGGGATTTCCTAACAAGTTTGCAATTTCAAGCTAAAATTTATATTCAAACACTAGAGCAGAATTGGGATTTTCTAAATCACAGAATAGGACTAAATTTTCATCTCATAATATTTTTCATTGTTGGATTCACCAACTGGGAAAAATAACTATAATTAACATAGAGCTATATTTCACATGAATTCAACGAGGTCTATCAAGGAATTTATTAACATTTGAAAGGTCTGCAGGACTAGAATTCACCTTTGGTGGGAATAATCATAAGTAAATCATTAACTAATGGAAACAACAACTAAAACAATTATAAATATCATTCCATGTGGATTCAAGGAAAATTTACATGGATTCTCTTTACATTTGAAAAACTCAGGGCCAAGATTTATAGAGTAAGCTAGAGAGATTTTGGGACCACAAGGGAAGAACTACTCCCTTGTTGAATTTCCACCTACCTGGAAAATTTTTTCCGAAGAAGGAAGCTTGAATCTGTTGCAATCGATGCGAAACCCTAGTCTTGCTATAGAGTTCTTGAGAGGAAACTACGGTCGTTTTCTAAAAGTTTATGTGGAAAATGGAGGAAAAAACTTTCAATCCCTATAATATCTCTGAAAGTTTTCCTAAAATGACGTAGTTTAGGGACTAAATAGGTAGGAGATTACAAAAATACCCCTAAGCTAAAATCTAAAATCTGGTCGACGAGGTCCCAACGGGTCACTCAACGAGTCATTGGTTGAGACCATGACTCGTTAGGTCTACTGCCTGAAGGTAACTGAAGTCACCATGACGGACCTAACGATTCATCCCTCGTGGCCAGGACTCATAACATGACCCGTGAAATGCACTGGTCATCTGGTCACCTGGGTTCATCACGGACAACCTAACGAATTGTTGGTGGTGACCACGACACGTGGTCACCATCCGTCAGGTGCACCGCCTCAAACTTCAAAAATTCTCATCCAGCTAGTAACATTTCACCCCACGACTCATGGGCACCTCCAACGAGTCACTTAGCGCCCCGTCCTATGCATGGTGATAGATTTTCCAATTTTTATTCAAATTTTCTATTTTTAAGTTCCGGGTCTAATCTTTGAGTTTCCGTGGCATTACAGATCTTCAATCAGCATTAAGGAGAAAAGTAGGATATTCAAGCACACAGAGTTCCTTAAATGTCTATATCAGGTTTATATGAACTTTCTTGTTGCTTAAATTGATTTTCTTTAATTTGGTGAATCAGTAGGTTACATTCACGTGCTTATCATTTCGTTTCTTGAGTGTTTAGGAACATATTCAATAGGAATTTTTTACTACATGATGATGTTCCCCAGTAAAATGGCACTGCCTTTAATGCCTTTACAGTTTTACTCTTAAATTTTTCAAAGTAAGATTGTCTGATAGAAATCTGGTTTATAGTATTTGCACTCACCTACTCATGGAAACAGCAGTTGCATACATGGTTGACAATAATAAGAATTTGATTATCCAATAAATTTGTTATCCTTTGTCCTATCAACTTTGGTTACTCTCATTTATGTTTAACAAAGATAAACACACATGCTCAGAGTTTTTCTTTTTCTTGATCACAGTCATACAGAGTTATTTAACAATGGCTTTAATTGTTCACATTTTTTCACTCTTTAGGTTCCAAATTGAGTTTGAATCCAAACAAGTCTCTGCAAGTAAGGCCTTTTCCCAAGCTATTGAGGTTGGCGCAGAGTGCTTGTCTAAGCTATTGATTAGAAACAGAGTCTGCCTTCTTAACATCCTTACTCCCTAGTAAATATTATGCTGATGTATATCATAAACATTTAAGGTTATTAATCCAAGAGGGCCTCAACAAGTATACTAGAGTAGTTGTCAATAGTCTATGAGTTCAGGTTAGAGAGTAGAATGGCCTGCTGGAGGCAGAAAGAAAAAAGAAATTACTAGAAAGAAGGAATATCCAAATTCTAATTGAACTTGCTATTCCTCTATTTCTACTCCTTTTTTCTTAAAACAGCGGCTTCTGCTCCCCTAACTTGAAGGATCAAATATAACCTTAGCAGATGTTCCTAAAACGCCTATAAATTTTTCTTCTCTGTACTTCAGTAAGCTGCATTTTGAAACTTTTTGTAATAATTAACCTTATCCTTTCATTCATTTTATAGGATTATACATGACAATATTCTGAGCTATCTATTGCATGTGCATCATTCAAGAGAACTACAGTTTCACTAGTAAAATACCTGAACAATCATGAATCAAGAAGGGTGTTCAAGAAAAAGCTAGAAAGTTAAGAACTTAAGCTATGTCTCAACTGGATCACTTGCATCTTCACGAAACAAAAATGTATTGAAGCACAAGAACAAGCAGAACTCAGACTACATTCAACCTAGTCAAGTTATAAAGTATAAGGAAAAGGTTTACAGGCACAAGCAGAATTCAAAGTACATTCCAGTTGGATCTCAAGTACTGGAACAAGTGCAGCAGGTGTCTCTGGATTCTTTCTTTCCTGCAGCACTAACAGTACATGAACAAGTGCAACATGTGTTGCTAGATTCCACCATCCCGCATCACAAGCAGTACATGAACAAGTGCAACTAGAGCCACAACTTCCCACCATTGGTGCATCGCAAGAAGTTCATGAACAGATGCAGTAACATTGACAAGATTCTACCAATCTTGAAGCAACTAACCAATCAGAAGAACAAGGCAAGATAATATAGATTTTAGTTCATAGTATTTTTGAATTATCTGCATAACTATAATATCTTTGTTCATATTATTGTATGCCCTTCCACTAACAAAAGAAAAAGAGGCGGTACACAAATGAAAGCTGTGCATGGACGGAGTGAGCGCAGACTGATCATGCTAAATGAATTAAACCATCCCCATTTGTCAAACTAAAGAAGTGGTAACAGAGTTCGACATCTTCCTTGGAACATTTGGCAAGGAATGGAACATTTTGTCCTTTTAATGTATTTAATTGGATGAAGTGGAAGACACGTGATGATATGTGGAGCTATATCCTGGTTTGAAGTTCTCAATGATCTAGCTATTAGTCGAAAATATTTCACATTTTCAGGCTAACCAAATTGCACCAAATTGAAGGAGAAATATGATATTCGTAATGCTGGGAAAGAGTGGGCTATGACAGCAATTCAAGGTGCTTAGAGAGGGTATAAAAACTAGGTTTAAGAGAAACCACTTATATGCCTACACCACTGATGAAATTTGAATGGAGAAAGGCCTCAAACTATTTCAGAATCTGCATTTAAGGAGTATCCTTAAATATTGAAACTCCAAAGATGATAAGATATGATATAAATTATTGGCACCTATGCTATTTTTCAAGATTATGATTGTAAGACTTCCATGCTATTTTCTGAAATCATGATCTGAACATAACTGCATATCATAACTGATTCGAATAACCCAAAGTTGAAAACTTATAATCATAAATAAAACTGAATATTAGGTCAAACCTGCTTGAAATATATGTGTGTGTGTGTGTGTGTGTGTGTTGTGATAAACATGCATAACTGAAATCATGAGGAACAATGGGAGACTCGTCATAAAACTGATATTACCACAAAAACATCTTTTAATTGATATGAAGCTAACTCGACAACCTCTATCTAGGAGATACACATAACTCTGAGAGTCCTATGAATCTCATCAATGAGCTTCTACAAGTTCTTTGCAGGGTTGGATCCCATAAAGACTGGAGGGCCCATATGTAAGAAATCCCGAACTCTGGAATCGGTTGTCTCCTCTTGAGGAGTTATACCCGGAGAAGCTACCTCTTGTTTTTGTGCCTATGTATCCACTAACTAGGTAAGCAACTGAATCGCCCCCTTAATATCCTAATCATAAGTACTGGGTGGTGGAACAGGTGCATAGGGGCTTTTGGAAGCCCTTTTGATAGCGGTAACTGTGGGCTTAGAGGTGTATGGCTAGATGAACTCTCCTCAACCCCGATCTCGACCTCCACTATAGGTGGTGATTCACTATGTTCTACCTCTACGAAAATAGTAGTTCAACCCTTTGGTCGGCTCTAGTCTTACTTCCTGATGACATATTATGTGTGAGAGATGAAGCAAAGCATAAGTTAGATCAATTTCTTAGAATATGTCTCTATAGCAAGATCTAGAACGCCAAAGAAAATGTGATATTTTTTAAATATTCAAGAAGTCCCTTAATTATAAATGTGGCACACAACACATCCATAAGTAAGGGTCTACTAGGCACATTGAACCCTTATCATTGACATTTCTTGTTCAATCATATTATTGCATAGACTCCATACGCAAAGTGAGTTTAGATATGTTGTTAGTCATCTCTATTGAGGCTTCATATATCATGTATGGATAACTATTTCGCATTTATAATTTTAGAAGTTTATGAAAAGAAAGTGTTTTAACGAAAAGCCAACTTAATGAGCTTAAGGGTCGGTTTGAAAAGCTATCTGGTAATTGAAATTGGTGTAATAAATAGTGTAGTAATTACATAGCCTAGTAATTACATAGTATAGCAATTACGATGACCTGTTTCTATGTCATAATGTAAATATATTGTAATTACAAGTGTATTGTTTGATCGCACAAGTATAATTACATAGTTAAATTAATTTTTTTAAATAAAAATTAATATTTGAAAAATATATGTCTTTATAAATGATATTAAATTAGGTATTTAACATAGGTATTGTTTCTGAAAAATATATTAATTAATAAATATATATTCTTAAATAATATTATAAAAATAATTGATTTGTATTTTCAATTAATAATATTAATTTGATTAATTATAAAACCTAAAGTCATATTTTTAAGAACATTATGGAATGCATGTTTAAAAAAATATTAATATTATAATGTAATGCATAAAAATTTTCAAATATTTGAGAAAAAAATAATCTATTAATTCTAATTAAAAAAAATCAATGGCATGCAATATGAAATTATACGTCAATTACTAAAGAAAATAAATTAGAACAAAAAATATATCATAAATTCAAAATTAATTTTAAAAAAATCTACATAATACTCTTATGTCAAATTTTAACATAACTAAAAATAAGTTCCAATATAACTCAAGTAAATATAATTAAAAAAAAACATAAGTCTTATAACATCATTTAACAATGAAATTCTACTTTAATTCAAAAATTAGAATAATAATGCTTTTTATGTTAAATGAAGAAAATAAAAAAATAATAATAAAAAATATGAACAATTACATGAAATCAGAATAAGTAAAGCCTAGAAAATCAGAAGAAAGGAAAAGAAAGATAAATAATAAAAAATATTTTTAAAATAAAAATTAAAATAATGAAAAAATTAAAATGATAGAAATAAATAAAAATTAAATTAAAATAAAAATGTAAAAAAATTAAAAGATAACCTTGTAAAGGCATTATGTAATTAAATTCTCATCTCTTTTTTGAGAATTGTGGAGTGTAATTACTCTCTCTCAATTTCTTATTAATTATATAATTATTTAATCAAATAAATAGATCAAACTATGTAATTAAACTCAAATTTAATTATTAGATGATTTTTCATATTGGACCTAAACGAGGAAGAGTCGGAAAGAGAAGTGATGATCAAATAAAAGAATACATTTTAGGCTAATTTTTTATTATATCAATGAACGACTGATTCTGATTCCACATTAGTGTTTTATTGCAATGAACTAAGAGAGTAGTTAACGCTTTCTGGCATTGTATGCTCTGTGGCATTTGCCATATCATTAGCTTCTCACTTCTGTTCCTAGGTCTTTTCCATTTACCTATTTTCTTTCTCTGCACGCAAGCTTTTATCAACTTTTCCAAAGTTTTAGTTCTTTTTTTCTTTTTGGGAGGATATAATTCAATTGTTCCATAGTGCTCGACGTTCACAGTAACTAAGTGTGCTCTACGAGTATGATTTTCCCTGATTAATGAATTAAAGGGAAGGGTTAAAGAATCTATCATATTATTCTATAAGTGGGAAGATTTTAAATGAAAAGTTGAATTATAAAAATAACCCTATAAAGTTGAGTCACAATAATACCCTTAAAAATATTATTCTTTTATAAACTTTAAAAATTAAATTATTCATTTATACAAAAACGCTCCATAATAAATTGCTAATAATCACTATAATAAATTAATAATGCAGTTACATCTCTACTACTTCTTGTTGTTTTCGTGTTCGTCTAAGTTTTGATTTTTTATATGTTTCTTTCATTTGCACACTATTATATACATTTCTAAAATTTCATATTCATCCATATTTATTTATTAACATAGAGCAGTAATATTTTCTTACTGTTAATGAACTAGAAATATTTGAACAGTCATATTTAAAGTTAAATAACCTGAACGTTAGAAAAAATGGAGAGACAGACAGTAGTGTTAATAGTCAGTAAAATCATTTATATATGAAATTTAAATGAGATTAGGTAGAGATTCATGTTGAGTACAAAATAAAGATGATCAGTATATTATTAAAATATAGTAGCATTCCCACCTTTACGTTGTTAGAATTTAAAAGGGTGCATATTTCAATGCATTAAATCCCTTAAATATATGTATATTATTTTCAATGATAAATATGTAAAAAGAAGTTAAAGAGGCACTAATCATGAAAGTATTCTATAAAGCCAATAAAGAATTTTCATTTCCCTCTAAGTCTCCCTCTCCATTTTTATGGGCTCCAAAGCTTCCTCCAGGTTTTCAAATACTAATACATTGCTCTCAAGTTGTTCGTTCTCAACGTCAAAGTTAAGGCCATTGAAACACGCTATGGATCTTATTGAATTTGTTTTTTTAATAATATTATTTATGTGATTTGTGTTTACGCATAAAGCGCGTAATGAGAGATTGTTGTTATTATTGAGGATAAGTCATATATATAGTCATTTTAAGTTATTACAATTTAGAGTTTCTTTTCTTCTTCCACTCTTAAAATTATTGTCAATAGCGTTCTCTCATGGGTGGTGCTTATCGATTGGTTTACTCCGAATTCAATATTGTCAATTCGATTTATCAATTATCAATTATAAAAATATTAAATCAATAATGAATTATCATCATTTTTATCATTGAGGTGTGAGGCAATGAGAATTTGAAAGATCCTATTAATTCATATATTATTACATGTGTTTTGTAGTTTTTATCTAGTTTGGAGTTCCCCTGCTCTCGTCAAGGTCAAGAATAAGTGCATATTTTTGTATTGTATCTTAGTAACTATTTTGTTGTCAATTCATTTGGATTATAAAATTTAAAAGTATGTGTTTTATTCGCAAGCTTTGCAGAAATATATATATATTTCTTCTTCAGATATTTACTAATTTCATTAAAGACGTTTGCATGCAGGTATTAATTTTAAATCAATACTTCATCGGCGTTCATAATATTTGAAATGATATTATTTTAATTAGCTTAAAATATTTCTTGTTTGATGACAAATGCATCGTCCTACTATTATGGATTTTGTTTGATAAATAAAATGCAAACGAAAAAAGTTAATATAATTAATTTTAGCATTTTCAATATTATAACTCAAATGTTTAGATATATAAAATTTTTATAATAATAATAATTAAGGGCAAACATGCAACGCACGCTCCCAGAGACTAGTGTTTTAAAATTATGAAAAATTGAATAAAAATATTTTTTATTAATAGTTTGGTCCAAAAAATCTCTGTTGTCAATATTTTGATCTAAAAATCACTATTTAAATAAAAATTAATGATGAGGTTACTATAGTTTATGCATATGACCTATATTATCAGTTTAAAAAAATGCATGGTGTTATTTTATTTTAATTAATAAAATGAGATTAAAAAAAAAGATTACTTCTCATTTTTTTATAAAAAGATTTAAAATTTTGATCCAAAAGTAATAATAAGATTATTTTTAGATCAAACTATTAAGAATAGAAGCTCTTTTAAACCAAACTATTAATAACATGAGTAGAAACGAACCCAGGATTTGAACATGATGAAGGCACCACTAGTGGGATGCATGTTAGTAGAAGAAATGTCATGTGACACCAACACTCCAGTAAAAAAATTAATGAATGCACATGCACTCCTATCAATACATATAATTCCGTCTCTGATATGAGCATTTTTTAATTAAATTATAAATAATATATTTTTTATTTTATACAGTTTAAAAGCATTTTAGACTCTTTTAATTAATTACTCTGCTGAAGTTGACATTATTGTCCATTAACATTTACCACGTGTGGTCTGTCTCTTTCTCTCTCCGCTTAACTTTTTTCGTAACAATTAAGTAATCCTCTTTGTATTAATGTGGGGGTAGCTGCGTGTATTGCCTTGATGTTTTTTAGTCACGCCTCAAAATTCTAGGCTTTGTAATTAGGGGTGAATATTCAATTTTTCAGTTCAGTTTTTTTAAATTTTGGTTTGGCTTTTTTGGTTTTTGATTTTTCATGTAGTGTACTGAACATCGAATCAAACTAATTCGGTTCGGTTCGATTTTTTTTAAATTCAGTTCGGTTCGATTTAGTTTTCTAGTTCGGTTTTTTCGATTATGGGCCTAGTTAATGGACTATTTTTTAACTTACAAAATGAGCTACTTTTTTAATTAAAAATGAGTTGTTTTATCTTTTTAAATTCAAAATAAATTATTTTAAGTTTGAATTCTAAAGTTTAATTCAACTAAGCTTAATTTTAACTTTTTAAATAAAGAAAATAGCGGGATCAATTGATTTACATTTAGTAGTACATACATAACATTTGAATTTTTGATAATAAATTTTTTCATATGCTTAATATCCTTATAACAAAACCAATAAAAAGTTAAGGGTCTTTTAAGATTTCAATAATCTATGATCCCTAATTTCTTGTTAATAAATATTATATATTTCATTTTTCTTTCAAAGCATATTAATAATAGTAAGAATTTTCTTAACATGCTAAAACTATTATAAAACTTGTTATTTGTAAAAAAAACTTAAGCAATTGTATCAATTATATAAGTAATTCTCTAAATGGGCTTTGAGATTTGGGTTGGGTGTAGTATTTTTATTTTTTTGAAATTAAGTCATAATTTTTTTTTTAAATATGTAAAATTTTGATTAAACCGAAAAATCAAAATTTTAAAACCGAAAATCGAACCAAAAAATTAAAATTTAAAAAAAAAATTCAAAATCAAACCGAAAAACCAAAAAATCAAAATCAAAAAATCAAATTAATTTGATTTAATTTAATTTTTCGATTTTTCAATTTTTATGCCCAAAACACAATTTGTAACCGACACTCAACAACCCCTTAAAATTTCTAGCTAAGGGAGTACCACTACTAACCATGGCAAATGCTTTCTCATTGTTAAATTTAGTACTTCTTTTATTCTCTTTCGCTTTAAATTCCAATGAGCTTTAGACTTTTCTCTTTTTGAATAATTCACATATAAAAGAAAAGAAATTTCTCTTGATCAGAACGTGGTCACGTGAAACAATATAATAAAAATTTTGTATTTCTAACCATCGATCACTATCACTGGAAGAATATTCTTAATGGAAAATCCACAATATCTTTTAGGCGATGTGTCATGTGTTTCACCGATCGTTATGTAAATTGGCCCTTAGAGCCTAATCTGGTCCCATAAATTAATTTATGGGGTGAAAATTGCTCAACATCATATGAAAACAATAATAATCTATTCTCTCAACAAATATTACTATAAGAAAATGTAAATTATTTGGGAATTTCTTCTGCTGAAATTTCTTATGAATTTTCATGCGAAAATTTGAAATTTCTGGATTCTAATATATTTTACGGACAAAAATTATTCTCTTAAAAAATGCGCAGGTAAATTTGGTGTCATATTGCGTGAAAATATTACCTTGGAAATTATGAAAGACAAATAGTGCAAGTGTTGTTTTCATAAGTAAATTCATAAACGAATAAAATATATTCATTTATTAATTCGCAGAAAATTCCTTAGGTAAATCTATTTGAGGATTTTTTTAATTTGGGAAATTATTACATGGAAATTTTGATTTTGGGGATTTAGCATTTTGGAAGAAATAATTTTCTAACTTTTTTTTTAATGCTATAACATCTCCCTTTAACCTAGGTCTGAACAATTGAGCATATATAACATAATATGAGAACATAATATTGGGTAAATAAAAATCAATTTGGATGTCATATCATGTTAAAAAAGTTGACTTCAATCCATTCAATTTTAGAATTGTACCAAATTAAACTATATAAAGAGGTCACCTTAGTTAATTCCATCAATCAATTATATGCATCTCTTAAATACCATTGAAGCTTGTTTGCAAGATGTGCGAATGGTTACGCAAGCAAAGCTGATACTCTCTCCGTTTTAAAATAAGTAGTGCTTTCAGTTTGAGCATATCTCTTAAGAAAACTCTTCATTCCTAGACAGAAAAATGTAATTTTACCCACTTGCCCCTAATAAATATTTTGAAAAAGATGTAACTCTTTAATATTTTCTTGATTATATAAAACTCTCTCCACTTAAATAAGGGCAAAATTGGAAGAACATCATTAATGTCTTCTTGATTATGTAAAACACCACTTATTTTAAAACAAAACTAAAAGATCAAAACACCACTTATTTTGAAACGAAAGGAGTAATTTCTTACTTTTCTGTTTGCCTATTTATTTTTCAGAAGTGACAACATGAACTTTTGTTTGGGGCAGTGGCCAATAAAAAAGATATTGAGACGACTTCAACAGTTTTAGGTTATTAGTTTATTATCATCTATAAGTTTAGACATTATTTCTGACCAATATTTGACTTGTTAGTATAGAGCAGATATGTTACAATGACAAAGTACATAAGAGAGATGTTGATGAAGTTGTTGAAATATTTTTGCGGACTTTACGGGTTTCTCTTTGTAAGCTTGCTATTATCGAATTGCTTTTACCGAGAGAATCATAAGCTGTGCTTCTCATATCTAAATAGTTTCAACGGACAAGTCCAATACAATACACAACAATCAATATCCGTGAAAAATCTCTTCCCCCCACCCACCCCTCCTCGCAATGTTTTAAAAAAAAAAAACAGTTGGTGGGGTTAGTGTTTCATTTATATACAGACTTCTTTTCCTAAAGGTTTATAATGTAATAATTTAATTATCTACATCTTTTATGCCTTATATAGGAACTTGGATTTTCCTTTCACAGCAAGAGACAATCAATATAGGTGTACTCATGACCATGATCTTCGCGAAGTTCTTCAGCTAGGATTGGACTTCAAAACAAACATTTTTTGTTTTCATTTCTTTTTTCTTTAAAAGAATCTTTTATGAGAAAATCATGCATATGATTCTATACATACATATAGTCATACATGACAGTTGGGAAGAAATATTAGGTGTGAAACAAAATCTCCTATTTAATAAAAATATTTTGAATTATATATATAAGGTAGGAATACTCTTAAAGGTCGTTTAGTTGGTAAATAAGTTATTCCGGGATAACTGACACGACCCAAATGGACGAGTCATGCGGGCACCTATATCGACTATAGCTTGCTAGGAGAACCCCTTTTTTAATAACGGAATAAAATATCTACTATAATCATGAATTTATATAAATTATGATGTCTTAGAAGTATCAATAAAATATTTTCCAAAAATCTTTACTCTCCCAAGATCTAGCCTAGACAGATACAAGAGCTCTAACAGAATATTGACAAATAAAATGACACAGCTTCGTCTGCGGAGAAAATGCAAAAGCTGATGCTGAGTACTCCACGCCATTCATCAAACTCCAAACCTGCCACAACCTACACCCAAAAAAGGTGAAGCAAGGTAGTATCAATATACCACATGCATCGGTAGGTATCATCAGCCAACTAAGATTAGTTCATGCTAAAAAGTATATAATTAGCATGCAATCGATTACTCAATTTTAACAACTTCAACTCATATTTATAACCTAACAAGTTCATTAATTCTTATAACTCAACAATATTCATATACATATCCTTCAACCCTAGTCAACGATCACAATTTCTATTTTGTTTCTCTCATCTCGTTGGAGCGGACACTTTGATCGCTACAGCGGTCTCGCTACAGCGGTCTCGCGACAGCGACAATTCGCCAGTTGCAATGGCGCCCTATTTAGACAGTAGCCCTATTTCATTGATTCTATCCTCTTTCAACCCACTATTTAAACCTTATCAACGCGCCTATCTCATTTATACTTCCATTATTACTAAGTTCGTTCCCCTTATTTAATGACCTATTTATTGACTCGCATGATTAACTAACCCTTTTTAATTTTGTTCCTACTCTTTTATCCGCACCTTGATAATAAAGTTAAATGGGCGATCTCCCAGTAATTCCCTACCATCGTTAATTCGTCATTGTTATACCCCGTAAGATTTCCGACACCTAGATGCCCTATTCGCACGGTGGTTAGGCATATTTGAAAGCCATACGTGCTAGAGAAAGGCTCGGTAAAGGATCGGACAGATAACCTGTCGAACCATCGCTGAAGGAGCCGAGGCAGAGCCCCTCCGCGATGGCAACGTGTCACGGAGGTGGAGCCTCCGCGTTGGCTCTGTGACACGTTGGCCCTGTCCAGGCTCAAGTATATAAAGCCCCACTTCGGTTTTAATTCATTTAAAACTTATAAAATTTCTAGAAAACGCAGAGGAACAAAGGAGAACGAAGAGGAGAAATATATTTTCATCCGATTACACTGCTAAACGTAGTCTAAACTCAAATTAACCTCAGATACCGAGGTATTTAGCAGCAGAGAGCATTCCTACGAATTTAGTTTCGCGAAATACGGCCGACGAATCGTCGGGCTACTGGACTAAGGTAAGTGGAATTGCTCCAAACTAGTGTCTATGTGTTCCTAGCTGAAGTGAATACTTCTCCCTTCTGGACTTCTGAAAAATAGCGAGTTTTTGACCGTCTTTTGATAAGCCTAAGTTTAGGCTATAATTATATCGAAAGTGATGTCGTCCTTCAGAATAAAGTTGTATTTAGTACTGATTGACATATATATGAATGCAGTTGGGAGGAATAGCTGAAATACTGACCAAGCTACGCCGGTTAGTCGGGAAATTAGAAGTGAAGGTATGTAAAGCTAGTTTCCTCGGCAAGTGAGTAGTCTCGGTATAGTAAAGTAGTTTAAAGGCCAGTAGAGTGTTCAAAAGTCGTGTGTTATGTTTATTACGAATGTTGGTACGATATTAGAAGCATCACGTTATGTATAGCGTGAAACTTGCTAGCACGATATGAATTCTAATACAAGTGTTAGGAACTGTACAACATGCCCAGTATGTGATTTAGTAAAGAATGTTAGGACATTATCGTACTCAGCTGAACCCTAGTAAGGCAATGTAAATACCTGTAAGGTATCTCAAAAGTAGAATGATAGGATAAAATGAAGTTTAGAAAGCATGTTAGAAATAGTAAATCATGTTACTATAGACACTTAGTTATACAACATGGTTTCCAGTAGAAAAACTATATCCTGTTCAACATTAGACTCAGTCCAGTATGGCAGAAGATTATATTTATACATATATACTATTATCAATCTCAGCATGTATTAAATACATACATATCACTATCGCTAGTCAGCATATAGTATGTACAAATACATTATTACCATTAGCTTAAGTATGTGGTATATGCAGATAGTATTACTAGTTGAGACCACTGTATTGTCTTGGGGTTGGATTACCTAGCATCCATGACCGCCCCAGGGTTAATAGTTGTATCGACTCGTCCGCCAGAGGACGAGGATACGTCGCTCTACGGAGTGGTATGCCGTCCCACAGGGGACGAAGATGGGATGCCAGTTTCCCCATATTGTGCCTTGGTCGGCCCTTATACACCCCCGTCGAGCGGATACACCCGGGGTGTTGATTCAGGAGTCCTCCAGACTCAGGTACAGTTATAGTCAGGGGCTCAGCGAGCCCAAGTGCATACCCAGGGGACCGGCAGGATGCTTATAGTTATTATAGGAGATGGGACGACCGGGGTAGGGGTATAGATTGCGTGTTGGTTGTACCTCCCGGCTTATGGGGGCCGGGTAAGGTTTGTGTATGCTATGTTGTGTTATGTTATGTTATGCCATGTTACACTAGATACGAGTAGATCGACAGTAGAACGATACATCCCCAGGTATGACTCCTACTCCTTCCAGTATAGTTAAGAGTAGGCATAGTTTTATATTTTCAGTCAGTTAGTCTATTCTTTCCTATTTCAGTTCCATCAGTTGTGTTGTTGTTTTCAGATATTTCTTTCAGTTATTGTTTTACATACTCAGTACCAGTGGTACTGACGCCCAGTGGGGCGCTGCATTACTTGCCTATAGGTACTCATAGACGAGGGGTCGATACCTCGTGATTCCAGTCAGCTCGCAGAGTCATCAGCTCCAGTTATCCGGAGCTAGATAGCTAGAGGTTTATCCCTTTTCTTTTGTTGTACAGCATGGGTAGGCCGGGGCCCTGTCCCGACCATCTTATTAGTATTCTTAGAGGCTTGCAGTCTGTATATAATTCCCTGTGGTCAGATGAGCCGGTCGTGTGAGGCCGTGCAGTTGTATAGCTGTTAGTATTTTTGTTTCTTTTATGTTGGCCGTGTGGGGCCTTAGCTTGACAGTAGTGGTGACCTCGCCGGTCACGTAGCTTTCCAATATTTCATTGTTGAGTTACAGATAACTAGATAGCATGGTGGCCTTGTCGGCCCGCATAGACTCCCCTATATTGATATGTTTCTGGTTAGCTGTTAGTACAGGCAGGTGGCTATAGGCCTAGTCAGCTGGAGGCTGTACTTACAGCCGTCATATAGCCCGTTGTTTCCCTGAATCTGAGTTAGAGCCAGCCAGGCACCAGATGTGCTCAGGCTCAGTAGTCTAGCAGTTCAGGTCCTAGTAGGGCACCAGGTGCCAGTCATACCCCCCAAGGCGGGGTGTGACAAACTTGGTATCAGAGCAGGTCGTATCCCAGGGAGTCTGCAAGCCGTGCTAAGTAGAGTCCTACCTATGGATGTGTTGTGCACCACATACTATGGGTAGGGGGCTGCAAGGCATGATAGAATGGTTGTCTTTTATTCTTATTCAGTCATGCTGTAGAGCGGTACAACATAGGGTTGAGTCCCTAAAGCTTACTGTATTTTTTTGGTTACAGATAATGTCAGACCAGCGACATCCTATCACAGGCCGGAGCTTAGATATTGCAGCAGGGGAAGGCACCAGCAGGATGCCTCACCCTCGTTTAGAAACAGCCCGATCAGAGGGCACTATAGAGGCATCGTCCCAGCCTTTTCAGCAGTCTCTACCACATCATGAGCCACTTGGGGCGACACTACCTCCAGCAGTCCCTATACCGATACCTTCCGACTAGGAGGTCAGGAGTGCGGTAGTCATGTTAGCACAGATGATGGCTGCTCAGCGTCAGCCGATGCCATCTACAGTTGTGGAGTCGTCAGGAGGGCCCGGTAGTTCGAGGGTCCGAGAGTTCTTGGCTCTGAATCCCCCACAGTTTACAGGTACGGACCGGACAGAGGACCCTCAGGATTTTCTGGATCAAATGCAGAGAATTTTCAGGGTTATGCATGTCACGACTACAGAATTAGTTGAGTTGGCAGCTTTCCGGTTACGGGACATCGCCGTATTGTGGTATGAAAGCTGGGAAAGGTCCCGAGGGAGAGATGTTTCCCCTCCGACCTGGTCCAGCTTCTCAGGAGCTTTTCTGGATCACTATTTGCCGCGGGAGATTCGACAGGCCCGGGTAGACCAGTTCCTACATCTAGAGCAGGGGGCCCTGAGTGTTCGGGAATATTCCTTGCGGTTTGATTCTTTGGCTCGGTACGCACCGGCCTTTGTTGATACCATGGCATCAAGAGTACACCGCTTTATCATGGGGTTGAATCCAGAATATGTTGAGACTTGTATTACGGCCACACTGCGAGAGGACATGGATATTGCCCGAGTTCAGGCATTTGCCCAGAATATTGAGGGCATCAGGCAGCGGCATCGGGAGATCAGGAGGACCAATCAGGAACAGCGCTGCCGGGACAGGCCGGTTGAGTTACAGAGGGAGGCTCGGGGAGGAGCTAGGCCACGATTATTAGATAGGCCACCCAGGCCCCCACCTCCACCACAGCTGCAGAGGGGTAGATTTAGCCGCAGGGGGCAGTCAGAGACCGGCAGAGGCTCGCAGATGGCAGATTCACCATTACAGAGGAGGGCGGAGCAGAGTAGGTATACCCTACCACTTTGCCCTATATGCAGCCGACGTCATCCTGGAGCATGCAGGTATGGCTCCACCGGGTGTTATATTTGTGGCCAAGAAGGCCATTTGATGAAAGATTGCCCAGCCAGAGGTCAAGAGGATCGGGATAGACAGGACAGGGCATCCGCAGGGTCTCTAGCTACAGCATCCTCGGCAGGGCGCGGGCCCTCAGTTTCAGTAGGCAGGGGTCGGGGCAGATCAGAGGCCTCCAGTGCAGGTGCGGGTCCAAGCAGCACATATGCTTTACCAGGGAGGCAAGATTCAGAAGCGTCACCTGATGTTGTGACAGGTATGCTAACTATCTGCTCACACCCTGCTTATGTATTGATTGATCCAGGGTCTACTTTGTCCTACATTACTCCATTTGTTGCACGAAAGTTCAATATTGCAACAGAATTATTGCAGCAGCCCTTTTTAGTATCCACGCCCGTCGGTGACTCTATTGTAGCTAGCAGAATTTACCAAGGGTGTACAATAGAGGTTGCTGACCGTCAGACCACAGTAGATCTGGTCGAGTTAGAAATGATAGACTTCGATGCCATAATAGGTATGGATTGGTTAGTACCGTGCTTTGCCAATGTTGAATGTTGGACCAAGACGGTCCGATTCCACTTCCCAGGAGAAGAAGTGCGGGAATGGAAGGGCAGCACCGCTACGCCAAAAGGTAGGTTTATTTCCTACCTTTAGGCGAGGAAGTTGATATCTAAGGGATGTATTTACCATCTGGTCAGAGTTCAGGATATCCGAGCAGAATCTCCGACACTCCAGTCCGTTCCGGTGGTGAACGAGTTCCCTGATGTGTTTGCCGATGAGTTACCTGGTATTCCCCTAGAACGGGAAATAGATTTTGCTATTAACTTGTTACCAGGCACTCAACCGATATCAATTCCTCCCTATCGTATGGCTCCTGCAGAACTCAGAGAATTAAAGGAGCAGCTGAAAGACTTGTTGGACAAAGGTTTTATTAGACCGAGTACTTCACCATGGGGTGCGCCAGTTCTGTTTGTAAGAAAGAAAGATGGCTCACTCCGTATGTGCATAGATTACCGGCAATTGAACAAAGTTACAGTGAAGAACAAGTACCCGCTTCCCCGAATTGATGACTTATTTGATTAGTTGCAGGGAGCCAGATACTTTTCTAAGATTGACTTGCGGTCCGGATATCACCAGGTTCGAGTACGTGAAAAAGATATTCCTAAGACAGCGTTCAGGACCCGATATGGACATTTTGAATTTCTAGTCATGTCCTTCGGGTTAACGAATGCCCCGACAATCTTCATGGACCTGATGAACAGTATTTTCAGACCCTTCCTGGACTTGTTCGTAATAGTATTTATTGATGACATTCTGGTGTATTCTCGCTCTGAAGAAGATCACCGGACTCATTTGCGGACAGTGCTCCAGATCCTCAGGGACCGCCAGTTATATGCTAAATTTTCTAAGTGTGAATTCTGGCTTAATTCAGTAGCCTTTTTAGGGCATATTGTGTCGGATGCTGGTATACAAGTTGACAAGCAAAAAATAGAAGCAGTTAAATCATGGCCTAGGCCTACCACTCCGACTGAAGTCCGTAGCTTTCTGGGATTAGCAGAATATTACAGGAGGTTCATTGAAGGGTTCTCGACTATTGCGGCACCTCTGACTAAACTAACACAGAAAACAGCAAAGTTTCAGTGGACAGAGGCATGCGAGCAGAGCTTCCAGGAACTGAAAGACAGATTAACCTCCGCCCCAGTGTTAGCATTGCCGGAAGGTACAAAAGGTTATTTGGTGTATTGCGATGCATCAGGCGTCGGGTTAGGTTGTGTGTTGATGCAGCATGGTAAAGTGATTGCATATGCTTCCAGACAGCTAAAGAAACACGAAAAGAAAAACCCTACCCACGACCTGGAATTAGCTGCAGTGATCCACGCCTTGAAGATGTGGAGGCATTACCTGTACGGCGTCCATGTTGATATTTTCACAGATCACAAGAGCCTACAGTACATCTTCACTCAGAGGGAGTTGAATCTGCGGCAACGTCGCTGGTTGGAGCTGTTGAAGGATTATGATGTGAATATTCTATACCACCCAGGAAAAGCCAATGTTGTAGCAGATGCTCTCAGTCGTAAGTCCATTGGGAGTTTGGCACATTTACAGCCCGAGCAGCGGGAATTGGTCAGGGAGATACATCAGTTAGCTAGCCTAGCCATTCGTGTAGCAGAAACAGAGGACGGTAGTGCAGTAATACAGAACACCGCCGTGTCATCATTAGTAGTGGAAGTGAAAGAATGGCAATATGAGGATCCTGACCTGATCCAGCTCAAAGACAGAATCCAGCAGGGTAAAGCGCCAGATTTTCAGGTAACTGAGGGAGAAGTGCTGTTATGTAAAGGACGCCTATGTGTTCCAGACGTTTCAGGGCTCCGCCAGCAGATTATGAATGAGGTACATTACGCCCGTTATTCTCTTCACCCCGGTGCGACAAAAATGTACCATGATATCAAGGAAAACTACTGGTGGCCAGGTATGAAAAGAGAAATTGCTGAATTTGTAGCCCAGTGTCCTAACTGCCAACAGGTGAAAGCAGAACATCAGAAACCAGGCGGTTTGACTCAGGATATAGCTGTACCTCTCTGGAAATGGTGAGCAGTGAATATGGATTTTATAGCAGGATTACCCCGTACTAAACACAGACATGACTCTATATGGGAGATAGTTGACAGATTGACAAAATCAGCTCATTTCCTACCAGTAAGAACTACCTTCTCGGCTGAAGATTATGCGGAGTTGTATATCCGAGAAATAGTCAGGTTACATGGGGTACCAGTATCCATTATTTCAGACAGAGGAGCACAGTTTACGGCTAGATTTTGGCGGTCGTTTCAGAGAGGTCTGGGAATGCAGATTAATCTGAGCACAGCATTCCACCCTCAGACAGATGGACAGGCTGAGCTCACTATTCAAACGCTCGAAGATATGTTGCGGGCGTGTGTGCTAGATTTCGGTGGTAGATGGGATGAACATTTGCCGTTAATTGAATTTCCTTATAATAACAGCTATCACTCAGCCATTTAGATGGCGCCTTTTGAGGCATTATACAGGCGAAAATGCAGATCGCCGATTGGTTGGTTTGAAATAGGAGAGTCAGCGTTGGTTGGCCCAGACATTGTTCAACAGTCAGAGGAAAAGGTAAAGCTTATCCGAGAACACTTACTGACTGCACAGAGCCACCAGAAATCATATGCAGATGTGCAGCGCAGAGACTTGGAATTTGATGTAAATGACTGGGTATATCTGAAAGTATCTCCGATGAAAGGGGTAATGAGATTCGGCAAGAGAGGTAAGCTCAACCCGAGGTTTGTTGGGCCTTATCAGATTCGTCGAAGGATAGGCCGAGTAGCATATGAGTTGAACTTGCCTCCAGAATTAGAATCCGTTCATCCGGTCTTTCATGTATCTATGCTGAGGAAATGCATAGGAGACCCGTCCAGAGCAGTCCCAGTCCAGGATATCCAGGTTACAGAAAAGCTGGCCTATGAAGAGGTTCCAGTAGCTATCCTAGACAGACAGATTCGCAGATTGAGGACTAAAGATATTGCATCTGTCAAGGTATTGTGGCGTAACAGGAACCGAGAGGAGATGACTTGGGAAGCGGAGGAGGATATGAAAACAAGATATCCTCACTTATTCCAGGCCTAGTCAGGCGACAGGTATGTCCATATTATTACTTATGCAATACCTTATAGTGGTGTATGAATAAATGAGGAAGATTGATGCTTAGCTATCCAGTGAATCCTAAAGTATTGTGTGCAATACCTGTATTGGACTTTTCTGCGTTTCAGGTTTTTGGTATAGTCCATATTACAGGGGAGACTCTGCCGAAATTTTTTCTAAATAAGTAAATTAAGAAGTCCTCTAGATAGCAGTTTCCATTCGAGGACGAATGTTCTTAAGGGGGGGGGAGAATGTTATACCCCGTAAGATTTCCGACACCTAGATGGCCTATTTGCACGGTGGTTAGGCATATTTGAAATCCATACGTGCTAGAGAAAGGCCCGGGAAAGGATCGAATAGATAACCTGTCGAACCATTGCGGAAGGAGCCGAGGCAGAGCCCCTCCGCGATGGCAACGTGTCACGGAGGTGGAGCCTCCGCGTTGGCTCCGTGACACGTTGGCCCTGTCCAGGCTCAAGTATATAAAGCCCCACTTCGGTTTTAATTCATTTAAAACTTATAAAATTTCCAGAAAACGCAGAGGAACAGAGGAGAATGAAGAGGAGAAATATATTTTCATCCGATTACGCTGCTAAACGTAGTCCAAACTCAAATTAACCTCAGATACCGAGGTATTTAGCAGCAGAGAGCATTCCTACGGATTTAGTTTCGCGAAATACGGCTGACGAATTGTCAAGCTACCGGACTAAGGTAAGCGGAATTGCTCCAAACTAGTGTCTATGTGTTCCTAGCTGTGAAGTGAATACTTCTCCCTTCTGGACTTCTGAAAAATAGCGAGTTTTTGACCGTCTTTCGATAAGCCTAAGTTTAGGCTATAATTATATCGAAAGTGATGTCGTCCTTTAGAATAAATTTGTATTTAGTACTGATTGACATATATATGAATGCAGTTGGGAGGAATAGCTGAAATACTGACCAAGCTACGCCGGTTAGTCGGGAAATCAGAAGTGAAGGTATGTAAAGCTAGTTTCCTCAGCAAGTTAGTAGTCTCGGTATAGTAAAGTAGTTTAAAGGCCAGTAGAGTGTTCAGAAGTCGTGTGTTATGTTTATTACGAATGTTGGTACGATATTAGAAGCATCATGTTATGTATAGCGTGAAACTTGCTAGCACGATATGAATTCTAATACAAGTGTTAGGAACTGTACAACATGCCCAGTATGTGATTTAGTAAAGAATGTTAGGACATTATCGTACTCAGCTGAACCCTAGTAAGGCAATGTAAATACCTGTAAGGTATCTCAAAAGTAGAATGATAGGATAAAATGAAGTTTAGAAAGCATGTTAGAAATAGTAAATCATGTTACTATAGACACTCAGTTATACAACATGGTTTCCAGTAGAAAAACTATATCCTGTTCAACATTAGACTCAGTCCAGTATGGCAGAAGATTATATTTATACATATATACTATTATCAGTCTCAGCATGTATTAAATACATACATATCACTATCGCTAGTCAGCATATAGTATGTATAAATACATTATTACCATTAGCTTCAGTATGTGGTATATGCAGATAGTATTACTAGTTGAGACCACTATATTGTCTTGGGGTTGGATTACCTAGCATCCATGACTGCCCCAGGGTTAATAGTTGTATGGACTCGTCCGCCAGAGGATGAGGATACGTCGCTCTATGGAGTGGCATGCCGTCCCACAGGGGACGAAGATGGGATGCCAGTTTCCCCATATTGTGCCTTGGTCGGCCCTTATACACCCCCGTCGAGCGGATACACCCGGGGTGTTGATTCAGGAGTCCTCCGGACTCAGGTACAGTTATAGTCAGGGGCTCAGTGAGCCCAAGTGCATACCCAGGGGACCGGCAGGATGCTTATAGTTATTATAGGAGATGGGACGACCGGGGTAGGGGTATTGATTGCGTGTTGGTTGTACCTCCTGGCTTATGGGGGCCGGGTAAGGTTTGTGTATGCTATGTTGTGTTATGTTATGTTATGCCATGTTACACTAGATACGAGTAGATCGACAGTAGATTGATACATCCCCAAGTATGACTCCTACTCCTTCCAGTATAGTTAAGAGTAGGCATAGTTTTATATTTTCAGTCAGTTAGTCTATTCCTTCCTATTTCAGTTCCATCAGTTGTGTTGTTGTTTTAAGATATTTCTTTCAGTTATTGTTTTACATACTCAGTACCAGTGGTACTAACGCCCAGTGGGGCGCTACGTTACTTGCCTGCAGGTACTCATAGACGAGGGGCCAATACCTCGTGATTCCAGTCAGCTCACAGAGTCATCAGCTCCAATCATCCGGAGCTAGATAACTAGAGGTTTATCCCTTTTCTTTTGTTGTACAACATGGGTAGGCCGGGGCCCTGTCCCGACCATCTTATCAGTATTCTTAGAGGCTTGCAGTCTATATATAATTCCCTGTGGTCAGATGAGCCGGTCGTGTGAGGCCGTGCAGTTCTATAGCTGTTAGTATTTTTGTTTCTTTTATGTTGGCCGTGTGGGGCCTTAGCTTGACAGTAGTGGTGACCTCGCCGGTCACGTAGCTTTCCAATATTTCATTGTTGAGTTACAGATAACTAGACAGTATGGTGGCCTTGTCGGCCCGCATAGGCTCCCCTATATTGATATGTTTCTTGTTAGCTGTTAGTACAGGCAGGTGGCTATAGGCCTAGTCGGTCGGAGGCTGTACTTACAGCCGTCATATAGCCCGTTGTTTCCCTGAATCTGAGTTAGAGCCAGCCAGGCACTAGATGTGCTCAGGCTCAGTAGTCTAGCAGTTCAGGTCCTAGTAGGGCACCAGGTGCCAGTCATACCCCCCAAGGCGGGGTGTGACAGTCATGTTACCTTATATAACTCACATTGACTACATTAATCAAGCATTCAATCACAACGTTAATTAAATAACTCAAGTACACACAAAGAAAATATCAAACCATACCAATGGAGTGATGTCCTCCACAACTAAGGTACATGAACATACCTGCCTATCCATAATTCCACACTGTACGTCTTTACACCATAATCATGTCATGTAGTACCTTATCATCATGCATTACCTCCCAACTATGTCTCTCACATCATGCCCGAATCATGTAGGCTTATCTCATACCACACTTGTATATATGTATGTCTCTGTCATTGTAGTCGTATTTACATCATACCATATCTGCACAAATCTCTGTTTCACAGTCATACCATCGGTGATATGCCGGGAACACGCTTCCATCACATCACTGTACACACATGCCAGAGAGTCTTATGTCTGCCCTTCTAGTCATGACCTGTAGGAAACTCAAGAAATCCATGTACTGTACACCCAGACATATGAATTTTGGTGATACCTGTTTGTGTACTCATTCATACTACTCGCTCGAAAGCTCACCTCGGACACGAGCCACTCGTTCCCAACATACAGATAGCTCACTTTTCCATTTCACATGCCACCTCATTTCCTCACGTGGTTATCACTGATTCCACGCATCATTTCAGGAACAGTATATCATAGTTAATTTATTAACAAAATCACATACAAAATAAGAATTACGCATTACAAGTTATAACACAATCATGTTCCGGGGCCATTTCAAAATCAATTATTAATTACATCACCCATGCCCAAAATTCAATAAGATGTGGTGCAAACTGGCTCTTCGCAAGATTGAGCTTCATTGCAAGATAACACAGCCGCTACAATAGTCTTGCTGTAGCGGTTATAGTATCGCTGCAGCGGTACTACTCAGGTAGTACTTTGACGCAGCTTTTCACTTAAATTCGTCTCTTAATGGTTCTTCGCAATCAACTCACTTACTATGCATATAATTTATTAATCAATCCCTATTGTCAATTTACCTTTATTTCTCAAGTAGCGATAATCGACTCGACATGAACCATAATGATCATAACACATAAACATATCAAAGCAAACTTATTAGTCCTTTAACTCATGCGAGCACATGCATTGTACAACACCCATACCCATGACAATCCTCTAGTCCCTTATTTGAAGCATACCTTATGAGTTTCCTTTCACAAATTTCCACCTAATGTAGAACTCCAACGGTCTAGACTCAAGACTTTTCAAACCCATAAAATTTCATATTATGGTAATCTTATCACCTCTTTCCTATTTCCTCTCGATTACTTTTGTTTCATAGATACATATGGATTATAATCTAGCTAATAGTTATTAACATGAAAATTCTTCCTACTCATCAATGACACATCAAGTATACGCACATATACGATTTCCTAATTAAAATCTAACACATAGGTAGCCATAGCCTACCTGGGCACCAACCTATCAGCAAGAAGTCCCTAGCCACATGCTTGTGTCACGTTTCAAAATACCCCTTAGACGAGACTGGCATCTGCTAACCCTACCTCCAGGCGAACCTATTTTCCATACACTTAACCTTTTCTATAAGCATTGAAATACAATATGTGCAACTCCAAACACATCAATAGTCATAAAAATAAAGTGATTATCCAACCAAAATCAAGTTTCAATTTATAAAAATGCACACAACCGTTTAAGTAGTGTATCTCTAGTCTAAATCCCACACTAAGACCATGGAGCATCTAATAGAGTTACATGAGTTTAGCTGTCAGGCATGTAAACCCTAAGAAAGAAAATATATATAAAGAGTAAATAAAGCTGAAATGATAACCTCTACAAATCGATGCAAAGGCTCAACTCAGCAATAAAATCTACACGAATGGACTCGTTATCCACTAGTCTCACCTCCCGTAACACAATATACATAGACATGCAAGTAAGGAGTGAGCTATATATAAATATAACTCACTAAGATCCTCAACCCACAACTTTAATACCCATGGAACAAGTGTTAGAAAATGAAACCACAACGAGCACAAAAATAATATGTACAACAATATATTTCCAAAATATAAAACTCAGTAAAGTCCAAAAAAAATGTTCAACAAGATATATATATCAACACAACTCACATTCAGGACTTGTCAAACGGTAGTGAAAGAGATTAGCCTAACACCCCGACTAGTCCTCGACAACATATATAATGCCCCAGTAGTATACTATTGTTACACCCCGTAAAATGTTAGCTGCTAGTGTTTGTATGCGTGATCTTGTGGCGAGCAATGAGAGCTTGACACATGCGGGAAGAGCCTTGGAGGCAGGACGAGCGAGGACATCATAGAGTGAATTAGTGGGGTCGGATGAGTCCAGGCTGCGAGGGCCTGCGCGATGGGCAGTGCGGCGCGGTAGCTCTACCAGTGCCCTGGGCAGTGTGGCGCGAAAGCATCTTGGCACGATGGCCTACACGGGGCGCCACCCCCTGCCACCGCCCTATCCCTATATAAGCTCCATATGATGATTTCGAATCATTTATTTCAAATCTTCTTCGACCTAACAAAGGGAGAAACATGGGTTTCAATTGATTTTTGTCAAATTATGCCATCAAACTCCATCCAAACGTAAATTAACTTCGGATAATAAGTTCTAGGCCTACGGGAAACATCTCCGCGGAGTTATTTCTTGAAAATTCGCTCGGTATATCAGAACCCCACCAAGTAAAGGTTGTCGGAATTACTGCAAATTGAGTCGTAAACAGCCACAGGCAATAGGTAAGAATTTCTACCTTCTTTACTCTCAAGAAATTGTGAGTTTTCGGCCAAATTAAATGGAATTGAATTACAGGTATTATTATCAAAAGATATTGTGTTTTGCCGAAGTCTTGGTATTGAAAACAGCCCTAATCTCTCAGCATAAGGGCTGTAATTGAATGGAATCACCGGCTATGGGTTGGAACTAATAAGATAAACGAGAGTCACCATTCGAGGTATGTTAAGGCTTATCTCTTCGGCAAGTTATTTTTGTTGTATAGTGATACGACCTACGCCTTCGAAACAAGACAATGATCCTATATATTGTAATTAGTTGCCGCCAATAAAAAATGAGCATATATGTTGTAATTAGCTGTTGCTAGTAGATAAGGATCATGTATGTTGTGATTAGCTTCTATCAGTAGATTATGATTATGTATGTTGTGGTTAGCTGCCAGAAAACATATTGAGAGTATATTGCAGTATCCCTTGTGGGGAAAGAGTACATTAAGTGTGGCTCATGCAAGAAGTGTCATAGAAACTCCTATGTTCTTTTGTTCACAGTATTAGTAGAATTCTAATGTTTTGCTGTCATGCTAAGGCCTTAGAAGTTTAAGGTTAACTGTGGGTCTTGATTTGGTAAGTTGGACAGCGTAGGGCACATCCGGGCGATATAGCTTTCAATTTGACGCCTGTATTGCTAGTGAAGCTCACCAGAGGCCGTTGGCATACCTTGACGCCTCTAGGGCCATAATTTGAATAGTATAGTCTTACCCTAGAGTCAGCGGTGCCAGGGTTTCCTAGTGAATTGAAGGTCAGCCTTCCATGTAGTTGGATACTGTTAGTGACTGTTAGTTTTATTCGACTTAGTTCTTGTCGTCAGGATACTAAGGACACCATCTCAGTTGTTCCAAGTCTGATATATCGGTGGATACTATCCAAGTTGTTCCAAGTCTTATATATCGATGGATACCTTAAGGAGGGAACTTCATTAGTAGTTAGATGCGGGGCCAACGCCCTAGCCTACTCTTAAAGATTCCCATGTATAGGTTGTCGCGAGTGGCTAGTTCCAGATAAACCTGCCTACAAGGCTACGAAACACCTACGGAAGACATAGGAGATCTGAACAGACTAGGTTGAAGTCTAAAGGGACTCGTACCATAGTACCACGGTGTTACTTACAGGTTAGGAGTTATGGTAAGCTTAGGAGCATGTTTGATTAGAGGCAACCCACAATTGTTCTCAGCGGAGGAACTAAATAGTTGGTCACCTGCGATCTTATAGACAGCTTATGAGTTATCCTTGCCTCAGTATGACCTTCAGACTAGCACTTAGGTCACCTGAACCTTGACCTTTTTCATCTAAGTTGATGGAGGTTGTGATCATTGCCAGGATCCTCTGGCCAGGTGTAGGCACACAAACTATGCCTGTTGGCAGCTATATAGACTAGTTTAGGGGTGAGGAAGAGTAGCGTTCTCGTTAGGACTAAGGAGCCCAAACGGTTCATATTTAGTTACAGGAGCCCAGACCGCTCATATTCAATTACAGGAGCCCAAACCGCTCACATTCAGTTATAGGAGCCCAAACGGCTCACATTCAGTTACAGGAGCCCAAACGGCTCACATTCAATTACAGGAGCCCAAACGGCTCATATTCAGTTACAGGAGCCTATATGGCTCACATTTAGTTACAAGAGCCCAAATGGCTCATATTCAGTTACAGGAGCCCAGATGGCTCACATTTAGTTATAGGAGCCCAGATGGCTCAAGCATGATTAAAGGAGCCTAGATGGCTCAGACATGATTACAGGAGCCCAGATGGCTCAAACATGATTACAGAAGACCAAATGACTCAGGAACACCTATAGGAGCCTAGATGGCTCATATTTAGTTACAAGAGCCAAGATGGCTCATATTCAGTTACAAGAACCCAGATGGCTCAGATACAGTTACAGTTACTTGTAGGGCCTAAGGGGTACCAATAGGGGCATATAGACTAATTGGCACCTGTCGAGACTTATTGGGCCCAGGTAGGTTATTACTATGTTGCTTGTACCTTCCAGGCTTATAGAGGCCAAGTTAGGTTCTTGTTTGTACACTTGACTGTTAGATATAGCTTATAAATGTATAGTCGTACAGTTTCAGCTCATATACGTGTACTGATTTACTAGATGCAGGTTATGGATAAGAAAGCTTACAGGTTATCTCCTGCCCTTCTTGATACTTATTTTCAGTCTTTATCATCTTCTAATCAGTTTTTTGTTAGCCTTACATATTCAGTACATATTGTACTGACGTCTAACTATGGGGCACTGCATACTTGCCTGCAGGTTTAGATAGATAGGTTTCAGGATCTCTTAGCAGCTGTCCAAAGTCAGCAGATTGGCCAACTCCTTTCATTCGAAGTTGCTAGGTTCTAGAGGTTACCTGTCTTTTGTTTGTATAACATTTAGGTAGGCCAGGGCCCTGTCCAGACCAATATGTTCACTCTTAGAGGGTTGCAGACTACAATATTCAGTTAATTGGTTGTTGCTAGTCGTATGAGGCCCATGTATGTCTTATTTTACGCGTTGGCCATGTGGGGCCTAGTATAGCTGCTTGTTTTTATTCCTGTTATAACTAGCAGCATGGTGGTCTTGTGGCCCGCATAGGATCCCTTTTTTATTATGTTGGTTAGGTCAGCTATCTTCCTTTATAGGTGCTGCACGGCCTTGTCAGGCCGAGGCTGTGTTTACAACCGAGATATAGCAGTTTGTTTTCTTGATTTTGAGTTGCTGGTAGGCATCAAAGTTTCCTATGCTCAGGCAGGTCAGCCCAGATCCTAATATGGCAGTAGGTGCCAGTCATGCCTCCCAAGGTGGGGTGTGACAAACTTGGTATTAGAGTTGGTCATATCCTAGGGAGTCTACAATCCGTGTCTAGTAGAGTCTTGTCTATGAGTGTGTTGTGTACCATATTCTATAGGCAGGAGGCTACGAGGCATAATAGTGTGGTTACCCCACCTTCTTCTCAGATCGTGCTATAGAGACGAGTTGTATAGGGATGAGTCCCTAAGCTTTCATTATTATGTCTGTCTAGAATAATGTTTGATATTGGATAGACTTCAGTCAGCCGCAAGTCAGCTATAGCAGAGGGTACCAGTGAGGTGCCATAGTTGGGGGACAGTCAGCCTAAGGACGGAAGCAAACGTCTTTTAATCTCCCCATCATACTCCTAGGGCACCAGGAACCTCATAAGGTAATAGCTATTCCAGCACAGTCCCTAGTTATTTCTTCAGCCTCGGGATAGGAGGTCAGGAGTATAGTATATATATGAGTTGGCTTACTTAGTAGACTTTTAGAATTAGATAGGGACAACAATTAATATTGGATTACCTGAAATATGTGAAGGATTGTGCGAGGTTTGTACCTCCAACTTTTAGAGTTTGTTGAATTTCGCGCCTTATCCCTATTAAGGAATGATAGGGCCATTTTTCACCTCCCAGCTTGTTCTTTCAGTACAACAAAAACCGTAAGTATCAATGCCATGTTGCCTAAAATAAAGAGTAAACACGGGATAGAACTGTTGATTCCGAGAGGGATTAGAAAGTGGTTAAGACCCCTAGTGTTAACAAAGTTATCTAGACCCTTACGGTAGTAAATTAGGAGGGGAGATAAGATTGCCAGTAGCACCCAAGTACATGTGAGAGTCCATAAGCGATAAAACCCTAGCAATAGTAAAGTTCAGGTCAAAGTTGGTTGATTTCGTCGCAGGGTGCCAATGGCGGTAGGATATACCTACAGAATAATGGCTATGGAGTTTGTTATGTCGAAGGATAGAGAGATTATATGAACTAAATTGGCCTGAGTGTGGGTCAAAATGATACAGATTGGTAAACTTGGTCAGTAATATCCTTATCAGTACGATGCAGGGGGAAAGAACCCCAAATCTCAGCCTATAGAAGTAAGGGGAAGGAATAAGTATCTATCTCTGGATAAAAGAAACATCACCTCCAGGTTGTAGTAGGATGATAGATCTTGGAATCGCCGTTGAATGTCGAAGAATGAGCATCAGGTTGATATTTAAAGGACAGTGAGATTTTTATAATGCTGCTGTATCACCTCTAGTGATGGTGGAAAAGGGGTGACTGTATGAAGACCCTAGTCCAGTGCAACTAGAGATAAGGCCCATTAGGAGAAGTCATCGATCTTCGAGATAGTAGGGTATTGAGCCTTGAGACCTAGAGGTCAAATTTGCATTCCAAATGTGGCAGGGCTTTATACCATGTTCGTTATTCCCTCCACCCAGTGTTTGATGAAGATGCATCAACGTATAGAAGAGACCTACAGATGGCATAGGAAGAAGAAAGATACTATCAAGTTGTAGCACATAACTCCAATGGCCAGCAGGGAAAGGCAAGACCGCGTAAAACGGGCAGGCTAATTTAGGAAACAGCCATGCCTTCGTAAAAATGGAAAGCAGACAAAATGAATATAACTATAGGGTTACCTCATACCAGGCGTAAACATGATCCCATTCGGGTTATTATTGAAAGGCTAAGGAGATCAACACATCTCTTGTTGGTCAGAAGTATGTTTTAGCTAAAGATTACGTTGAATTAAATACTAAAGAAATATTCCAGCTATGTGGTGCCTCAATGTTTATTAACTTCTGACAAAAGGGCACAACTCATATCTAGGTTTTTGAAAGGCTTCCAAAACAGATTGGGATTCATGTTAATTTGAGTACGACTTCTCGTCCCCAAAACAAATGACCAAGCAGCGCATATAACTCAGATGCCCGGAGATGTGTTAGGGTGGAAGTGCATGTCCCTTATATGATGGCCTGAAGTAGGTAAGTTAAGGATAACCGAACTGGGCATACTACATCAGTTAAGGGGGAAAAAGTTAAACTCACTGGAAGATATGTGTTGGCAGCCCAGGGTCGTCAGAAGCCTTGTTCTAATGCATGGTGTGGAGAGTTAGGGATGGAAGCAATGACTGGGTATTCCTCAAAGTCTCGCCTATGAAGGGAATTATGAGAGCTGACAAGATAGGCATGTCCAGCCCTAGATTCACTAAGCTGTACCAGATCCTCCAAAAGATCGGCCAAGTGGCCTATGATATAAAGTTGCCTTCGGGGCTAGGATTGCTCATCAATGATATGCAAGTGCGTAAGAGACCTTTCTCGAGCTATCCCAATCGAGGATGCTCGTGGTCACAGAAGAACTATCCCACAAGGAGACTCCCATAGTTAAACTAGATTGGTAGATCCATAGGGGCTATCTTGAGAACCAAAGATGTATCCTAGTAGAATTGTATGGAGGGATAAAAAGGTAGAAAAGATGACCTGGGAAGTTGAGGACGACATGAGGTCTAGATATCCTCGCTTATTCCAGACCTGGCCCAAATTAAGTAGTTGAGTTGAGATTATTGTTCAACTATTGTGTTGTTACATGTAATATCAGTATTGTTTAGTTATTCACCATTATGATATGAAGCTATGTTGTATCGTCGCGTGCAGCGTCTTGTAAGATACCTATGTTGGACATTCCTGCATTTTAGGTTTTTGGATAGTCCATAATGCAGAGGAGACTTTGCCAAAATTTTTTTGGCATTAGTTAAAAAAGTGGAGTCCTTTAATCTGAAGATTACATTCAAGGACGAATGTTCCTAAGGGGGGAATGATATTATACCCCGTAAGATGTTAGCGACTAGTGTGCCTATGCATGGGACTATGGAGAGAAATAAGAGCTTGACACACATGGGAATAGCCTCGGAGGCAGGACAAGCAAGGACATTATCGAGTGAATTAACAGGGCCGGGCGAGGCCAGGCCGCGAGGGCCTGCGCGATGCGCCAGCTCTGCCTGCACGATGGGCAGCGCAGCGTGCCAACCATGCCAGTGCCCTGGGCAGCATAGCGCAATAGCCTCTTGGCACAATGGCCAGCGTAGTGCGCCACCCCCGCCACCGCCCTATCCCTATATAAGCACCATGTGATGATTTGAAATCTTCTTCGACTTAACTGAGGGAGAAATGTGGGTTTCGATTAATTTTCGTCAAATTATGCCATCAAACTCCGGACAAACACAAATTAACTTTGGATCATAAGTTTTAGGCCTAAGGAAAGCATCTCTACAGAGTTATTTCTTAAAAATTCTCTAGGTATACCAGAACCCCGTCGAGTAATTGTCAGAATTAATGCAAATTGAGTCCTAAACAGTCACAGGCAATAGGTAAGCATTTCTCCCTTCTTTACTCTCGAGAAATTGTGAGTTTTTGGTCGAATTAAATGGAGTTGAATAACATTTATTATTATCGAAAGATATTGTGTTTTGCCAAAGTCTTAATATTAATAATAGCCCTAATCTCTAGGCGTAACGAATGTAATTGAACGGAATCGCCGGCTACAGGTTGGAACTAATGGGATAAAAGAGAGTCGACGTTTGAGGTATGTTAAGGCTTATCTCTTCGGCAAGTTATTTTCATCATATAGTGATACGACCTATGCCTTCGAAACAAGACAATGATCCTGTATATTGTAATTAGCTACTGCCAGTAGATAATGAGCTTATATGTTGTAATTAGCTGTTGCTAGTAGATAAGGATTATGTATATTGTGATTAGCTGCTGTTAGTAGATTATGATCATGTATGTTGTGGTTAGCTTCCAGAAAACTTATTGAGAGTATATTGCAATATCCTTTGTGGGGAAAGAGTACATTAAGTGTGACTCACGCTAGGAGTGTCACAGAAACTCCTCTATTCTTCTGTTCACAGTATTAGTAGAATTCTAATGTTTTGCTATCATGCCAAGGACTTAGAAGTTTATGGTTAGCCGTGGGACCTGATTTGGTAAGTTGGACAACATAGGTCACATCCGGGCGATATAGCTTTTAGTTTGAAGCCTGCATTGTCAGTGAACCTCACCAGAGGCCGTTGGTGTACCTTGACGCCTCCAGGGCCAGAATTTGAATATGATGGTCTTACCCTAGATTTAACGGCACCAAGGTTGCCTAGTGAATTGATGGTCAGCCTGCCATGTAGTTGGCTACTATTAGTGACTGTTAGTTTCAGTCGACTTAGTGCTTGCCGTACAGGACACTCAGGACACTGTCCTAGTTGTTTCAAGTCTGATAGATTGGTGGATACCCTAAGGAGGGAACTTCATTAGTAGTTAGATGCGGGGCCAATGCCCCAGCCTACTCTTATAGATTCCCACGTACAAGTTGCTGTGAGTGGCTAGTTCCAGATAAACCTGTCTACAAGACTACGAAACACCTAGGGAAGCCATAAGAGATCTGAACAGACTAGGTTGAAGTCTAAAGGGACTCATACCAAAGTACCACGATGTTATTTCCAGGCTAGGAGTTATGGTAAGCTTAGGAGCATGTCCGATTAGGGGCAGCCCCACAATTGTTCTCTGTGGAGGAATTAAATAGTTGGTCACCTGCGACCTTACAGACAGCTTATGAGTTATCCTCTCCTTAGCATGACCTTCAGGCTATCGCTTAGGTCACCCGAACCTTGACATTTTTCGTCTAACTCAACGGAGGTTGTGATCACTGCCAGGACCCTCTGTCCAAGTGTAGGCACACAGATTATGCCTATTGGCAGCTATATAGACTAGTTTAGGGGCGAGTAAGAGTAGCGGTCGCGTTAGGCCTATGGAGCCCATACGGTTCATATTCAATTATAGGAACCCAGACGACTCATATTCAGTTATAGGAGCCCAGACGACTCATATTCAATTATAGGAGCCTAGATGGCTCACATTCAGTTATAGGAGCCCAGAAGGCTCATATTCAGTTATAGGAGCCCAGACGGCTCACATTAAATTACAGGAGCCTAGACGGCTTATATTCAGTTACAGGAGCCCAGACGGCTCACATTAGGTCATAGGAGCCCAGATGGCTCATATTCAGTTATAGGAGCTTAGATGGCTCAGCCATGATTATAGGAGTCCAGATGACTCAGACATGATTATAGGAGCCTAGATGGCTCAGACATGATTACAGAAGCCCAGATAACTTAAACATAGCTACAGGAGCCTAGACGGCTCATATTCAGTTACAAGAGCCCAAATGACTCATATTTAGTTACAGGAGCCCAGATGGCTCTGATATAGTTATAGTTAATTGCAGGGATCAGGATGTACCAATAGGGGTATATAGACTGATTGCCACCTGTCGAGGCTTATGGGTGTCCACGTAGATTATTAATGTGTTGCTTTTTCCTTCAAGGATTATGGGGGCTAGGTTAGATTCTTGTTTGTACACTTGATTGTTACCTATAGCTTATAAACGTATAGTCATACAGTTAGCCGAACAGTTTCATCTTATATACATGTAGTGATTTACTAATGCAGGTTATGGATAAAAAAGCTTACAGGTTATCTCCTGCCCCTTCTTGCTACTTATTTTCAGTCTTTATCAACTTCTAATCAGCTTTTTATTACTTCCTTACATATTCGGTACATATTATACTGACATCCAACTATGGGGCACTGCATACTTGCCTACAGGTTTAGACAGACAAGTTTTGGGATCTTTTAGCAGTTGTTCAGAGTCAGTAGATTGGCCAACTCCTTTCATTCAGAGTTTCCATGTTATAGAGGTTACCTATCTTTTATTTGTATAGCATTTGGTTAGGTCGGGGCCTTGTCCCGACCAATATTTTCACTCTTAGAAGTTTGCAGACTATAGTATTCAGTTAGTTGGTTGTTTTTGGCCATTTGGGGCCCATGTATATCTTATTTTGTGCGTTGGCCGTGTGGGACCTAGTATAGCTGCTTGTTTTCATTCCTATTATAACTAGACATCATGGTGGTCTTGTTGGCCTGCCTAAATCTCTTTTTTATTATATTGGCTGGGTTAGCTTCCTTCTTTTACAGGTGTTGAGTGGCCTTGTCAGGCCGAGGCTGTGTTTACAGCCGAGATATAGCAGTTTGTTTTCTTAATTTTGAGTTGTTGGTAGGCAACAAAGTCGCCTATGCCCAGGCAGGTCAGCCCGGATCCCAGTATGGCAGTAGGTGTCAATCATGCCTCCCATGGTCGGGCATGACAACTACGGCAACAAGTACAAGACACCTAACATATCACGATAGGAGCATGTATGCCCTTAGTAACTATATCACGGCAACGAAGCAAGATATCTAATTCCCCAACGTCATGGTACAAGATCACGCCACAACAAAGATCAATTATTGAATAATTTTTCTTAAAAAAATATTTTTCTCAAAATAACATATATGCGGTTGGTTAAAGACCACCGATTCTACCAAAACATGCTTGTCCCAACACATGGACCAGGCATAAAAAACACAAATTTTAAAATAAATTTAAAAAGCAAGCACCAAAGCTTAATGTCTCACTTACCTCAAATTTACAACTCAAACACACTTTTCAACAACTCAGAACTATGCTCTCGGGTCCCCCGGTCACCTCAAACTACACAAAAATGGGTTTAGAATGGTCAAAAATCCTTTGGTAGATGTTTTCTTAATTTTTAATGAAAGTCAAATTCGTGGTCAAAGGTTTGACTAAAATAGTCAACTCTGGTCAACGGGGCAGAATTCCTGAACTATGACCAACCACAAATATTCCTCGACGACAAAATTCCCAAACATTATCAAAAATCGAATTTTGATAACGTTTTCCCTTTCAAATTGATAATTTAGGTTGAAGAAACCCTAGGGATAAACTTTCTCAATTTTTTAAAGTTTTTCCATGTTTCTTTTCCTAATAAAGTTTCTTCTAATCGCGTAAAAAACTCAAGGAAAAGATTTGGATCATTACCTTGATTCTTTGGATCGAAAATTCTTATTCTTTTCTTCCCTTTTTTCTTCCTTTCTTCTCTCCTCTTCTGCATGATTTTCTTTTTTTTTCCTATGTTCTATTTTTTTCGCTCCTGTGTTATTTCTTTTTTTAATCCACCAGTAATTTCTGATTTTTAAGTCTTTAGTTCAATTGGCCTTTAGCCCTTATTAGTACTATTATTCTTATAATCTATATATTTATATAAAGGAGAGACTTTAATCTGATGACGTGGCATGCTTCATTGATTAGAAAAGCTAGTTATCTTTTTTCCTGTTTTTTGTATTTTTCTCAGATTTTTAGAGTTTTATTTCTATTTTTCTTTATAAGGTGCTTTCTTTAAAAATCAAAAGTCACTTTCATTAACTTCTATTCATTACACCATACCACTTTTCCATCTTCTGCACTTTCTCAATAAGTATAATATTTTTTCCCTGTAATTTTTTTTTCTCAGAAGGTTTTTTCTCTTTCTATGAAAATTCATGTATTCTCTATTTCAATGATACTTTTTAAATGATTACTATCAAATTCATGTATTTTCATCTATTACTCATTATCCAGATTTTAATATCCCCAATAAATAAATAATCAAAAAAAATTTCAATCGTATATGTCAGTTTATAATAAAACCGGGAGATTTTTCATACATGACTAGAGTGTCTTATGGGTAAAATGTTAAAGGTATGTTTGGGTCGTTGTAAATTTCTGTCTATTTCTTATATGATACTTCAAATCTTAAAGGATCAAATCTACTTTTCGATTTGTTAGGTTTTAAATTTTATGAACTAATTTGTCAATCATTACAATTTATTCGTTATGCAGTTCATGATATTATCATGGAATTCTCATTTTACTATTTTTTGTAGAATTACCTTCAGTTTTTGATCATACAAATAATTTTACGGATTTGCGATAACTTGAGGATCTCAAAAATGGATTTTGGAAATGAGGGATGACTTGAAGATGAAAAAACGAAGGAAGATAACTTTGTATCTCTACCAGAAGCTGCAAGTTACATGTATATAGGGCCCATTAAATAAGTCAGAGATTTGTAATTTTATTGTGAGATACACGTATTCTCTTTTTTCTATGGGAGTTTTTAAATGATTTACCATCAATTTTATGCTTTTTTCATCTATTACAAATGATCCAAATTTTATGCTTTTATATCCCCAACAAACAAACAAACAAAAAAAATCTTTCAATGCTATATGTTAGTTTATAAAAGAAGTTGAGAGATTTTTCATATATGACTAGAGTGTCTTATGGAGCAAATGAGAAAGGTGTGTTTAGGTCTTTGCAAATTTTTATCTATTTCTTAGACGACACTTCAACTCTTAAAGGAGCAAATCTACTTTTCGTTTTGTTAGGTTTTAAATTTTTTGAACTAATTTATCAATCATTATAATTTATTTGTTAGACAATTCATGAAATTATGATGGGATTCTCATTTTACTATTTTTTGTAGAATTACTTTCAAGTTTTGATCATATAAGTAATTTACAGATTGACGACTACCTGAGGATCTCAAAATAAATTTTGGGATTGAGGGATGACTTAAAGATGAGAAAAAAGAATATATCTGCGTAATTTTTTCATCGAACTTTGTGTCTCTACCAGAAGCTTCAAGTTATATGTATATAGGGCCCAAAAATTTAAAACAAGTCAGAAATTTGTGATTTTGTTATGAGATACATGTATTTTCTATTTTCTATAGGAGTTTTTAAATGATTTACCATCAATTTTATGCCTTTTTCATATACTACTGATGATCCAAATGTTATGATTTTATATCCCCGACAAATAAATAAACCAAAAACCTTTCAATCATATATGTCAATTTATAATAGAAGTCGGGAGATTTTCATATATGACTAGAGTGTCTTGTGTAGCAAATGAGAAAGGTGTCTTCGGATATTTGTAAATTTTTGTCTATTTCTTTGATGATATTTCAACTCTTAAAGGATCAAATTTACTTTTCTATTTGTTAGGTTTTAAATTTTGTGTACTAATTTGTCAATCATTACAATTTATTTTTTAGGCAGTTCATGTTATTATAATGGGGCTTCTCATTAGAATTCCCTTCAAGTTTTGATCATATAAGTAAATGAGTGTTTAGGTCTTTGCAGATTTCTGTATATTTTTTAGATCATACTTCAACTCTTAAAGGAGTAACTCTACTTTTTGTTTTGTAATTTAAAATTTTGTGAACTAATTTATCAATCATTACAATTTATTTGTTAGGCAGTTCATGAAATTATGATGGGCTTCTCATTTTACTATTTTTTGTAGAATTAATTTCAAGTTTTGATCATATAAGTAATTTACAGATTGGCGACTACTTGAGGATCTCGAAATAAATTTTGGGATTGAGGGATGATTTGAAGATGAGAAAAAAGAAGATATCTACGTAATTTTTTTCATCCAACTTTGTGTCTCTACCAGAAGCTTCAATTTACATGTATATAGGGCTCAAAAAACTTCAAACAAGTCAGAGACTTGTGATTTTGTTATGAGATACATGCATTCTCTATTTTCTATGAGAGTTTTTAAATGATTTACCATTAATTTCATACTTTTTTCATATATTACTGTTGATCCAAATTTTATGCTTTTATATCCCCTACAAACAAATAAATAAAAAAATCTTTCAATTGTATATGTCAGTTTATAATAGAAGTCTGGAGATTTTTCGTATATGAATAGAGTGTCTTGTGTAACAAATGAGAAAGGTGTGTTTGGATCTTTGCAAATATGTGTCTATTTTCTTTGATGACACTTCAACTATTAAAATATCAAGTCTACTTTTTGATTTTTTAGATTTTAAATTTTGTGAATTAATTAGTCAGTCATTACAATTTATTTGTTATGCAGTTCGTGGTATTATGGTGGACTTCTCATTTTTTATTTTTTTATAGAATTACCTTTAAGTTTTGATCATACACGTAATTTACAGATTGAAAATAATTTGAGGATCTCAAAGTGAATTTTGGGATTGAGGGATGACTTGAAGATGAGAAAAAAAGAAAATATCTGCATAATAATTTCATCCAACTTTGTGTCTCTACCAGAAGATTCAAGTTATATGTATGTAGGTCCAAAAAAATTTTAAACAAGTAGGAGATTTGTGATTTTATTCTGAAAAATATTCGTCTTCACTCAAGTTACATGTATATATTTTAGGTGGTTATGCTAAGCGAAAGATGAAATACATATCAATACTTTTTCTTTCGATTATTAAAGGGAGAACCATTTCAATCCTGAATATGATTTTCTTCTTGCTTCTATATTTTGTGCGTCTTTTTTCAACACTTTTCTTTGAAGTAGGAAAATAAGATTACTGCAACATTGTTTCACGACATGCCTGAGTTGATTTAAAGATTTGCTTAATCCGAATAAAATGATAATTTTTTTCCCCAAGACAATGTGTTTTATTTGGTATCTTATCAACTATATATTCTTAAGAGTAAATTTGGAGATGTAACTTTTGATAGTTTCATTTAAAGAATCAAATGTAATTGTTGAATTGTTGTTGTCTTTTTATTTTATAATAGTTTATGTCTTTTCTTTTATGATGTGCGCGTGCTTGATGGACTATAATTTTCTTGGTTACTTATTTATTTGTAATATTACTCTTTATATGAAGAAGTATGTACGTTCTTATTATTTATTTTTTGATATTTGATTTTGATGGTGGTTTTGATTGTTTGATTAGGAACATGAAAGGACAATGGAGAGAATCAGTCCCTCAAAAATTAGTAAATTGCTTAAAATCTGGACAAGGCAATGACCTTTATGTATTCACTTTTTAGCATGATAATATATATCATTCTCTTCTTTTGCTTTTTGTATGTTATTCCTGTAGTTTTTCAATTATTGTAGATCACCAATAATTTTAACCATGACCATTATTTTTATCCATTATTTTTCCTCCATGTCTCTTTTATATATTCTTAGCACTTATATGCTTGAAAATATTTGATGTAATTAAATACTTAATAGTACTATTTTGTAACCAACTTAGGGGTCATCTACTCGTTATCTAACTTGGATACTTTTTTGCAGAAAATTTAGGAGTCATATAATATACTGATTAACTATGATAATTAAGGTGATCAATAAGATTTGAACTTCTACTAATAGAAACGAAGGAAGGAGTACAAAAAAGAGGAACAAGGACGACTCTTATGTAGGAGGTGTGGACCTTTCAAGTGTTATATGCCTTAAATTAGATATTGATGAAATATTGCTACTTATATTATTTCTAAAAGTTTATTTTCAAAGAAAAGATTAGTTTCGTTTATCAACTTGAATAGACATAATTGAATCAAGAATCAGTTTTAAAATCCAAGTTGGAAGAACTGGGATACCAATAAAGTCTATCATAACTTTTTGTTTTTCTGTTTTGTGTAAAGTATGAAATATATTAGTTGTATCTTCCCAGTTTAAGTTGATAATGTTAGGATAAACTATTGTATCTCGATAGTAATGTCTCATTACAACAACTATAAGACCTTATCCCAAACATACATAAGTTAGTTATACGAATAGTCATCATGCCTGTCACTTTTCATTTATGATTATAACCTATGTTGCTCAGATCCTCCATAAATGCTATCATAATCATATTGGATCTTTCAAAAATATATAGATTTTAGAGGAGAATATTATCAAAATAAAATAATATAGTTAGATTTGTTGGTTCAATAATTATATCTTACAAATCTATGCAAGTCCTTGTAAAAAGTTTATCCAGTAGTTTCTTTTATGTAATAGTTAATGGTCATCCTGCCAAGCATGCTCTTTTTCTTTGTAATTATTAGATAATAGATCCTTTACAAATTATTTATGACTTTAGTATATGTGTATAATTTTTTTACTTTGTAAAGTAACTCTATTTTTTGCCAACATAAAATTTAATAGTCAAGTATAATCTCTTCATTAATTGATTAGTCTAAAGTTGTATGTATGATTTGTTATGGGATATCGAAATTTTCTTAACGTCCTGAGTTGATATTGAGCTACTTCACATGACTGCTTTACATTAAACAATATTTTTTTTACATTTTAACTTTCAAGATATTTCATCCTATATTTATCTAATTAAGATGTTTAAATATTTACTTTAATTGTTAAATTTACATGCTTATTAATTGTATTTGATGATGTCATTTTTCATGCATAAATAGTTAAAAGATACTCGTAGGAACATATCACTCACCAAAATGAATCAAAGCATGCATAACTAAGGTTATGCAATCCATTCTAGTTATCTGATCTAATCATTCAGGGTTGCATATCTATGAAGTAGAAAATGAAATGTAGCAGGTATTTTATTTGCATGGCACCATCTTTGATAGAAAATCCATTTTTGCTTGAAGTGGATAGAGAATTCGGAAGTTCTAACAGCACTGTCATTTGTATTTATTTTTCATGTATTTATTTGTTTAGCGGGTTTTTTCTTAATGATAATATATAGTAATATTTTTCAGATTTGGTGTATCGATGACAGTGCAAAAATAATAATATTTAAAGAAAAGCTTATAAGTATTGCGGAGAAGATTGCTATTCATATATGATATATCGTACACACTTTCCACCCTAATGAGAGGAAAGACGATTATATTTATGCTTGTGGATTTGTAATTCAAGATTGTTGTATCTTTTTATTTATTTATTAAGATTATTTTGGACACTATTTTGATGAGGGAACAACAATGGGAAAAGTGTCTATTTTGTGTTGATTTACTATAATTTTGGAAGCTTTATTTATTCGATATTACTTTATAAAACTTTTAAATTTTACTTAAAAAGAGATTTGATTATTTTAGACTTTAGACATGTCTTTTATTTTTATGAATTAATTTATATTAAATGATCACCTTAGCAAGTTCACTTCTATTTTTTCGCGCGAGCAAATTAACTAGTTATTTTTAAATTTTTATCTTTTTTTTTCTTTTATTGCGTAATTACTAAATAACTTTTTATTAAATTAGGGTTATTATATTATCTCCTTCTAAAAATAATGTTCGTCCTTGAACGAATTTAGAATCATACCTATAAAGTCAAATAGGTGAGGATATCTATCTCGCATTTTCGCCTCGGACTCCCAAGTAGCCTCCTCGGTTGGATGATTGCGCCATGACACTTTGACGGAAGCCACCTTCTTGGACCTCAATTGTTGCACTTGCCTATCAATAATAGATATCGGACCTTCCTCATAAGTCAAATTCTCATCAAGTTCCACATCCTCCGACTGGATCTTATGACTATCATCATGAACATATCATATAAGCATGGACACGTGGAACACAAGATGAACAACGGACAATCTTAGAGGTAAGGCAAGTCTATAAGCCACCAACCCAATCTGGTCCCAAATCTCATAAGGGCCAATATATCTAGGACTTAGCTTACCTTTCCGGTTGAATCTCATAACTCCTTTCATAGGGTAAACTTTTAGAAACATTTTCTCACCCTTCATGAACTCCATATCACGGACTTTCTTATTTGCATTAGACATTTGTCTGCTTTGTGCTGTCTTAAGTTGTTCTCATATCAACGCAACTTTCTCCAAAGCTTGCTGAACTAAATCTGGACCCAATAATTGTGCTTCGCCAAGTTCAAACCATCCAACTGGCGAAAGACACTTGCGACCATATGGAGCCTCAAACGGCGTCATATGTATACTCGATTAGTAACTGTTATTATAAACAAACTCTGCCAAAGGCAACTGATCGTCCCAATGGCCACCAAAATTGATCGTACAAGCCCTACACATGTCCTCCAAGATCTGAATAACCCATTCAGAATATCCGTCAATTTATGGATGAAAAGATGTACTCAACTCGACTTCTGAACCCAAGGACTTTTGAAAAGACTTCCAAAACTCAACAGTGAATTATGCACCTTGATCAGATATTATTGAAATAGACACACCATGAAGCCAAACTATCTCATGAAGGTAAATATCTATTAATTTCTTTGCGGTATAAGTAACTCGAACTGGTATAAAATGTGTTGACTTTGTGAATCTGTCTACAATCACCCGAACCGAGTCATGTTTCTTGAAAGTAATTGGAAACCCAACAACAAAATCCATAGTAATTCTCTCCCACTTCCACTCTAGGATAATCAAGATTTGCATTACTCCCCCAGGTTTTTGATGTTCATGCTTTACTTGTTGACAATTTAAGCAGCTGGTCACATGCTTTAAAATATCAGCTTTCATACCCTTCCACCAGTACAATCCATGCAAGTCTTGATACATTTTTGTAGCACCTGGGTGAATGGAGTATCGTGAACTATGAGCCTCTTCAAGAATCAGCTATTTCACATCACCCACAATAGGAATACATAATCTACCATGTTGACGATGAACACCTTCACCATCAATAAAGAATGAATTAACGCCCTCATCTTGCACTCGATCTCATAGTCTAGCAAGGTAGGGATCTTCATATTGGTGAGTCTTGACTTGTCCAACTAAGGACGATTGTACCACCATACCCGCTAGTAACTTGCCCGTCACTGTATGATCAATTCAAACTCCCTGATTGGCCTATGTCTGAATATCCATAACCATAGATCGCTTTTCAATAGTGAATCGAGCCAAACTACCCATAGACTTTCTACTCAAGGCATTCGCCACCACATTCACCTTCCCAGGGTTATACAAAATGATAAGATCATAAACTTTAAGTAACTCTAACCAACATCGTCATCTCAAATTTAGACCTTTTTGCTTTAATATGTATTGTAGACTCTTATGATTCGTATAAATTTCACATAGCTCACCATAAAGATAGTGACGCTAGATCTTCAGTGCAAATACAACTGTGGCCAATTCCAGGTCGTGAGTCTGATAATTCTTCTCATGAATCTTTAGTTGTCGAGACGCATATGCCACCACTTTACCATTTTGCACTAACACACAACCCAATCCGGCTCAAGATGCATCATAATAAATGGTAAACCACTATCCACTGTAGGTAACATCAAAATTGGAGCTATAGTCAATGCGGTCTTTAATTTCTGAAAACCTTCTTCACATCCATCAGACCATTGGAATACTACACCTTTCTGAGTTAAACGTGTCAATGGAGAGGCTATATTTGAGAAGCCCTCCACAAGCCTTCTATAATATCCAGCTAGTCCTTAGAAACTGCACATCTCTATAGGAGTACTGGGTCGAGGCCAATCTCGAACCGCTTTGATCTTCTTTGGATTAACTTGAATTCCATCTTATGGCACTAAATGTACTAAAAAGGAAATTGTGCCCGACCAAAACTCACATTTTTAGAACTTGGCATAAAGCTTTTGTTCTCCAAGTGTTTGTAGAATAACTCTCAGGTATTGTTCATGTTCTGCCTCACTCTGAGAATAGACCAAAATATTGTCAATAAACAAAATCACACAATGGTCTAAGTTATGGATTGAATACCCTATTCATGAGGTCCATATACGCCGCAGGTGAATTAGTCAACCCAAAAGACATCACCAGGAATTCAAAGTGCCCATATCTGGTCAAAAATGCTATCTTAAAGATATCCTCGGTCTTGATTCTCAACTGATCGTAACCCAACCTCAGGTCAATTTTGCAAAAGTGAGTACCACGTTGTAGCTGATCGAATAAATCATCAATATGAGGCAATGGGCATTTATTCTTGATTGTTGCCTTATTCAACTGTTTGTAGTCAATGCACATGCTCATTGTACCATCTTTCTTTTTCACGAATACCACAGGTGCACTCCAAGGAGATACACTAGGCCTGATGAACCCCTTATCAAGTAGCTCTTGGAGTTGAACTTTTAGTGCTCTCAACTCAGCTGGAGCCATACAATATGGAGGAATAGAAATACATTAAGTTCCTGGGACTAAATCAATGCTGAACTCAATTTCTCTTATTGGGGGTAGCCTATGCAAATCCTCTGGAAATACATCAACAAATTCTCAAACAATAGGAACACTGTCAATAGTAACATCCTCCACTCGAGTATCATGAACGGTAGCAATAAAACCCAAACATCCATGATTAACCATTCGACGTGCCTTTACATAAGATATTATCTTTCCTTGGGTCACAGGAGTCAAGCCTTTCCACACTAAAGGTGGTTCTCCAGGAAAATTAAAATGTATAAGCTTAGCAATAACATAACTAATGCATAACATGATGACAACCAATCCATACGTATAATCATATCAAAGTCAGACATGGGTAACTCTAGTAGATCAACTACCGTGTCCCTATCCTGAATAGATATTACAAAGTCTCTATAAACTCTATCCACTACCAAAGTCTCCCCCGCTGGGGTCATAACTATATATGGCATAATAAGAGATTTAACTCTTCGTCTAAGAATATAGCAAAAGATAGAGATACATACGAATAATCAAACCAAGATCAATAAGAGCATATGCCCCATGAAAATTGATGATGATAATACCTGTGACTATTGCATTAGATGCCTCGATATCCTATTTGGCTATAGCGAAGAATCTCAGTGGTCCACCTGCTCCTTGAGCAACCTGTACACCTTGTTGACCCTGTCCATGAGCACACTATTGAGCAGCCCTACCTAGTTGAGCCTGAGTAGGTGTACCTGTAGCAGTTCCCTATAAATGTGTCGCAGCCTGAATAGTACCAGAGTTCCCCTTAGGACCATATTTAACAATATGCCCCTTTTCACCACAAGTAAAACAAGGATAAACAACCCTATAACAAAGATCAAATGATGCCTACCATAATTAGGACACTTCAGATATGGACTTGACTAACATGATCTGTTACCCTTTCTCTGCATCTGTTGTTGACCCTATATAGCTGGATTATCACCTCTTAAAGATTGTACCACTAACTCTGACTGCGTAGTCCTGGATTGCCCATGATGATGGCCATTCTTGCCCCCAAATGGAGCACCACTTAACCCACCCGTGTTACGTTCCCTTTTGCTTTCTCGCTCAGCTCTTTCCATTTCAATATAGGACTCATAACGGAGGGTAGTGTCAACTACGTATGAATAGGTACCACTTCACACATCTCATATCAGAAATTACGTTAGCGATGCTCAAGTCCATCCACGAATCATCTCAGCTTCTCCATCGAGTCTTCAACTAAAAATGGAACATACCTAGATAACTCAGTGAACTTAGCCTCATACTCTGTAACTATCATAGGTCCCTGGCGTAGGTTGTTAAACAGATGTCTCATGTTGTCTTGTTTGCTCAAGGGAATGAACCTGTCCTTAAACATTATTGAAAACTCTAACCAAGTGATACATGGTAACCCTGCTTGTCTGCCTCTCTGAACTGAAGTCCACCATGCCTGTTCAGACCCTGAGAATAGGAAAGTGGTAAATTCCACACCTTGAGTCTCCTTCAACCACAATGAAGTCAGTTCTTTTTACAACGATCAATGAACTTCTGAGGTTCAATAGAAGTTGGCATAGCATCGAACTCTGGTGGCTTAAGATCTATAAAATATGTAAGATATTTGGATTGCCCAGTAGTTGCAACTGAATGAACAGTTGGCTGAGGGGTCAACTGGGTGTCTTTGTAGCTGCAACATTTAACTGAATTTATGTTTGCTCTTGCGCAGTAGTTTGAGGAATTGGAAGTACACCATGATTAGGCACCAATTCCTCTAACACATTCAACAATCTCATCACTACATCTGTAGGCAAGGCAACAGTAGGTACAATAATTGGCACTATTGATGGAGCATCCTGACCAACCTGTTCATGTACTTGCTCCAGAGCAGCAACTCGGGGCTGACTCCCATTCATAACTTCAGGTTGAGGATTGTCCTGCACCTTAGTCTGATCCCTTGTTTGATGGGCCCAAGCTCGACTACTACCGGGGGTAGAACCATGCCCCGCACCTTGTCCAACTGGTTCCTTTGATCGACTAGCAGATGAAGACGTACATTTCTTAGCCATCTGCATAATAAATATTTCAAGATTAGACTTGAACCAATTGAATGCACGAATAAAGAATGAAAGAAGGAAAAATATCCTAAATGTTCGATAGCCTCGAGGTCATAAGTATAGGTGCCTACATACCCATGAACAAGACTCTACTAAACACTGCTCCATGACCCGAGACTTAAAACCTATTTCTAATACAAACTTTGTCACGTCCCAAAATACCCCCTAGATGTGACTGGCACCCACTAACACCACCGCTAGGCGAACCTATTTTTCATACACTTAATCTTTTCTATAAGATTGAAATACAATATGTGCAACTCCAAACACATCAATAGTCATAAAAGTGAAATGATTATCCAACCAAAATTAAGTTTCAATTTATAAGAAAGCACACCACCGTTTAAGTAGTGTATCTCTAGTCCAAATCCCACACTGAGACCATGGAGCATCTAATAGAGTTACATGAGTTTAGCTGTCGGGCATGCAAACACCATGAAAGAAAATATATATATAAAGTAGATAAAGCTGAAATGATAGCCTCTATGAATCGATGCGAAGGCTTACCACAAGCAACTGAATCTACGCGAACGGACTCGTCAACCACTAGTCTCACCTCCCGTAATAGAATTTGCATAGACATGCAACTAAGGAGTGAGCTATATATAAATATAACTCAGTAAGATCCTCGACCCTCCCCTCACTTTAATACCCCTGGAATAAGTGTTAGAAAATATAACCACAACGAGCACAAAAATTATATGCACAACAACATATTTCCAAAATATAAAACTCAGTAAAGTCCAAAAAAATGTTCAACAAGATAACTATATATGTATACACACACACACACACACACACACATATATATATACACACAACTAGCACTTAGAACTTGTCAAAAGCAAGTGAAAGAGATCAACCTAACATCCCGCCTAGTCCTTGGCAACATATATAATGCCCCAATAGTATACTATAGTAGCAAGTACAAGTCCCCTAACATAACACGACAGGCACTTGTATACCCCTAATAACTATATCATGGCAGTGAAGTAAGATAAGCAATGCCCCAACGCCATGGTACAAGACCATGCCACACAAAAGATCAATTATTAAATAGTTTTCTTTAAAAAGATATTTTTTTCAAAATAACATATATGCGGTTGGTTAAAGACAATTGATTCTGCAAAGTATATGCTTCCCAACACATGGAGCAGGAAGATAAAACACAAAATTTAAAACAGGTTTAAAAAGTAAGCACCAAAGTTTAAAGTCTCACTTACCTCAAATTCACTACTCAAGCACACTTTCCAATCACTCAGAACAATTCTCTCGGATTCCTGAGTCACCTCAAACTACAAAAAATGAGTTTATAATGGTCAAAAATCCTTTGGTAGATGTTTGCTTAATTTTTAGCTAAAGTCAAATTCGTGGTCAAAGGTTTTATCGAAAAAGTCAACTCTGGTCAACAGAGTAGAATTCCCAAACTATGACAACCCACAGATTTTCCTCGACGAGTGGATTCTAGAACATTAATAAAAATTAAATTTTGATAACGTTTGCCCTTTCAAATTGGTGATATAGGTTTAAAAACCCTAGGGCTAAACTTTCTCAATTCTCTAAACTTTCTCCATGTTCCTAACCAATAAACTTTCTTATAATCGCGTAATAAACTTAAGAAAAAGATTTTTGATCATGACCTTGATTCTTTGGATTGAAAATCCTTTTTATTTTCTTCCCTTCTCTCTTCCTTTCTTCCCTCCTCTTCTACATGATTTTTTTTCCAGCGTTCTATTTTTTCTGCTCCTATTTCTTTTTTTGTCCACTAACAATTTCTAATTTTTAAGTCTTTAATTCAATTGGGCTTTATCCCTTATTATTATTATTATTATTATTATTATTATTATTGTTATTATTATTATTATTATTATTATTATTATTATTATTATTATTATTATTATTATTATTCCCCGAAGAAAGTGATGGTAGAAATAAAAATACTGTTTATTTCTTCGGTTAAAACAACCGAAGAAACCATTACTGTTAATTCTGATCATGGAACCTTTCGTTTATTAAATGAAAGTGATTTCGCCCCTTACAGGGAAAATTATAGATTTATGCATATTGGTTTAATACAAGTTGCTTTTAAGCCCCTTACTTTAAGAGGGTTGCCAGAGAGCTTCATAGCAGCTCTTAGAGATGGTAGAAATAAAAACTGGGAAAAGTCTCTTATAGGGACTGTTCAAACCAGTCTGGCCTATGGCCCTGTTTATTTTAATGCTTATCCTAATTTGCAAATTTCTTTGAATGATGAGAATTCTTTGGATACTTTAATATTAAGTATCAAATTGCATGATTATGACTATATGCCTGGTACGGAAGTTATATGTATCTGTTACCGTATTTATTATAAACCTTTATATACTTTAAATCCTATGTGTTTAATGATGGATTTTAAAAATGAAACCATCTTAATCGAAACCAACTTTAGTAGGTCAAAGGTTATAACCAGAAGACCTATAAAGTGGGATGAGATTGATTTTCCTAAAGAATGGATTATTGAAGAAGCAGCTCCTCCAAGAAATAATATTTCTTCTGAAATTTCTGAAATTGAACAGACTTTGGATGGAACTGTTAAAATTAGTTTTAAAGATAATAATGTGGGAAATTCTTCTAGAATGCTGAGATCTAGTTCTTATATGCCTAGATCTAACTCTTTTTATACTTCCCCAATAGATTATATTGTTGACTTACCGTCTAGAGCATCAACTTCTCAAATCAGAGAAGAAGATACTTCTAGATCTGATAAAACTGATTTTCAGAAAATTGATCATGTTGATAATATCAAAATTGAAAACCATATTGTTACACCTGAGATGGATCCTACTCCGTCTGATATGGATTTTCCAACTGGTTTATATGGATCAAGAGACTAAAATTGATTTTTCACCAGGATCTTTAATGAGAAAAACGATCCGTCAAGAATTTTTTCAACCCAAATGGGAACCTTTCCAAAATTGGTTTTTTAAGAGTTTTGATAAAACTCAAAGAACATATTTTCAAGACGAATTTTATAATGATTTGTCCAGGATAAATAAAGCCATAGCTTTTGTTCCTTGGTTTATGGCTAAATATGTTTATGATTATGTGGAAATGTTAGAACATGATTTTAAACTTTCTAATGGAACAATTTGTAAATCTGTTCTACCACCACAGCAATCTTTTCAAATTGAAAAAGATAACAAAGTTGTTTATTTTACAGCCTTTGCCGATTTAATAGAAAGTGATATTGCTTTAATCAGTGCAAAGCATATCCAAACTTTGATTAAGCAAAATAATTATGCCAATGTTTATGTTAGTATTTTGGGAGAACATATTCTCTCTTTACATGAAAAAATTGACAGTTTATATACTGAGCTCAAAAAGGAGAAAGAGGTTAATACACCAAAAGAGGTTAATATACCTAAAGCTACTCCTAGTATTCAACCCCCTCCAGAGGTAAAAGACTTCAGATTTGGTAATATGGCTGAATTAGAAACCCTTCTGGAAAAGAAGTTTAAAGGACTAAACCTCCAGCCTTTGAATATAGAAGAAGGACCTTCTACTCCAAAGGATGAGATTAATAAAATCTCAGAAAAACATGCTAGGAAGCCAGTACAAAGGATGTACTACTATCCTAGACCAACTCCACAAGACGTGTTATTAGAAGAACAGGAATCATATATCTCTAACAGTTATAGTGGAAATGAGATATATGAATGGAATATTGATGGTTATACCGACAGACAGATTTATACCCTGATGCATAGAATTTTGATGTTTAGCACTGTCTGTAAAGCCAATGGTAATACTGAGGCAAAAACTGCTAACATGATTATAGCAGGATTTACAGGACAACTTAAAGGTTGGTGGGACAATTATCTTACCGAAACCCAAAGGATGACAATTTTAAATGCTGTCAAAAGAGAGGGAGATACAACAGAACCCAACATAGTATACTCCCTAATCCTTACAATTATAGAACATTTTTCTGGAAGATGGTCAGACAATAGTGAGACCATTAGGACCATGCTCCAAAACCTTAGGTGTAAAACCTTAACATCTTTCAGATGGTATAAAGATGTATTCTTGTCAAGAGTAATGGAACTCCCTGAGTGTAATAGTCCTCACTGGAAATCCAAATTTATAGATGGACTCCCAACTCTATTTGCAGAAAGAATTAAAAGAGCTCTTAGAGGAGATGGGACAAGCATAAATTATGATGCTTTTACTTATGGAAAATTGATAAGTGTATGTACACAAGAAGGATTATCTCTTTGCAATGAGATAAAACTGAACCAACAGATCAAAAGGTATCATCTGAACGAGAAACGCCAATTAGGCGAATTCTGTGAACAATTTGCAATTGATATGCCAGGAACCTCCAAAAAGTCTCATAGACAAAAAAGAAAGGAGGAAAAAGAGGAGAAGTACAAAAGAAGGTCTTATAGACCGGGAAGAAAAGAAAAAAGATTGGAAAAAAGAGAAAGGAGAAAAAAGAATTATAAGGAATCAAACTTCTGGAAAAATAGAAAACAAGATGTTTGTTACAAATGCGGAAGATTTGGACACTATGCAAAAGATTGCAAGGTCAAAGACAAGATTAAGAGCCTTGACCTAGAAGAAAAGGTGAAAGACTCATTGTGTAAGATTTTATTAAATTCTTCACCAGACAATTCTGAAGAAGAAAATTCAGAAAATGAGTCAGTAACAAGTGAAGATTTAAAAGCCCTTCATGATGAGAGTTATATCAGTTCATCAGAAGAAGACTGTTTACCTTGTCAAATTGGACAACCTTGTGACAAGGATAACCAAGAAGATGAATTTTATCAGTTATATTCACAGTTCAAGGAATTGAATATCAATGTTATGTCAAATGACAAATGGATAGAAATTCTGAAAGAAATTGATGATCCTAATTTAAGATCTCAGATCATCGATAAGATTGGTAATATCCAATCTTTTACCCCTAAAGAAAGTACCTCTCAAAAAGGTTATACCATGAGAGAGGTAATCCGACAGTTAAAAGAAAAATCTCAGAAGGTTAATATACCTACTACTATCCAAGACCTGGAAGAAGAGATTAATAATCTCAAAAAAGAGATATCCTCTCTTAAAAGCCAAAATTTGGCTCTTGATGAAAGAATTGCTTTAATAGAAGCACAGGAAGTTCATAAACATCCTGAAAAACAAATTTTAACTGAAAACCTTCCCATTATTCCTAATGATCTCCAAAATGATTTTCAGAAAATTTCTTTTGAAGAAAAAGATTCTTTTTTGGAAACTATTGAGCTAATTACAGCTCATAAACCTATTGCAAAAATAACCCTTTCTATCGATTATAATCTGAAAAAAGAATTTACTGCTTTAATAGACAGTGGAGCAGATTTAAATTGTATTCAAGAAGGATTAATACCTTCAAAATATTTTCATAAAACCACTCATAGTCTTAGAGATGCCAGTGGCAAAAAAATGGGTATTAATTATAAATTACCCAGAGCTTACATTTGTACAAATAATGTCTGTATTCCTGAATCTTTTGTATTAGTAAAAAACATCTCAAATAAGGTAATTTTGGGTATGCCTTTTTTCTGGCATATTTATCCAATTACCAAATGGGATGAAACAGGAATAACAGGTACTTTTGAAAAGAAAAAAGTAAGAATTGATTTCATATCCCAACCTTTTTCCAAATATATTAATAATATCAAGGATATGATTTCTTCAAAAATAAAACAAATTGATTTTTTTAAAAATGAAATTTGTACTATTACTATTGAAGAAAATCTTCAAAATCCTAAGTTAAAAGAAAAAATAGAAATTTTAAAGAACCAGCTTTCTTTACAAATTTGTGGAGATCACCCGAATATATTTTGGGAAAGAAAAAAACATGTTGTAAATCTTCCCTATGAAGATAACTTTACTGAGGATAATATTCCAACAAAAGCAAGGCCATGCCAAATGAATTCAGAATATCTGAATTTATGCAAAAATGAAATTGAAAGCCTGTTACAAAAGGGTTTAATAAGACCCTCAAAATCTCAGTGGTCCTGTACTGCATTTTATGTTAATAAACAAGCAGAACAGGAAAGAGGGGTACCAAGACTGGTAATAAATTACAAACCCCTAAACAAAGTTTTAAAATGGATCAGATATCCAATACCCAATAAAAAGGATTTATTGGATAGACTGCATGATGCCATCATATTTTCAAAATTTGATTTAAAGTCAGGATACTGGCAAATTCAAATAGCTGAAAAAGATAGATATAAAACAGCTTTTAATGTTCCGATGGGACAATACGAGTGGAATGTTATGCCATTCGGATTGAAAAATGCCCCATCAGAATTTCAAAAAATTATGAATGATATTTTTTACCCTTTTAACAATTTTATCATCGTTTATATAGATGATATTCTTGTGTTTTCCAAAACTCTAGAAATGCATTTTAAGCATCTTGATTTATTTAAAAAAATCATTATTCAAAATGGTTTGGTAATATCTAAACCAAAAATGCATATTTTTCAAACAAGTGTCAGATTTTTGGGTCATATCATAGAAAAAGGAAAAATTATTCCTATTCACAGAAGTATTGAATTTGCATCAAAATTTCCTGATGAAATCACTGATAAAAATCAGCTTCAAAGATTTCTTGGAAGCTTAAATTATATTTCACCTTTTATAAAGGATTTATCCAAAGAAACGGCGATATTATATGATCGTCTGAAGAAAAATCCAAAAGCTTGGACTGCTGATCATACTCAAGCAGTAAGAAGAATTAAAAGTAAGGTTAATAACCTTCCCTGCCTCACTTTGGCAAATCCGAGTTGGGAAAAGATAGTTGAAACAGATGCCTCGGATATAGGTTATGGAGGAATTTTGAAACAAATTTCCCCAGACAATAAACAAGAATATCTTGTTCAGTTTTATTCGGGAAAATGGAATAATAGTCAAAAGAACTATGCAACTGTAGCAAAAGAAGTTTTAGCCATAGTTAAATGTGTCTTAAAATTTCAGAGCGATTTATATAATCAAAAGTTTTTCATAAAAACTGACTGCCAAGCCGCAAAATTTATCTTTAATAAATATTTTAAACATAATGTTTCAAAACAAATGTTTGCAAGGTGGCAAGCTTTGCTAGCCCCTTTTGATTTTGAAATACAATATAAGAAAGGTTCAGATAATAGTCTGCCAGATTTCTTAACAAGAGAATATGTTAACTAATAGAAATTTCTTCTTGCAGGTAATGAGACCCCAAAAGGGATTCCCTTCCTCTAACAGAGGAAGAGGAAGAGGCAGAGGAGCCACCCAGAGTCAGGAAGGCAGAGATAATATTCTCGCCCAAATAGGAAACCAGAGGCTAATAGCAGCCAACATAGCCTCAAACAGGCCAAGTACCTCGACTGGAATATCAGGAGTAGGTACAAATAGCGAATTATACAGGCAATTTATGGATTTTATACAATCCCAACAGCAGCAAAATGCTCAACCAACTTATGCTGCTATTGCCAATGAAGACATCAGTGAATCTACTGATGTATATGAGAAAAACAAAAGATCTGAGGTAATATTCCTAATTGAACCAAGGGATCTCCAATGGAGAGAAGACCCCTGGCAGATTATGCAGAGATATTGTGATACAGCGTCATACGCTATGCAAACCTATAAGTATCGCATGCATTTTGAGAATATACTCTCAACCACGGGCTCAGTTGAATTTCAACATTATTGCCCGGCAAACACAAACAAGGTTTATAACTTTTCCAAATTCATTGTTAAGAAAATTATTTCACCAGAAGAATGGGGAATGAGCCCCATGAGAGACAGGGAATATACCCAGTCGGAACAACAAATAAAAATTAAGTTTAATTATTGGGATTATGTTGAAGGCTTTAATAAAACCCTTCTATATGAAAATGCCAACAGAAAACATTCTTGGTTTATGAAAATCTGTTCAAACAATTTCAAAAACCCCGTTCCAAATTGGTTAGGAAAATGGTGGACTTCATATGGTCCCAGTATTGATATTTTACCAGATGAATTCAAAATCCTTTTTGCTGAGTGGGTTGATGTCTCACCCAGACTTTTGAAATTACAAAAAGAAGATATTTATTTTGAGGGAATATCCTCGATGTATTTCTTCATTGAATTTTCAATACCTTGGATCATGAAATGGTCAATTGAGGTCCAAAACACTGATGAAGGATTTCCTTGCCTAAGAAGAATTTTTTATACAAAATTCTGGAATAAATTATTACACCAAGATGCTGAGGGAAATATTCCTGCCAAGGAGATTATTAATTCCATTAAGGCCGCTATTGAAAATGGAAGAAAGCAGGCTGAGATTATGAACGAAATGGAAGAATTAAGCCCCTTTAAGAAAATTTCAAGAAAACTAAAAATGAAGAAGGGGGCAGTCTCCAAGTCAGAGTTAATTGCTTCATACATGCAAGAGGTGAAAAAAGACTTAGCCAAAAATCTGGGAATGGAATATGAAGACAATATGTCCATTGCCACCTCAAATGAAGAAGACCAAGTTTTAGCGGGAGAATCTCAGAGTGATAATAGCACAGACGAGATGGATCTAGAAGCACTCCTGCAACAATACAAACCACATGAGGAATCCTCGTCAGCAAGCAAGAAAAAGGAATAAAGACAAGAGTCACAAAAGTCAGTAATGGACGGACAACTTTAATAAAGTTGTAAAAGCAAACAAGTTAATGGATAGCTTTAATAAAGCTGTGGGCCCAAATGTCGGGTCAATTATTCAAATATTATGTAAGCAATGACGAAATTGATTTTGTTTCTTTTGAATGATCCGTCTATATAAGGATCATAGTTTTTTATAGAAGGTAGGCATCAGCCAGACCTGCGAAATACTCTCTCTAAGCCCTCTTGTAAATCTTCTTCTTAAGCAATAAAATTTTGTAAATTATTCACTCTTCGGGATTGAAGTTCTCTATCAGGTACATATTATTTTATTTTTAATTTAATTTTTCTATCTGTATAGACATCTGTTTAGCCTAAATGAAAGGCTAAACCTTTATGTTGGACTAGGAACACACTAGAACATGAGTAAACTGGTAATGAATCATTAAGGAAAGTACTGTTCCGGTAGTTCTGAGGTCAGGACTTTAAGGTTGAGTTACTGTAGCTCTGACCGTAACATGACCTGTGCATCTGCACGGATACCCCTGTTCAGCCCGTTTTAGCCATGTGAAGGCGTTTGTAAGGGCGTTAAGGGGATGGTTTAGGTCATGCTATGGTCTGAGTCATGGTGGCTTGTAAAAGTACCTTGAGGTTGGTAAACGTCCCTACGGTTCTGCCGAAGATTATTATTATTATTATTATTATTATTATTATTATTATTATTATTATTATTATTATTATTATTATTATTATTATTATTATTATTATTACTATTAACTCACGATAATAACAAGAGCCTAATTATTATTATTATTATTATTATTATTATTAACTCACGATAATAACAAGAGCCTAAACTCACCCCTTAACGCCCTAACAACGCCTTCCACACGGCTAATACGGACTCAGCAGGGGCTACCGTGCAAAGCACAGGCTTTTATCATTATCGGGGCTACAGTAACTCAACCTTAGACCCGACCTTGAAATCACCGGAACAGAACTTTTCTCGATTAAGAGATCATCTCCATATTATTGATGCCTAGTATGTTATTAGTCCAACACAGGTGTTTAGCCTATCATTTAGGCTAACAAAATATCTACAGAAATATTAAAGTAATCAAAATAATAAAATTTAATACCTTATTAGAAGACTTCAGAAGCAGAGAGATTAGATGAACCAAGCAACTTTTATTTAAGAAGGGAAATTTACAAGAGAGTACAGAGCAGGTTTGGCTAAAGCCTGCCTTCTTCTATAATAAAATGACCCTTATATAGACGGATCAACAAAAATAAAACAAAGTAGCTTACATCATTGCTTACATAATATTTAAATTATTGACCCGACATGCGGTCCTACTACTTTATTAAAGCTATCCATGTTTTTCCAACTTTATAAAGTTGGTTGTCTTCTTCTTATCATCTTATCTTTTACTTGTCCCCACTTCTGTCTTTTGTTGTGGACGATTCTCCCGTACTTTTGAATTGCTGAAGGAAGGCTTCTATGTCCATTTCCTCTGTGCTATGAGCACTCTGGGATTCCCCTGCTAAACAGTTATCTTCATCTTCATTTGAAGAGGTGGCTATGGACATATTGTCAGAAAATTCCATTCCTAGATTTTTTGCCAAGTCTTTTTTGACTTCTTGCATGTATGAAGCAATTAGTTCTGACTTGGTTATTACTCCCTTTTTCATTTTTAGTTTTCTGGAAATCTGTTTGAAGGGGCTCATTTCCTCTTTATCAGATATCTTCTGGGTTTGTTCTTTTCCTGCTTCAATGGAATTTTTGATCGAGTCTATTAACTCTTGTCCAGGGACTTTTCCTTCTTCGTCTTTGTGGAGTAATTTACTCCAGAACTTTGTATAAAAAGTTCTTTTCAGGCAGGGAAAGCCTTCTTCCGTGTTTTGAACTTCTATTGACCATTTCATGATCCACGGAATTGAAAATTCAATAAAAAAGTACATTGAGGATATACCCTCGAAATATATATCTTCTTTTTGCAGTTTTAATAATTTTGGTGAATTATCCACCCATTCAGCATATAAGCCTTTAAAATCTTCTGGTAAAATATTAATAGTTGGACCATATAAAGTCCACCATTTCCCAAACCAATTTGGTATCTGGGTTTTGAAATTATTTGAACAAATTTTCATGAACCATGAATGCTTTTTATTAGCATTCTCATATAACAGAGCTTTATTAAAGCCCTCAATATAGTCCCAATAATTGAACTTCACTTTAATCTGTTGTTCTTGGTGGGTATATTCCCTGTCCTTCATCGTGCTTATTCCCCATTCTTCTGGGGTAACAATTTTCTTTATAATAAATTTTAAAAAGTTATAAACTTTTCTGGTATTGGCGGGGCAAAAATGTTGGAATTCAACTGACCCCATAGCAGAGAGTATATTGTCATAATGCATACGATATTTGTATGTAGGAACAACATATGATGCTGTGTCACAATACCTTTGCATTATTTGCCAAGGGTCATCTTTCCATTGTAGATCCCTTGGTTCGATGAGGAATATTACCTTTGTCTTTTCATTTTTTTCATATGCCTCTGCTGATTCATTAACTTCTTCATTTGTGATTGCAGAGTATGATGGGGGAGCATTGCCTTGTGGTTGTTGGGATTGTATAAAATCCACAAATTGTTGATATAATCGACTGTTTGCACTTATTCCTGATATTCCAGTTGAAGTGCTTGCTCCTGTTGATGTAATGTTGGCGGCTATTAGCCTCTGGTTTCCAACTTGAGCAAGAATATTATCTCTGCCCATTTGAGTTCATTCTCTTCCTCTACCTCTTCCTCTATTAGAGGAAGGGAAACCACCTTGTGGTCGCATAATCTGCATTATTCAAACAAAGCTATTAGCTAATATATTCTCTAGTAAGAAAATCAGGCAGATTATTATCTGAACCCTTTTTGTATTGTATATCAAAATCAAAAGGGGCTAGTAAAGCTTGCCACCTTGCAAACATTTGTTTAGAAACATTATGTTTAACATCCTTATTAAAGATGAATTTTGCTGCTTGGCAATCAGTTTTTATAACAAACTTTTGGTTGTATAAATCTCCTTGAAACTTTAAAACACATTTAACTATAGCTAAAAATTTTTTAGCCACCGTAGCATAATTCTTCTGACTATGAGTCCATTTTCCAGAATAAAATTGAACAAGATATTCTTGTTTTGTATCCGGGGAGATTTGTTTTAAAATTCCCCCATACCCAATATTAGAGGCATCTGTTTCTACAACTTTTTCCCAATTTGGGTTTGCCAAAGTTAGGCATGGTAGGTTATGAACCTTGGCCTTTATATTTTTTACTGCTTTTGTATGATTAGCAGTCCAGGCTTTAGGATTTTTCTTCAGACGATCATATAAAATCGCTGTATCCTTGGATAAATCCTTTATAAAAGGAGAAATATAATTCAAGCTTCCAAGAAATCTTTGAAGCTGGGTTTTATCAGTAATTTCGTCAGGAAATTTTGATGCAAATTCAATACTTCTATGAATAGGAATAATTTTTTCTTTTTCAATAATATGACCTAAAAATCTGACATTTGTTTGGAAAATGTGCATTTTTGGTTTAGATATTACTAAACCATTTTGAATAATGATTTTTTTAAATAAATCAAGATGTTTAAAATGCATTTCTAGAGTTTTAGAAAATACAAGAATATCATCTATATAAACAATAATGAAATTGTTAAAAGGATTAAAAATATCATTCATAATTTTTTGAAATTCTGATGGGGCATTTTTCAATCCGAATGGCATAACATTCCACTCATATTGACCCATCGGAACATTAAAAGTTGTTTTATATCTATCTTTTTCAGCAATTTGAATTTGCCAGTATCCTGACTTTAAATCGAATTTTGAAAATATAATAGCATCATGCAGTCTATCCAACAAATCCTTTTTATTAGGAATTGGATATCTGATCCATTTTAAAACTTTATTTAGGGGTTTATAATTTATTACCAATCTTGGTACCCCTCTTTCCTGCTCAGCTTGGTTATTAACATAGAAGGCAGTACATGACCATTGTGACTTCGAGGGTTTTATTAAACCCTTTTGAAGTAAAGTATCAATTTCTTTTCTACATAAATCCAGATATTCTGAATTCATTTGGCATGGCCTTGCTTTGGTAGGAATATTATCCTCAGAAAAATCTTCCTCATAAGGAAGATTTACCACATGCTTTTTTCTTTCCCAAAATATATTCGGGTGTTCCCCACAAATTTGTAAAGAAAACTGGTTTTTCAAATTTTTAATTTTTTCTTTTATTTTGGAATTTTGAAGAGTTTCTTCTATAGTAATACTGCAAATTTCATTTTTTAAAAAATCAATTTGCTTTATTTTTGAAGAAATCATATCCTTAATATTATTAACATATTTAGAAAAAGGTTGTGATATAAAATCAATTCTTACTTCTTTCTTTTCAAAAGTACTGGTTATTCCGGTTTCATCTCATCTGGTAATTGGATAAATATGCCAGAAAAAAGGCATACCCAAAATTACCTCATTTGAGATGTTTTTGACAAGTACAAAAGATTCTGGAATACAAACATCATTTGTACAAATATAAGCTTTGGGTAATTTATAATTAATACTCATTTTCTGTCCACTAGCATTTCTGAGACTATGAGTAGTTTTATGAAAATATTTGGAAGGTATTAACCCTTCCTGTATACAATTTAAATCTGCTCCACTGTCAATTAAAGCAGTAAAATCCTTTTTTAAATTATAGTCAATGAAAATAGTAATTTTTGCAATAGGTTTATGAGCTGTAATTAACTCAATAGTTTCTAAAAAAGAATCCTTTTCTTGGGGAGGTATCTCTTGAAAATCATTTTGAAAATCTTTTAAAATGGGAAAGTTTTCATTCAAAACTTGGATTCCAGGATGTTTATAAACTTCATGTGCTTCTATTAAAGCAATCCTTTCATCAAGAACCATATTATGGTTTTTAAGGGAAGAAATTTCCCTTTTGAGATTATTAATCTCTTCTGCCAGATCTTGAATCGTAGTAGGCATATCACTCTTTTGAGATCTCTCTTTGAGTTGCCTAATTACCTCAGTCATGGTATAACCTTTATTTGGAGAGGTAATTTCCTTTTTGGTATCACCAGTAGGAGCTTGGATATTTCCAACCTTATCAATGATCTGAGATCTTAAATTAGGATCATCTATTGCTTTCAGAATTTCTACCAAGCTATCACTCGTCAGGACACTTATATTTAAATCTTTAAACTGAGAGTATAGTTGATAGAATTCATCTTCCTTGTCTTTATCTTCGCAAGGTTGTCCAATTTGACATGGTAAACATTCTTCTTCTGATGAACTTATATAATCTTCATCATGGAGAACTCTTAAATCTTCACTTGTTGAAGATTCAACGTCTGAATGTTCATTCCTAGAATTTTCTGGTGAGGAGTTTAATAAAATCTTACACAAGGAATCTTTGATATTATCTTCCAGGTCAAGGCTCTTAATCTTGTCTTTAACTTTGCAATCTTCTGCATAGTGGCCAATTCTTCCACATTTATAACAAACATCTGGTTTCTTATTTTTCCAGAAGTTTGATTCCTTGTAATTCTTTTTTCTCCTTTCTCGTTTTTCCATTCTTTTTTCTTTTCTTCCCGGTCTATAAGACCTTCTTTTGTACTTTTCTTCCTTTTCTCTACTTCCTTTTTGTCTATGAGACTTTTTGGAAGTTCCCGGCATATCAATTACAAATTGTTCACAAAATTCACCCAATTGGCGCTTTTCATTCAGATGATATCTCTTTATCTGTTGGTTTAACTTTATTTCATTGCAAAGAGATAGTCCTTCCTGTGTACAAACACTTATCAATTTTCCATATGTATAATCCTCATAATTTATACTAATTCTTTCTCCCCTAAGGGCTTTCCTAACCCTTTCAGCAAATAAGGTAGGGAGTCCATCTATAAATTTGGATTTCCAATGAGGGCTATTACACTCAGGAAGTTCCATTACTCTTGATAAGAACACATCCTTATACCATCTGAAGGATGTTAAGGTTTTGCATCTTAGGTTTTGGAGCATAGTCCTAATAGTCTCACTATTATCTGACCATCTTCCAGAAAAATGTTCTATAATTGTAAGGATTAGGGAGTACACTATGTTGGGTTCTGATGTATCTCCCTCTCTTTTGACAGCATTTAGAATTGCCATCCTCTGGGTTTCAGTGAGATAATTATCCCACCATCCTTTAAGTTGCCCTGTAAACCCTGCTATAATCATATTAGCAGTTTTACCCTCAGTATTACCATTGGCCTTACAGACAGTGCTAAACATCAAAATTCTATGCATCAGCGTATAAATTTGTCTATCGGTATAACCATCAATATTCCATTCATATATCTCATTTCCACTATAACTGTTAGAGATATATGTTTCTTGTTCCTCTAATAAGACATCCTGAGGAGTTGGTCTAGGATAATAGTACATCCTTTGTACTGGCTTCCTAGCATGTTTTTCTGAGATTTTATTAATCTCATCCTTTGGAATATTATTCCATTTGTCTTTAGAAGGTCCTTCTTCTATATTCAAAGGCTGGAGATTTAATCCTTTAAACTTCTTTTCCAGAAGGGTTTCTAGATCGGCCATATTACCAAATCTAAAGTCTTTTACCTCTGGAGGGGGTTGGATACTAGGAGTAGCTTTAGGTGTAGTTGGTGCAACCTCTTTTCCTTCAGCTATCCTTTCTTTCTTGAACTCTGTATATAAACTGTCAATCTTTTCATGTAAAGAGAGAATATGTTCTCCAAGAATACTCACATAAACATTTGTATAATTATTTTGTCTAATCAGAGTTTGAATATGTCTAGCCGTAATCAAAGCAGTTTCATTTTCCATTAAATCCGCAAAAGCTGTGAAATAAACAACTTTATTTTCTTTTTCAATTTGAAAAGATTGTTGCGGTGGTAAAACTGATTTAGTAATAGTACCATTTAAAAGTTTATAATCATGTTCTAGCATTTCTATATATTCATAAACATATTTAGTCATAAACCATGGGACAAAAGCTATGGCTTTATTTACCCTAGAAAGATCATTATAAAAATCTTCTTGAAAAAACTTTCTTTGGTCTTTATCAAAACTTTTAAAGAACCAATTTTGAAAAGGTTCTCATTTGGGTTGAAAAAATTCTTGTTGGATCTTTTTCCTTATTGGAGATCCTGGTGAAAAATCAAGTTTAGTCTTTTGATCCATATAAACCAGTGGGAAACTCCATATCAGAAGGAGTAGGCTCCATATCGGGAGTTACAATATGATTTTCAATTTTGATATTATCAATATGATCATTTTTCTGAAAATCAAATCTATCAGATCTAGAAGTATCTTCTTCCCTAATCTGAGAAGTTGATGCTCTAGATGGTAGATCTACAATATAATCAGCTGTAGAAGTATAAAAGGAATTACATCTAGGCATATATGAACTAGATCTAATCATTTTTGAAGGTAGTGCCATATCATCAACAGAATTATTATGAAAACGAATTTTTACCGTTCCATCTGACGTCTGTTCAATTTCAGAAATATCCAAAGAAATATTATTTCTAGGCGGGGCTGCTTCTTCAATAACTCATTCTTTTGGAAAATCAATTTCATCCCACTTTATAGGTCTTCTAGTTATAATCTTAGACCTACTAAAGTTGGTTTCAATCAAAATGGTTTCATTTTTGAAATCCATTATTTTACACATAGGATTCAAAGTATATAAAGGTTTGTAATAAATACGGTAACAGATACATATTACTTCTGTACCAGGCATATAATCATATCCATGTAACTTGATACTTAATATTAAAGTATCTAAAGAATTTTCATCATTCAAAGAAATTTGCAAATTAGGATAAGCATTAAAATAAACCGGGCCATAAGCCAAACTGGTCTGAACAGTCCCTATAAGAGACTTTTTCCAGTTTTTGTTTCTACCATCTCTGAGAGCTGCTATGAAACTCTCTGGCAACCCTCTTAATGTAAGGGGCTTAAAAGCAACTTGTATCAAACCAATATGCATAAATCTATAATTTTTCCTATAAGGGGCAAAATCACTTTCATTCAATAAACGAAAGGTTCCATGATCAAAATCAACAGTAATAGTTTCTTCTGTTGTTTTAACAATTTGTTTAAAACCAAGTTTTTCAAAAGTACCCATCTGATATATTAATCTGGGTTGAACTTTAGGAATTGTCCATTTATTAAGGAGATCCAAATTTTGAGGCATATCATACTCATCTTTTCTACTGTTTTTAACAGTAGAATGTTTTTTAATGAATTATTATTATTATTATTATTATTATTATTATTATTATTATTATTATTATTATTATTATTATTGTTGTTGTTGTTGTTGTTGTTGTTGTTATTATTATTATTATTACTATTATTATTATTTTTAAATTCTTATCTTTCTTTTCTTTCATTGCGTAATTATTAAATAACTCTTTATTAAATTACAGGTTATTACAACTTGCCTCAGGTTCTGAGTTCTTGCAGAAAATTGCTATGGCAAAGGTGAAGTCTTGCCTTCTCTAGTCTCCTTATTTCTCCTTCCTTGTTAGAAATACTAACTTTTCATTCTTAGGTGTTTTTATTCACCAAACCTTATGGAATATGTTTTTAAATCCTAACCTGGAAAAAATTACAGAGCTCTGTTCCACGTCGCCCCTTGTCACGACCCAAACATAGACCCGAATCGAGACACGGGACAAGGAACCATGAGGGAATCTAAGTCAACCCATGGCATGAACATATAACTAACTCAATCAATAAAAGCGGAAGATTCAACATACATAACATAGCGGAAGTCTAAACATGGCATAAGGTCTGAAATACATCACATGCGTTTAAAGCTGAATATAAACTATGTCCGAGAAAGCCTCTATCACAAATGAGTTGATGGGACAACACCCTAACTAACTCTATAAATTGAAACTAAAAATACACCAACATAACTGAATAAAAGAGGGGCCCTCGACAGATGAGGACTCACCAACAGAAACTGATGCTACCCCAAAAGCTGGCTAGGGTCGAGGCTGAATCTGAGTACCGGAACATGTATCATGAAATGATACAGCATAGAGTATGTGATCAGTACGTGGAATGTACCGAGTGTGCAAGGGTAGTAAACAGACATTTAAAATACATAAAAGTGCATAAGAGAAGGACAAGATGATCATAACATAAATATTACAATGTAACATAAGGCTAAAGGTTTCAAAACATTCGTAAATAATTTATAATCATACTCACAAGAGAAAAGCTTTATTAAACATGACTTGAGCCAAAGTATATAATCATAATCATATATAAATCATGAGGAACAGTGGGAGATTCTTATAACCGACATATCCCATATGAGCACACATGGAGCCCGACCTGTAAACCCCTAGTCAGGAGAGTGTTCATACTTTTCCAAGGGTAGAACCATTAAAGGGCGTGATATCACTCATGAAAGGCCCATTTGGGGAAAAGGGAATAGTCTCAAGGGAGGTCCCATCGTGACCTACGGTGGCATGTAGTTTTGAGATTCGCGGTAAAACCTAGTCCCTGAACCTACTCGGTGTTAAATACTACTCCCAAAACATATATAATGCTCATATGATAATATACATGAAATTCATGGATTAGTTAAATCATGATAATCATATGAATGCTTGAAAATATGTGAACTAGCCATGAAATAAGGCCTGTGAGTCGGTCATAATCATAAATTCATAAATCTTGAGATTCATACATACTTGTAAAACATATATATTTTTGATATTCATAAATCCATGATGAGCATTAGAGAGAAATCATATTATAAGTCATAAATCACAATGGGCTAAAAGACAACAAGATCATAATGAAATCATAACTTAATTTTCCTAAGAACATGCATAATTGGGCATAATTTGACTTAAATCCGAATTTGTGAATTTATATTCAAAATAGTTATGAAATCTGCTCATAGATCATAAAACATGATTTAATTCATGAAAGACATTGACCCAATAGATAGATCATAGAGAAATTCACAAGAATTAGATTGAACCCCATAGATCGTGGAACTTGAATTGTAGAAGTAGAATTTCATGAAATTGATAGAAGTTTGGGCATGAGAATGGGAGGAACTCTCATTCATAGCGTTACATACGTGGGTAGATTGATTTTTCCCTCTTCCTTGAACACCCAAAAGAAATTGAAGAAGAATTGATGGATTAAAGCTTTGATCACCTCTAAGAGCCTCCTAGTCTTGCATGCATAGAGTGGTAACACTTAGGATAGGTTTTACTCTTTAAAAACCCTCATAACCACGCTTAAAATGATGTAGTTTAGGCCTTAGGATCATGGGAATTACGAAAAAACACTTACTAAATTTGTAGAAAATTACTGACTGCCAGTCCACACGAAGTACTAGATGAATCATTACCCAAGACCACGACTTATGGCATCAGTCGTCGTGTGCACTGTCTAAAATTCATCTGAGGTTCACCACAGAGGACTCTACGATTCGTTATTGCTGGGAATGAGTCATTGCCTCCAGTTGTCGAGTGCATTGCCACTTTTCCTCAAAGGGTCCCCACGAGGGACCTAACGAATCATGGTTGGTGACCACGACTCGTGGTAACCTCTCGTGATCTTCACTACCCAAAAGTCCCTGATCCTTCTCCAACCCTGACCACGGCTGACTCAACGAGTCATGGGGCCTAACCACCACTCGTGTTCAAGCCCGTGATGACTTCCGTTCAAAATTTTCAAAACTTAAGACCAGGACCTCACCACGAGTAACCTAACGACTCGTGGTCAACCCTACGAGTCCAGTAACGACCTGTTCTGTGACCTGGAGTAGATTTTCTAGTTTTCTCCATTTCGATTTCCGGGTCTGATCTTAGGGCTTCTGGGGTATTACAATATCTCTCCCTTGGGAACATTCATCCTCGAATGTTGGAAAACATACAGAAAAGCAGAGAAATGCAATCATCATATTCAAACACGGACCATTTGAGCTAAAAACTAACAGAGCGAGTACCACTACAAGAAAAAGGGTCTTTAGCAAGAGGTAATTTGGTCATTAAAAGTGTGATTTCGGTTGTGAAAAGTCTATAACGAAGGAAAAAAATCCGATCGTTGCCAGTCTTTAAAAGCCTTGACGTTAAAAGATAATGACCGGATTTGAATTCGGTCGTTAAAAGAACATTAAACGAAAACATAAATTTCGGTTGTTATATGTCCTTTTTAGCTATCGGATTTTTCCCTCGCTAATTTTTCATCCCGTCGTTAAAAGTATTTAACGATAACAACTAATTTATTCATCAACTACTTTAACGACTGAAATTCCTCTCTCATAATACTTATGACAACCAAAATGCCTATCGCTAATGGTCATTTCAATATTTGATAAATCAATTACAAAAGAGTTTCAAAGACCATATTTCTGTTCACTATTATACATAAATTTTTACTACTAAATAATTAATATTATTTCATAAAGACACATCAAAAATATACTAAATAAATTAAATTCATATAAAACTTCCTAGTATACAAAGAATTAATGAAGCATATAGCGTATCCAAGTTCTATGAAATCATCTTTATCAACTCCAAAAAAAATGAAAAAATGCAACATATTTACACAACATATCGTCTTTAAATCATTCCTAACAAATAAAATTCCTCTCGAACTTCAACTTGCTCTTGACTTTCTTGGACGATAAATTCTTCAAATTCAAACTCTTTTGAGCTGTAAAGAAACAAGTATATATCAATTTAGTAATAAAGAATACATGAAACTCTTAAAGAAGAAATATAAGACCTCAACATATTTACTAGAGAGGATACTAAATATTAAAGATTGTTATAATATGCATGAACAATAAAATTTCAGAAGAGACATGGGTATGTTCTAACAAAAAAAATTATTCTACCAGTTTTATAGTCACATGGAGGGATATCACATGAGATTTGATTTATATATAGCTACTACCACTTCATTCCAGACCATGTAAAGTGAGATTATTCATTACCTTGCTTTTGAAAGAATTTTCAAAAGCAAATTAATAACCCCCATCTTTTAACAACAAACCATAATCTTTTAAATTTAAAAGTATTTAGGAACTATTCGAAAGAATCATAGTAAAAGTTAGTAGAAGTGTCATTTGAAATAGGACATGAGAGTAAAAGGTTTTGATATGTTATAGGGTCTAGTAATTTAAACTAAACATTTTATATAATCTTTATGTGCGACTTCTTTAAATATTTGTTCGACTCGGTAAACGTTTTCACTTTTACCTTACATTATCTCTAATTACCTGAAATAATGTATTTAAACATGAATATTGAAATACAAAGATGTTAAAGATGATAATAGGGGTCGATCACTTAAGACTGTGAAGTATTGACTCAGTCTATGTTATAGGAAACTGATTACATAAGCTACTTTTTCTTGGGTAGGAATTACATAAGGTCCTAAGCTCTTAATATTTTCTTACATCGATTTATTAAATGAATAAAGCATCAATTCAGATTATCAAAGTCATGTATATATATTATATGTTTCAAAATAAAATATTACTATGTATTGTTATTTGTATTTCTTCACAGCTATGGCGATGCTACATAGGATCACTTTTTCTTTATGGTCTGTTAAGCCCATCTACTATGTGAGAATTACATATATGGTGAAATCCCTCAGGATATTGGAAACTTGTCTCTATTTGAGGAGCTTGTGATTTATAATAACAATCTCACCGGCCTAAAAACTTATGGCCTAGAAACTTGCAAGTCCCTCGAGCATCTAATGCTAGGAGATAACCTGCTCACGGGGATCTTCTCTACTGATCTTTCCAAGCTGCAGAACCTTTCAGTTCTTGAGATTTTCTACAATAGATTTTCTGGATTGCTACCACCAGAGCTAGGAAATCTTAGAAGATTAAAAGGTTGCTTTTGTCACATAATTACTTTTTGGGGAAAATGTACTATTTCATAGAAGGAAAGATGATTCATACCCTCCTTTGACCCATTTAGTAATATAACTATACATGACATTTAACATTTCAACATATTTATAAAGTTGAGTCTAATGCATATTGAGATTGCAGCTAGGGAGAGTAACAATTATGGTGGTATTGATCATCCAGCTAATACCTTAATTTCTTCATTTTGAACAGGGAGAACTTCTGGGAGTCACCATAAATTACATCACACTTGTTTTTCCAAATGATCCAGCAAATTGCCAGTAGAGTAATTCTGAGGAAGATCAATGAATTTGGTTCTTAGCAGTGATATTTCACCAATTGTTGCGCAGTTTATAACTAACTGTTATTTTTAACTTTAGCATTCTCGCTAGTTATAGCTTCACAGGAATTGCATGCATAATTCCTGATTATAAGTAATGAAGATGTAATCTTCCTGTAGCTTTCAGATTCTATGTATATGATTTTAATAAAACTTTTAGAATTAATGTTTCACCTGGACAGCCCTTCATAATGCCATTCTAACACAGGAAACTTAAAGAAGAAAGGCATTCCAGTGGTGAACAGATGTTTTGTGTCAATTTAATCTCGAAACTATAAATCATTTGCTACCACATTGCCCTGTGGCAACTGATCTCTAGACAATGTTTTTGAAAATTTCTAGAATTAGCAGGGAACCTCACAGTAACATTAAGCAAAGTTAAAAGTTGGAGTTTATGGAAAGTGGACAAGAGCATCAAGAAGAAGTCATATATAAAACAGTAAAAATAAAAAAAGAAAAAAATTCCAGATACTAAAGAAAAAACTAAATTCAATGTACTAACCTGTTAAATTGTTCAATATATTGATCACTTGAAGATGATGGTGATAAAGCCTGACCAAACACTGCACTTGCAAGCCGTTCATATTTACTCTCTAGTTCATCCATACGTTCACATTTATTCTCTAACTCATCCATGCGTCTTTTAAGCAATTCATTTTCTTTTTCACTTTCTTTCAACTTATCTAACAATGTAGCCTTAGAAGAGTTCCCACTTTCAAACTCCTTAGAAGTTATCCTACCACCAAATCCAACAACATGACTCTTACGTTGACGTCCAAAGCACTTTTCCACGACCTCAATATTTGTAAGAGAAGAATCAGATTGAACCAATTTTTGGATTTCAACCTAAAAAATACATGAAAAATTAAAATAATAGAAAATCAAGTAAAAATGATGTAAAATGAAATTTATCACTAAACATACATATTTTGCATTTGTTTCAGGTTCGACAAACTTGTTATCCTTCGTACGAGTCTAAAAAAAGATAGTATCCATGTTTGGTGGCTTACCATCTTTACCTCCCTTCACATATAAATAAACAGGTAAAGAAATCATTTTCACAAAGAAGAAGCTTCTTAAAGAGTTTTAAGATTTACTTACTAATTCATAAATAATCGCTCTAATAGGCTTACTACCCGTACGATGAGGCATACTCAACTTAGACCTATTGATTGAGTTATTGTACTTGCTTCCTATATTAACAACATGCCACAAAAATAGTAGTTAGTAACCTTAAATAACATGTTAATAAATAGTTGCTATGAAGTCATGCCTTAAACTTTTTAACTTAAGAAATGCTCCTTGACTAGCCATTCCCAATCACTCTTGTCTACCCCCTTTGGCACATCTTTTAGAGCATCCCCAAATGGTTTAGACTTCATATTCTTGTGCAGCGATCCTCGCCAATTATTCCACAATCTTCTCATATGTTGCAAGACATGTTCTTTGTGATCATTCATATCTTCACTGACAAATTTATCCTACAATATTTTATAAGTATCATTAAATATCAAACTCAAAATTTCAAGCAAACTAGAAAAATATAGTTTAACCTACCGTGTACATCTCATTCAACCACTACTCATTACATTCTCTATAGATGGTTACGACACTTGGCTAAAATGATTGTCAAGACAAACGTAAAGAACTACGTGTATCACAATGAAGTTGATACAATTTCATTTTATGTGCAGCATTAAATAGTTAATATATCGCTATCATCCGTCTTGATAAATATTAAGAAAGTAATTCTCTAAATCCTTATAGTAACAACATCCCACATGTGTTCTAGCTTATCTTGTTCGATGTCTGTACAGAGTGTACTTGCAATAGGAACATATTACGATCACGAACTAAAATACCCAAAGATCTCACAAATGAGGTAGAATGCTTCCCAACAACTCGATTTTGGTAAAAAGTGACACTCAACTTTTCTCTAGGTTTGAGTTGTGCAATAGTTTTATAAATGTTCGTTCCTCTCACTTTTTTTACCTTTACAGATTCAGATGCACCTGAAAATAAATTTAAATAAGACAAAAAAGAGTTTTATTACACTAGAAAAAATATTATAATTTGAGACAATAAAATACTTATTTCATTTGTCTGAGTATCTTGCATCACTTCAACTTCTGGAGAGAGGGGAACGTCATCTTCAATTGGATCAAAACCAGGAGGTACAATGATATTATTCTGTACTGAATCATTTCGATAAGATTTTGATGGATTAAAATTTTTACTTTGGCCAATTGGAGTTCTTTGTTCATCCCTTACTCTTACGGAGTCCAAAGCTTTTATGCTTTTGCCTCATCCCCTTGTTAAGGCACCGGGTGGAATGTATGCATGCTTGTTAGTCCTGAAATTTGATCCCATTCCAGAGTTTTGAATTTTTGATGGATTCATGTCAACCTAGAAAAAGTACAGTAGTTGTAAGTTCATCCAACAAGAGAAAAATCATTAAACAAGTTCTCAAAAAGTGAAAGTTGATTTGTAATAACTTGGGAGCACCTAAATGGTGATTTGTATTATATATGGTCATCAATAGTAGAGTTCTTACTAAAGATAGATTCGCTAAGTTAAAAACGATAAATGATCTGTTGTGTCATTTATGTGAGATATATAGGAGCAAAACATTGATAATATGTTATTTCAATGCCCTTATGTTGGCATGCTATAGGGTAAGATATTACAATGTCAAGGAGTTATTAGAGGTTGGAAACTCATTTAAAAACATATTTTCTAAAGGATAAAACTTGAGCTCTAAGAAAAGATAGCTAACTTGAACCATGAATTACTCGGCCTACAACTAATAATTTAGCACTTTGGATGTCCTTGTGTTGGGAAGATGAAGTACATGACTGGCTAAAAGGATTGCCTATAGGGTGCTGGATGTACTAAGTTTGTAGTTCAGGAGATACACTGTTGTAGCTCAAGTATGAAAGGTTAGGATGTAGCCTAATCAGTTTGAACTACTACCCCAAGCTTGTACGATGGCTTCTAGTAGTACATAAATGAGTAGGTTGCGGGATGTACTAGGTTTGGGGATGTCCAAACACTAATATTTTTCTGCTTTGTAATAACTTAGGAGCACGTAAATGGTGCTTTATATAATATCTGGTCAGCAACATTATTATTCTTACTAAAGATAGATTGGCTAGTTGGAAACCATAGATGATATACATGCAGAAATGAAAGAAAGATAGACAAATAATCAGCTAGTAATGGAGGTACTTAAAAAGTATGAGGAAGTCAATGAAACATATTTTCCTTTTAGAATCGAACCACCAAAGAGCGAATATATAGTAAATCAATCAAAGATATTAATTAGTAAGTGCATAAAACTTATAGCAGCCCAATTCTTTTCCTTTTTATTACTAATTAGAACAGATTTAAGTGTATATATAAGCTCTTGAACTATTTCAACTATATGCGTATAAATATATATTACTCGAATAAAAAGCAATGAGTACTCCCGCATGCTTATTGTTGCTGCAATGCAACATCTAACAGATCCTATGAGTAACATGACAATGACAGACAGTCTATCTAAATGGGTCCAAAATAATATTCTAAGTAAACAAGTGGGATTAGACTTTAAAGGTTGTGAAGATGTTGCTTTGTCTATGTTCAACAGGATCGAGAGTAGCAGAAAATCTAGAAAGGAACAACTTTAATTCAAGTCTCCAGTTCAGCATAAACAGAAGGGTATTAGGGAATCCAATAATTTGGTGATCAATATGAATATTGGGGGTTCGATAGAGAAGCCCCGGGGAAGGAACGATAATCTGTTTTTGGGATGAAAGTCAAAATTATCTATTGAAATATGAGGGGCTTGAATAAATACTGGAACAGAGAAGAATTCTAAAACAGAGGAAACAGAATAGGAAGGACTGCTTGAAGACTCTATTTGTTCTCATTGAAGAGGCTGGAAAGTCAAAATTTTCTATTGAAATGTGAGGGGCTTGAATAAATACTAGACAGAGTAGAATTCTAAAATAGAGGAAACAGAATAGGAAGGACTTCTTGAAGACTTTATTTGTTCTCATTGAAGAGGCTACAAAGACTAACAAAGTGGTATAGGATGTTCGAACCTATTGTATGTTTCGTTTTACTGAACCTTTCTCCTTCAAGATGATAATAAGTCACAGGGAGAGCTGAATCAAGTGCACTTACCTGATTCCATCAGCATACAGGTCACCTTTGATGCAACTCAAACACAAACACCAGATAGGAAAATCCCTAACTCAATAACTAACTATATTCTAGTCATATTGAAGAAAACTTCTCCAGAGATGCACTCTTTTCCCTATTAACGGCTTCTTGTGATGAGAGTCAACTACGGTTTGGGAACATCACCTATCAAGTTACATTGGTTTCTTGCTGTACATATGTTGTCAAGCATAACTTAAGGTAAATGGTTACCAAGAGACCGAGGTTTACAGTAAACGATGCATGTATTGATACCAAAATTCAGCTTGGTTTAACTGAATTCCGAAATAATAGATCAAGGAAAAAATCATTGAATCACTAGTTCAGTAAAGATCATATCCTGCAGTAGCACCAAAACTAAAGAGAACTCCAACAGTATACACATCATTACTATGATCATCAACAGGTAACCAGATGTATCAATCAATCAAACACACCTCAATTCCTAACTAGTTTCCACACATTTTCACGTCTAGTAAGATTAGCAAAGACGAACCAGAATATCCAGCACAAAAAACAACCCTGTTACCATGGATGCCTCAATGGCAAGAAAACTGACAAGCACCAAACACTGCACAAGGATGGTCCATAGCAATATAACTGGCTTTTGCCCTTTGGAATATTTATGCATACTCTATTCTCATTATTTTACATCTTTTTTCAAACCTAGATTTTCCAGCATACAAAATAACACACCCAGTAGCATCCCATATTAAATAGCTCTTTGACAAACCAATATTTGCAACAGTGAAAAGTATTGAAATCAATGGTATTGATCACCCACGTGCATTCATCCCAAATCATTTTCTAGCTGAATACAAAAATAATGCTCCTTGAATCTTTTCTTTCATCTTTCCTTGCCCAAATGGTACCATTGCATTATAAAATGAATACCATTCTAAGTAGAGAAATAAAGATGACAAGAAAAGTGCATAGCCGTGAAACTTATCCAAGAAAGAAACATATCATGCGCAAAGACAAAGGTGTGCAAGAAATCCTATCCCTCTATTTCATAGTTCAACAATAATAGTTATGCTTGAGATGTCAAACCAAAAATATTTGAAGAAAAACTGCTACTGCGTTTCTCCTCTTTTCTCTATTTTTCTCTTTTCATGTGCCTTTTGTTTCTATTCTTTTTCCAGGTCCCTCAGCAGTAGAGATAAACAGACAAAGAAGAGAAAAAAATAGAGAAAGAAGAAAGAAGCAACAGTTTGAAAGCCCACAGAGCAGAGAAAAATAGAGAAAGAATAAGAGAAAAAAATAGAAAAAAAGTAGAAGAGAAGAAGAAGAGAGGAAAAATAGAAAAAGAGGAAAGGAGAAGAAGAAGAAGAAGAGGAGGAAAAATTACCTTGAAGCAGCACCTCGCAATAGTATGAGCCAAGAGGGGAAGCATGATACAACCAATAGAAAGGAAAGAGATACATATAAAAAAAATACAAGGATGATATACATACAGAAAAGAAAGAAAGATAGACGAATAATCAGCTAGTAATGGAGGTACCTAAAAAATATGAGGAAGTCAGCGGAACAAATTTTTCTTTCAAAATCAAACCACCAAAAGTGAATATATAGTAGATAAATCAAAGATATTAATCAATAATGTAGAAAACTAATAGCACCCCAATTCTTTTCCAGTTTATTACTAATTAGTACAAACTTAAGTGCATATATAGTGCAGTTCTATCAGCAGTGAACATGGACATAATATTTGTGCAAATCACCCCTCCAATTATCGTATCTCCACTTAGACATGGCTATACTTTTCATGACTTAATAATTGATCTGATGCATAATGTAGACAGGATTGATTAGTTGTTCGTTCTGAATTCCTCATTCGATATAATACAAGAACAAGATGAAAAATTACTGGAAGATATGAAGCCTAAACTGAGTTGCATTATTTCTAATGCATATGTTGCTTGGACAGCTGATAAGTTTCAGATTCCACAAATCATTTTTGATGGAATGATATGTTTCACTCAAATGTGTATGCATAACTTGTACATCTTGAGGGATCAAAACAAAATTCCTTAATCAGGGCCTTTTGTAATACCTGATTTTCTAGATAGAGTTAAAGTCACTAAGGCTCAGTTGCCTGAACATTTCAATCCAGCAGGAGCAGTCTTCATACAAGAAATTCTTGACAAAATACGAGTAGTTAAAAATAGAGCCTATTAGGTTGTGAAATCTCGAGGCTTATGAAAGGAAAAACCATATTAATAACACACATACATATTGAAGGAAATAAGATAGTAGATCACTCGGCTAATTTGGCCCTAGAAAAGGAAAAGGTTAGGGCTGATAGCTTTCAAGAAAAGGATGCACAAAGTAGAAGACTGTTGAATAGTTTGGTTACAAGAACCCAACCTAAAAATTATAACATGTAGAATATGACACTACCAAAGGAATAAAAAACACATCATGTTCAAATTCAAAAGGAGAACAAGAAGGAAGAAGAATGTTATACCACAGAATGCTAAATTCTACAGAAAAACCCTATGCAGCCTATCAGATAGTAAGATATCAAAATGAACAAGCAATAAAATCACACACAAGGAAGACACAAGAGATATCACATAGCAGAGGCAAAGTGAAAGAAAAATATAAGCATCAACAAGGAATAAGATACAACAAACCCACTTGAAAAATCTCAATGTTTAATACACAATGCAAGGGTTGAAAAATGGAGAGACTAACATCAATTGAAGGTCAAACCATAATACAAAAATCAAATTCATAAAAAGGAAAATCAAAATAGTGGAGAACAAGAATAAAAATGGATTACAAGAAAACAGAGAGCAAATCTAAAATCGAAAAAATAGATCACGATACTAAAAATCCTCCTAATAATTAATTCAGCAAGCTATTCCACAGCCTATTGCCTCCTAGATTCCTGGTATCTCCTCTAAATCATAATACTATTTTTCCCCAACATCAAAAGAATCATGAGGTTGAACCTTTCGTACAACATGCCAGCTTTTATTCGAAAGATCGTCCACATAAAATACTTGTGATGCTTGGTTAGCCAATACAAATGTCTCATCTGTTTTCAAAAATCGTTGTCGGTTAACACTTATGAAACCATATTAATCTACTTTAGTTCCCCTTTCTTGGTCATACACATCAAACCACATACATCGAAACAACACCATTCTTCTCCCACCGGTAAATTGTAATTCAAGGATCTCAATTAACTCTCCATAGTAATCAATATCTTTATTCTCTTCATTAGTCTCACCAACTACAATCACCCCACAATTTTGAATCCTCAAACATTTATCATGGCCTTGCATGTGAAACCTATATCCATTAGTAATGTAGCTTTTGAAACTTTTCACATATGGCAGAGGACCACGTGAAAATGAGAGCAAATCATTTATTTTCTTACTATCATCGTGTTTGTGCAATTCCGCAAACTATCAAAATCAAGTACATAGTTTAGCAAATACTATTCACAAGATGGTTTAAAAAAATAAAATTCTTAACTACTCACCTTTGTTTTTAACCAACTAAAAAATGTTCTATTCCATTAGATATCTGAATCTTTTTTAGAGGTATCAACTGGAATTTGTAAAAATTCTCTACAAATAATTTAAAGTATAACATGTCATTTTATGTAAAAAAATGAAAAAGATAAATGTAATTATTTGAATTAGTCATTTACTTACTCGAGAAATGGTTGAATTTCATCACAATTCATCAAAATATAAAAATGTGCCTGCTCAAATTCATATGAATCAAGACTGACCGGTGTACCACCCCTTAACGTTTTTCCAGGTATAGAAAAAATTGTTAATCCTCCTTCAGATTCAATAGCACCACCATCATAATTTCGTTCATTGCGATTAAATTTTGTTTCAATCGTATTCAAATACCTTGAACATAATGTCATACACTCAGTTGCTAAATATCCCTCTGCAATAGAGCTTTCTGGGCAAGCCCTATTACGAATAGAACACTTTAGAAAGTATAGTCATCGTTCCACTGGATACATCCATCGATATTCAATAGGTCCAGCAATCTTAGCTTCATGAGCTAAATGAATTGGCAAGTGGACCATGATATCAAAAAATGCAGGAATGAAGACCTTTTCTGACTTACACAGAGTTATAGGAATTTGGGCTTCTATTTTCTCTAGCTCATCTACTCTTAAACATTTCACTCCAAAAATGTTAAAAAATATAGACAACTCAATAAGTGGTTCAAGCACAGATTTATAGAGCATACCACGTATCGCAAGTGGGAGTAAATGTTGTAGAATAACATGGCAATCATGACTTTTCAAGCCTGAAAGTTTTTGATCTTTAAGGTTGACACACTGAGAAATATTTGATGAAAATCCATCTGGGACCTTTAAATTCTTTAAGAAATTTAAAAAGTCATGCTTTTCTTCAGGAGATAATGTGTAACATGCAGTTGGTAACTCATATTCATCCCCACTCTTTATCGGATGCAATTCTTTCTTTATGTTCATTGCTTCCAAATCCATCCGAGAACTCAGGGTATCTTTGGTCTTTTATTTGACATTTAAGATTGTCCCCAAAATATTATCACATATAGTTTTCTCAATGTGCATCACATCTAAATTATGCCACAATAATAGAGTTTTCCAATATGGAAGATCAAAGAAAATACTCTTCTTTATTTCAATTATCACCTCTACTCTCATATGATATTTTAATCTTCTTCTTTGGATGCTTTGATAGTGTTGACCCATCTAAATCAGCCACTTAATCAAGTATATCATAACCGGATAACACTTTTGGTGGTAATCTCCGCTCCTTAGTGCCATCAAATGAATCTTTATCATTCTGCCATTTGTGATTAATAGGAAGAAAGTGTCTATGGAACATATAACACCGCTTTTCACTATTTCTCAACCTAATTGAAGAGTTTCTTTATTGCAACATGGGCAAGCCAATTTTCCTTTGGTACTCCATCCTGACAAATTTCCACATGCTGGAAAGTCATTAATGGTCCACAACAAGGCAACATGTAACATAAAATTTTGTCTAGTTGACACATCAAAGGTCTCCACTCCAGTTTCCCATAATTCCTTCAATTCCTCTATCAAAGGTTGTAGATAAACATCAATTTAATCTCCAGGACTTTCAGGACCAGAAATAAGCATCGACAAAATAAAGTTCTCTTGCTTCATGCATAACCAAGGCGGTAAATTATATGGAATAAGTACCACAGGCTAAACTCTATAAGGAGTTTTGGAACTTCTAAATGGTTGAAAATCATTACTAGCAAGTCCAAGTCGAACATTACGAGGCTTACTAGCAAAAGATGGGTGAATTCCATCAAATGTCTTCCATGCTACTGAATCAGCAGGGTACCTCATTATTCCATCATCAACTCTTTCATCATGATGCCATCCCATCAAACAAGATGTTTTTGAGGACATAAACAATCTTTGTAGTCTTGGATTTGGAGGAAAGTAACGTAAAATCTTAAATGGTATCATTATCCCAAATTTAGATTTTGTTTCCCCATTATGTTTATCCATTTTCCATCTAGATGTGCCATAAACTTTGCAATATTCAAGAAACTTATCATCCTTCCAATATAACATGTAATTATTTTTACACGCATCTATCTTCTTGTAAGAAAGCCCAAGTTTTGTAATTATCTTCTTTGCCTCATAATATGAATCTGAAAAATTTGATACATCAGGCAATAAATCTTCCTTCAGCATCTTCAACAACATCTTAAATGACACATTACTCCAATGACTAATACTTTTAATATGAAGCAATTTAACCAAAGTAGAAAGTTTAGAAGCTTTTGAACTTTCATATATTGATTGCTCAAAATCTTTTAAGAGGCTGTAGAATCATTTTGCTTCAAGATTTGGTTCCTCAACAAAATCGTCACCATTGATGTTCATATTGTCTTCATTAAAAGTGGTATAAATCCATTAAAATATCATGTATTTCATCCTCATCATCCTCCTCTTCAATGTCATTATCATTTGCAAATTCAGAGTCAGATTGTGGCTCACCTAAATCTCCCCGTGATGATACCAGAAAGTATAACTTTGGATTATTACATACACTAATAAATGTGACCTAACCATCTCACGAGTTTTTGATGATGCGTTACAACACTTGACGCATAGGAAACGTATTTCTTGTGTTTCTCTCAATCTTGTAAAAACATAACCCAAAAAGGTCTTTACCCCAACTATGTAAGCATTATCAAGTCGGTCATGAACAAGTTGCATCCATTCCTTATTAGGTGCCATATTCTTGATTAAGGAAAAATACATAAGAAATATATCAGTATAACAATCAAAAGGAGTAAGGACTAAATATTAATTTGATAGCTGCCATAATCTTCAATCAGGAACAGTATATAAGAAATATATCAGTATAACAACCAATAGGAGTAAGGACTAAATATTAATTTTGAGTCATAGAGCATGCATAATAGATAAATGATACTAGCAAATGCAAGAATGTGTACCCCAAACATAAATTAAAGCACAAGATCAACTCAATGTATGAAACATAATGAATAACTCAAAAAATTAGAAAATGACTCTTAGTTAATTAGATTTAGCACTCTATGCTAACATAGTGAAGTCATATACAATTAATCTTTTAGTCCTAAAAGATTACGTTATATTCATCTACTCAAAAATCTTACATCTCTCCTTTTAACTTATAGAATGCACTATCATACTCCAGACATCTCTTGAAATACTCCATATTAGATTCAGGTCACAAAAGGTATACCAAAGAAACAAAATAATTGAGCATCAACATTACCTAGCACTTAAAATAAGGCACATAGTTGGACATATAGCAGCAAACAAATTTTCTCATGGTTAAGTTCAAATAGTTAATCTACCTTACCTCATACTTAGTTCATGACACATAGATTATACAAGTTAGTAGTACCATTTAACATTTTACTTTAAGTGATAAAATACAAGCCTCTTTCATGTTCCATAACCAAAACATGCTCTGTAACCTCACACATGGTTCAAATTATATCTCAAGTATCTCAAATAGTTTGAAGTCATTCAAGTAGGCAAAACAAATACATTCATGGTTCATATATAATTGGACAATGTTTGAGGATTAAACTAGAGGTAACATAAGATCATATTATATTTAAGCTCTTGGATCTCTTCAAAAACAAATTAGATTTCGCATAGTTAACCTACATTACCTCATACTTAGTTCATGATATATAGGTGATACAAGTTAGCATTAGCATTCAACATTTTGCTAAAAGTGATTTCATACAAGCCTCATTCATGTGTGATAACCAAAACAAGCTCTAAAACCCCACACATGATTCAAATTATATCAACAAGTACCTCAAGTAATTTGAAGTAATTCAAGTAGGAAGAAAAATACACTTATTCATACTGGATGTGCAATTCTTGATATCAGAAATATTAGAGAAAATTTAGGCCTTTAAAGAATTTTTCTGTTTAGGTATAAGACACATTTTATGCTTACGAAGATAATGTCTATTATCAACAGAAATTGACGAGTTCTTAACTTAAATAATGAATCTGGTAACAAACTGAAATCAAGTCTATATTTGAAAAACCTTTATTTTAAGAAGGAAAGTAAGAAAAAAAGATTAACTCTGCACTAAAACCACAGACATATGAGATTTTCCAAACCAAGAAAGTCAGAATTGCTTGCCTATCACTTAAAAAAAAGTAAGAACTTCTCACATCGCCTCATAAGTCACTATCTCTATGTTGTTTCTCACAACCCTATAGTCCACATATTCTCTATAAGTCACGAGAATTAAACATTTTAGAACCTCGGTTAGATACAACGAAAATTTATTCTTTATTCTAACTTTTAGATAGACAATAAAACATTGTTTATTCTGTTGACAAAGCATCCACGTATTCTGTGGCCAATTTCAAGAAATAACATATCCACGTATTTAAACTGTTAGGCAGCAGGAAATTGATGTCAAATAATATAAAATTATTAACAATGTCAAATTTGATAAGCATAAAGCTAGAATGTATTAATCACAGTTCAAAGATGTGTATAAATCTATCGATGTTTGACATGTCTCTAACACTCAGGATGATAATATTTATAGTTCACACTTCCTCATCCAAAACTGTTGTCCTTCAAGAAGAAGACATACCATATAAAAGTTCACTGCAAAAAGAACTGAAACACCATTGCAACTTTTCACTGCATAGAAGGTCCACTCCCTTAAACCCCCCCCCCCCCCCCCTCTAAAAAAAAAACAACCTTGTGATTTCATACTATATAAGTAGACCCCTTTTCACTTGGCAATTTCATATATGATTTTTACATAATTTTAAGAATACAAAAGCAATAGAAGAGAGTAAAAGAGAGGAACATTTGCCCCAAAAAAGAAAGATGGCAGCAGTAGTTGATGCTTGTGTTTGTGAGATTACAAAAATAAGTTAAAAAGTTAGAGCCAGAAGCCTTTTCTTGTTGAAGAAGAAAAATTCAGGACAAAAGGTTGAAGAAGGCAAAAAGAGCCAAAATTCTTCTTCTTCAGTTCATATTGTGGTAGTAGAGAATAAAAATGACAACACAATGTGTGAAGCAACTGTGTTCTTGCTAATGGATTGTTTTGCACCTTGTTGATACCATGAAGCATTGAGTACCTAACTTTAGTATATAGTTTCTCACATTGTTTTATACTAGTAATCTGTATAAATGTTCTTGTCTATATGTATTTGCTACAGTAGGTATGCATAGAATCTATTGAATTACTCAGAAAAGAACCTAGTAATTTTCATTCATTAAATTTTTCTTTTACATGTTTTTGGACATTTTCTGAAAGAGAGCTTTGAATATATAAAAAACTTACTTGAAGGGACCTTAAAATAGGTACTTGCGGTAAGTAAAGAATACTCAATTCACATCATTTAACAATTATAAAAATTATCATATTAACATTTCAAATAATAATTTATCTACTAACATAACTAATCAACATCAGTAGAATATTATGCTCATTGCTCAGATGCTAAAACAGGGGGAAAAACATAGATGGATTTACACAGTATAAATTCAAAATTGAAAAATTGAGAGGTTTAACATAACAAATTCAAAGTTACAACAACATAGACTAACCTTGAATTAAAGAAAATCCGAGAATATGAGGAGATGATATCAACCGCGACCAAACTTGTAAAGAGCAGGTGAAATAGAGATCAATTTTTTCAGAATCGACAGGAATGTATTATGCGATCAACAAAGAGACACACTATAATCTTTTAAAGACGATGCTGGAGGAGAGACGTTGGGTTGGTTTACTTCAACAAATACACAATTGGAGAGGAGCTGGGTGTCGTTATTTTGCAGAATTTTCTAACAAACCTGACACAGAAATATTCGAAGATGATGGAGGAGAGCTTACGTTAATTTACATCAAAAAGTTACCTGGAATCGGAGAGGATTTCTGCAGATTTCTACTGAAACAAATAGGGGTAATGGAAACTTTGAAGAGTTCTAGGTAAATAGGTAATTAATTTGTTTAGGGTGGGTGGTGAGAGGACGTGGCCTTGGCTGTGTGAAATAAGGAGGGAAACTAAATACTTAGCGCTTTATTTATTTATTTATTATTAACAATCGGATATTAAATCTTTTAACATCCGTATATTATTCCCTCGTTAATATAAAATTAAAAATTGAGTTTTAACGACTGAAAAATTATTTTTTCGCAATAAATACACTTTTAACGACCGGATTCATATCCCTTCATTAAGAGTTGGTCATTAAAAATTAAATTTCTTGTAGTGTACCTCCGAACTGAACTACATGGCTTAACTGAATTCATGAACCATCCATACATTCTTTGACATAAAAGAAACTTGGGCACATGAACTGAACATGAAAACTAAATAGGGTACTAGGGTAAAAATTGATACCTCAAACTGAAATTGAGCCGGAAGGGAATAGGTATGGGTATCTAGCCATCATATCAACTTCTCCTTCCCATGCGATTCCCTCAACATGCTGATTGCTCCATAACACCTTGACTGAAGCTACCTCCTTGATCCTTAGCCTCCGAACCTGACGATCCAATATTTTCACCGGAATCTCCTTATAGCTAAGGCTATCTCTCACACCCACACCTTCCACGGGAACTGCTAAAACTGGATCACCCAAACACTTCTTCAAGAGAGATACATGAAAAACAGGATGAACAAAAGCTAATTCTGAGGGCAACTCCAATTCATATGCCACCTTGCCAACCCATTTCACAATCCAGTAGGGCCAATATAATGAGGGCTGAGTTTTACTTTCTTTCCAAACGTCATCACTCCCTTCATGGGAGACACCTTCAGAAACACCCAATCATTCACTTCGAACTCTAGTTCTCTCCTTCTCACATCGGCATAGGACTTTTGGCGACTTTGAGCTGTTTTCAACCTGTCCCATATGAGCTGAACCTTGTCTATAGCCTCATGGATTGAACCTGGTCCTGTCAATTTAGCTTCACCAAACTCAAACTATCCAATAGGCGATCTACATCTCCGCCCATAAAGAGCCTCAAACGGAGCCATCTGAATACTATAATGGTAGTTGTTATTGTATGCAAAGTTGATAAGAGGCAAATGGTCATCCCAACTACCCTTGAAGTCAATCAAACATGCTCTTAACATGTCTTCGAGAGTCTGAATTGTTCGCTCATCCATTTGAGGGTGAAATGTTGTGATGAGCTTAACCTGAGTACCCAGTCCTTTTTGGAACGATTTCTAAAATTGAGAAATAAATTGGGTACCTTTGTTTGATATGATAGACAAGGGAACTCTATGCAACCGAACCAACTCCCGAATGTACAGTTTGGCATAATCCTCCGCTGAATCAGTGGTTTTGGACCGGTAAAAAATGAGTGGCTTTGGTCAACCTGTCTACAACAACCCAAATGGAATCATATTACCAATGAATGCGAGGAAAACCTGTTATGAAGTCCATATTAATTTCTTCCCACTTCCAAGTAGGAATAATAATATCTTGGAGCACACCTCCGAGTCTTTGGTGCTCAACCTTCACCTGCTGACTGTTTGGACACTTAACCACAAATTCTGCTGTCCTTTTTCATGCCATTCCACCAATAGACTTCCCATAGGTCATGGTACATATTGGTGGCACCAAGATGTATAGAATACCTAGATCAATGAGCCTTATGCAACATCCGGTTCCTCAAATCATCAACATCCGAAATACATAAGCGACCTTGGTATAGAAGCACACCATTTCCCCTTTGGAGAAGACCTCTACCTTCTGATTTAGAACGACCTCTTTTAACTTTACCAAAATGGGGTACTCATTTTGTCTAGCTTTTACATCAGTCACCAAGGACGATTCTTATCCATTCTGAACTATAACACCGCCATTGGTCGAGTTAACCAAATGAACTCCCAACCTTGCAAATCGATGCACATCTTTCACCAGCTCCTTCCTTCCCTCATCCACATGAGAAACACTCTCTATAGAGAGTCTACTAAGCGTATCTGCTACTACATTGGCCTTACCCGGATGGTAAAGGACACTTATACCATAATCCTTAAGGTTCTCCAACCACCTCCTTTGTCGTAGATTGAGATCCTTTTGAGTAAACGCATATTGTAGACTCTTATGGTCCGTAAACACATCCACATGGACCCTGTACAAGTAGTATCTCCATATTTTCAAGGCAAATACCACCGCTGCCAATTCGAGATCATGAGTCGGGTAGTTATTTTCATGCACTTTCAACTACCTGAAAATGTAAGCTGTGGCTTTTCCGTGCTGCATCAACACACCCCAAGTTTGATACTTGAAGCATCACAATACACCACGAACCCATCGGTACCCTCGGGTAGGGTCAACATTGGTGCTGAGGTGAGTCAAGCTTTCAACTCTTGGAAGCTCTTCTCACAAGCCTCCGACCATTGAAACTTTACCTTCTTTTGGGTCAGTTTAGTCAACGGTGCTGTAATAGATGAAAACCCCTCAACAAACCTCCGATAGTAGCCAGCTAGGCCCAAGAAACTTCTGATATCTGAAGGATTCACCGGTCTAGGCCAATTCTTCACTACCTCAATCTTCTATGAGTCTACCTGCACACCTCACTAGACACCACATGACCCAAGAACGCCATAGAATTTAACTAGAACTCACATTTGCTAAATTTTGCATACAATCGACGATCCTTAAAAGTCTGCAATGCCACCCTCAAATGAACAACATGCTCCTCCTCGCTCCGAGAGTATATGAGAATGTCATCTATGAACACAATCACGAAAATCTCTAGATATGGCTTGAAACACCCTATTCATCATGTCCATAAAAGCTGCAGGAGCATTCATTAGTCCAAAAATATAACTACAAACTCATAGTGATCATACTGAGTTCTGAAGGCTGTTTTCAAAATGTCACTCTCCCGAACCTTGAGCTGATGGTATCCACACCTGAGATCTATCTTTGAAAAGCACTTGGCACCCTGAAGCTGGTAAAAAAAATCATCAATCCTAGGTAGAAGGTACCTGTTCTTGATAGTGACTTTGTTCAATTAACGATAGTCAATGCACATCCAAAGGGAACCATCCTTCTTTCTGACAAATAGAACTGGTGCACCCCATGGAGACTTGCTAGGTCTGATGAAACCCTTATCTAATAGGTCTTTCAATTTCTCCTTCAACTCCTTTACCTCAGCTGGGGCCATTCTGTAAGGAGGAATATATATAGGCTGCATATCGAGCAGGAGGTAAATACCAAAATTGATTTCCCTCTCAGGTGGAATACCTGGTAGATCATCTGGGAACACTTTTGGATACTCACATACCATTGGAACTGACTAGATAGTCGGGGTCTCGGACGTAGCATCCTTATCCCTAACTAGATGGTACACACAACCTTTAGAAATCATCTTTCTAGCCTTAAGATAGGAAATGAAATGACCTATAGGCTCAGCTGAACTACCCTTCAACTCTAAGACTGTGTCACCCGAAAATCTGAACTCTACTGCCCGGGTTCTACAATTAACTGAGACATAATATGCAAATAGCTAATCCATGCCGAGGATAACATCAAAATCGGTCATGGCTAATTCTACTAAATCTGTTGATGTGACTTTCTGAAGGACTGTGACCAGGCAACTTCTATACACCCTTCTAGCTACAACTGAATCACCCACTAGAGTAGAGATTGAGAAGGGTTCTGATAAGATTTCGGGGCTGACTCTGAAACTACCAGCCACATAAGGTATCACAAAAAACAAGGTAGCCCCTGAATCTAACAAAGCATAAAAATCAAGGTGGAAAACTCATAACATACCAATAACCACATCGGGGGAAGTCTCCTGCTCCTGTCGGAACGCAAGGGCATAAAATCTGTTCTGGCACTAGCCGCCAGCTGAACTAGTCGAGCAACCTGTTTGGAGGGATGTGTTGTTGGAACTGTTGAACTAGCAGCTTGCATACGAGCTCCACCACCCCATGATCTGGCTGAAGGGTAATCCCTTAGTCTGTGTCCGGGTTTGCCACACCTGAAACAAGCGTCTGAGCTAACTAAACACCTCTCGAGGTGATTCTTGCCACACTTTGCACAGGCTAGGAAGGTGCGCTCTATTTGCATGCTACCCTGGCCCCTCAAATCTGAGGCCTTGCTCCTCTGATCACCTCGTGGTCTAGATGGTGCACTAGCTTCTGATGGTGCTGGAGCAAAAGACCTGTGATGAGACTACTGGCAATGTCCGCCCTCGATCTTGGTTGAAAAGTCCCATAACTATCTGTCCTGGCCCTCTTGGCCTCTCTCTCCCTCCTATACATAGCCTCCATATGCTGGGCATGTAAAACTATGAGGGGAAAATCCATGTCTTGATGCAGCATGGCGATCCTATAATCCTTATCTAGGTAGTCTGCCACTCCATGTACAAATCTGCTCACTTGAGCTCTCTGATCTGCCACTAACTCTGGCGTATACTTGGATAAACAGGTGAACTCCAAAGCATACTCCTAAACTGACATGTTACCCTGCTTCAGATTCACAAACTCGGCTACCTCCAATTCCCTCATTTCACAAGAGAAGAACCGATCTAGAAAGGTGGCATGAAACTCATCCCAACTGATAAGGCCTGCTCCCACTGCCCTACTATCTTTCCACTGTTTGAACCAGATATGCGCAACCCCTTTTAGCTGATAAGAGGCCAAGTCAATGCATTCCCCATTAGTCACCCCTATGACCTAGGTGATCTTCAGAATCTCATTAATGAACTCATGCGGGTCCTCATCCACTTTTGACCCAAGGAAATCTGGTGGGTTCATCCTCAGAAATCCCTGACCCGAGTCGCCGTCGGATTCCTGTTCTGAGGGAGATGTGCCACCACCTATTAATTAACCTGGGCAGTCAATGCCTATGCTAGCATATGTATGGCTTCCCTGAATTCAGTGTGGGCAGTCGGCTCTGGTGCATGCTCCTAATGGACTGGTGGGGGCCTGATGGTGCCCCTCTCTGTTGTAGTTCTCATGGTTGTTCCCGTTTCTCCTTCCGTTCACTCGACGTGAAGGCATTATTTTGCAAACGTGTATCGCACGAGTTAGAAGGATAGATAGACATTTCATCGCACGACATGAGATCATTAAAAAAGGGAAACATTTCCTAAATGTTTCGTAGCCTCTTCGTCATAAGTGTGGCACTTCACTCCCATGAAAAAGATATACATAATGTGGCTTTCGGACACCCTAGGACACTTAAAACCTATGGCTCTGATACCAAGTTTGTCACGACCCAAAATAGGCTTGGATTGAGACACGAGATAAGGAACCCCGAGGGACTCCAAGTCGACCCATGGCATGAACATATAACTAATTCAATCAATAAAAGCGGAAGATTCATCATACATAACATAGCGGAAGTCTACACATGGCATAAGGTCTGAAATATATCACATGCGTTTAAAGTTGAATATAAACTATGTCCGAGAAAGCCTCTATCACAGACGAGTTGATGGGACAAGACCCAACTAACTTTATACGTTGAAATTGAAAATACACCAACATAACTGAATAAAAGAGGGGCCCTTGATAGATGAGGACTCACCAACAGAGACTGATGCTACCCCGAAAGCTGGCTAGGGTTGAGGCTGAATCTGAGTACTGGAGCCTGTATCATGAAATGATACAACATAGAGTATGCGGTCAGTACGTGGAATGTACTGAGTATGCAAGGTAAGTAAAAAAGACATTTAAAATACATAAATGTGCATAAGAGTAGGATGACATGATCATAACATAAATATCATAATGTGACATAAGGCTTAAAGTTTCAGAACATTCATAAATCATTCATAATCATACTTACAAGAGAAAAGATTTATTAAACATGATTTGAGCCAAAGTATATAATCTTAATCATACATAAATCATGAGGAACAGTGGGAGATTCTTATAACCGACATACCCCATATGAGCACATATGGAGCCTGGCCTGTAAACCCTAGTTAGGAGGGTGTTCGTACCTTGCCAAGGGTAGAACCATGAAAGGGCGTGATATAACTCATGAAAGGCCCGTTTGGGGAAAAGGGGACAGTCTCAAGGGAGGTCCCATCGCGACCAACGGTGGCACGTAGTTCTGAGATTCGGGGCAAAACCTAGGCCCTGGACCTACTCGGTGTTAAATACTACTCCCAGAACATATATAGTGCTCATAGGATAATATACATGAAATTCATGGACTAGTTAAATCATGATAATCATAAGCATGCTTGAAAATATATGAACTAGCCATGAAATAAGCCCCGTGATTCGGTCATAATCATAAATTCATAAATCATTAGATTCATACATACTTATAGAACATGTATATGCTTGATATTCATAAATTCATGATACGAATTAGAGAGAAATCATATTATAAGTCATAAATTATAATGGGCTAAAAGACAACAAGATCATAATGAAATCATAACTTAATTTTCCTAAGAACATGCATAATTGGGCATAATTTGACTTAAATCTGAATCTATGAATTTATATTCAAAATAGTTATGAAATCTGCACATAGATCATAAAATATGATTTAATTCATGAAATACATTGACCCATAGATACATCATAGAAAAATTCACAAGAATTAGATTGAACCCCATAAATCACGGAACTTGAATTGTAGAAGTAGAATTTCATGAAATTGATAGAAGTTTGGGCATGAGAGTGGGAAGAACTCTCATTCATAGCCTTACATACCTGGGTAGATTGATTTTTCCCTCTTCCTTGAACACCCAAAAGAAATTGAAGAAGAATTGATGGATTTAAGCTTTGATCACCTCTAAGAGCCTCCTAGTCTTGCATGCATGGAATGGTAAAGATTAGGATAGGTTTTACTCTTTAAAAACCCTCATAACCGAGCTTAAAATGATGTATATTAGGCCTTAGGATCATAGCAATTACGAAAAATCCCTTACGAAATTCGCAAAAAATAATTGATTGCCAGTCCCCATGAAGGACTGGATGAATTGTTACCCAAGACCATGACTCGTGGCATCAATCATCGTGTGCACTATTCAAATTCATCTGAGGTTCGCCACGGAGGACCCGAAGATTCGTTACTACTGGGCACGAATCGTTATCTCTAATTGTCGAGTGCACTGCCACTTTTCCTCAAAGGGTCCCCACAAGGGACCTAACTGATCGTGGTTGGTGACCATGACTCGTGGTCACCTCACGTGATCTTCACTACCAAAAGTCCCTAATCCTTCTCCAACCCTGACCACGGTTGACTCAATGAGTTGTGGGGCCTGACCACGACTCGTGTTCAAGCCCGTGATGACTTCCAGTCAAAATTTCAAAACTTAATACCAAGACCTCACACGAGTCACCTAACGACTAGTGGTCAACCCCACGGGTCCAGTAATGCCCCGTTCTGTGACCTGGTACAGATTTTTTAGTTTTCTACGTTTCAACTCTCGGGTCTGATCTTAGGGCTTCCGGGGCATTACACCTGCTGCAGTGAGGGATCTTTCGTTCAGTGGTTCTTTTGCAGTTGAAATGATCGCCATGGCATCCCTGAGCCTAGACCCACCTAATTTTAACTTTATCCGTTCAAAATTTTTCCTGGGACCAAATTCACACATAATTATTCCACATAATACAAGTTATTATCCAAAGTCTAACTCCTTCTGAACCATAAATTATATTTGGAAAAAATTTAAATTTACCCATGCTAAGGTCTTCCGGGTGCCATAACGATCGTACAAATCGTTACATCAGATACCAATTAAAAATTCGTTCATCCCTGAGTGTCCCTACAATACCAACTAAGGTTTCCAGTTAACCCATGTTGACCATAACGCGGGGTCATAGTTCCAATGCTTCTAGTCGACACTGTGGTCTCACCAATATCGTTCTTAGATCTTTATACTGATCTTCCTACTAGGCCCTTATTTTGAGGTCTTTAAGACAGATCACATGGTCCATCTCTCTTTATCCCATTTCCCTACAATTATTGTCGGAAGGAATCTTAGCGCTTCACCGCCTCTACATACTAGCTTTATGGTGGCCTGACCCGACTAACTAACTACAAGAAAAATAGCATTTTAGTGATGGATTATAGTGTCAAACAATGATCCGTCGCTAGCTAACAAAGGATTAGCTATGAAATATTAATTTGGTTACTAAAATATTAGGAAATATGCTAATATCTAAAATATCAACGTATTAGCGATGAAAAACTAAATCCGTCACTAAATTTTGGTGCTAAAATTTGGTGCCTTTTTCCCTATGGATTTAGCGACAACAAGGATTTGACAAAATTATATAAGAGGGGCGATGGATTTAGCGACGTTATTTTGTTGCTAGAATTATTTTAATATATATATATATATATATATATATATATATATGTATATGTATATGTGTATATATATGTATATGTATATGTATATGTATATATATATATATATATATATGTATATATTAAAATTCAATGCTACAAAAAAATTCGGTTGTTGTCTTACCACTGAAATATATATAGCAATAGATTATGTGTTCCATTTCTAAATTCGTCATTGGTGTCAATTAAAAGACTCACTAGGGCAAAACCCTTTAATCTCCTCTTTCTTACAGCTGCAGCACAAACACAGAGATAAACGATGACATGTCTCTCTAGTAAAATCAGAAGGACGACGCTTATTTCTGGCAACAATCAAAAGAAAGGAGAAATAGTTCTAGTATGTGATTGTGCTCAAACTACACTCCTCGTTTAGAGAGATTGTAAGCGATCATTGTATAAAAATAAATAACTTGACGGGTGTTAGGGTCGAATTTCACAAAGAATAGAGAATGATTTACACAAGAGTTGTTTAGTGAATTGAATTGATTCGATTCACATCCAAGCAATAAATACTTAAAAGTAAATTTTAGGGGAAGTTAATACAATAATATTATGGACTCTAAAATCAACTAATGTAATATCCCGATAACCCTAAGATCAGACTCGAGAGTTGAAACGGAGAAAACAGGATTTTCTGCACCAGGTCACAGGATGAGTCATCTAGTGACCCGTGGGGTGCACCATGAGTCATTGAGCGACTCGTGGGGAGGATATTGAATTGGGTTGGAATTTTTGAGTTATGAGGTGACCACGGGTGTGTTCATGAGTCGTGGTCAGCACCACGATTCGTTGAGTGGTCCATGGTCAAGAGTTGACTGAAGATTTGATGTTTCCGATAGTGTCCCTGACGACCAGCCACCATGAGTCATCTGGCACACCATGAGTCGTGGTGTCCCTCGTGGTGACCAGTGTTGAGTTTTTCTAGTGCATGGGACGTAAGGTGACCAAGAGTCGTGGTCACTGATGACAGGTCGTTTAATCCCACGTGGGGACTGGCAATGTGTTTTTCCCTATGAATTTATTAATGACCTTTCCGTATTTTCTAAGTTTCTAAGGCCTAAACTATGTCGTTTTAAGCTCAGAATAGAGTGTTTTAAGAGGGGCAGGTTCATTCTAGTCTTATTCACTTCCATGCATGCAAGTCTAGAAGCTCCTAAGGGTGATCAAGCCTAAATTCCTTATGTTCTTCCCTAAATTCTCATTGGGCAATCAATAAAGTTGTAAATTAGATTTCTATAGGTATGTATGGTTATGAACGGGTGTAATTGTCCACACCCATGCTCAATCCCCTCTCAATTCATGTAAATTCTAGTTGATGAATCTATGGGATTTTAACCCCAACATGTGAATTTCCTAAGTATCAGTCATGGGTATGATCTAAGCATGTTTCTAATATTGAATTATGATTAATGGGCATATTTTACAATATTTTCAATTATAAATTATGTTTTCAAGTTTTATAAATTATGATGCCCATCCATGAAAGTTGAGATCTATGAAATATGTATTCAAGCATCATGAGATGTTTATGAAGAAAGTATGATTCGAATAACCCCATGTTTATGTTCATGTTTTCAAATGGTCAAGTCCATGTCAAGAATGTTTAAGTATTGGGCAAGCCCATATGATCAAGTATGTTTCATGATTTATCTAAACTTCATGTATTAGCTTGCCACATGGATTTTGGAGTCTAGACTCCCACAATTTTCAGCTTGTGGTATGGTTTGAGCCCGAGGCTCCTAGTGTTATGATTTTAGATTTATGCATAAATGATATGAGTCAGCTTCTTCATTATACGATGGTTCAACTTCATTGAAAAATGAGGGAGAGCATATGCATGTTTCTGGGAGTAGTTTCTAACACCGAGTAGGCTAAGGGTCGGTCAACCCTATGCCTCAGAAGTACATGCCAATGTAGGTATATTCAGATTATTTTGGACCTCCCTTGTGAGCTTCCCCTGCCCCAAGGGGCGTCTAGCTTGATGTTGATATCATGGAAACGTCCTTAGCCTTGACAATGCTTTGGACGGCTCTGCCCACTTGAGTATGATAGTCGTGACCACGTAAGCTTTATCGTAGTGTGTCAGTTATATTACGAGTCTCCCATTGTTCCTCATGATTTCAATTACACATGCTCATTAGTCATGATATTATGTTTTTAGCAGGTTTAACCCAATGTTAAGTTTTACTTATGATTATCAGTTTCATCTTTGGGTTATTCGATTCAGTTTTGATATTCAGTTACCTTCAAATCATGATTTCAAAATATAGCATGTAAGCCCTACTGTTAGAATCTTATTTTGATTATGTTGTAATGATATGCATGGTTTATGATTTTACTTAGCGATTTTACTTACCTTACATACTTACTACATTTCACATACTAACCGCATACTCTATGCTGTATCGTTTCATGATACAGTCTCAGATATCCAGGCTCAATTTCGTCATTAGCCAGACCTACAACATTTGCACTTATCAGCCAGAGTTGGTGAGTCCTCATCTTTCGAGGGCCCTTTTTTTTAGTTGTATCTAATACTTTCTAATTCATACTTTAGTGAGTTAGTTGGTGTCTTCCCATCAAATCATTAGTAGTAGAGGCTTTTCAGACATAGAATTAATCATCTTTAGACTTGAGTTATTTTTTCCGATGTTATGAGATTATTAGACTTCTGCTATATTAATTATGTAAATATTTCGCTTTATTATGATTGAGTTAGATGATATGTTCATTCCATGGGTTGACTTGGAGCCTCTCGGGGTTCTTTATCACGTGTCTCGGTTCGAGCCTATGTTTGGGTCGTGACAAACTTGGTATCAGAGTATTAGGTTTCGAAGTGTCCTAGGGTGTCTGAAATCCACATTAAGTAGAGTATTTTTCATGGGTGTGAAGCACTCCACACTTTTGACGAAGAGGCTACAAGACATGTAGGAAATGTTTCCTGCTTTCATGATCTATTTCGTGCGATAAAATGCCTCCCCATCCTTCTAACTCGTGCTATACGCGTTTACAGAATCATGCCTCCTCGCTGAGTTAATGGAAGAAGAATCGGGAATGGAGATGGACACGAGAATGAAAATGGAGATGGGCACCAGCAGGCCCCACGAGCCAATGAGGAGCATGTACCCGAGCAGGTTGCCCATGCAGAGTTCAGGGCAACTATATAGATGCTAGCTCAGACCTTGACTGCCCAGGTCAATATACAGGCGGTAGCACATATCCCTTAGAGAGGGAATAAGGTGGAGACAAGAGTTAGAGATTTTTTGAGGATGAACCCTCTGGGGTTTCATGGATCAAAGGTTGATGAGGATCCATATGAGTATATCGATGAGGTTCTGAAGATCACCTATATTATGAGGTTGACCAGTGAGGAGTGCACCGATCTAGCCTTGTATCAGTTGAAAGGGATTGCGCACATCTGGTTCAAGCAATGGAAGGATAGTAGGGCAGTTAGAGCAGGCCCTATTGGTTGGGAGGAGTTTCATGCCGCATTTCAGGATTGGTTCTTTCCTCTAAGATGAGGAAGATTAAAGCAGTGGAGTTTGTGAACCTAAAGTAGGGTAACATGACAGTTCAAGAGTATGCTTTAGAGTTCACTCGCTTTATCAAGTATGCACCTGAGATGGTGTCAGATTAGAGAGCCCGAGTGATTTGGTTCGTGCATGGCATAATAGACTACTTGGTCAGGGATTGCCGGACCGCGATGCTTTTTCAAGACATTGACTTTGCTCAGATAGTCCTATACGCCCAGCAGATAGAGGCGGTGTAGATGAGTGAGTGGGAGAGAGAGGCCAAGAGGGCCAGGACTGATAGCTTCAAATTCTCCCAACAGAGGCCTAGTGGGAACTGTCAGCAGTCTCACCATAGATCTTCAGCCCCAGCACCTTCAGCTATGAGTGTGCCATACAGATCCAGGCACGATCAGAGGGGATGAGCATCAGGCTCTAGAGGTTAGGGTAGCAGACCCGCAGAGACCAGCACTCTTGAGTTCAGCAAATGTGGCCGAAGACATGCGGGTCAGTGTTTAGTAGGTTCAGGTGCCAAAAGCTCAAACATATGCTTAAGAATTGCCCAGCAGCCAAACAAGGTCATGATAGGCGCGGAGGCCCAGCTTCTAGTTTAGCAGCTCCACTAGCTCGCCCAGCTCAGTAGGAGGCATCTACTAGTAAGGGTGGTGCTCAACGTCAAAACAGATTCTATGCCCTAGAATCTCATCAAGAATAGGAGGTCTCCCCAGATGTAGTCACTGGTATGATATGAATATTCCACCTTGATGTATATGCATTGTTAGATCCAAGGGCTACTTTGTCTTTTGTGACGCCCTATATTTCTCGTAGTTTCAGAGTTAGTACCGAAATCCTATCAAAACCCTTCTCCGTCTCTAGTCAAGTCGGTGATTCAGTTATAGCTCGACGGGGTATATGAAATTGCCCTGTCACAATCCTTCAGAAAGTTACCTCCAGTAGATTTAGTAGAGTTAGCCATGACCGAATTTGATTTTATCTTCGGCATGGATTGGTTACATGCATGTTATGCCTCAGTCAATTGTAGAACCCCTGTAGTAGAGTTCAGATTTTTGGGTGAACCAGTCTTAGAGTGGAAGGGTAGTTCAGTTGTGCTTGTAGGTTGCTTCATTTCCTACCTTAAGGCTAGAAAGATTATTTCTAAAGGTTTCGTGTATCATCTAGTTAGGGTTAAGGATGCTACATTTGAAACCCCGACTATCTAGTTAGTTCCTATAGTGTGTGAGTATCCAGAGGTGTTTCCAGACGATTTATCGGGAATCCCTTCTGAGGGGAGATTGATTTTGGTATTGACCTTCTTCTCGATACGCAGCCTATATCTATTCCTCCTTACAGAATGGCCCCAGATGAGTTAAAGGATTTGAAGGAGTAGTTGAAAGATCTCTTAGACAAGGGTTTCATCAGACCTAACAAATCCCCATGGGGTGCGCTGGTTCTCTTTGTCCGCAAGAAGGATGGTTCCCTTCGGATGTGCAATGATTATCGATGCGGATGGTTCCCTTCGGATGTGCATTGATTATCGAAAATTGAACAAATTTTCCATAAATAACAGGTATCCTCTTCCCAGGATTGATGATTTTTTCGACCAGCTTCAGGGTGCTAAGTGCTTTTCGAAGATAGACCTCAGGTTCGGGTACCATCAGCTCAGGGTTCGGGAGAGTGACATCCCGAAGACAGCCTTCAGGACTCGGTATGGTCACTATGAGTTTGTAGTTATGTCTTTTGGACTAACAAATGCTCCTATAGCTTTTATGGATTTGATGAATAGGGCGTCCATCATGCTTGGATATGTTCGTGATTGTGTTCATAGATGACATCCTTATATACTCTCGGAGTGAGGAGGAGCATGCCGCTCATTGAGAGTGGTGCTACAGACTCTGAAGGGTCATCATTTATATGCTAAATTCAGTAAATGTGAGTTTTGGTTGAACTTAGTGGCATTTTTGGGTCGTGTGGTGTCAAGTGAGGGTGTGCAGGTGTACTCTTAAAAGATAGAGGCAGTGATGAATTGGCCTAGACCGATGAGTCCTTTGGATATTAGGAGTTTCTTGGGTTTATTTGATTATTATCGGAGATTCATTGAGGGGTTTTCATCCATTGCAGCCAAGTTGACCAAATTGACCCAGAAGAAAGTGAAGTTTCAATGGTCAGAGGCTGTGAGAAGAGCTTCCAAAAGTTGAAGACTCGACTCACCTCAGCACTGATGTTGACCCTACCTGAGGGTACCAAGGGGTTTGTGGTATATTGTGACACCTCGAGGATCGGCCTTGGTTTTGTACTTATGCTACATGGTAAGGTCATAGCCTATCTTCTAGGCAGCTGAAGGTCCATGAAAAGAACTACCCTACTTATGATCTTGCATTGGCGGAGGTAGTATTTGCCTTGAAGATTTGGAGACACTATCTGTACAGGGTCCATGTAGATGTGTTTACAGACCACTAAATGCTACAGTACGTGTTTACCCAAAAGGATTTGAATCTACGTCAAAGAAGGTGGTTGGAGATTTTGAAGGATTATGATATGACTTTTCTCTATCATCCGGGCAAGGCTAATGTGGTGGTAGATGCTCTTAGAAGGATTTCCATAGAGAGAGTGTCCCATATAGACGAGGAAAGGAAAGAGTTAGTGAAGGATGTAAATCGGCTCGCACGGCTAGGCGTCCGCCTTGTTGATTTGGCAGATGGTAGTGTCATTGTTTAGAATTGGTCAGAATCATCCTTAGTTATCGAAGTTAAAGCTAGACAAGTGAGGATCTTATTTTTGTGAAGTTGACGGAAGCCATTCAGAATCAGAAGGTAGAAGTCTTCTCCAAAGGGGGAGATGTTGTGCTTCGATATCAGGGTCGCTTGTCTGTTCCCGGTGTTGATAATTTGAGAGATTGAATGTTGCACAAGGCTCATGGTTCCTGAAACTCTATACACCCAAGTGGCACCAAGATATACCGTGACTTATAGGAAGTCTATTGGTAGAGTGGCATGAAGAAGGACATAACAGAGTTTGTGGCTAAGTGTTTGAATTGTCAACAGGTGAAGGTTGAGCATCAAAGACCTGAAGGTTTGCTCCAAGACATTAGTATCCCTACCTGAAAGTGGGAAGAGATCAATATGGACTTCATTACAGGGTTGCCTCGCACTCGTCGACAGTATGACTACATTTGGGTGATTGTGAACAGATTGACTAAGGCAGCTTATATTCTACCGGTCAAAACTACCGAATCAACGAAGGATAATGCTAAGTTGTACATTAGGGATTTAGTTCGGTTGCATGGAGTCCATTGTCCATCATATCAGATAAAGGTACACAGTTTACCTCCCAGTTTTGGAGATCGTTTCAAATGGGACTCGGTACTCAGGTCAAGCTTAGCACAATATTTCACCCACAAACAAATGGTCAGGAGAGCGGACCATTCAAACCCTCGAGGATATATTGAGAGAGTGTGTGATTGATTTCAAGGGTAATTGGGATGATCGTTTGCCTCTTATTGAGTTTGCATATAACAACAACTACCATTCCAGCATTCAGATGGCTCCGTTTGAGGTTCTCTATGGGCGGAGATGTAGATTGCCTATTGGTTGGATTGAAGTCGATGAAGATGAAATGATAGAACCGGATTCAGTCCATGAGGCTATGGAGAAAGTTCAGCTTATAAGGGACAGGTTGAAAACAACTCAGAGTCGCCAAAAGTCCTATGCGGATGTGAGGAGGAAAAAACTTGAGTTTGAAGTTAATAATTGGGTGTTTCTAAAGGTGTTTCCCATGAAGGGAGTGATAAGGTTTGGAAATAAATGGAACTCAGTCCCTATTATATTGGTTTGTATCGGTTGTGAAACGGGTTGGCAATGTAGCATATGAGTTGGAGTTGCCCTCATAATTAGCTTCAGTCCATCAAGTTTTCTCTTAAAGAAGTGTTTGGGTGATCTAGCTCTGGTTGTTCGTGTGGACAGTATCAGTGTGAAAGATAGCCTTAGCTATGAGGAAGTTCCGGTGGAAATACTTGATCGTCAAGTTCAGAAGCTAAGAAATAAAGAAGTAGCCTCAGTTAAGGTTTTGTGGAGGAATTAGCATATTGAGAGAGCTACGTGGGAAGCTGAAGTAGATATGATGGCTAAATACCCATATCTATTTTCTTCCGGCTCAATTTCAGCTTGAGGTATCAGTTTCCTCCTTAATACTCTATTCAGTTTCATGTTTAGCTCATGTGCCCCAGTTTCTTTCATGTCAAGGAATGCATGTGTGATTCAGGAATTCAGTTCAATCATGTAGTTCAATTCGGAGTCAGTCACTCCGTCTATTTTCAGCATGTATGTTTAGTATTTGAGTATGATGATTTCATTTCTCTACTTTTCAGTATGTTTTCCAACATTCAAATATAAATGTTCTAAAGAGGGAGATATTGTAATACCCCGAAAACTCTAAGATCAGACCCAAGAGTTGAAACGGAGAAAACAAGATTTTCTACACCACGTTACAGGACGAGTCGTCCAGTGACCCGTGGGGTGCACCACGAGTCATTGAGTGACTCGTGGGGAGGAGCTTGGATTGGTTGGAATTTTTGAGTTTTGAGGTGACCATGTGTGTGAACACGAGTTGTGGTCAGCACCACGATTCGTTGGGTGGTCTGTAGTTAAGAGTTAATTGAAGATTTGATGTTTCTGGCAATGTTGCTGATGACGAGAGGTAACCACGAGTTGTGGTGTCCCTCGTGGTGACCAGTGTTGAGTTTTTCCAGTGTAGGTGATGAAAGGTGACCATGAGTTGGGGTCAGTGATGATGGGTCATCCAATCCCTCGTGGGGACTGGAAGTATGTTTTTCCTTGAAAATTTATTAAGGCACTTTTCATAAGTCCTAAGTTTCTAAGGCCTAAACTACATCATTTTAAGCTCAGAATAGAGTGTTTTAAGAGGGGTAAGTTCTTTATAGGCTTATTCACTTCCATGCATGCAAGTCTAGAAGATCCAAAGGGTGATCAAACCTAAATTCCTCAAGTTCTTCCACAAATTTTCATTGAGCAATCAAGGAAATTGTGAGTATTAATCGAGTATTTCTTCTTTTTAATATTTGGAAAATATTTTTGGGGGATTCGAATTTTTTAATATTATTTGTTTTATTAGGACTAATGTCTACAGGCATGTAGGGTTATGAATGGGTGTAATTGTCCATACCCATGCCCAATCCCCTCTCAATTCATGAAAATTCTAGTTGATGAATCTATGGGGTTTTAACCCAACATGTGAATTTCCTAAGTATCAATCATGGGTATGATCTAAGCATGTTTCTAATATTGAGTTATGATTAATGGGTATGTTTTACAATGTTTTCAATTATAAATTATGTTTTCAAGTTTTATAAATTATGATGCTCATCCATGTAAGTTCCTAAAATTTGAGATCTATGAAATATGTATTCAAGCATGATGAGATGTTTATGAAGAAAGTATGACTCGAGTTACCCATGTTTATGTTCATGTTTTCAAATGATCAAGTCTATGTCAAGCATGTTTAAGTATTGAGAAGCCCATATGATCAAGTATGTTTCATGATTTATTTAAACTTCATTTATTAGCTTACCACATGGATTTTGGAGTCTAGACTCCCACAAATTTCAACTTGTGGTATGGTTTGAGCCCGAGGCTCCTCATGTTATGATTTCAGATTTATGCATGTATGAAATGAGTCAGCTTTTTCATTAGATAATGGTTCAGCTTTGTTGAAAAATGATGGAGAGCATATACATATTTTTGGGAGTAGTTTCTAGCACTGAGTAGTCTAAGGGTCAGTCAACCCTATGCCTCATAACTACGCGCCAACGTAGATATGTTCAGATTATTTGGGAACTCCCTTGTGAGCTTTCCTTGCCCCCAAGGGACCTTCAGCTTGATATCGATATCATGGTAGTGTCCTTAGCCCTGAAAAGCTTTGGATGGCTCTACCCATTTGAGTGTAATAGTCGGGACCATGTGAGCTCTATCGTGGTTATGTTGGTTCTATGATGAGTCTCCCTTTGTTCCTCATGATTTTAGTTATGCATGTTCATCAGTCATGATATTATGTTTTCAGTAGGTTTGACCCAATATTATGTTTTACTTATGATTATCAATTTCAGCTTTGGGTCATTCGATTCAGTTATGATATTCAGTTATGTTGAGATCATGATTTCAGAAAATAGCATGTAAGCCTTACCCTCAAAATCTTATCTTGATTATGTTTTATTTATATGCATGGTTTATGATTTTACTTACCGGTTTTACTTACCTTACATACTGGGTACATTCCACGTACTGACCACATATTCTATGCTGTATCATTTCAGGATACAGGCTCGGATATTCAGGCTCAACTTCGTAATTAGCCAGACCTGCAACATTTGCCCTTATCAGCTAGAGTTGGTGAGTCCTCATCTTTCGAGGGCCCTTCTTTTCAGTTGTATCTAGTACTTTATGATTCATACTTTAGTGAGTTAGTTGGGGTCTTATCCCATCAACTGATCAATAGTAGAGGCTTTTCAGACATAAAATATAATTAGCTTCGGACTTGAGTTATGTTTTCCGATGTTAAGAGATTATTAGACTTCCGCTATATTAATTATGTAAATCTTCTTCTTTATTATGATTAAGTTAGATGATATGTTTATTGCATGGGTCGACTATGAGCCTCTCAGGGTTCTTTGTCTCGTGTCTCGATCTGAGCCTATGTTCGGATCATGACAACTAATCAAGAGAGCAAGATAACCAAAATCGAGAAATAATAATGAGAAAAGGCCATAGGTGTGGTGTAGATGGGATGTCAATCGAATCGGAATTTATTAGACAATTAAATTATTACTAATATGTGTAAATAACCTTGGTAAAAGCTGGAGCTCGATGTTTTTCAACCACTTGGGCACCTTATCCTCAAGTCCTTTCGAACTTCAAGGTGCAATTCAACTATTCCATTATGGTTTGGGTTAGGGGCTGAGCTATTTCTAGCCATCAACCTCTTAAGGGATTATGACCATGGATTTTGACTGTTTTTAGCCCAGCCCCATATAATCAAATCTGAATCCACTATTAAGTTCTTCCCCATTACTTAATTCTTCTTTTTCAAGCCAAAATTGAGTAAGAAAATAATACCAATATTTGCAACTATGAGCAATCAACTATAATTTAGGGAGAATTCAATAGATTTACATTAATTGAGTAATAATAAGATAAATCTAGCAATACCCAATTGAATTAAACACCCATCATCACACACCTCTAACTATAGATTTAGTTACTCATAATTGAGAAACACAAGAGCATATTGATCAATAAACTCAATAATTTTATCATTAAGAGTAAGCATAATCAAGCTCAAAATATCTCTACAATGGTGGTTATACCTTGCTAAAGAAGATGAAGATGAAAAAGTAATATTCAAATATTTCTCCTATTCTCCAATGGAGTTCTCCCCCTCTCAAAAGTAATGGAAATATTCAATGATATGTTTAGAGTACTTTTTTCTAGAATATGTACAAAAGTAGGTCATAACATTCTCCTCTTTTTCAAGGTTGGACATTTTTTCCCTTTTCAGGTGTCTTTCATTTGTGATGGATCCGTCGATTCGCCAGTGTCTATCCACAGACCGTCGATTGGTTGAGGCTCGTGTCAATGATGTCCAGGGAAGTTCGGCATTTGGCACTGGTGGTTCACCGGATGTGATTCCGTGAGCCTCCAGTTGCATTTGTTCTTCACTCTAGTGGATATCTGCGGCCAGTCGGCGTTTTACCGGTGTCCTCTAGTGGTGCACCGATTTTCATCTGAATTTCCTCCTTTTTGCTCAATTTCATGTCCTTCTCTTCAAGTCAGTACCTGCAACATCCAAAGGGAAAAGGGCATAAATTCCAACTAAAATACTTGAAAACAAAGCTAAAGCTCATGCTTAAGAGTCTAATGAGTTGGTAAATTACCAACTCATCAAACCCCCAAACTTGAACCATTGCTTCTCCTCAAGTAATGCAGTTCTTATCAGTTGAGAAAATGGAATAGCATGTCACTCCATAAGAGTCTATGCATCAAAGACCACTTAATCTATGATAACCCAAAAATGCTCACCAGCTCACAAAAAAGAGAAGCAATTCCCCCTAAAAATGAGGAAACGTTTCAAGAGAACCACAATTCATAGGTATGATTCACAAATTCTTTCATTTTGCAAAACAAAGGCATAGTTTATCCAATCAAATACATATAGCATCTCAAATAATAATCACTTCATATTCAAAGTTTGCCTTGGAGCTCACATTGCTCATGCCTCAATCATCCCTTTATCTTAATGCAAGTATGTCCTCAAAACGGAGCGATGGCACTCACTACAAGAGAGAATTCCCTTTATTTATCATAAATCAGTGCACACATAAGGGATTATACAAGAAGATGATCACACTCACTCACACAAAAGAAATCTCCTTGCACACAACTTGATCCATAGGCTTGCTCTTCGTGTAATTTGCCACTAATGTAGAGTAACTACACTTAAAATTAATTAGGACTTGCGGGTCATGATGAAGGCTAGGGATGATGGTAGGACAAATGTTTTAGCTCTAGTGACTAGAACCTCCCTAATACCTTTATGTGAACACTTTTATCCTCCCCATCCAACTCTTTAGATCACTTCACTTTATTCCTCCTTTTTACTCCATCTTCTTTTTTTTAATTTCTCAAAGACCTTCCTTGTAGCTCTTTTGGCTCTCACACTAAGCCTTGTCTCAACAAGAGGTACCAGCATTTGACTATTCTTTTTCTCTTTTGGTAATTCAAGGTTTCCCAACCCATCATTTCATTCCTTTTGATCACAATTTAGTACTACCTCACATTTAGGCTCATCACAGTTTCCCCTATTTTATAAACCCCCAAACTTAGGCTTTTTTCCTCTTTCTCATTGATTTTCTTATCTCTCCCTCTGTCTTGGGCTTAAGCCCCCATTATTTTCATTCCTTCATCATTAGAAATTAGGGAGAATGGGTGCCAAGAAGAGGGTCACGAAAAGGGACATTGACTTGTAATGTGATTTCCAAGAATAAATAGTTCATAGGCTCAATATTGGCTAGCAAGGGAAGATAATTTCAGAGATTATTTGGGGTGAAGTGACTCATAAAACAAAAACCTAAAATCTTGTTCTAAGTGCAGCTATATCTAGGTGTTGAGTCACACTTAGGGAAAGTTCTAGAAAAGAAGAGATGCATGAGATTCATTCGAAAATCCTTACCACACAGGGCATCACACCCAAAGAGTTCACACAAGTCATTATTATGACAAGATTTTGATTCAAGACTTGAGAGCATGCAAATTCACAAGCCAAATAGGGAATATGTAATATATGACAAGAGAATGCTACATTTGCCATTTCAAATGCCCATTTTTTCTTTCAACTTCATTTTCATGCCACACAAAATATTTTGGTGGTACCTCTCAAAAACAATTCTACAAAAGACTCAAAGAAAGACATAGCATTTTCCCTTAAGAGAGTTGCCTCGCAATTTATCATTGGAAAATGTCAACCCGGTTCAACAACAAAAAGAAAAGAAAAAAAAACATGCTCCTTGGGAAAGAACCACGGTATGAAGAAAACCCTTGAAGCTTAATTACTATATACTATTTATGACGATGAAAATCAAACTTTGGATCACAATGCAACATTTGGAAATTAAAGAAAGGACCCATTTATGCACTAACAACCTTTCATTTTATTTCATTTTAAGCTCAAAAAAGGCTTCCAACCAAAAATTAACAAGTCTGACAAGGGAACTAAAAGTTCATCAAAGATAAGCTCGACAAGGGCACAAATTAATCAAAACTCACAACACTCAACCCTCCCCCAACTAAAAATTTTACATTTTCCCTAATTATGCATGAAAATTAAAAAAAAGGGAGAGGAGTTCCCGTTGTGGTCACTCTTCATAGACTTCATCATCATCACCAACACTGGCTACTTCATCTCTAATTTGGCCAACATCATCCACGTCATCCTCATCGTCACCTAATCCCTCGAACAAATCATCGATAGGGCCTCAAGTTTTGGAAGGGGCAACCATAACTGTATAAAGAGCACTCATGTCGGGTGCTGCCATTGGTGTCTGAATTTTTCATTCCTGAACCTCAGCCCGGAGAGAGGTGATATCTCCCTCCACCATAAATACATGAGAACACAGCTTGCTCAAGCTGTCCTTGATTGACTTCAACTCCTTCTTGCCTGTTTTCATGATACGATCAAGGATGCTCTTAGCTAGTTGTTGGAGTTGGTTTTAATGTGAGTGGGTCATTTTTTCAAGCTTCTGAAGACCACTTGTGTGAGCAGGTGGAAGGAGGTGAGGAGCCTCAAACTGATGCACCTCCAGAAGCCTGACCTGATGCCTCAGGATGTGGCATGTTGAGTGTTACACCCCGTAAATTCATGACATGTAGATGGCCTATTCGCATGTTGGTTAAAAGTTTTTGAATGCCATACATGCTAGGAAAAGGCCTGGGGAAAGACCGGATAAGCGACACATCGAACCATCGCAAGAGGAGGCTGGCAGACCTCCTCCGTGATGGCCAGAGTGTCACGGAGGCTCACCTTTGCGATACACAGCGTGTCACGGAGGCTAACCTCCGCGATACACAGCGTGCCACGGAGGTGAGGTGCAACCTTAAGTATAAAAGCACCAACTTCGGTTTTTATCTCATTTTCTCACTTTTGAATTTCAGTAAACGATAGAGAATAGAGAGGAATGAAGATTTATGATAAATATTCATCCGATTACGCCGTCAAACGCGGTCAAAACTCAAATTAACTCTAGATATCGAAGTATAAAGCTATAGAGAACATTCCTGCGGAATTAGTTTCGTGAAATTCGGCCGGCGAATCGTCGTCCTACTGAGCTAAGGTAAGCGGAATTGCTCCAAGTTAGTTTAATATACTCCTAGCCCTAAATTGAGCATTTCTCCCTTCTGGACTTTCGAGAAATAGCGAGTTTTCGGCCGTTTTTCGATAAGCCAAAAGTTTTGGCTATATATATATATATATATTAAAAGTGATATTTTCTTTCAGAATATTAATGTATTTAGTCCTAATTGATATATATATGGATGCAGTTGGGAGAAGTAGCGGAATATTGACCGAATTATGCCAATTAGTTGGGAAATCAGAAACGGAGGTATGTAAAGCCAGTTTCTTCGGCAAGCTAGTAGTTCCGGTATAGTAAAATAGTTCAAGTGCCAGTAGAATGTTTCAGAAACCGCATATTATATTTAGTATGAATTTTAGTATGATATTAGTAACATCATGTCATGTGTAGCGTGAAACTTACCAGGTCGATGCAAATTCTAGTAGAAAGTGACCAAAACAGTACAACATGCCCAGTATGTGATTTAGTAAAGTATGTTAGGATATTATCGTGTGCAGTTGAAACTTAGTAAAGCAATATAAGTTCCTGTAAGATATTATAAAAATAGAATGGTAGTAATGAAGTTTGGAAAGCATGTTAGAAATAGTAAATCATGTTACTATGAAACTCATGTATACAACATGATTCATAGCAGAAAAACTATATCTTGTTCAGCATTAGACTCAACACAGTATGACAGAAGATTGTATATATACCATTATCAGTTTCAGCATATATTAAGTACATACATATCACTATTATTAGTTTTAGCATATAGTATACACATACACATTATTGTCACTAGTTTCAGCATGTGGTATACGCAGTTAGTATTACTAGTTGAGACCACTGTATTGTTTTGGGGTTGGATTACCTAGCATTCATGACCTCCCAAGGGTTAATAGTTGTATCGACTCATCCGCCAGAGGGTGAGGATGCGTCGCTCTACGGAGTGGCATGCCGTCCCCCAAGGGACAAAGATAGGATGCCGGTTTCCCCATATTTTACCTTGGCCGGCTTTTATACACCCCTGTCGAGCGGGTATGCTCGGGGTGTTGATTCAGGAGTCCTCCAGACTCAGGTAAAGTTATAGTCAGGGGCTCAGCGAGCCCAAGTGCATACCCAGGGGATCGACAGGATGCTTGTAGTTATTATAGGAGATGGGACGACTAGGGTAGGGATATAGATTGCGTGTTGATTGTACCTCATGACTTATGGGGGCCGGGTAAGGTTTGTGTGTGCTATGCTATGTTGTGTTATGTTATTATGCCATGTTACGCTAGATACGAGTAGATCGACAGTAGAGCGATACATTTCCAGGTATGACTCCTACTCCTTCCGGCCTAGTTGAGAACAGTCTTAGATTCATATTCTCAGTCAGTTTCAGTCTATTTCTCTCTATTTCAGTTCCATCATTTGTATTGTTGTTTTCAGATATTTTTCAGTTGTTGCTTACATACTCAGTACCAGCAGTACTGACGCCCGTGTGGGGCACTGCATTACTTGTCTGCAGGTACTCATAGACGAGGAGCCGATACCTCGAGATTCTAGCCAGCTCACAGAGTCATCAGCTCCAGTCATCTGGAGCTAGATAACTAGAGGTTTATCCCTTTTCTTTTGATTGTACAATATGGGTAGGCCGGGGCCCTGTCCCTACCATATTATCAGCATTCTTAGAGGCTTGTAGATTGTGTATACCTTGTGGTTTGTTATACAGGTCGTGTGAGGCTGTGTATATGTTTTAACTTGTTATGATGGCTGTGTGGGGCCTTACTCAGTTGGTAATGGTGACCTTGTCGGTCACGTAGCGGTTTAGCACCTGTTTTCTTGATTTAGAGATAACTAGACAACATGGTGGCCTTGTCGGCCTGCATAGGTTCCCCTACATGAATGTGATTATGGTTAGCCGATATTATAGTACCGGTGGCTATAGGCCTAGTCGGCCGGCGACTGTATTTACAGCCGTTATATAGCCCGTCGTTTTCTTGAATCCAGAGTTAGAGCCAGCCAGGCACCAGAAGTGCTTAGGCTCAGTAGTTTAGCAGTTCAGGTCCCAGTAAGGGCACAAGGTGCCAGTCACACCCCCCAAGGTGGGGCGTGACAAACTTGGTATCAGAGCAAGTCGTATCCCAGGGAGTCTGCAAGCCTTGCTAAGTAGAGTCTTGTCTATGGATGTGTTGTGCACCACTTGCTATAGACAGGAGGCTGCAAGGCATGATAGGATGGTTACTCTTTCTTCTTATTCAGTCGTGCTATAGATCGGTACAGTATAGGGTTGAGTCCCTAAAACTTATCATACTCTTTGGTTATAGATATCAAGTCAGATCAGCGACACCCTACCACAGGTGGAAGATTGGATATAGCAGCAGAAGAGGGCACTAGCCAGTTGCAGGGTAACTACAACAGCAGGAGGAGGTATCAGGGACCTCTCAATGTGATACCTCTATAGATACTATCCTCAGTATATTTCTATAACTTCAGAGTAGGAAGTCAGAAGCATAGCGTATATACGAGTTGATTTATTTGTTAGATATATAAGATCTGACTAAGATGACATGCAATATTAGATTATCGCATAGATGTGAGAAAGAGAGGGAAATGCAGGATTCCCACCTCCATCCTTTCAGATGTGGTACAGTTCCATGTCTTCGTTTCATTGCAGTAAGAAAAGGCTATTCCTACCTCTTAGTTTTGATTCCAGTATAGCAAGGGGCATAAGGATTGAGGCAATGTTGCCCAAAGTAGGCAATAAGTGAAGATGGATTGGTTGATTCCAAAAAGTTCTAAAAAGAGTAAGGAGCCCTATGATTACGTAAGTTGTGCAGACCCTTACGGTAATAAGTCAGAAGGGCGAGTAAGACTACTAGCTTACTTGAAGTGGGTGTAAAAGACCTGTCAGTGATGAACTCCCAGTAATAGTTAAGTTCGAGTTAGAAAAAGGCCAAGTCCGCCATAACACACTAACAACGGCAGGATATACCTATAAGACAATAGTTATGATCTCAGTTGTGATACCGGAAGGTAGGGGTGTCATGTGAATCAGATGGGTCTGACTGCAAGCGAGAAGAAGTATAAGCTGAGACTTGACCAGTAACCTTATTAACAATGTAAGGCAGGTACCTTGAACCCCAGAGCTTAGCTTAAGTAAGATAAGGGGAGGAAGAAGGAATGCAAGATTTTGAGGGGAAATTAGAATCACCTCCAGATTGATAGAATATCGTGTATTAAAGACTAAGCCTCAGACTGACAGTTAAGAGACAGTAAGATTTCAGTTTAGAATGTTGCGGTATGTCCGCCAACGGAGAAGTTAAGAGAGTGCTGACACAGAGACTCTAATCTAGTACGGCCTGGAGATAAGGCCCAGCAGACAGTCATGGGCCCTCAATATAATGCCAAGTAAGGCCACAAGGTTCCGATGTTGACCCCATGTTGTAAGAGTGGCGGAATTTCAAATAGCAGACCTTAACTAAAGTGCATATGTTTGTTTCTTCCAGAATGGGATGAAAATCCAATGAAATTATACAAGAGGACAGGAGATATCATTAGACTGTAGAAGCAGTATATCATGTGCAGTATGAAATTAGGTAAAGAATGTCAGAGATTACGTATTACTACAAAATTTAGTATGTTATTATACATAGTTGTTGGTATATATATATGTACAGAAAACAAATATGCTGTGAGTAGCTGCCAATGGGGGTTACAGTCACATAGATTCTGGTTAGCTACTAGGAAGTATATACAAATCGTATCGCAGGACCCCTCGCCAAAAAGGGGGCAGAGTAAGTGTGATTTATGTATGAAGCCATAGGAACTCTCTTAGTTTTCAGTTTATTGAGTTAATGGAATTATATGCTTGTTGCCAGATCTAGACTTCAGAAGCTTAAAAGAGTTAGTAGCCTGAATCAGGTGGTTAGATGATACATTGCAGTTAGACGGTCTAACGACCAGCTGACGCCTGTATTAGCAGGGAAGCATCCTTAAAGACCAGTAACGTTATCGCATGTGCCAGGACCAGAAATGGAGACCGAATAAGCATACCCCAGAGGTTAGCAACACTAGAATCCTCCAGTACGTTAAGTAGTCGTAGTCGACCTAGCAGTTATCATGTAGAACACCCCGCAAGTCAGCCAGCCATCCCAGTCAGACCAACCTGTGGGTACCCCAAGAAAGGGTCCACATCAGTAGTCAGTGACGGACCAGTACCCCAGCCGGTTCTCGTAAGATATTCAGATATAGAGTCCTAGGAGAAGTCAGTCCTTACGAGATTGCTCATAAGACCGAGAATTTCCCTAGAACAGCAGAATAGATCCGAGTTGATATGAACAAGGCATAAGGAATTGGTGGTACTCTACTAGCATAGTGTTTACTAAGACAAGGAAATCGGTAGGCTCCTTTGAAGATCCAGGGGCTGATCGCCTGAGGGTAAGTTCGACTAAGCCCAACTCTACAGTTGTCCAATTAGAATAACAAAACAGTTAGCTGTCCACAACTCCGCAGTTACGCATGAGCTACAGATGCCCGAGTAGGACATTTAGAGCATTGTTAGACTACTTCAGCATTCGGGTCATTCAGCCCAGTTATTCAGTTATTCATAGTTATTCAGCCAGATTATTAGAGATCATGATCAGTATCAGGATCCTCTTATCAGATGCGTGCACATGGTGTGCAGACAGTCATACAAATTATTCCAGCAGCGAGTAGCATTAGCATGGAGCCCAGAAGGCCAGATGAAGCTCTAGTTATACAGAGAGATTACTTGTCAGTTTCTCCGGTATGATAAATCAGTATGATCATCAATTACATGCTAATTTCTCTAAAGGCGAGTCTGGCTAAATTTAGTAGTCTTTTTGGTCACATCATGTCAGAGATTGGTATAAAGATAGATACACAGAAAATAAAAGTAGTGAAAACATGGCCAGAATTACCACTCTGACCGAGGTACATAGTTTCCTGGGGTTAGCCGGGTACTACAGAAGGTTTGTGGAAAGAGTTTCCACCTTTGTAGCACCTCTGACTAAATTGACACAAAAAGCAGTAAAGTTTCAGTGGACGGAGGCATGTGAGCAGAGTTTTCAGGAATTGAGAGAAAGGTTGACCTCCGCCCCAGTGTTAGCATTGGCAGAAGGTACAGAGGGTTATGCAGTTTATTGTGACGCTTCGGGTATTGGGTTAGGATGTGTGCTGATGCAGCATGATAAAGTAATTTCTTATACTTCTAGACAGTTCAAGAAACACGAAAAGAATTATTCTACCCATGACCTGGAATTAGCTGCAGTGATCCACACCCTAAAAGATATGGAGACATTACTTTTATGGCGTTCATGTGGATATCTTCACTGATCATAAGATCCTACAGTATATCTTCATCCAGAGAGAGTTGAACTTATAGGAGTGTCGCTGGTTGGAATTGTTGAAAGATTATGATGTAGATATTCTGTATCAGCCAGGCAGAGCCAACGTAGTAGCAGAAGGTCATAGCCGTAAGTCTATGGGGATTTTGGCGTACTTGCAGCCCGAGCAGCAGGAATTGGCCCGAGAAATACACCAGTTAGCCAGTTTAGCCGTTCGTGTAGAAGAAACAGAGGACAACAAAGCGGTAATTCAGAACACCGCAGTGTCGTCATTAGTTGTGGAGGTAAAGGAACGACAGTATGAAAATCCTGACCTAGTTCAGCTTAAAGACAGAGTTCAACAAGGAAAAGAGCCAGATTTTTAGGTAACTGAGGATGAAGTGTTGCGATGTCAAGGCCGCCTTTGTGTTCCAGATATTTCAGGGCTTCGCCAGCAGATTATGAGCAAGGCACATTACGCCCGCTATTCTCTCTACCTAGGCGCGACAAAAATGTACCATGATATTAAAGAAACCTACTGGTGGCCAGGTATGAAGAGGGAAATAGCAGAACTTGTAGCCCAGTGTCCCAACTACCAGTGAGTAAAAGCAGAACACCAGAAACCAGGCGGATTGACTCAAGACATAGCTGTGCCTCTTTGGAAGTGAGAAGCAGTAAATATGGATTTTGTAGCGGGATTATCCCGTACCATACATAGAAATGACTCGATTTGGTTAATTTTTGACAGGCTGACAAAATCAGCCCACTTTCTACCAGTAAGGGCTACTTTCTCTGCCGAAGATTATGCTGAGTTGTATATCAGAGAAATAGTCAGATTGCATGGTGTTCCAGTATCCATCATCTCTGATAGAGGAGCGCAATTCACAACTAAATTTTTTCAATCATTTTAGAGAGGCATGGGAACACAGATTAATCTGAGCACAACATTCCTCACTTAGACAGATGGACAGGCAGAACGCACTATTCATACGCTTAAGGATATGTTACGAGCATGTGTATTGAACTTTGGAGGTAGCTGGGATGAGCACCTACAACTTATTGAGTTTTCTTATAACAATAGTTACCACTCAGCTATCTAGATGGCGCTCAATGAGGCTTTGTATGGGCGAAACTGCAGATCGCCGGTTGGCTGGTTTGAAGTAGGAGAGTTAGCGCTGATTGGGCCAGATATTATTCATCGGTCAGAAGAAAAGGTAAAGCTTATTAGAGAACGCCTACTAACTGCTCAGAGCCACTAGAAATCGTATGCTGATGTGCAGCACAGAAACCTGGAATTTAACGTGAGTGACTGGGTGATTTTGGAAGTTTCTCCTATGAAAGGGGTGATGAGATTCGGCAAGAAAGGTAAGCTCAGCCCGAGATTCGTTGGGCCTTACGGCTGAGAATAGGCCATGTGGCATACGAGTTGAACTTTCCTCCAGAATTAGAGTCTGTTCATCCAGTTTTCCACGTGTCTATGTTGAGGAAGTATATAGGGGACCCCTCCAGAGTTGTCCCAGTCCAGGATGTCCAGGTTACGGAAGAGTTGGCCTATGAAGAGGTCCCAGTTGCCATACTAGACAGGCAGATTCGCAAGTTGAGGACTAAAAACGTTGCTTCTATCAAGGTACTATGGCATAACAAGAACCGAGAGGAGATGACTTGGGAAGCAGAGGAAGACATGAAAGTCAGATATCCTCACTTATTCCAAGCCTAATCAGTCGAGAGGTATGTTAGTATTGTTATCATATGAGATGCCTTATATTACATGTATAATGAGATAGCCAACTCAAGACTTTTACATGAAGATTGCTACAGTATTGTGTGGAGTACCTGTATTGGACTTTTCTGCATTTCAGGTTTTTGGGATAGTCCATATTACAGGGGAGACTCTGCCGAAATTTTTCTAGAATAAGTCAAGTAAGTTGAACTTCATGCAAGTAGAAGTTTACATTCGAGGACGAATGTTCTTAAGGGGGGAGAATGTTACAACCTGTAAATTCACGACATGTAGATGGCCTATTCGCATGTTGGTTAAGAGTTTTTGAATGCCATACATGCTAGGAAAAGGCCCGAGGAAAGATCGGATAAGCAACACGTCGAACCATCACAAGAGGAGGTTGGCAGACCTCCTCCGTGATGGCCAGAGTGTCACGGAGGCTGACCTCCGCGATACACAGTGTGTCACGGAGTCTAACCTCCGCGATACATAGCGTGCCACGGAGGTAAGGTGCAGCCTCAAGTATAAAAGCACCAACTTCGGTTTTTATCTCATTTTCTCACTTTTGAATTTCAGTAAACGATAGAGAATAGAGAGGAACAAAGATTTATGATAAATATTCATCCGATTATGCCGTCAAACATGGTCCAAACTCAAATTAACTCTAGATACCGAAGTATAAAGCTGCAGAGAACATTCCTGCAGAGTTAGTTTCGTGAAATTCGGCCGGCGAATCGTCGTCCTACTCAGCTAAGGTAAGCGGAATTGCTCCAAATTAGTGTCAATATACTCCTAGCCCTAAAGTGAGCATTTCTCCCTTTTGGACTTACGAGAAATAGCGAGTTTTCGGCCATTTTTTGATAAGTCAAAAGTTTGGGCTATATAAATATTAAAAGTGATATTTTCTTTCAGAATATTAATGTATTTAGCCCTAATTGATATATATATATATATATATATATATATATGGATGCAGTTGGGAGAAGTAGAAGAATATTGACCAAATTATGCCAATTAGTTGGGAAATCAGAAACGGAGGTATGTAAAGCCAGTTTCTTCGGCAAGCTAGTAGTTCTGGTATAGTAAAATAGTTCAAGTACCAGTAGAATGTTTTAGAAACCGCATATTATGTTTAGTATGCATTTTAGTATGATATTAGTAACATCATGTCATGTGTATCGTGAAACTTACCAGCTCGATGCAAATTCTAGTAGAAAGTGACCAAAACAGTACAACATGCCCAGTATGTGATTTAGTAAAGTATGTTAGGATATTATCGTGTTCAGTTGAAACTTAGTAAAGCAATATAAGTTCCTATAAGGTATTACAGAAATAGAATGGTAGCCTAAAATAATGTTTAGAAAGCATGTTAGAAATAGTAAATCATGTTACTATGAAACTCATGTATACAACATGATTCCCAACAGAAAAACTATATCTTGTTCAGCATTAGACTCAGCACAGTATGACAGAAGATTGTATATATACCATTATACGTTTTAGCATGCATTAAGTACATACATATCACTATCATTAGTTTTAGCATGTTGTATATACATACACATTATTGTCACTAATTTCAGCATGTGGTATACGCAATTAGTATTACTAGTTGAGACCACTGTATTGTTTTGGGGTTGGATTACCTAGCATTCATGACCGGCCCAGGGTTAATAGCTGTATCGACTCATCTGCCAGAGGGCGAGGATGCTTTGCTCTATGGAGTGGCATGCCGTCCCCCAAGGGACGAAGTTGGGATGCCGGTTTCCCCATATTTTACCTTGATCGGCTTTTATACACCCCCGTCGAGCGGGTACGCCCGGGGTGTTGATTCAAGAGTCCTCCAGATTCAGGTACAGTTATAGTCAGGGGCTCATCGAGCCCAAGTGCATACCCAGGGGATCGACAGGATGCTTATAGTTATTATAGGAGATGGGACGACCAGGGTAGGGGTATAGATTGCGTGTTGATTGTACCTCCCGGCTTATGGGGCCCGGGTAAGGTTTGTGTGTGCTATGCTATGTTGTGTTATGTTATTTTATGCCATGTTACGCTAGATACAAGTAGATCGACAGTAGAGCGATACATTTCCAAGTATGACTCCTACTCCTTCCAGCCTTGTTGAGAACAATCTTAGATTCATATTCTCAGTCAGTTTCAGTCTATTTCTCTCTATTTCAGTTCCATCAGTTGTATTGTTGTTTTCAGATATTTTTCAGTTGTTGCTTACATACTCACTACCAGTGGTACTGTCGCCCGTGTGGAGCGCTGCATTACTTGCCTGCAGGTACTCATAGACGAGGAGCCGATACCTTGAGATTCCAGCCAGCTCACAGAGTCATCAGTTCCAGTCATCCAGAGCTAGATAGCTAGAGGTTTATCCCTTTTCTTTTGATTGTACAGTATGGGTAGGCCGGGGCCCTATCCCGACCATATTATCTGTATTCATAGAGGCTTGTAGATTGTGTATACCCTATGGTTTGTTATACCGGTCGTGTAAGGCCGTGTGTATGTTTTAGCTTGTTATGATGGCCGTGTGGGGCCTTACTCAGTTGGTAATGGTGACCTTGTTGGTCACGTAGCGGTTTAGCACCTGTTTTCTTAATTTAGAGATAACTAGATAGCATGGTGGCCTTGTCGGCTCGCATAGGTTCCCCTACATGAATGTGATTTTGGTTAGCTGATATTATAGTACAGGTGTCTATAGGCCTAGTCGGCCGGAGGCTATATTTACAACCATTATATAGCCCGTCGTTTTCTTGAATGCAGAGTTAGAGCCAGCCAGACACCAAAAGTGCTTAGGCTCAGCAGTTTAGCAGTTCAGGGCCCAGTAAGGGCACTAGGTACCGTCACACCCCCCAAGGTTGGGCGTGACATTGAGATCAGGGGCAAAGGGGGTTGGCTCTTAACCAGGGGTGATGTACTCATCTAGAACGTCAAAGGCTTGCATTCGCTGCTTATTATTCTTCGGAGCATCAATGTCTCTTTTATTAGCAACGGAGATACACTGATGGTAGAGCTAGGGGTCTCATCTGGAAAAAGGGGTACTCCCTCTCTCAAGTGGAGCTGCAATATAAGCACCACGTATGGCATTGAAGTTCTAACTTGCCTATCCTTTCTCCATATTTGATTGGCCACTATCTCCCCAAAGTTGATGGGGACCCCTATCATAATGCAATATATAAGGATGGCTGCTTCCCAATTCACCGATTGTTCATTCTTGGAGGGCATGATTCGGCCATAAATAAAGTCAAGCCACAACTTGGCCTCGAAGTGTAGATCATGGAGAGATATCTCACCACCCATAGATGACCATAGGGGTGTGTCGGTGGTAATGACTGGATCAATGAAACTGAATTGGTCCTCTTTGTAGGCAAGGCGGACCAAATAATCTGTGCCTTCATCAATTTCATCCTTCCAAAATAGTGAGTTTATGGCTTCTGGTGTGATATTGATCTCAACACCTCTCACCAACACTGAAGGTAGGCATGGAAAGTCCTCAACTTTTCCTCTGTATTTCATGCTCTCCTGCCTGGCCTGGTCAGAAGCATAGAACTCAGGTACCAAGCTCCTATAGAAATCCGGGAGAGGGTTGGCGAAGACATGCCACAGGTGATTGATGAATTTTGTAGTGATGTGGGGAAGTACCCTCTCATCCCCGCCAAAAAAAAGCATTTCTCTATAGTGATGGGGCGGCCTTCAAAAATAACATAGTGCCCCTTCATGTTGGGCACACAAAAGATTGTAGCCTCTTTAATATTGGCGGGGGCGGGGTAGCTTTTGCTTTCCCTTTTCCCTTTTCTCTTGAAGTGGCGATGGCCTTTCCCTTGCTTGGGTTCCTATATGAACACATAATTCTGAAAAAACCATGTTAGTGCCAAACAATCATATTTTCTTTCTGTGTTTTTGTATAAGAGAAAATAAAATAAAACAAAAGTAATAAGAACTATCATCTATCCTAAACTAAGACAAGGAATTGTAACTATTAGTTGACAAACAATTAGAATTTCTAAAATATGAAGCACTGGTAGTACAGGCGAGACACCGATGACATGCAAAAGGGGATCCACGAACTACTGATTATTCGCCGATCTCAAGCAAAACATTGGGACTCATAGGATCATCCAGTGAGACACTGACATTCCTCCAGTCTTAACTCGTGAAACGCTGGTGTAATGCAGGTTTGGGACAATGGCCTAAAGCCTTGAGTCCTTGCCAGTGTTTCGCTGGGACTAACTGGCGGATTGCCGCTGATGCTTGGTGGTCAAAATTCCTCCCAGTCTTAGCAATATGGTAGAACACTTCAAATTTAAAGCTCACCCACTCAAAATAGCAACAGCAAAGTGTAATACTCTAAAAATCCTAAGATCAAACCTAGGAGATGAAACGGAGAAAAATAGGATTTTCTACCCCAGGTCATAAGATAAGTCATGCAGTGACCCGTTGGGTGCACCATGAGTCGTTGATTGATTTGTGGGGAGGAGTTGGACTTGGTTGACTTTTGGGATTTAAGGTTGACCACGAGTCATGGTCACCACTACGAGTCATCAAGCGAGTCGTTGTCAGTGATTGGTTTGAAGGATTAATATTTTGCTAGTGTCCCTGACGATCAGTCACCACGAGTCATCGGGCACACTACAAGTCATGGTGTCCCTCATGGTGACCAGTGTTGACAATTTCCCATGCAGGGGATGAGAAGAGGACCACGAGTTGTGGGATGAGGCATGAGTTGTCCAGTCCCTCGTGGGGACTGGCAGTGTGCAATGTCCTGCGATTTTAATAAGGGATTTTTTATAATTCCTAATTTGGTAAGGCCTAAACTACGTCGTTTTAAGATCAGAATAGTGTGTTTTAAGATGGGTAAGTTCATTCTAAGCCCATTCACTTAAATGCATGCAAGTCTAGAAGCTCCTAAGGGTGATCAAGCCTAGATTCCTCAAGTTCTTCCCAAATTTTTCATTGGACATTCGAGAGGGTTGTATAATCATATTTCTCCAGGTATGTAAGGCTATGAATGGGTGTATCCATCCACACCCATGCCCAATTCCTCTTCAATTCATGAAATTCTAGTTGATGAATGGGTGTATCCCTTTTAACACAACATGTGAATTTCCTAAATATCAATCATGGGTATGATCTAAGCATGTTCCTAATGTGAATTATGATTCATGGGCCAATTTTACAATTTTTCAATTATAAATTATGTTTTCAAGTTTTATAGATTATGATGCCCATCCATGAAAGTTCATGAAAGTTGAGATCTACGATATATGTATTCAAGCATGATGGGATGTATATGGAGAAAGTATTATTTACAATTATCCATGTCCACGTTCATGTTTTCGAATGATCTAGCATGTTTAAGTACCGGGCAAGACCATATGATCAAATATGTTTCATGATTTATCTAAATTTCATATATTATCTTTCCACATGGATTTTGGAGTCTAAACTCCCACAATTTTTAGCTTGTGGTATGGTTTGAGCCCAAGGCTCCTCATTTTATAATTTCAAATTTATGCATGTATGTTGTGAGTCAGCTTCGTCACTAGACGATGGTTCAGGTTCGTTGAAAAACTATGGAGAGCATATGCATGTTTTTGGGAGTAGTGTCTAGCATCGATTAGGCTAAGGGTCAATCAACCCTATGCCTCAAAATTACATGCAAACATAGGTATTTTTAGATTATTCGGTACCTCCCTTGTGAGGTTCCCCTGCCCCCAAGGGGCCTTCAACTTGATATCGATATCATGTTAGCATCGTTAGCCCTGACAAAGATTTGAAAGACTCTGCCCACTTGATTGTGATAGTTATGTATGTTTATCAGTCAGGATAATATGTTTTCAATAGGTTTGATATAATGTTCAGTTTTACTAATGATTATCAATTTTCATCTTTTGTCCATTCGATTCAGTTATGATATTCAGTTAAGTTCAGATAATGATTTCAGAAAAATAGTATGCAAGCCTTACTCTTAGAATCTTACTTTGATTATGTTTTTATGATATGCATGATTTATGATTTTACTTAGGGGTTTTACTTACTTTAAATACTCAGTACGTTCTATGTACTGACCACATACTTTATGTTGTACCATTTCATGATACAGGCTCGGATATCTAGGCTCAGTCCTATCATTAGTCAGACCTGCAGTATTAACAGTTTCCAACTAGAGTTGGTGAATCCTCATCTTCTGAGGGACCTTCTTTCTTGTTGTATTTAGCACTTTCAGTTTCAAACTATAGTGAGTTAGTTGGAGTCTTGTCCGATCATCTCATCAGTAGTAGATGCTTTTTAGACATAGAATGTATTTAGCTTCAGACTTGAGTTATGTATTCCGATGTTATGGGATTATCAGACTTCCACTATGTTAATTATGTTGATCTTCCACTTTATTATGATTGCATTGGATGTCATGTTCATTCCATGGGTCAACTTGGAGCCTCTCGGAGTTCTTCGTCCCGTATCTCAACTCGGGCCTATATTCGGGTCCTGACAAACTTGGTATCAGAGCATTAGATTTTGAAGTGTCCTAGGGTGTCTGAAAGCTGTGTTAAGTAAAGTATTTTTTATGGGTGTGAAGCGCGCCACATTTATGACGAAGAGGCTACGAGATGTTTTAGGGAATGTTCCCTTCTTTCATGATCTAAGTCGTGCAATGAAATGTCTCTCTATCCTTCTAACTCATGCTATATGCATTTGCAGAATCATGCCTCCTCGCCGAGTTAACGGAAGAAGAAATGGAAACGGGAATGGCAATGGAGATGGGCACCAACAGGCCTCATCAACCCATGAGGAGCTGTACCCGGGTAGGTTGCCTACAAAGAGTTCAGTGTAGTTATACAGATTCTAGCTCAGGCCTTGACCAGGTCAATTAACAAGTGGTAGCGCATGTCCATTAGAACGGGAATGCGGCGATGGCAAGAGTTAGAGATTTTTTAAGGATGAACCCTCCAGAGTTTCTTGGGTCAAAGGAGGACTAGGACCCATATGAGTTTATCGATGAGGTTCCGAAGATCACCCAGATCATGGGGGTGACGGGAGAAAGGTGCACCAATCTAGCCTCATATCAACTTAAAGGGGTTGCGCACATTTGGTTCAAGCAATGGAAGGATAGCAGGGCAGTTGGAGCATGCCCTATTAGTTGGGATGAGTTTCATGCCGCATTTCTAGATTGGTTCTTCCCTTGTGAGATGAGGGAGATTAAATAAGGCGATTTTGTGAACCTAAAGAAAGGAAAGATGAAATTTTAGGAGTATGACTTGGAGTTCACTCGCTTATCCAAGTATGCACCTGAGATCGTGTCAGATTAGAGAGCCCGGGTGAGTCGGTTCGTGCATGGTATAGCAGACTACTTGGTCAAGGATTTCTAGACCACGATGCTTTATTAGGACATTGACTTTTCTCGTATAGTTCTGTACGCCCAACAGATAGAGGCCATGCAGGTGAGTGAGCGGGAGAGAGAGGCCAAAGGGGCCAAGACGAATAGCTTGGATTCTCCCAGCAGAGACCTAGTGGGCACCATCAACAGTCCCACCAGAGATCTTCAACCCCAGTGCCTTCGGCTATAAGTGTGCCATCCAGATCTAGCCGCGACCATAAGGGACGAGCATCCGGCTCCAGAGGTTAGGGTAGCAGACCCGCAGAGTTGAGCATTCTAGAGTGTAGCAGATATGGCCGAAGACACGTGGGTCAGTGCTTAGCATGTTCAGGTGCTTGTTTCAGGTGTGTGAAGCCCGGATATATGGTTAGGGATTACCCAACAGCCAGATAGGGTCATGATAGGGGCCAAGGCCCATCCTCCAATTCAGCAGCTCCACCAGCATGCCAACCTAGTAGGGGGCATCTACTAGTGTGGGTGGTGGTCAGCGCCAAAATAGATTCTATACCCTAACATCTCGTCAAAAGCAGGAGATCTCCCCATATGTAGTCACTGGTATGTTTCGAGTATTCTGTCTTGATATATATGCATTGTTAGATCGAAGGGCTACTTCATCTTTTGTGACACAATATGTTGCTATTAGTTTCGAAGTGAGTCTCGAAATCTTATTAGAAGCCTTCTCAGTCTCTACTCAGTCGATGATTCAGTCATAGCTCGATGGGTATATAGAAATTTCCCTGTCATAGTCCTTTAGAAACTCACCTCAGCAGATTTACTAGAGTTAGCCATGACCGATTTTGATGTAATCTTTAGCATGGATTGGATACATTCATGTTATGCCTTAGTCAATTGTAGAACCCATGCAGCAGAGTTCAGATTTTTGGGTGATCCAGTCCTAGAGCGGAAGGGTAGTTCAGTTGTGCCTATAGGTCGCTTCATTTCCTACCTTAAGGCTAGAAAGATGATTTATAAGGTTTACATGTACCATCTAGTTAGGTTTAAGAATGCTACGTCCAAAACCCCGACTATCCAGTCAGTTCCCGTAGTGTGTGTGTATCCAGAAGAGTTCCCCGATGATTTATTGGGGATCCCTCCCGAATGGGATATCGATTTTGGTATTGACCTTCTTTCTGATGTGTAGCCTATATCTATTCCTCTTTACAAAATGGCCCCGACTGAGTTAAATAAGTTGAAGGATCAGTTGAAAGATCTCTTATACAAGGATTTCATCAGACCTAGCAAATCCCCGTGGGGTGCACCAGTTCTCTTTGTCCGCAAAAAGGATGGTTCTCTTCGTATGTACATTGATTATTGGCAATTGAACAAAGTTACCATCAAGAAAAAGTATCATCTTCCCAGGACTGATGATTTATTTAACCAGCTTCAGGGTGCCAAGTACTTTTTAAAGATAGACCTTAGATTCGGATACCATCAGCTCAGGTTTCTGTAGAGTGACATTCCAAAGACATCCTTTAGGACTCGGTATGGTCACTATGAGTTTGTAGTTATGTCTTTTGGACTAATGAATGTTCTTGCAGCTTTTATGGATTTGATGAACAGGGTGTTCAAGCCATACATGGATATATTTGTGATTGTGTTCATAGATGACATCCTTATATACTCTCGGAGCGAAGAGGAGCATGCCGCCCATTTGAAGGTGGTGCTATAGAGTCGGAAGGATCGCCAGTTGTATGCTAACTTCAACAAATGCGAGTTTTTGTTGGACTTAGTGGCATTTTTGGGTCATGTGGGGTCATGTGAGGGTGTACAGGTGGACTCTCAGAAGATAGAAGTGGTGAAGAATTAGCTTAGTCCAGTGAATCCTTTGAACATTAGAAGTTTCTTGGGTTTAGCTGGTTATTATCGGAGATTCGTTGAGGGGTTTTCATCTATTGCAGCATCACTGACTAAATTGACCCACAAGAAAGTGAAGTTTCAATGGTCGAGGCTTGTGAGAAGAGCTTCCAAGAGTTGAAAACTTGACTCACCTCAGCACCAGTGTTGACCCTACCTGAGGGTACCGTTGGGTTTTTGGTATATTGTGACGCTTCGAGGATTGGCCTTGGATGTGTACTGATGCAGCACGGTAAAGTCATAGCCTATGCTTCCAGGCAGCTGAAAGTTCATGAAAAGAACTATCCGACTCATGATCTTGAATTAGCGGCATTGCCTTGAAGATTTGGAGACACTATTTGTACGGGGTCTGTTCGCTGTCTACTCTGGGGTAATTACTACACGCAAGTGCACGTGGTCGAACAAGTAGTAAAGTGTCTTAAGTAAGCCCAGTATCGATCCCACAGGGACTGGGCTAAGGTAAAAACTACTTAAGTGTTACTATACTTTAACTCTAAAAAATGAAGACAATAGTGCAAAGAAGAGTTTGATATTTTGATTTCTAATTGTATGCTAAGTCTAAAACGAATATCTAATGTGAGTCTGAATTATGAAGGTGAGCATGCTGAGGCTAAATGAACATGTATAGAAACTAATTATCGATACAATGTTTGGTTAATCTTTCCTCCGGTTGCTAGTCAAGAATTATTGCCAATGAATTAAAACTCTCGTATTTAACCCAACTTAAGAATCATGAACCGTCCACCTACATTTCTGTGATTAAACAAAATTCATGTTCTATCCATACAAAACCGATTCCCTAATTGACTAATATGACTTTCAGGTATATTTCTATCCTGAAGGTAAATCAATCCTCAATTTTCCCAAACTAAGAAAAGATCATATCCTATTGATTCACAACTTTCCAATTTCGTGCTCTCTCGAGTGAAACCGGACTTTTTAGATGTACATTAATGTTGGCCATACATCAATGCAGTAAGAACAAGAATCAATAGAACAACCATGGACGAAAAGATGAAAAACCCAATTGATCAATAACTACATTTCAATACAATTGTTCTTAACCTCAGCAAGAAGAGGAATTAGCCACTCAATTGTGGATTAAACATCGTTAAATGAATGTTAAACATACAAGCAATTGAATTAAAGAAGAAGGAGATAGAGAAAAACCTTGATAATTTCATCCCCTCAACTGCCTGTAACCCACGTTGTTGCTCCACCAAGTTAGAATTTCTAAAACAAAACCTAAGTGTGCTATTTATACTAGTGGAAATTGTTCCCGGAATAACAAGCAACGTGTCACGGAGTGCATCGCGGAGCACTGCCTCCGTGACACGCCACTGACGCGAAGGCTTTCTGGAAATCACCCTAAATCGACCCTCGGTAGCCTTCTTGCCGCGTTGGCAACGTGTCACGCTGCTTGGGCAGCGCGATGGCATGTTGCTGGCGCGGGGCTGGCCTGCCGTGGCACGTTGCTGCCGCATCTGCTCACTTGCCATGCCTACTCCTTGCCGACTTCCGCCGTTTGCTTCCGACTCCATTCCTTTCCTTCACCAACTTATAAATTAGTTCCTCCAAATCAATGAAACCTACAAAACAAGGACTAATCATGTTGGTTAGCACATATATTCACATTTATATAAAATTACATGAAAATGTATAAAATAACTTAGATAAACAAGACTAAATTAAGGTATGAAGCATCACTCAGGCATGCTATTTTTGCCCACGATCAGGGTCCATTTAGATGTGTTTATGGACCAAAAAAACCTACAACATATGTTCACCCAAAAGGACCTAAATCTACATTGGAGGAGGTGGTTGTTGCTTCTTAAAGATTATGATATGAGTGTTCTCTATCATCTGAGCAAGGCTAATATGGTGGAAAATGCTCTTAGTAGGCTTTCTATGGAGAGTGTGTCCCATGTAGATGAGGAGAGGAAAGAATTAGTGAAGGATGTGCATCGGCTTGCACGACTAGGAGTTCGTCTTGTTGACTCGACAAATGGTGGTGTCATTATTCAAAATGGGTCAAAATCATCCTTAGTGACTGAACTTAGAGCTAGGCAAGACGAGGATCCTATTTTGGTAAAATTGAAGAAGGTCGTTCAGAATCAGAATGTAGAAGTCTTCTCCCAAGGGGGAGATGGTGTGCTTCGATATTAGGGTCACTTGTATGTTCTGGGCATTGATGACTTGAGAGATCGGATGTTACACAAGGCTCATGGTTCTAGATACTCTATACATCTAAGTGCACCAAGATGTACCGTGAGCTACAGGAAGTCTATTGGTGGAATGGCATGTAGAAGGACATAGCAGAATTTATGGCTATGTGTCTGAATTTTCAACAGGTGAAAGTGGAACATCAAAGACCTGGAGGTGTGCTCCAAGACATTAGTATCCATACATGGAAGTAGGAGGATATCAATATGGACTTCATTACAGGGTTGCCTCACACTCCTCAATAGTATGACTCTATTTGGGTGGTTGTAGATAGGTTGACTAAGGCAGCTTATTTTCTACCGGTCAAAACTACCGATTCAGTGGAGGATTATGCTAAGTTATATATTCGGGAGTTAGTTTGGTTGCATGGAATTTCATTGTCCATCATATCAGATAGAGGTACTCGGTTTACCTCCTAGTTTTGGAGATCATTTCAGAAGGGACTCGGTACTCAGGTCAAGCTTAGCACCGCATTTCACCCAAAAATAGATTGTCAGGTGAAGCAGAGTATGCAGACTCTTGAGGACATGTTGAGAGCGTGTGTGATAGATTTCAAGGACAATTGGGATGATTATTTTCCTCTCATCGAGTTTGCATATAACAACAACGACCATTCTAGCATCTAGATGGCTCCGTTTGAGGCTCTCTATGGGTGGAGATATAGATCGCCTATTGGTTGGTTTGAAGTCAGTGAAGCTGCGATGATAGGATCGGATTCAGTCCATGAGGCTATGGAGAAAGTTCAGCTTATAAGGGGAAGGTTGAAAATAGCTTAGAGTCGCCAAAAGTCCTATGCGAATGTGAGGAGGGGAGAACTTGAGTTTGATGTTGATAATTGAGTGTTTCTGAAGGTATCTTCCATGAAAGGAGTGATGAGGTTCGGAAAGAAAGGGAAACTTAGTCCCCGTTATGTTGGTCTATACCAGATTGTGAAACAGGTTGGCAAGGTAGCATATGAGTTGGAGTTTCACTCAAAATTAGCTTCATTTCATCTAGTTTTCCATGTATCGCTCTTAAAGAAGTGTTTAGATGATCCAACTCTGGTTGTTCTAGTGGAGAGTGTAGGTGTGAAGGATAGCCTTAGTTATGAGGAGGTTCTGGTAGAAATACTTGATCGTCAGGTTCGGAAGCTAAGAAACAAAGAAGTAGCCTCAATCAAGGTTTTATGGAGAAACCAACATGTTGAGGGAGCTATGTGGGAAGCTGAAGTAGATGTGATGGCTAAATACCCACATCTATTTCCTTCTAGCTTAGTTTTAGCTTGAGGTATCAGTTTCCTCCTTAGTACTCTATTCAGATTCATGTTCACCTCATGTGCCCAGTTTATTTCATGTCAATGAATGTATCTGTGATTCATGAATTCAATTCAGTCATGTAGTTTAGTTCGGAGTTAGTCACTTTGTTAGTTTTCAGCTTGTGTTTAGTATCTGAGTATGATGATTGCATTTCTCTACTTTTTAGTATGTTTTCCCACATTCGAGGACAATTGTTCCCAAGGGGGAGAGATTGTAATACCCCGAAAACCCTAAGATCAGACCTAGGAGTTGAAATAGAGAAAAATAGGATTTTTTGCACCAGGTCACAGGACGAGTTGTCTAGTAACCATTGGGTGCACCACGAGTCGTCGAGTGACTCATGGGGAGGAGTTGGACTTGGTTAAGTTTTTGGAGTTGAGGCTGACCATGGGTGGGACCACGAGTCGTGGTCACCACCATGAGTCGTCAAGTGGGTCATGGTCAATGATTGGTTTAAAGGATGAATGTTTTGGTAGTGTCCCTAATGACTAGGCACCACGAGTCGTGGGGCACACCATGAGTCGTGGTGTCCCTCGTGGTGACCAATGTTGATAAATTTCAATGCAATCGACGAGAAGAGGACCACGAGTCATGGGATGGGGCATGAGTCGTCCAGTCCCTCGTGGGGACTGGTAGTGTGCAATGTCCTGCAAATTTATTAACGGCTTTTTCATAATTTCTAAGTTCCCAAGGCCTAAACTACGTCATTTTAAGCTCAGAATAGTATGTTTTAAGAGTGGTAAGTTCATTCTAAGCCTATTCACTTCAATGCATGCAAGTCTAGAAGCTCCTAAGGGTGATCGAGTCTAGATTCCTCAAGTTCTTCCCCAAATTCCATTGGGCATTCAAGAGGGTTGTATAATCATATTTCTCCAGGTATGTAAGGCTATGAATGGGTGTATCCATGCACACCCATGCCCAATTCCTCTTCAATTCATGAAATTCTAGTTGATGAATCTATGGGGTTTTAACCCGGCATGTGAATTTTCCAAGTATCAATCATGGGTATGATCTAAGCATGTTTCTAATGTGAATTATGATTCATGGTCCAATGTTAAAATATTTTCAATTATAAATTATGTTTTCAAGTTTTATAAATTATGATTCCCATCTATGAAAGTTCATGAAAGTTGAGATCTATGATATATGTATTCAAGCATGATGGAATGTATATGAAGAAAGTATGTTTTCGAATTACCCATGTCTATGTTCATGTTTTCGAATGATCAAGTCAATGTATATCATGTTCAAGTATTGGGCATGCCCATATGATCAAGTATGTTTCATGATTTATCTAAATTTCATGTATTAGCTTACCACATGGATTTTGGAGTCTAGACTCCCACTATTTTCAGCTTGTGGTATTGTTTGAACCCAAGGCTCCTCATGTTATGATTTCAGATGTATGCATATATGTTATGAGTTGTCTTCATTACTAGACGATAGTTTAGCTTCGTTAAAAAATGATGGAGAGCATATGCATGTTTTTTAGAGTAGTGTCTAGCACCGAGTAGGCTAAGGTCAGTCAACCCTATGCCTCAGAAATACGTGCCAATGTAGGTATATTTAGATTATTCAGAACCTCCCTTGTGAGATTCCACTTCCCCCAAGGGGCCTTCAACTTTATATCGATATCATGGTATCATCCTTAGCCCTGACAAAGCTTTGTATGGCTCTGCCCATTTGAGAGTGATAGTGGAGACCACGTAAGCTCTATCATGGTAATGTTGGTTATATGAAGAGTCTCCCATTGTTCTTCATGATTTCAGTTATACATGTTCATCAGTCATGATATTATGTTTTCAGTAGGATTGACCCAATGTACAATTTTACTTATGATTATCAGTTTTCAGCTTTAGGTCATTCAATTCAGTTATGTTTAGATCATGATTTCAGAAAATAGCATGCAATCCTTACTCTCGAGTCTTACTTCGATTATGTTTTTATGGTTGCATGATTTATGATTTTACTTACTTAGCGGTTTTACTTACCTTACATACTCGGTACATTCCACGTACTGATCGCATACTCTATGCTGTATCATTTCATGATACAGGCTCGGATATCTAGTCTCAGTCCCATCATTAGTCAGACCTGCAGTATTAGTACTTTCTATCTAGAGTTGGTGAGTCCTCATCTTCCGAGAGCCCTTCTTTCCAGTTGTATTTAGTATTTTCAGTTTCAGACTATAGTGAGTTAGTTGGGGTCTTATCCTATCAACTCGTCAGTAGTAGAGGATTTTCAGATATAGAGTGTAATCAGCTTCGGACTTGAGTTATGTATTTCGATGTTATAAGATTATCAGACTTCCACTATGTTAATTATGTTAATCTTCTGTTGTATTATGATTGAGTTAGATGTCATGTTCATTCCATGGGTTGACTTGTTGCCTCTCGGGGTTCATTGTCTCGTGTCTCTATCTAGGCCTATATTCGGATCCTGACACAAAGCAAGTAAAATTGACAATCTACCCTTAAGAAAGATGTCACTCCGTCTATCATCAGGAAAATTATGCATTATAAGCACACATGGGGTTACTCAATCTTCACCCCTAACTCAAATTCTACACACTACTGAACATCCATTTTATCAGAGGACAACCCACATTGGCATTCACGTGATATCACTACCCCCGCATACTCAAGAAAGAATAATAGCAAAGTATCACCTACCACAGGCAAGAGGGTAATGAGGATACATGATTTTGGAGTATATTTGTGGTCCCAATCTCAAAAACAATCATATGGTGCCAATTGATAGTTAAAAATAGTATAAGAATGATATACCAGATGGATTGGAAAGCATAAAGATGAGAAAGATCAAAGTTTGCACAAGAAAGCTTCCTATAATTTGTTCTTGCTTTAGTGTATGTGAGAGTAGAGTAAGTAGTGAAAAAGATGAGAGATGGGATGTGGGTTTTATATGAGAAAAGTAGTAAAGAGGATTGGTAGGTGAAAAGGTGATTTTAATGGTAGGAAGGTGGAAAGGTGATGTATGGGGAAGGTGAAAAGGTGTAATGGGGAATGTTAAGGTGGAAAAAGGGGTTTTATGGGAATCTGTAGGGGTTTGAGCGGTGTTTTAAAATTTTTGGGTTGGGTCGATCCATGGATCATTTAAAAATCTTGTAAAAATTAAACTCAACTGCCCCTGCGCTTAACCGGTGGTTGCCAGTTCTAAAACTGGTGCCCCATACCTTTCCAGTTCACCGGTTAATGACCAGCGGTTTATCGGCGATATGTCAGTTAGATCGCCAAGCACCCCCAAGCTTCTAGGTGCGCTATTTTGGGCCAGCGGTTCGTGGATTGGTATAAGCATTCCATCGGCGAGTCTCCAGTCTCCTCTCTTTTCTCCCTTTCCTCTGTTCATTCCCAATGACAGGGCGGCATTTTGTATAGTGTCACTGGCATTTCATCGGTCTAACGCCGTGCCTGCCCTATTTTATCTTGCCCTTTGTTTGTGTATCCAAGATAACTACAAAGTCAAAAACAACAAAACATCAAAATTCTCAAAATATAAACACTTGGGTTGCCTCCCAAAGAGCACCTTAGTTAACGTCATGGCACGATGAATTTCTCATTCAAATTCCATTTTTTGGAGGACCATCCTTCGACTTGTCCTCTTCCATATCAAATCCTCCATTTTCACTCTCATCATTCAGCACTCCAATCACCCTACATTCATCTAGAGGCTCGATTTTTTGGCATACTTTGAAGGTAACCTCTTCACCTCCCACATGAAACTTGAGCTCACTTAGCTCTACATCAACCAATTCTCTGCCCATGGCGAGCAATAGTCTCCCTAAGATGATTGAAACTTCCACATCTATCTCATAGTCTAAAACTACAAAGTTAGCTAGTAGAATGAACTTATCTTATCTACCCTTACCAATACATCCTCCAAAACACCCGCTAGTTTCTTGATAGAACGATCAACCATTAACAATCTCATCGAGGTAGTTTTGGTGTTTCCAAGATCTAACTTCTTGAAGATTATAAGGGTCATCGAATTTATACTCGACCCCAAATCGAAAAGGTCTTTCTTAAGCATACACAATCATATGGTGCAAGGGATTGTGAAGGCTCTCAAATCCTCCCATTTTGGGGCAAGGTTACTCATCATCATGGTGCTATAACGATGTGTTGTCTCTCCAGTGCCTACATCCACTACCTTCTTCTTCTTCAATATCTCTTTCATAAACTTTCCATATCCAGGCATTTAGATTAAAGCATCCTCCAGCGGTATATTATGGATATTTTGCTGAACATATCTATAAACTTGCTAAATTGATCATCCTTTTTCTTTTTGGTTAACCGTTGTGGATAAGGAGGTGGAACTCTTGGTTCTTGTTCTTTCTCACTTGAGGCCTTCATGCTGGCATCTCTTCCTCATCCTTTGAGGGAGTTTCATTAACATCTCCTTCACCTTGATCCTTAACATCTTCACAACTATGAGGTGCTTATGGTACCTCATCCGATTCTTTCACATCACTTGCCGTTGGGCAACAACATTCTTGGGATTAACACCCGCATCTCCCAACATCTTGCCACTCCTAGAGACAATAGCCATGCACTGATTATCCTTTTTGGAATTTGTCATTGTATCACTAGGGAGTGTTTTCTTCATCCGAGAGTTCATTTGAGAAGATAAGTGGTTCATTTAGGCTTCTAAATGCTTGACAGAAGCCGAGTGTGAACTTACTATTTGTGCAAGGTTAGACACCTCCCCTTTAAGTTCTTTGAACCTGCTATCTGTTGAATCAACTTTCTTGAGAACTTTTGCCAACAATTCTTCAATTTTTGAGGTTCCTACATCACTCACACTCGGTTGGTCGGGCATTCTCAGCTTTAGGTGGAGGAACATACATATTTATGATTCCATGATAGGGTCCCCCTCATGATTTTTCTCTCTATTACCCCATCTCTCATTCCGATCAAGCCACCCTTATGCGTCACAATTCCTCCAACCTTGGTTCTCTTCCCTTGGGTGCCAAGGCCCTTGATTAGTCCCTTGGTACCCGGGTTGAGAACCACCCATTTGATTTGCCATATATTGGCACTCCTCCTCGTACCTTGGTGGAGAAGTCTCTCCCTCGAAATGCATTGGACCTTGCATTCCCACAACATTTACACCTTTAGGCTACGCTCCCATCACATGTTTAGTCATTAACTCCAGCTAAGTCATCATTTTGGAAAGATTTTCATCTTGCTCTTCCTTTTTCTTTCTCATTTCAGTTTTTAACAAACTACAACCAGCATCATATGAAGATACAATCGTCTCCCTTGTATGAAACGCCATGTTCGTCTTCATCATCCTGTCCAAAAGGGCTTTAGCTAGACCATATGTCTGGTCCATGATTGATCCTCCCACTAGGTTATAAGCGAGTGATTTATTGATGGAGTCTAGGACTCGATAAAATCTTTAAAGTAACACTCCATCGGGAAGACCATGGTTAGGACAAAGAGACACCTTCTTCTTAAAGGCTCACCCAGCTCTTGCCTAAAGTTTGTAGTTTCATCCCTCAGCTGCAACATCCTTGAAGGAGGGAAAAATCAATCCAAAAATGCTACTGTCAACTCTTGCCACGAGGTGATCATCCCAGGGGCAACTCTTCTAACCACATAGTTGCTTCTCCCATTAAGGGGAATGGGAAGAGCCTCAACCTTATAGACTCTTGGCATATATTAGTTATATTAAAAGGTTTGAAAATATCGAGGAAGTTTCACAAGTGGAGGTTTGCATCCTTACTCGATTTACCCCCAAAGAGCCCTTTCATCTGCAATAGGTGAAATCGTACTAGTGACGTGAAACACCGCATTCCCCAGCGTAGCTGGTAGGCGAATGAAACCTATGAACTCAGGCATGAAGAGGTTATCCTCTTCATGTTCCATGTTTCCTTCCACCGAACTATCTCCCGCTTGCGAATTTTGGCTCATATGAATACACCCTAGATGACTAGTAGCAACAACAACGTCAAAACAAATAAGATGCTCAGTCAATTCAAATTAACAAACAACTAAAGGACATCAACCGCTATTCCTCGGCAATGACGCCATTTTAGATAATTCTCAAAATGCAATCCTCATTTAGAGAGAATATAAGTGAGTTTTGTATCAAAATAAATAAACTGATGGGTGTCTTCGTCAAATCCCATAGAGAATAGAGAATGATTTACACAAGCGTTGTTTAGTGAATTCAATTGATTCGCGTCCAAGCATTGAAGACGTAAAAGTAAATTTTGGGGGAAGTGAATGCAATAATACTATGGACTCTAAAATAAGCTAATCAAGATAGCAAGATAACCAAAATCAAGAAACAATAATGAGCAAAGGCCGGAGGTATGATGTAGATGGGATGTCAATCAAATTGGAATTTACTAGACAATCAAGTTATTAAAAATATGTGTAAATAACCTAGGGAAAAGCGGGAGCCCGATATTTTTCAACCACTTGGGTGCCTCATCCTCAAATCCTTTCGAACCTCAAGATGCAATTCAACTATTTCAATATGGTTTGAGTTAGGGGCTGAGCTATTTCTAGCCATCAACCTCTAAAGGGATTATGACCATGGGTTTTGGCTATTTCTAGCCTAGCCCCACATAATCAAATACTAATCCACTATTAAGTTCTTCCCCATTACTTAATTCTTCTTTTTCAAGCCAAAAGTAAGTAAGAAAACAATACTCATATTTGCAACTATGAGAAATCAACCATAATTTGGGAAGAATTCTATAGATTTACACTAATTGAGTAATAACAAGATAAATATAGAAATACCCAATTGAATTAGATATCCATCATCACACACCTCTAGCTATAGATTTCATTACTCATAATTGAGAAATACAAGAGCATATTTATTGATAAACTCAACAATTTCATCATTGAAAGTAAGCACAATCAAGCTTAAAATATAGCTACAATGGTGGTTATACCTTACTGAAGAGGATGAAGATGAAAAAGTAATATTCAAATATTTCCCCTCTTCTCCAATGGAGTTCTCTCCCTCTCAAAAGTAATGGGAATATTCAATAATATGTTAAAAGTACTTTTTCCAGAATATGTACAAAAGTAGGTCATAACATTCTCCTCTTTTTTAGGGTTGGACATTTTTCCCTTTTCAAGCATCTTTCACTTGCGATGGATCCGGAGATTTGCCAATATCTATCCACAGACCGCCGATTAGTGGAGGCCCGTGTCCATTGAAGTCCAAGGAAGCTCGGTGTTTGGCATCGGTAGTTTGCCGGATGCGATTTCTCGAGCCACTGGTTGCATTTGATCTTCACCCCAGTGGATATCTGCGGTCAGTCAATGTTTCACCAATGTACTCTTGTGGAGCACCAGTTTTCACCTAACTTTCCTCCTTTTTGCTTAATTTCATGCTCCTGCTCTTCAAGTCAGATACTTGCAACGTCCAAAGGCAAAAGGCATAAAATCCAACTAAAAAACTTAAAAACTAAGCTAAAGCTCATTCTTAAGAGCCTAATGAGTTGGTAAATTACCAACTCATCAGTATGTAACTTCATCTTCTTCATATGTAGTTATTTTTTGTTTCATGAACATGGGATGAGCATTTCGTCTCTTCCCCTTTCCCCCTTTTATTTGCTGAAATAAAACAGGAAAACTTGTGGTTTGCTTTGGCTGTGTTCGTTGTGTATCATAATTAATTAGTGGGAATTTGACTTCAAATGTGGGAATGAGTTCATTTGACGCTTGACCTAGCTGATAATTTTAAACAATATCTATCCATCAAAAGTCCAGTTTCGTGTAGCTCTTTCCATGGACACTCGAATACTAGTTAAATATCCTAGAAAAGCTGAAGAAATATAATGATCTACTATGAAATAACATGTTGTCACGACCCGAGCTAGGACTTTGGAGCAGGACAAGGGACAAGGAACCCCAGGAGGCTCCAAGTCGATCCATGTCATGACCATAGTGGCTAAGAGCATGAGACAAGCAGAAAATGATAAAATAAAACGTACTTAAGCAGAAATTTGCATACATATCAAACTAAAACAGAATCTACACTAACACATTGATTTTCTACATATTGTCTAAAAAGCCTCTAACATAACTGATGAGCTGATGGGACAGTATCCCCAACTAGCTCGAAAAAAGTCTGAAATTGAAATAACATATCAATATGTAGCTGAATGTCCTCGGAGGATGAGGACTCATAAACACTAGCTAAACAGGCCTGAGGGCTAAACAAGAATAATGATGCGGCTGAGAATGATCCCTTGGACTTGTATCATGGAATGATACAGTATAGAGTATTCAGTCAGTACTTGAAATGTACTGAGTATGCAAAGTAAGTAAAATAGAAGGTTAAAATACATAAGAGTTCATAGGAGTAGGAAAGCATGAACATGAAATAAATATCATAATATAAACATGAGGGCTCAAGGTTTTCAAACCATTCATAATCTAGTCATAATCTTAGTCATAAGAGATACCTTATAAAAACATAACTTGAGCCAAAGTAACATAAACATAACAATGCATAAATTATGAGGAACAATGGAAGAACTCTTCTTAACTGACACCATCATGATAGAGCTTACATGATGCCCCAACTATTTCGCTCAAGTGGGCAGAGCCATCCCAAGCTTGCCAGGCAAGTGACGTGCATGATGTGATATCAAAGGGGATCTAATAATATATGTATATACCTATGGTGGAAACTAGTTCTGAGACCACGGGATTTACCTGAACACTGGGTCTACTCGGTGCTAGACACTGCTCCCAAAAACATGCACACGAGGCTCATATCGTAATCATGAAATCATTCATGAAGTTCATGGCCAAATAACTCATAACATACTTGATCATACTTGAAATACATGATTAGACATGAATAAGGACCCGTGAGTCGGCCCAAAAGTCATAAATTCATAAATTATGAAGAAAATGCATATTTGTGGAAGTTTATATACTTGACATTCGTAAATCCATGAAGAGTGCTTGAAGAGAAATCATATCATAAATCATAATTTCATAATTTAGGGTTAGGAAGATCAAAATTATAATAGAATCATAACTTGATTTTTCATGAAACTTTTATAATAGGGCATAGATTGACTTGAATTTGAAATCATAAAAATTATAATCAATTTAAATATAAAATCTGCCCATAGATCTGAAAACAAAATTTAGATCATGAAGGGAATTGAACCATAATAAAATCAAAGAGAATTACATAAATTTGGGCTTAAAACCCCCCATAAGATCATTAAATTTACTTTAATACTTGAATTCATAAACATAGAGGGGAATTGGGGATTGAGAGTGAAGAGGAACTCTCATTCATAACCTTACATACCTGGGTAATCTGATCATACACTCTCCCTTGAAAGCCCAAAAGAATTGGGGGAATTCTCAAGTTTGATCTCCAATTGAGTACTCTAAACTTGCATGCATGGAATGGAAAGGCTTATGATAGGTTAAGTACTCTTAAAACTCTTCTAACTGAGCTTAAAATGACGTAGTTTAGGACCTTAGAGCTTAGAATTTATGAAAATACCCTTAATAAAAAATTTTGAAATTGAACACTGCCAATCATCACGGGCCTCACCACAAGTCGTACCATGAAGTAACGACTCGTGGTTGCCACTCGTGATCACCACTCTCCACCTGACAACTTACTGGATTCTCACCATGACTTCATCCTATGACTTGTCATTAACATCACTCGTGACTTCATCTCCCCTACGACACTAACCACGAGTCGTACCCACATACCAAGACTTATGGTGTGACTCATGGTCTGGACCCGGGACTCCAAGTCTTCTTCACGACTCCTCCTACAATTCATCTTTCCGTCCCACGACTCATACCACCGAGTCATTCTGAGTTAAAATCTCAGATTTTTCTACTGCTCCCATTTCAAATCTCGAGTCTAGTCTTAGGCACTTCTAGGGTGTTACAATATCTCCCCCTTTGGAACATTAGTCCTTGAATGTGGGGTAAACACACTGAATCACTTAGGGAGACTTGTCATCCCAAATACTGAATATCTAAAGCTGAAAACTGATGGAGTGACTGACTCTGGGTTGAAATGCATGATTGAATTGAATTCATGAATCACACATACATGCACTGCCATGGAAGAAACTGGAACACATGGATTGAACATGAAATTGGATAGAGTACCAAGGAGGAAACTGATACCTCAAACTGGAACTGAACCGGAAGGGAATAGATGTGAATATTTAACCATCATATCTACTTCAGCTTCCCACATAACTTCCTCAACATGCTGATTTCTCCACAAAACCTTTACTGAAGCTACTTCTTTTTTTCTTAGTTTCCGAACCTGACGATCAAGTATTTCAACCGAAACCTCTTTGTAGCTAAGGCTATCCTTCACACCTACGCTCTCCACTGGAACAACCAAAGTTGGATCACCCATGCACTTCTTGAAAAGTGACACATGGAAAATGGGATGTACTGAAGCCAATTCTAAGGGAAACTCCAACTCATAAACCACCTTGCCAACACGTCTCACAATCCTGTAGGGGCCAACATAACAGGGACTAAGTTTCCCCTTCTTTCCAAATATCATCACTCCCTTCATCGAAGACACCTTCAAAAACACCCAATCATCCACTTCAAACTCAAGTTCTCTTCTTCTCACATCCATATAGGACTTTTGGCGACTCTGAGTTATTTCCAACCTTTTTCTTATAACCTGAACTTTCTCCATAGCCTCACAAACTGAATCTGGTCCTATCAATGTAGCTTCACCAACTTCATACCAACCAATAGGTGATCTATATCTCTTCCCATAAAGAGCCTCAAACGGAGCCATCTGAATGTTGGAATGGTAACTGTTATTATATGCAAATTTAATTAGAGGTAAATGATAGTCCCAACTACCCTTGAAATCAATCCCACATGCTCTTAACATATCCTAAAGAGTCTGAATGGTATGTTAAGCCTGACCAGCTGTTTGCGGGTGTAAAGTGGTACTAAGATTGTCTTGAGTACCAAGTCCCTTTTGAAACAATCTCCAAAACTGGGAGGTAAACTGAGTACCTCTATCTGATGTGATCGATAAGGGCATTCCATGCAGCCAAACTAACTCCCGGATATACAATTTAGCATAATCCTTCACTGAGTCGCTAGTCTTGACCATTAGAAAATAAGCTGCTTTAGTCAACCTGTCTACAACAACCCAAATTGAATCATACTATTGACGAGTACGAGGTGGCCCTGTAATAAAGTCCATATTGATCTCCTCCCACTTCCAAGTAGGGATACTAATGTCTTGAGCACTCCTCAAAGTCTTTGAAGCTCAACTTTCACCTAGTGACAATTTGGATACTTTTCCACAAACTCTACTATATCCTTCTTCATGTCATTCCACCAATAAACTTCTCGTAGGTAATGTTACATCTTGGTGGCACCTGGATGTATAAAATATCTGGAATTGAGAGACTCATGCATTACCCGCTCCCTTAAGTCATCAATTCCCAGTACACAAAAAAGACCCTGATATCGTAGTACACCATCTCCCCCTTGGGAGAAAACCTTCACCTTCTGATTTTGAACAGCTTCCTTCAACTTTACCAAAATAGGATCCTCGTCGTTCCTGGCCTTGACTTCGGTCACCAAGGAAGATTCCGATCCATTCCGAATAATGACACCCCTACCTGTCGAGTCAATAAGATGAACTCCTAGTCATGCAAGCCGATGCACATCCTTCACTAACTCTTTCCTCTCCTCATCTACATAGGACACACTCTCAATAGAAAGCCTGAGAGAGTGTCTACCACCATATTGTCCTTACCCAGATGGTAAAGGACACTCATATCGTAATCCTTAAGAAGCTCCAATCACCTTCTTTGATGTAGATTTAGATCCTTCTAGGTAAACACATACTATAGGCTTTTATGGTCCGTAAACACATCCACATGGACCCCGTACAGATAGTGTCTCCAATCTTCAAGGAAAATACTACCGCCGCCAACTCGAGGTCATGAGTTGGATAGTTTTTTTCATGGACTTTCAGCTGCCTGGAAGCATAGGCTATAGCCTTACCATGCAACATTAATACACAACTGAGGCTGATCCCTGAGGTGTCATAATATACCACAAACCCATCGGTACCCTCAGGTAGAGTCAACACTGGTGCTAAGGTGAGTCGAGTCTTCATCTCTTGGGAGCTCTTCTCACAGGCCTCTGACCATTGATACTTCACTTTCTTCTGGGTCAACTTAGTCAACAGTGCTACAATGGATGAAAACCCTTCAACGAACCTCCTGTAGTGACCAGCCAAGCCTAAGAAACTCCTGATATCTGAAGGACTCACTAGTCTAGGCCAATTATTCACAGTTTCTAGCTTTTGTGAGTCTACCTATACACCCTCACTTGACACCACATGACCCAAAAATGTTGTCAAGCCTAACCAAAACTCCCACTTGGTGAATTTAGCATACAACTGGCAATCATTCAGAGTCTTTAGCACCACCCTCAAATAAGAGCATGCTCCTCCTTACTCCGAGAGTATACAAGAATGTCATCTATGAACACAATCATGTATATGTCCAAATACGGCTTGAACACCCTGTTCATCAAATCCATAAAAGTTGCAGGAGCGTTTGTCAGTCCAAAAGACATAACTACAAACTCATAGTAACCATACTAAGTCTTAAAAGCTGTCTTCGGGATGTCATCTCTCCAACCCTGAGTTGATGAAATACAGATTTGAGGTCTATCTTTGAAAAAAACTTGGCACCTTGAAGCTGGTCAAACAAGTCATCAATTCTGGGGAGGGGATACCTATTCTTGATGGTGACCTTGTTCAACTGTTGTTGATAGTCAATGCACATCCGAAGAGAACCATCCTTTTCTCGGACAAAGAGTACTAGTGCCCCCATATGGATTTGTTAGGTTTGATGAAACCCTTGTCTAAGAGATCCTTCAACTGCTCCTTTAACTCAGCTGGAGCCCTCCTATAAGGGGGAATAGACATAGGTTGCGTATCGGGAAGACGGTCAATACCAAAATCGATCTCCCGCTCTGAAGGAACTTCCGGTAGATCGTTTGGAAACACTTCTGGATATTCGCACACTACAGGAACTGACTGGATAGTCGGGATTTTGGATGTAGCATCTTTAACCCTAACTAGATGGTACACACAACCTTTAGAGATCATATTTCTAGCCTTAAGTTAGGAAATGAAGCGACCTACAGGAACAGCTAAACTACCCTTCCACTCTAGGACTGGCTCACCTCGAAATTGGAATTGTACCGCACGGGTTCTATAATTTACTGAGGTATAACATGCATGTAGCCAATCCATGCCAAAGATATCATCAATATCTTTCATGGCTAGCTCTACTAAATCTGCTAAGGTGACATTCAAATGGACTGTGACAGGGTAATTTCTGTACACCCCTCAAGCTATAACAGAATCACTGATTGGAGTATAAACTAAGAGGGTTCTGAAAGGATTTTGGGACTGACTCTGAAACTACTAGCAACATAGGGCGTCACAAAAGATAAAGTAGCCCCTAGGTCTAACAATGCATACACTTCAAAAGTGGAATACTCGTAATAAACCAGTGACCACATCCGGTGAAGTCCCCTGCTCCTAATGAGATGTGAGGGTATAAAATTTTTTTTGAACTAATCACCACCTACACTGGTGGATGCACCCTGCTGAGCTGGGCGTGTTGGTGCTACTGCTGAACTGGTAGTCTAAGTACGACCTCTACCATCATCCTGATTAGCCACATGACACTCCCGACGCCTGTGCCTGAGTCTACCACACCTAAAACAGATATCTGATCCAATCAATCACTGCTATATATGATTCTAGCCATACTTTCTGCAGACTAGAAAGGTACGCTCTACCTACATGCTCCTCTGTCCTCTTGAACCTGATGCTCTACTCCCCTGGTTATCCTGAAATCTAGATAGAGCACTAGCCGATGATGGCGCTGGAGCTAATGACCTCTGATGGGACTGCTGGTGATGTCTGCCTCCCGATCTCTATTGGGAGGAACCCATAATTATCTGTCCTGGCCCTCTTGGCCTCTTTCTCTCTCTCTCTCTCTCTCAAATGCACCGCCTCTATCTACTGGGCGTGCAAAACTAATCGAGGAAAATGAATGTCCTAATGAAGCATAGAGGTCCTACAATCCTTGACCAGGTAGTCCGTTATTCCATGCACAAACCTGCTCACTCGAGCCCTCTAATCAGCCACAATCTCTGGTGCATATTTGGACAAGCGGGTGAACTCTAAAGCATACTCCTGGACTTTCATATTATTCTGCATCAGGTTTACAAACTCAGCTTCCTTGATCTACTTCATCTCATGGGGAAAGAACCGATCCAGAATTGCGGTAAGGAACTCATCCCAACCAACGGGACTGGCCCCAACTACTCTGCTATCCGTCCACTGTCTGAACCAGATATGGGCAACCCCTTTCAACTGATAAAAGGCTAGGTGTACGCACTCCTCCCCTGTCACCCCCATAATCTGGGTGATCTTTTGGATCTCATCAATAAACTCATGCGGATCCTCGTCCACCTTTTATCCAAGGAACACCGGAGTGTTCATCCTAAGAAAGTCCTCGACTCTTGCCACTGTTGCATTCCCATTCTAGGGAACATGCGCTACTGCATGTTGGTTGACCTGGGCGGTCAATACCTGTGCCAACATCTGGATGGCTGCCCTAAACTCTGCATGGGTAACCTACTGGCACATGATCCTTGGGGGCTGGTGGGGCCTGCTAGTGCCGATTCCCATTTCCATTCTCATGGCCATTTCCATTTCTGTTTCTTATTCCATTAACTCAAAGAAATACGCATGATTCTACAAATGTGTATAGCATGAGTTAGAAAGATAGAGAGATATTCAAGTGCACGACATATATCTTGAAAGAAGGGAAGTTTCTTAAAACGTCTTGTAGCCTCTTCCCCATAAGTGTGATGCACTTCACACCCATGGAAAAGACTCTACTTAACGCGATTTTCAAACACCCTAGGACACTTCAAAACCTAATGCTCTGATACTAAGTTTTTCACAACCCGAGCCAGGACCCCGGAGCGAGATACAGGACAAGGAACCCCGGGAGACTCCAAGTCGACCCGTGGCATAAACATAGCGGCTAAGAGAATATAACAAGTGACAACTGATAAAATAAAACATACTTAAGCGAAAATTTGCATACATTTCAATCTAAAATAGAATCAACACTGACAAGCTGATTTTTCTACATATTGTTTGAAAAGCATCTAACATAATTGATGATCTGATGGGATAGCATCCCCAACTAGTTCGACAAAAGTTTGAAACTGAAATAACATATCAATGGATAGATAAATATCCTTGGAGCATGAGCACGCACCAATGCTGGCTAAACAGACTTGAGGGGAAAATAGGACTAATAATGCAGCTGAGACTGATCCCTCGGACTTGTATCATGAAACGATACATCATAGAGTATGCGGTCAGTACTTGAAATATACTAAATATGCAAGGTAAGTAAAATAGACGGTTAAAATACATCGGAGTTCATAGGAGTAGGAGAACATGAACATGAAGTAAATATCATAATATAAACATGAGAGCTCAAGGTTTTCAAACCATTCATAATCTAGTCAAAATCATAGTCATAAGAGATACCTTATAAAAACATAATTCGAGCTAAAGTAACATAAACATAACAATGCATAAATCATGAGGAATAATGGGAGAACTCGTCTTAACCGACACCATAATGATAGAGCTTACATGATGCCCCAACTATTTCGCTCAAGTGGTCAAAGCCGTCCTAGGCATGCCAGGAAAGGGACGTACATGATGTGATATCACAAGGGATCCAAAAATATATGTAAATACCTATGGTGGCACGTAGTTCTGAGACCACGGAATTTACCTGAATGTCGGGTCTACTCGGTGTTACGCACTCCTCCCAAAAATATGAACATGAGGCTCATATCATAATCATAAAATCATTCATGAAGTTCATGGCTAAATAATTCATAACATACTTCATCATACTTGAAATATATGAATAACCATGAATAAGGGCCCGTTAGTCAGCCCAAAATTCATAAATCCATAAATCATGAAGAACATGCATATTTGTGGAAAGTTTATATACTTGACATTCGTAATCCATAAAGAGTACTTGAAGAGAAATCATATCATAAATCATAATTTTCACAATTTAGGGTTAGAAAGATCAAAATCATAATAGAATTATTACTTGACTTTTCATGAAACTTTCATAATTGGGAAGAGATTGACTTGAATTTGAAATCATAAAAATTATAATCAATTTAAATATAAAATATTCTCATAGATCTTTAAAAAAAATATCTAGAACATGAAGGGAATTTACCTATAATCAAATCAAAGAGAATTCCATAAAGTTGGGCTTAAAACCCTATAAGATCATCAAATTTACTTTAATACTTGAATTCATAAACATAGAGAGGAATTGGGGAATAAGAGTGAAGAGGAATTCTAATTTACAACCCTACATACCTGGGTAATCTGATCTTACACTCTCCTTTGAAAGCCCAAAGGAATTGGAGAAGGAATTGGGGGAATTCTCAAGCTTGATCTCCAATTGAATACTCTAAACTTGCATGCATGGAATGGAAAGACTTATGATAGGTTAAGTACTCTTAAACCCTTCTAACTGATCTTAAAACAATGTAGTTTAGGACCTTAGAGCTTAAGATTTATGAAAATACCCTTAATAAAAATTTTAGAAATTGAACACTGCTAATCATCATGGGCATCACCACGAGTCGTACCATGAAGTAATGACTCATGGTTGCCACTTGTTATCACCACTGTCCACTTGGAAACTTATTGGATTCACACCACGACTTCATCCCACGACTCTTGGTTTTCTACCATGAGTCATAACATCACCCGTGACTTCACCTCCCCCACAACACTGACCACGAGTCATACTCACATATAACGACTCATGGTGTGAGTTGTGGTCTGGACCCTGGACTCTAAGTATTCTTCACGACTCCTCCTATGACTCATCCTTTTATCCCATAACTCGTACCATGAGTCGTCCTGAGTCGAAATCTTAGATTTTTCTACTATTCTATTTTAAATTTTGAGTCTAGTCTTAGACACTTCCGAGGGATTACACATGTTCCTTGTAATTTCTTTTAATTTTTCTCATAGTGTTTCAAGGTGAGAAGTTGACTTGTCTGATGTATCTCATAGAGTGTACAAATTGATTAATAATTTTTTTCATAATTTAGGTTACTGCAACCTATTAATGGTAGTCCCAATCTCAATAGATTTTATAATTTTTTTTGTATGGCGGGAATATGTTGAGTAGATATGTAACTTTCGCGATTAACATTGTGCTGGTCTTCCTAGGAAGCTTTTTCTTTGAATAACCCTAGAAAATCAAATTTCTAGTTTTTACTTTCATTTCTTTGTTCTTTAGAGTTGATGTTGTATATGCTCTTTTAGAGGGACTATTATACCCATATTCACACTGGGAACTTTCCTTACACAATTATTAATATGTAGAGCTATTGGATTGCCACTCCGTATACTTTTGACATTAGTGGACTTTGCTCATTTTTTCTCTAAATTTCGGAGATCTTTTTGGTTTGTCATGTATGAATGACACCTTTATCCCTATATCAACATGTTAGAAGGGGGGGGGGGTTCCTACTGCTAGATTTGTAATCTTCTATCAGCACGATTACGAATTATGAGAAGAAGATAAAGGTGCTACTTTATGACTACTGCACCAGCAGAGTATTATGGATTGTGTTATTATTATTTATATACTATTTTTGTCCAGGTTGGAACCTTCAAATTTTTTCTCTAACGCTATATAGAGTCTTTCAAGAGTGAACTTGATCCTAAGGAAATTAATTGGAAAAGTGTGTCAAAAGAACTGAAAGATTTTTATCTTGGAGAATTCGAGGTATAATATTCCACCATCTTAATTAATAAAATTAGCACTTTTATAGATTGGACACTAATGTTTTTACTTTATCAAATTATGTAGAAGGCATTCATTGGGATCTTTCAAGAAATACTGAAGTCAAGATCCAATGACGTAAGAAGGCAGCGAGAAAGTACAATAATTTCATTGTGGAGTTCAACTAGATTCTGTTCTGGAATAAACATGGGATAGTTGGATGGAACTTCGAGAGATCCTAAGATCATTGAAAAATCAAAAATAAATTCAAGGAATCATTGTGGCGGTGAGAATGCAGCTGCCAGTGGAACTCATATGGGAGACTCTATTTACATTGGAGAACATCACAAGAGACTTGTAAGTTTTCATTGCTAACATCACATTCTAATTAGTCATCAAAGCGTGTAACTGATATTGTCTAAGGGTCAATCTGCTATGTAGTAATATCAAAGCGTGTAACTGAGCTGTTGGTAATTTGGTATTATTTGGTTAAGATTGACTTCGATTTTAATTAAATGGTAATGTTTGTTTATCTACATTCCTATTCAAAATAACGTTATAATAACCAGATAATTTCTAATAATACCTAAAGAGATTAGAGGGAATAGTATGTTTAGAAGAAATTCAAAAAATGAATTCGCACCTACTAGATGAAGATCATAGATATAAAATTAAAAGTCATATTACTGTGTAAATAGTAGAAGTCGGTTACTGTTCATGAATAGTAAAGGTCATTCATGAATAGTAAAGGTCATTTGTAAAGAATTCTTTTGTTTATAAATAGAGAAGCCAGACGGAGGCAACAACCATCCGTCTTCACAACAATTTCCTCTCATCTCTACTTCCTAATTCCGCAACCCCCCAAATTGGTATCAGAGCTAGCACATAAAATAAAACAAACTACCCAGAAAATATCAAGCTATGGAGAAAACTAGCAACGATGCAGATCTACAAAATAAGGTATATAAATTCATAAATATGAATAGCTAAACTTTTATATTCCTTATAATCTCCTAAGTATTATGTGATATTATCTACTTATTATGCCGTTATAATGAATAAATCTTGATTAAGTTTGCTATGTACGAGGCCAGTAAGCTGCGAGTAAGTAAGCCCAGACTATGCCATCCTAAGGTGGAAACCGGTGAGGCCAAGAGAGCCGTTTTAGGGGAGTACACAAAGTTGAGGCGATGTTAGGGTAACTGATCAAAGCTGAAAACGCATAGTAGTGACCGAAAAAGACTATTCAAAATAACGTTATAATAACCAGATAATTTCTAATAATATCTAAAGAGATTAGAGGGAATATTATGTTTAGAAGAAATTCAAAAAATGAATTCGCACCTACTAGATGAAGATCATAGATATAAAATACTCATCCTATATATACTCAAAATCTTGATTCAGATATTGGAAGAAATAACAGAACTAAATGCAACCATAGAACTAATAGAACAAGGATGGACAGAAATGACTATAGCAGATATTATAGAACTAGATATAGATTCAGATTAATAATGATAAACTATGAATATATGGAATATTGGTTAGAAACTATGGAAAATATAAGACTATTAGTAATTTTGTTAGAAACTAATATAAATGATTACATAAGAGAAAGAAATCTAGAACACCTAGAATATGCACTGGAAAACATAAAAGAAATACAAAGGATAGAGCCATTAAAAAATAAATATTACGACAAAATGTTTACACAAGACCCCGATAACGAATAATGGATAAAAAACTACATAAACCAAAGAAAGGACATATTCACAAAAAAGCCAAAAAATTAAAAAACCAATTAAAAATACTATATCCCGAATATAAGCAATTAAGCTCAAGCAAAACAGATGATGTTAGACTTGAATACTTAATAGATCTAATTTCAAGAACAGAATATAATTATATAAAATATCTAAAAAAGAAAACATGAAAGACAATATCAATAACAAAGAAGAGTACAAACAACAACTACTTAATAAAATAAATGAAATAATAAATGAAATCAAATTTAGAAAAAAGAGACTAAATTATAACATAGTTGCAGGAGTATGCCACACATCAATTAAAACACAAAGAAAAGAAATATTTTATTTAGAAGGACAACTACAAAGCCTAGAATATAAATCACAACACGAATTACCATGAATAAAGAAGAATATGCCTTAGAAGAAGAAAAATATATGAGTCAAAAAGGACTAGAAATAAAAATTATACACTCAAGCTTAGGAAGAAGATTTAAAAAAATAGGAGACCAATTATATTTAATGTTAGAAAAAGAATCGGCAAAACTAGAAGATAGCTTAACAGCAATGGTAAGAATTAATAAAGAAAATGAAGAGATAGATAGGAAAAAAGAAATAGAAAAAATTAAAAAACAAGCCCAAATAGAAGTACAACAGATTAAAGAAGAAAAAGATACAAGAATCCAAGAATTAGAAAAAGAATTGGAAAAACTTAAACAATTGTATGAAGAAAAATTAAAAGCCAGAGAAAAACAACGTGAAGAATTAAAACTCACAGAAGAAATAGAAAAATTTAAAACATTACTAGAAGAAACAAGTACATTAGAAGACCAACCTAGGATAGGAATAGATGAAATAAATGAACAAAATAATGAAAATTCAGAAGCAGATCTAGACCAATATTCAGAAACTTCAGAAACATATACTAACCTAATAGAAAAAGAAAATAATATAAAAATTAATGTGGAAGATGTAGATGAAAAACCTAGTACGTCAGGAACTAAAAGCCCAAAAAGATTAGATACTAGCCCAATTTATTATACTTACGAAAGAGAAAATAGAAATAAAACATTATGGGATAAAAGGTTAAACAGAAATTGGACACCTAGACAGAACATAGAACAATATAACTTCTTAGATCTAGACTGTGTAGCAGATACAAATAAAACAATCCAATTATGGATAGGATATATTTCAAAACAACTAATAGATAATAAAATAACAGTAGCAGATTCCCCTGGATAGAAAGAACACTCATAGGAACAACAAAAATATGGTTACAAAACTTATCAGCAGAAAGTTTAGAAACACTAAGAAATAATAAGAAACCCAATAATGAAGTAGCAGCAACATCTATAGATATATTAAACAAATATGAAATGGCAATAAGAAACGAATTTAGTAGCATGACAACTGAAATAGATGAACGACAAAAAGATAAGGAACTAAATAGGAATCTAACAAATAAATTAAGTATATGTAAAATGAGTTATATAGATGAATATACATGTGCATTTAAAGAATATTACTATAAAGGATTATATACAAATGAAGAAAGCAGAGAAATAAGAAAATTATATTATGCAAAACTACCAGAACCATTTAGTTCAAAAATAACTAAAGAATGACAAGAATCAGGATTAATAGATACACTAGGAGCTAGGATAAAATTCTTACAAAAATGGTTTACAGAACTATGTGAAAAACATAAGGAAGACATGAAAATGGAAAAAATCTTAATAAAAAACTTAGCATGTTGTACAACAAAAACAGCACCACAATTTGGATGTACAAACAAATATAAATACAAGAAAAGAATCAAAAAATACAGACCATTTAGGACAAAATACAAGTATAAGAAACCAAGAAAAAGATATTATATAAAAAATTATAAACAAAAAAGACCTCATAGAACTAAGAAAAATATAACAAAATGTAAATGCTACAACTGTGGCAAAATAGGACACTTAGCTAGAGATTGTAAAATACCCAGAAATATAACTAAAAAACAAATATCAGAAGTAATAATAGAAAATGAAAAATACAAACAACTAGAATATATAGACTACGATTTAAACGATGATGATAGCATATATGAATTAATAGAATATGAAAAAATAGAAATAGAAAATGAGATAAAAGAATACGAGACAGATAATGACTGAGAAAGATATAAGAATAATAAGTAAGGAAGAATACCAAGACCGTGAAAGTGCAGAACAAAAAATAATATTTGACAACAATATGTTTCAACAAATAAAAGGAAAAAAATTAGATTTAAGCATAGATAAAATACTAGAAGTACCTAAATTAAGAAATTTCTTTAAGATAAAACAAGAAGAATACTATGTAGTAAGCCAAAAAGAACACATAATAGACTACAAATATACGCAAGGAAAAGCTAAAATACCCATAATAAATAAAAAGATAATAAATAAGGAAATCCAAGAAATAAAAGCTAAGAATCCAATAAAATACGTACACCTAGGAGGAACAGAAATACTAATAAAAGCATGTTTCAGAGAAGGAATAGATACACCAATAGAAATATATTTAGCAGATGATAGAATAATTCACCCTATAGAGAAAAGCATAATAAGTGCAGTTAAAGGAAATCTAATATACCAAAAATTTAAATTTATAATAAGTGCAAATTATTCAGTAGCCTTGGACGATAGAAATATAGACAAATCATTAGTATTATACTAGAAAATGTCAGGAATAGAGTTAGCACCAGGCAGTAAAATATTTACAGCTAGATGTAAAAATTTATATGTACTAACAACAAAACATAAGATAATGGCTAGAAATAAGATTCAAAGAATTAAGATAGAAAACCCTTTTGACAAAATAGTTACTATCATTGATAATAATGATTATAGCTATAAAGAAATAGATATTGAAGAAGATTTAGAAATAGTAAAAGAAAGACTAAGTACATCAAAAAGAATAAATTATGATACACCATCATCATCAAGAAGTAGTACCTCAAGAAGAATAGACTATGAATTACAACCAAAATTATTAGAACAAAAAATAAACGAAATACCACCTTACCAATATTACATAACAGGAATACTAGATCAACGAAAGTATTTAGTAAAAATAGACACAGGACAAATTGAAAACTATATTACAAGAGAATTAGTAAAGGAAGAAGAGATTAATAAAAATGAAAATATAAATACAGAATTACTTAGAATACTGACAAATATAGAACACAGTACAGAACAAGAATTAATTATTGGAGGAGTACCAATAAAAATAAAATTCAAAATATATCAAGGAAAAGATAATATTACTTTAGGAATAAGATGGCTAGAAACAGTAAAACCTTATAATTTAGATGAAAAATAACTAATAATACATTATGAGAATAAGAAGATAATTATTAAAAGAACTTTGATATAAAATAATGCCAAAAATCTATATATTAACAAAAATTATAGCAGAAGGATATTATAATAGATATTACACACCTATGATAGATACAGGAGCAGAAGCAAATATGTGTAAATATAACTGCTTACCAGACAGTAAATGGAAAAAATTAAAAACACCATTAATAGTTACCGGATTTAATAATGAAGGAAGTATGATAACACATAAGGCTAAAAACATAAAAATACAAAATATGGGATAAAATATTAACAATAGAAGAAATGTATTGTTATGAATTTACCAATAAGGACATACTATTAGGAATGCCCTTTTTGGAAAAATTATACCCACATACCATAACAAAGACACATTGGTGGTTTACTACCCCATGTAATAAGAAAGTAGGAGCAAAAAGAGTTAGTAACAAGGTAAGAAAAAATACACCATGGATAAAAGGAAGTGAAAAAATTACCCAAAAATTAGAAAATATAACGCCAAGCGATCACAAAATAGAAATTATAATATTCACAATAGATAGAATACAAACATTACAAAATAAGTTAAATTCATTATATAATGAAAATCCGTTACAAGGATGGGAAAAACATAAAACAAAGATAAAAATTGAATTAATAGATGAAAATAGTATAATAACACAAAAACCACTGAGATACAATTTTGAAGATCAAAAAGAATTTCAAATGCATATAAAAGAATTACTAGAAAATAATTATATACAAGAAAGTAATAGCAAACATAATAGTCCAGCATTTATAGTAAATAAACATAGTGAACAAAAAAGAGGAAAAAGCAGAATGGTTATAGATTATAGAAATTTAAATGCAAAAACCAAAACATATAACTACCCAATACCAAACAAAATACTAAAAGTAAGACTGATACAAGGATACAATTATTTTAGTAAATTTGATTGTAAATCAGGATTTTACCATCTAAAACTAGAAGAGGAATCAAAACAATTAACAGCATTTACGGTACCACAAGGATTTTATGAATGGAATGTACTACCTTTTGGATATAAAAACGCACCAGGTAGATATCAACATTTTATGGATAACTACTTTAATCAACTAGAAAATTGCATAGTATACATAGATGATATACTACTTTATTCAAGAACAAAAGAAGAACATATAAAATTATTAGAGAAATTTATGCATATAATAGAAATATCAGGAATAAGCTTAAGTAGAAAAAAGGCTTAAATATTAAAAAATCAAATAGAATTCCTAGGAATACAAATAGATAAAAATGGAATAAAAATGCAAACACATATAGTACAAAAAATAATTAATTCTAAAGAATTATTAGATACTAAGAAAAAATTGCAATCCTTTTTAGGACTAGTTAACCAAGTACGAGAGTATATACCAAAATTAGCAGAAAACCTAAAACCATTACAGAAAAAATTAAAAAAGGACATAGAATACTATTTTGATGAAAAAGATAGAAACCATATAAAAAAGATAAAGGACATGTGTAAAAACCTACCAAAACTATATTTTCCAGACGAAAATAGACAGTTTAGTTATATAGTAGAAACAGATTCTAGTGACCACAGCTATGGAGGAGTATTAAAATATAGATATAAAAATGAAAAGATAGAACACCATTGTAGATACTACTCAGGGTCATATACTGAACCACAAATAAAATGGGAGATAAATAGAAAAGAATTATTTGCATTATATAAATGTTTATTAGCATTTGAACGATATATTATTTATAACAAATTTATTGTTAGAACAGATAATACACAAGTTAAATGGTGGATAACTAAAAAGGTACAAGATTCAGTCACAACAAAAGAAATAAGAAGATTAGTTTTAAATATACTAAAATTTTCATTTACAATTGAGATTATCAAAACTGAAAGAAATACAATTGCAGACTACCTCTCCAGATACAAATACTGAAGGAGAGAAAGACAAAATGGAACAAATACTCAATCTCCTTACTACACTTTGTAAAAAAGTGGATAGTATGGACATAGAGATACAACAGCTAAAAAGCAGAGCTAACAGTCAGCAACATGACTCTAAACATGCGGAGCTACGTCGATCGGAAGACGCTAAAATTCCAGAGCTAAAAGGTGACGTTGGGAAACACCTAAAAACCCAAACTAACAGTTTGTTGAGTTCAGCTGCAGGGACTTCAGGAACTGCAGGAAAAGAAGAAAATATTACCCAAAATACCAAGAACAAACTATTTGAAAAAACATTCGTACCAAGGAAAAATATACAACCTAACCCTACCCCACAAACCAGTACATACAAAGAAAGCCTATACCAGGCAAAACAAACATACAACCATATAGCCAGCAACTACATACAAAATATCCACAAAATACAAACATTCTTAAACAAAAACCTAAGATCTACAAATACCAAGCACCCAGAAGAAGACTATATTACCCAATACCTACAGGGATATAATAAACTGATAGCACAACCAAATACCAACTCCAACCTAGTCAGAACCTGTTACAATTATGGACTACTCAGCACAGTCTATACCAAGACAGGAGATGAAATAGCTACTATACCGGAACTACACAAAGCATTCACAACCTACAAAAGAATAACAAAAGGAACATTCTTCTACATAAAAATATACTCGGCACCAGCAGAAATACTATATGATGAAATAAAACCAATTATACAAGTTGTAAAGATAGGATTGACAAGAGAAATGATTATACCAGAAAAAATAGACCAACAGGAGGAGATAACATGTACAGATATACCAGAATTCTACGCTAACAAAAGAATTATTGGCCTAGCTACAATATTAAACGAACTAGCCAATAATTACTTAAATGGGAATTCTATCTGGAGCTATTATGCTAGAGACCAAACAATGATATATGCAAACTCGAGAGAGCATAAAGAAGCAGACATGGAAGAACTACGCCAATGGATACTTAGTCTGCTTAAACCAGAAGAGATACCCACGACAAGAGCTATACGGAAAAATTATATTTCTCCAGCACTTCTGACAAGATATTGCAAAACCATAGGACAAAAATATCCAGATCACCATTGTTCAAAATGCCATGGTGAAGACAACAAACAGCTACCAGAAGTCCAGCTGGAATGACATAAAGAGGAAGGCGACATAAAGAAAAAGATATGAAGAAAAAAGATATCAGTGTCTGTAAAGTTTTTTGTTTTTATGTAAAAAGTCGTAAAATAAATAGTAGTAAATAGTAAGAGTCAGATACTATTTATAAATAGTAAAGGCCGAATACTGTGCAAACAGTAAAAGGCAAACACTATTAATAAATAGTAAAAGTCATATTACTGTGTAAATAGTAGAAGTCGGTTACTGTTCATCAATAGTAAAGGTCATTCATGAATAGTAAAGGTCATTTGTAAAGAATTCTTTTGTTTATAAATAGAGAAGCCAGACGGAGGCAACAACCATCCGTCTTCACAACAATTTCCTCTCATCTCTACTTCCTAATTTCGCAACCCCCCAAATTGTGGTATCAGAGCTCATTGATACCACAAGAAAGCTCATTGATTTTTCTGATGAATTATATTGCCAACACTTTAATGTGATCTGATGTTCTCATTCCTTGTGCTTTGGACGGAGTTTTGAACATGTTCAATCTGAAATTTGTTGTTTAATTATTAGAATTTTCTTTTGTGTCGAGAGAATGGAGAAGCTTGTGACAGTAATGGGCCACTTCGTAAGTTGGAGAAGTGGTTAGGACAACAACCATCTCATCACATTAGCCGCAATGTTATTATTTTTCTTTTAGGTTTGCATTTTTGGTTAGGAATATCCGTTGAAATGATATTTCAGTATTCATATCACATTAATGATTGCATATGCAGTAGATTTTGTATGTTACTTTTTATTACATTTGGCAAAATTAAGTAATTTTCCTCTGTTCCAAATAATTTTGGGCATATGCTATAGCTAATAAAACTTCTGTCACGCCCCGAGCCTACACCCTGGATGTAACACGGTACCTGAAGCCACAAGTGACCCCAAGTCAACCCTTGGTCTATTATTCACTGGGATTCTGAGTAAAACAAGCACAACGGAAATTTAAAGTAATAACATTAACGCATTTATATGAAAAAAATTAAACTAAAACTTAAAACATGAAAACTGAACATCTGTAGGTCTGAAAGCCTTCTAACTGATGAGTTACTGGGAAAAACCCCTAGCTAACTCTACTCTAAAGTAAAACCACAACTGACTATAAGAGAATGAGAATAAGGCCCTCGAATGATGATGACTCACACTAAATCTGCGGCTGAGGAGGAGCTAGATCGTGGCGATTAACGCTGCTTAATCTGGGAACCTATTTCCTTGTTCCTCAGCTTACGCACCTGACGGTCAAGGATCTGGACTAGTACTTCCTCATATGAGAGACTATCTTTTATTCCTACACTCCAATGGCACAACTGAGGTTGGATCTCTGATGTACTTCTTCAAAAGTGACACATGGAAAACTGGGTGCACAGTTGCTAGTTCTGAAGGTAACTCTAGCTCATAGGCTACCTTACAGATACGTCTCAAAATTCTATAAGGTCCCACATATCTTGGACTGAGCTTTTCTTTCTTGCCAAACCTCATCACCCCTTTCATGGGCGAAATTTTCAGGTAAACCCAGTCATCAACTGCAAACTCCAACTCTCTTCTTCGCACATCGACATAAGATTTATGACGGCTCTAAGCTATTTTCAACCTTTTACAGATGAGCTAAACTTTTTGCATTGCCTCATGAACCGAGTCTGTCCCTATCAAGGTAGCTTCTCCAACCTCGAACCACCCTATAGGAGATCTACACCTTCTACCATATAATGCTTCAAATGGGGCCATCTGGATACTAGAATGGTAGCTTTTGTTATACGCAAACTTGATAAGAGGCACGTGGTCAACCCAATTACCCTTAAAATCAATCTTGCACGCTCTAAACATATCTTCTAGGGTCTGAATGGTTTGCTCCGCCATTATATTATAAGTTTCTTCCTTTTGACCGAATTTGTAACCTTCTTCATCAGTCTGTGGGTGAAAAGCGGTGCTGAGTTTGATCTAGGTGCCTAGTCCCTTCTGAAAGGACTTTCAGAAGTGTGAGGTGAACTACGTTCCCCTGTCTAAAATAATAGCCAAAGGCACCCCATGAAGTTTGACTAACTCTCAGATATAAAGTTTGGCATAGTCCTCAGCTGAGTATGTGGTTTTAATAGGGAGAAAATGAGCTAACTTAGTCATCCGATCTACTACCACCCAGATTGAGTCATGTTGTCGGCGAGTCCGAGGTAGACCCGTAATGATATCCATATTCACTTCTTCCCACTTACACGTGGGTATACTGATATCTTAGGTCATGCCTCCTGACCTTTGATGCTCTAACCCTTACTTGCTGGCAGTTCAGGCACTTGGTTATGAATTCAACAATGTCTCTTTTCATGCCATTCCACTAGTAAATATCCCGCAAATCGCGATACATTTTGGTAACACCGAGGTGAATGGTGTATCTCAAGCTGTGTGCCTCAAACAGTATTTGGTGTCTCAACTCACCAACATCTGGTACACACAATCTTCCCTGGTAACAGAGTACACCATCTCTCCCTTTGGAAAAAACCTCAACCTCCTTTCTGAAAACTGCTTCTTTAAGTTTAAGTAGGACTGGATCTTCATCTTGTCTGGACTTAACTTCAACTACTAAGGATGAATCCGACCCGCTCTGCATTACCACACCACCTTTAGCTGAATCCACCAACTGCACCCCTAACCGGGCTAGTCTGTGAACATCCCTTGCTAAACTTTTTCTTGTCTTCCTCAATACGAGTCAGACTCCCCATAGACCGTCTACTTAGGGCGTCAACCACCACATTGGATTTGCCCGAGTGATACAGTACACTCATGTCATAGTCTTTGAGCAACTCCAACAACCTTCTCTGGCGCAGATTTAGATCCTTCTGACTCAGCACATACTGAAGACTCTTATGATCCGTAAATGCATCTACGTGAGCTCCATATAAGTAATGCCTCCATATTTTTAGCGCAAATACCACCGCTTCCAACTCCAAGTCATTAGTTGGATAGTTCTTCTCATGAACCTTGAGCTGTTTGGAGGCGTAAGCTATCACTTTGCCCAGCTGCATCAAAACGCAACCGAGTCCAACCATGGAAGCGTCAGAATAAATAACTAATCCATCTATTCCTTCTGGCAAGGTCAAAATTGGAGCAGTAGTGAGTCGAGTCTTCAACTCCTGGAAACACTTTTCACACTCGTCCGACCACTAAAATTTCACCTTCTTCTGCGTTAAATTAATTAGAGGGGATGCTGTGGAGGAGAAACCTTCCACAAACCGTCGGTAATAAACTCCTAAGCCCAGGAAACTCCTAATTTCAGTAGGAGAGGTAGGTCTGGGCCAATCCTTCACTGCTGCTATTTTGTGAGGATCTACCTGTATTCCTTCACTTGAGACCACGTGACCGAAGAAGGTCACGGACTTCAACAAAAATTCGCACTTACTAAATTTGGCAAACAGTTGGTAGTCTCTAAGTGTTTGAAGTACTATCCTCAGGTGATCTGCGTGCTCTTCCTCATTTCTGGAGTATTCCAAAATGTCGTCTATAAATATAATGACGAACATATCCATATACTGCTTGAAGACTCTATTCATCAGTTCCATAAAGGATGTAGGGGCGTTGGTGAGTCCAAAGGACATCTACAAACTCGTAGTGGCTAAACCGAGTTCTGGATGCTATTTTCGGCATGTCACACTCTCTGACCCTTAACTGATAGTATCCTGACCTGAGATTGATCTTGGAAAAACAACTGGCTTCCTGAAGTTGGTCGAACAGGTCATCAATTCTGGGTAGAGGGTACTTGTTCTTAACTATGACCTTGTTCAGCTGATGGTAATCTATGCACATTCTGAGGGTACCATCTTTCTTATGCACGAATAGCACTGGGGCACCCTAGGGAAAATGTTGGGTCTGATAAAACCCTTATGAAGAAGATCCTTTAACTGCTCCTTCAGTTCCTTAAGCTCAGCTGCATCCATTCTATAAGGAGGGATGGAGATGGGCTGGGTGTTTGGGAGGAGATCTATTCCAAAGTCTATTTCCCGTTCAGGGGGAACTCTGGGAAGATCCTCAAGAAAAGCATATGGGAACTCATTGACTACTAAAACTGACTGGATGGTTAGGGCCTCAGAGATGGAATCCTTGAACCGAACCAAATGATACAAACATCCTTTGGAGATGCGTTTCTGGGCCTTAAGGTAGGAAATAAACCTACCCTTAGGCATTGAGCTGCTGCCCGCTATTCTAACACTGGCTCATTGGGAAACTGAAACTTGACAATTCTAGTTCTGCAATCGACTGAGGCATAGAAGGAGTGTAACTGATCTATGCCGAGGATAAGGTCAAAGTCGACCATGTCTAACTCTACAAGATCAGCTGGAATAACTTTACTCAGAACTGAGACTGGGCAGTTTCTATACACCCGGATGGCTCTAACTGACTCGCCAACTGGGGTGGAGACTGAAAATGGTTCTGAGAGGACCTCCGGACTGATGTTGAACTGGACTGCTATATAGGGAGTCACGAACGAAAGGGTGGCTCCTGGACCTAAGAGGGCATATACATCTAGATGGAAGAGACGTAACATACCAGTAACTACATCAGGTGAGCTTTCCTGATCTTGATGGGAAGATAGAGCATAGAAACGATTTTGGCACTGACCGCCATCTGTACATGATGTGTTAGCCTGCTGGGCTGGTCGACCTGCTGGAGCTGATGATTTGGTGGATTGTGATCTCCCTCACCCTACTGACAGGCACTCCTTAAGCCGGTGTCTAAGCTGTCCACACCCAAAACATCCTTCTCGTCCCTGAAGGAATTCTCTCGGGTGGTTCCTACCACACTTGGGGCAAGTTGGATACCTATTCACGGTACTGTGGGTTTGAGACTGAAGGCCAGATGATCCAGCCCTCTGATCCTTGTGGGACTGGAAGGTTGGGGCGCTGGCTGAACTAGGTGTTGGGGTTCTTTGCTGCTGGTGCTGTGGGCGGCTACCACCGCTAGACCTTTGACGGCCGAAATCTGAATGGACAGTCCTTTCCCTTTTGTTCTTACGCTCCATATCCTTCAGCTTTTTAGCCTCAATCTGCTGGTCATAGACAATCAAGCTAGAAAGGTCCATGTCCTTAATCAACATCGCGGTCCTGCAATCCTTAAGGACCATATTTGACACTCCATTTACTAACTTCAACATATGAGCCCTTGGCTCGGATACCATCTCTGGAGCATACTTAGCCAGCCTAGTAAACTCCAGAGCATACTCCTCCACAGTTTTGTTTCCCTGTCTCAAATTCATAAACTCCGCCATCTTTTCCTCCCTCAGCTCCCGAGGGAAAAAATCTGTCCACGAAAGCTGTGTGAAATTCTTCCCACTCCACTAATCCTTCTCCCGCTGGCCGCCCTTCTTTCCACTGGTCATGCCAAACTTGAGCTACCCCTTTCAGCTGCTAGGCAGCCAATTTGGCACTCTCAGAGGGAATCACACCCATAATTTGGGTGACTTTCCTAATCTTGTCTACGAACCCTTGTGGGTCCTCTCCCATATTTGTTCCATGAAAATATGGAGGGTTCATCCAGGTAAAGTCCCGCACCCTCGCAGCTACTGCAGACCCATTGGTGTTCATTGGCGCCACTTGCTGGTTCACCTGGTTGGTGACTGTTTGGGCCAGTAGTTGAATGGCCACCCTAAATTCGGCAACAGATACCAAATCATCTTGAGGAGCTATCGGGGCTAGTGGGGTAGGTCTGTTGACATTACCGGCCCTTCTTACATTACCACATCTGGGAGGGATGGTTCATTGAAATGAAACAGAGCACGAATTAGAAGGGCATTTCTGGGATTGAACTTTAACGCACGATAAAGAGTATGAACAAAAGAGAGTTTTCCTAATAACATATCGTAGCCTCCTCGTCATAAGTGTGGTGCGCTTCACACTCATGAAAAGGACTCTACTCGATGCATCTTTCAGACATTCTGATGATACTCTAAACCTAGTGCTCTGATACCAAGTTTGTCACGCCCCGAGCCTTCACCTTGGACGTAACACGGTACTTGAAGCCACAATTGACCCCAAGTCAACCCCTTGGTCTATCATTCACTAGGATTCTAAGTAAAACAAGCACAACAGAAATTTAAAGTAATAACATTAAGGCATTTATATGAAAAAAATTAAATAAAAACTTAAAATGGAAACTGAACATCTTTAGGTCTGAATACCTTCTAACTGATGAGTTACTAGGACAAACCCTCAGCTAACTTTAAGTCTAAGGTAAAACTGCAACTGACTATAAGAGAATGAGAATAAGGCCCTCAAATGATGAGGATTCACACTAAATCTACGGCTGAGGAGGAGTAGTATCGTGTAGATTAACGCTGCTGAATTTGGGAACCTGCAGTTGTATCATGAAATGATACAACATAAAAGTATGCGTTAGTACTTTGAATGTATTGAGTAAGTGAGGGATGTAAATAACATGAAAGAACTAGTAACTGAACTGAACTGACATGAAATAACCGACTAAAAATATTGAAAACTGATACAAGTAGAATATACTGATACGGTCAACAATGACCCTGACTGATGGTCAAAAACATGCCTAAATCTGAAAGACTGAGTCTGAGATACTATACTAAACTGATTTGGACTGAGAAATCTGAGAGTGGACTAACTGACTAGTGAGAGAGTATAACCGACATATAACCACGTGAGCTAGACATGGAGTCTGATGTATACACTCCACAGGTAGGACCCAATATACCTTGCCAGGGTATAAAGGCATGAACTTGGTGATCACAAAAGTCTGGGGCCAATCAGGCTAAGTAATATTGTAACCTATGCTAGCAACATAGTTCTGGGAACCTGGGTGCGCTGGAACCCCGACCCGCTCGGTGCTAAGTCCTACTCCCACTGGATATCTATACTGAATTGCTAAGCTGATAGCTCAAAACTGGGGTCCAAGACTAGTCAGGGACATATAACTAAAAGTATCTTGAGAGTCTTATTGGACCAGATTCTGAAACTGGGTTCGAGACTAGTCAGATCTGCTTATCTGGAAGCGTCGTAACCGTGTAAGAACAAACTGTAACTTAGGTGGGGTCCGGGGGCTGGTCAGAGCTATATAACTAGAATTTCATGACGTCTAATGGACCAAATAACTATAATCTGAGTCTAATTCTGATAACTGAGAGGCACCACTGACACCTCGGAGAAAGACTGAAGTCAAACTGATCAGTTGACAATTTTTTGAATAATTCTGAAGAGATTCTATGTTCTAACTGGATGGAATTACTAAGCAGCTAACATAGAACTCAACTCATTCCAACAACACGAGAATTTCATAATAGGACGAAATTTCAAGAATTTAAAGGAGTTTCATCCAACAAGAGTAAAATCATTCTTCTCAATGGAATAATTGCTCATATATACATATATAATAAGAATTTCTATGATATTCATTCCAAAACATACTTTGCACAATAGACATAATTTAATATGCAGTAATCTTTCCTCAAAAAGTTAGGGCTATAAATTATCATGGCAATAAAAACAACAATTTACTTATGAATTGATGAAAATCATTTGAGTAATAATCGTGGATAATAACCCAATTGAAATTAACGAGAATCAACATGAAAATCTCTGCATATTCAAAAATCTCAAGGCTTAACTGATAGGGAAATTATGGAAAGATTTTGGGGGACATAAGGGAAGGACAATTCCCACATACCTGACTAAAATCCTTTCAGAGGAGAAGCTTGAACTACTGCAAGATATGAGAAGTCCTAGTCTCACTTGGAGGGTTCTTGAGATGAGAAGGTTCGATGTTATTCTGAGAACTGAGAGAGGGGAATGAGGAATGAACTATTTTCCCCCACTAAAATGTCTAAAATTAACACTAAAATGACATAGAGAGTAGGAAATTACTAAATAGCCCTTAAAAAATTACTGGAAAAAAATGTCAGGTGCCCCTAATGGGTGACCTAATGGGTCGTGGTTACTGACCACGACTCGTGATCACTCCTGTCAGGTACACCGCCTGGGATCGTCAGTAGGTCACCACGAGGTACCTAACGAGTTGTGGTCAATGACCACAACTGGTGGTCACCAGTCGTGCACCACACTATCTCATTCTGGAGATTTAATGCTAAGTTTAGTAACGAGTCACCTAACGAGTTGTTGACACAGACGACGACTCATTGCACCCACTCGTCAAGTGCACTGGTCAACTAGCTATATTCCCATCTCAAGCCTGACCATGAGTGGCTTAACAGGTGGTGGTCAGTGACCACGACTCGTGAAGTCCCTCATTGGGTACACTGCCTCCCCTCTTTAAATTATTAAGCCTCTTTCTCACGACTCTCCTGACGAGTCGTGAGGTCTCTTAACGACTCATTAGGAGGGTCGTCCTCAAGTTTTTCTACATCTTTTCCAGATTTTCTGATTTAAGTCCCAGAATTAGATTTTGAGTTTCTGGAGCATTACAACTTCTCCCTTTTTTAATGAGATAATTGGAAAAAGAAGTTGTTGCTTTTGTTTCTTCCTAAATCTGTCTTTCTTACTTAGCCATTTTGTGAACCTAATGAAGAGTATCTCACTTTTCCTTGTATGTTTTGATCCTTATTAATTTTTTCCTATGAGTCCATTCCCTTCATAGATGTGTTATAAGTCTCAGTCTCTAGTTATGACTGAGTCTTGACAATGAGTGGACCTTGTGAAAGTGTAATAACATCATCTTAGTACTAGAAGGCTCCTGCCTATGTTTGCTCTTGGCAATACAAATGTAGACAACCTTACCCTTCTTAGTTGAGAGGCTGATTTTTCAGCATTCAAACTTTATCCACCCCTAGAACTTTAGACCATTTCTCTATTTTTTCTGGTATACCTTCATCCTTTGTCAAGTTCCCACTAATTTTTTGAGCTAGACATATCAATCTATTTAACTTCATTTCCATTCTTCTTATGTGGGCTAAGTTTGTAAAAATTTTCTTCTTCATATCTAGTTTTTGTTAATAGCCCACACAGTATTCGGGTTAACAAGTGGATGAGTAAGGTTGATCCTTGGTGTTAAAGTCACTACTGTAGGATCTCTTGAATATCTCTAACTGCTATTCTCAAACTTGCGGGTGCCCTTGACATTATTCTTCATGTGCATTATCTTTCTCAGAATTCAGAAAAGGACTTCATTGACTCTTATCTTATGATATTATTCCCTAGACCTAGGTAGGTCAAGGAAATTTTGTGGACCTTTATCCTCTCTTCCAAATAGTTTTTGAAGTTTCTTTGTGAAAAATAGCATATGTTGTAGATCTACTTGATCTATAGTATATGTAGTTGTTCCCTTTCACCCTTTTATGTTCTTAATTTAACCATTCTTTCTTCGTATTTTATTGAATGATTTGTAGGTCTTAAAAGTACGCATAACTCTGTATATCATGTTTATGAATGTACTATTACTTCACATCTTTCCAACCATAAATCCAATTGGCAAATCAATATCCTATAAATGAATAAAACATATGAATCATTATTTAGGTGTACCTTCTCTCAACTAAATGTCAAAGGGAAAATCTTTTACCTAAATGTTGTTATCAAGGCATCCACAATATAGTTTTCCTTTAACTAGAGTAAGGCATTTTGCATACTTCCGGTGATTAAAAGTTTGGTTTCTCCATTGCATGAATTCATCTAATTACGGGATACAAGATACAGTTAAACTAATAATCTCTAATGTTTCTTAGGCTTCACATAAAACTCATTATCAATGTTCAACAAGATTTCTGCTATAAAACAAGTCCCACTCAAAGTAGGGAGCAGGAAAAAAATGTAAAAACTTTTAGCCGATTGTATGTTAATCAATCAATGTTTATTTTCTAGGCACTTTTAAACTTCTATAGAGCAGAGTACCCTGACATCATTCCCTTCTACAGAGATCTTGTTAACACTTGTTAAGAAGGTGTTTTTCTTGTTTTACAGGCTATTGAAAAGGGTCAAGATCCAACACCAAGTGAGCTATATTTGCATGGTCATTTATGCGATCATGATAGAAGATCTTTTGTTATTGAGCGAGCTCGAATCGTGCATGTTAGTCTAATATTCTATAATCCTATTTACTTTATATATAAAACTCATGTTAAACATGTATTTTATTTCTTGTTTGAAATAAACGTAGTCATAAGAATTTTAAATTAAAGTGATAGATTTGTAGTTAAATTAAAATTAAAAATTACTATTATGATAAATTGCACTAATTATCACTCTCTTGTACAAGAAAAATATGAAGAAATATTAAAAAATCAAATAGAGACTGAATATATTGTTGATATTTCGAGCATATTACCAAGCCATGGTAAGGGAAAAGAAAAGAAGAATATATAGTCTTGTATTTTAAGCAAAATCATTTTACAGGCCAAATCTCCGTGCCTCTTCTGAATCCGATGCTTCATCCACGGTACAACATCCAAATGCTCAACCAACATTGTAAAAAAATTTGGATGAGTTAGTGAGGTGATTGATTCCTTCACTAACTAAACATATAGTTACTGCAATTGTTGAGGAGGTATGTGGATAATTTCTTCATCCTCATCTCAGTTAGATATTCCTACCAACTATCCATCAACTATGGCACCAGTAGTTACTGCTCCAGCTAATGCTAACATTGATGAGGTTCATGCATCGGTTTTCTGATGATGATCATGGTTATCCAAACTCTCATTAGTTAGTTTTATCATCTAGACATTAACTTTTATTGCAAATAATTTTAGATTTTTTATTTGGATATTATCGATATGGATGCTTTAAACTTGATTGGGAAATTTGCAATTTGCTATATATTTTGGACATTGGAATATATTCATGTTACACCCCGCATGTTTCTACCGTTTAGTCAGCCTATTCGCATGTTGGTTGTGAGTTTTAGAGTGTCATATGTACGAGGAAACGGCCCGGGAAAGGCCGAACGAGTGCCAAGTCAGGATTTCATGGGAGGAGGCCGAACCAAGCTGCCTAGAGGGGCAAAGTGGCACGGAGCTGCTCCTCCGTGTTAGCCAACGTGGCACAGAGCAGAATCAGCGCGTTCGGCAACGTGCCATGTTGCCTTGTCTGCTGCCTCAAGTATATAAAGGCCTCACACTTAGATGTTATGTTATTTCCATATAAATCACGGCCAGAATAGAGGGAGATCGAAGAGAAACATTGGAAAATCATCCAACCGCGAAACGCCGTCCAAGTCCAAATTAACCCTGGGTATTAAAGTATAAGGCTGCAGAGAACATCGCTGCAGATTTATTTTCGTAAAATACGCCCGGCAAATCGTCGTCCCCCTGAGGCTAAGTTGATGGAATTGTTTCAAACTAGTGTCAATATGATCACAGACTTAAAGTAAGTATTTCTCCCTTCTAGTTTCCCGAGAAATTACGAGTTTTTGATTGTCTTTCGGTAAGTTGAAGTATAATCAGTATATATACATATAAGTTATTGTTTTCTTCAAATTCAATAATGAAGTTGGCCCTATTCTTCTATTAATATGATTACAGTTGAGAAGGGCAGTTGAATACGAGCTGATACTCATCAGTTAGTCAGAAAATGACAAACGAGGTATGTAAGGCTTAACTCTCGGTAAGTATTGTTGTCGTACAATGTTACGACTTATGTTCTCGAATAGAAATAAGGATCTCAGATGCTGCAGATAGTTTCTACCATTAGATTGTAATTCGATATGTTGTAATTAGCTGTTATTGATATGCATATATAAATATTAGATATGTTGCGAGTAGCTAGTAATAGGGATTACAGTTACATAAATTCTGGTTAGCTGCTAGAAACATATACAGATCGTACTGCAGGACCCCTCGCTGAAAGGGAGCAGGTTAAATGTGATTCGTGATGTGAACGCTATAGAAACTTTTTTAGTTGTCAGTTTATTGCGATGGTAGACTTATATGTTTGTTGCCAGGCCTAGACTTTAGAAGCTCGTAAGAGTTATTGGCCTGAGTCAGTTGGTTAAACAGTATGGGCGCAGTTAGGCGGTCTAACGATCAATTGGAGCCTGTAATGGCAGGAAAGAATCCCTAGAGGTCATTGACGTTATCGCACGTTCCAAAACCAGAAATAGGTATATTCTAGAGTTAGCGGCACCAGGGTTGTCCAGTGTATTGAGTGATCGTTTGCCATCCCTTTAGCCTTATCGGTGATTGTCAGTCTTAGTCAACCTAACAGTTATCATGTAGGATGCAAGCAAGCCAGCCCAGTCGTCCGAGTCAGATAAACTCGTGGGTACCCCAAGGAGGGGTCCACATCAGTAGTCAGTGATGGGCAAGCACCCTAGCCAGTTCTTTAAGATATTCAGGTACAGAGTGCCAGGAGAGAGACAATATATATAGAATTTCCTATAAGATTGGGAATTTCCCATAACAGTACTACATACCTGAGTGGATCCAGATAACGCCTAAGGAGTCAGTAGTACTCTGCTAGCACAGTGTTAGCCACAAGTTGAGGAGATCGGTAAGCTCCCTATGAAGGACCAGGGTGCTGATCGCGTAGAAGCAAGTTCGATTGAGCCCAGCCCTGTAGTTGTTTAATTAGAAGAATAAAGTAGTTAGCTATCCGCAACCCCACAGTTATTCATGAGTTATAGATGTCCGAGTAGGACATCCAGATTATTGTTAGGCCACTTCAGACCTCGCTCTATTCAGTCCAGACTATTAGAGATCATGATCACTATCAGGATCCTCTGATCAAATACGGGCACATGTCATGCCTGAAAACAACCATACAGATTATCCCAGAAGCAAGTAGCATTAGCATGAGGCCCAGAAGGCCAGATACGCTCTCGTTATACAGATGGATTGATGTGTCAGCATAGCACCTGGGTTGGGGTTGCCGTCAGTTAGAAGCGTTCATGATCACCCAAGTTGTGTCGACTCACCCGCCAGGGGCGAGGATACGTCGCTCTACAGAGCGGCATGCCATCTGCAAGGGACGAAGATGGGGATCCAGATCCGCATATTGCCGTGGTTGGCCTTATACACACCCCCGCCGAGCGTTTACGCCCAGGGTGTAGAGATCAGGAGTCCTCCGAACTTAGACACAACTACAGTTCAGGGGCCAAGGGGGCCTATTTGTACACCCAGGGGACCGTTAGGTTGGCTACAGTACCAGTAGAGTTGTAGACACCTTAGTAGGGGTATATAGATTGAGATGTGCTCATCAGGACTTATGGGGGCCTGAACGAATTATTCTATGCTGATTGTACCTCCCGGCTTATGTGGGCCAGGTGGGGTTCTTGTATGAGTTCTTGTGTGCTAGTTGTACTGTGTAAATGTATAAGTATGCAATTTTAGCTTATGTACATGTAGTGTCAGTTATATGCAGAATACGAATCAACAGGCGTACAGGTTAATATTTCGGCTCTACTTTTTATTTACTTCTAGTCCTATTCAGCTTATCTATGGCCTTACATATTCGGTACATATTATACTGACGCCCTTTCCGAGGCGCTGCATTACTTACCTACAGGTACAGATAGACGAGGAGCAGGTCCCTCGTAGTTTTAGTCAGTCGTATAGAACCGTCAGCTCCCTTCTTCCGGGGCTTGTGTGATAGAGGTTTATTCCTTTCGTTTGTACAATATGGGTAGGTCGGGGCCTTGTCCTGACCATTTTATTACTCCTAGAGGCTTGCAGATTGTGTTACTTCCCTGTGGTTAGATATTATCAGCCGTGTGGGCCTCATATGTGTTTGAGAATATGTGTGTTGGTCGTGTGGGGCCCTGTTTAGCTGTTGATTGGTGGCCTTGTCGGTCATAGTTCAGTTTAACATCTAATCTTAATTTTCAGTTATAACTAGATATCATGGTGGCCTTGTCGGCCCGCATAGGACTCCCTATAATTGTTGTCTTTGGTTAGCTATTTATTTTTTCACAGGTGGCTATAGGCCTTTTTGATCGAGGGTTGTATTTATAGCCGCTATATAGCCCGTTGTTTTCTTGATTCCAGAGTTAGAGTAAGCTCTGCATCAGAGGTGCTTAGGCTCAGTCAGCTTAGTAGTTCAGATCTTAGTAGGGCACCAGGTGCCAGTCATGCCTCCCAAGGTGGGGCATGACAAACTTGGTATCAGAGCAGTTCGTATGCCAGGGACTCTGCAAGCCGTGCTAAGTACAGTCTTGTCTATGGATGTGTTGTGCACCACATACTTTAGGCAGGAGGCTGCAAGGCATGATAGGATGATTACTCTTTCTTCTTCTCAGATCGTGCTATAGAGCAAAGTTGTATAGGGTTAAGTCCCTAAGTTTTCCTTGTTATGTCTGTCTAGGGTAATGTTTAATATAAGACAGACACCATCCAGTTGCAAGATAACTACAGCGGCAGGAGAAGGTATCGTTAAGACGCTACAGTTGGGAGATAGTCAGCCTAAGGATGGGAGCAGACGTCCTTGATCTCCCTAATACTCTCCCCAGGTACCAGGAACCTAACCTGTGATACATCTACCAGAACCATCCCCAGTTCATTTTTATAACCTCAGAGTAGGAATTCAGGAGTATAGCATATATACGAGTCGACTTATTAATTAGACATCAAAGATCTGGTCAAGACGACAGTTAATATTAGATTACCTGATGGATGTGAGAAAGAGAGGGAAATGCAGGATTCCCACCTCCATCCTTTCGAATGTAGTACAATTCCATATTTCCATTTCATTATAGTAAGAAAAGGCTATTCCTACCTCATAGTTTTGTTTCCAGTATAGTAAAGGGCGTAAGAATTGAGGCAATGTTGCCCAGAGTAAATAGTAAGAGAAGGTTGGATTTGTTGACTCCAGAAAGTGTTAGGAAATAGTGGGGACCCCCAATATTTATGTAAGTTGTCCAGACCTTCACGGTAATAAGTTAGAAGAGCTGGTAAGACTACCAGCTTACTCGAGGTGTGTGTAAGAAATCCATTAGTGATAAAGTCCCAGTAATAGTCAAGTTCAAGTTAGAAAACGGCTGAATCCACCGTAGCATGCTAATGACGGCAGGATATGCCTGCAAGATAATGGTTATGATCTTAGTTTGTGATATCAAAAGACAGGGAGGTAATATGAATAAAATGGGTCCCATTGCAAGCCAGAAGAAGTATAGGCCGAAACCTAGTCAGTAACCTTATTGACAGTGTAAGGCAGGTACCATGAGCCACAGAGCTTAGTCTAAGGAAGGTAAGGGGAAAAGCACGAATACCAGACTGTGGGGGAAATTAGAATCACCTCCAGGTTGATAGAACATCGCATATTAAGGACTAAGCCTCGGGCTAACAATTAAGAGACACTGAGGTTGTAGCCTAAAATGTTGCAGTACGCCCACCTAAGGGGAAGGTAAGAGAGTACCGACACAGAGACACTAATCTAGTGCAGCCTAGAAACAAGGCCCAACGGTCAGTTACGGGCCTTCAATATAACAACAAGCAAGGTCACAAGGTCTGGATGTTGACCACACGTTCCAAGGGTGGCAGAACTTCAAATAGCAGACCATAACTAAGGTGCATGTGTTCGTTGCTCCCAGAATTTAACGAAGGTGCAATGACATGGTACGAGAGGACAAGAGATATCATTAAATCATAAAAGCAGAGCCCCAATGACAGGCCAGAAAAGGTGAAATAGCAGGAACCGAATTATCCAATATAAGAGATGGCCGTGTCTGCAAGGGAGTGGAGAGTAATTGATAGGAATACAGTCACAGGGTTACCTCACACCATGTGTAGCCTGACCTTATTTGAGTCAGTATAATAAGACCAATGAGGTTAATTTGTGCCTCGCCAGATGAAATTATGTTGTTATTAAGACTTATGTCAGGTTAAATGCCCCAGAAGTAGATGGAGTGCATGGAGCCCAGTGTTTGATAAACTCCGAGAGAGGGGCGCAATCTATGACTAAATTTTAGGAAAGGATGTTAGAATAGATGGTTACATATGTTAACTTAAGCACGGTTCCTCGTACTCCAATTGGTGGCTAAGTAGAATATACAACTCAGACTCTCGAGGCCCACTATAAATGGAAGTGGGAGCCCTCTGGATGATAACTTCAAGCAGATAGAGCAAACCTGGACAAATTAAAATGGGCAGAAGGAAAAAGTAAAGCTTATCAGAGAATGTCTGCTTATTGCTCAAAGCCGCCAAAAATCTTACGTTGATGTGCGGCAGAGAAACCTAGAGTTTAATGTAGGTGACTGGGTATTCCTGAAGGATTCACCGATGGAGGGCGTGATGAGATTTGGTAAGAAATGCAAGATCAACCCGAGGTTTATTGGGCCTTATCGGATTCGTTGAAGGATAGGCCAAGTGGCTTATGAATTGGATTTACCTCTAGAATTAGAATCCGTTCACCCAATTTTTCACGTATCAATGTTGAGGAAGTGTATAGGAGATCCCTCCCGGATTGTCCTAGTCAAAGACGTCCAAATCACTGAGGAATTAGCTTATGAAGAAGCTCTAGTAGCCATATTAGATCGCTAGATCCGTAGACTGAGAACTAAAGATGTTGCTCCGTTAAAGTGTTATGACGAAATAAGAACCGAGAGGAGATGACCTGGGAGGCAGAAGATAACATAAAAACCAAATATCCTCAATTATTTCAGACTTAGTTAGATTATGCGGTTAGAGGTATGTCGTTGTTGTTGTTTCCTAAGTTGCATTACATACAGGTATATGTGAGATAGTTGATTTTAGTCTATTGTGAAAGGAATGCCATAGTATTGCGTGGAGTACCTGTATTGGACTTTTCTTCATTTCAGGGTTTTCTGATAGTCCATGTTACAGGGGAGACTCTGCCGAAAATTTTCCAGAGTAAGTAATTGCAAGGTTAAGGTTCTTGCAAGTAGGAGTTAGCATTCGAGAACGAATGTTCTTAAGGGGGGAGGATGCTACACCCTGTTAGTTTCTAGCATTTAGTCGGCTTATTCGCATGTTGGGAAATGTGCCACATTGCCTTGTCTGCTGCCTCAAGTATATAAAGGCCTCACACATAGATGTTATGTTATTTCCATATAAATCACGACCAGAACAGAGGGAGACCAAAGGGAAACATTGTAAAATCATCCAATTACGCCGCTAAACTCCGTCCAATCCAAATTAACTCCGGGTATTGAAGTATAAGGTTGCAGAGAACATCACTGCGGAGTTATTTTCATAAAATACGCCCGGAAAATCGTCGTCCCACAGAGCCTAATTTGATGGAATTATCTCAAACTAGTGTCAATATGATCACATACTTAAAGTAAGTATTTCTCCCTTCTAGTTTCCAAAGAAATTACGAGTTTTTGATCGTCTTTTGATAAGTTGAAGTATAATCAGTATATATACATATAAGTTATTGTTTTCTTCGAATTTAGTAACGAAGTTGGCCCTATTCTTCTATTAATATGATTACAGTTGAGAAGGGCAGTTGAATACGAGCTGATACTCATCAGTTAGTTAGAAAACGGCAAACGAGGTATGCAAGGCTTAACTCTCGACAAGTATTATTATCGTGTAGTGTTACGACTTATGTTCTCGAATAGAAATAATGATCTCAGATGCTGCAGATAGTTTCTACCATTAGATTGTAATCCGATATGTTGTAATTAGCTATTATTGATATGCATATATAAATATCAGATATGTTGCGAGTAGCTAGTAATAGGGATTACAGTTACATAAATTCTGGTTAGATGCTAGAAACATATACAGATCGTACTGCAAGACCCCTCGCTGAAAGGGAGCAGGTTAAATGTGATTCGCGTTGTGTATGCTATAGAAACTCTTTTAGTTCTCAGTTTATTGTGATGGTAGACTTATATGTTTTTTGACAGGCCTAGACTTCAGAAGCTCGTAAGAGTTATTGGCCTGAGTCAGTTGGTTAAATAGTATGGGCGCAGTTAGGCAGTCTAACGACCAGTTGGCGCCTGTATTGGCAGGAAAGCATCCCTAGAGGTCATTGATGTTATCGCACGTTCCAAAACAAGAAATAGGGACAGAATAGGTATATTCTAGAGTTAGCGGCACCAGGGTTGTCCAGTGTATTGAGTGATCGTTATCCATCCCTTTAGCCTTATCGGTGATTGTCAGTCTTAGTCAACCTAACAGTTATCATGTAGGACACAAGCAAGCCTGCCCAGTCGTCCGAGTCAGATAAACCCGTGGGTACACCAAGGAGGGGTCCACATCAGTAGTCAGTGACGGGCCAGCACCCTAGCCGATTCTTGTAAGGTATTCAGGTACAGAGTGCCAAGAGAGGGCCAGTCTATATAGAATTGCCTATAAGATTGGGAATTGCCAGAACAGTACTACAGACCCGAGTGGATCTAGTTAAGGCTTAAGGAGTCAATAGTACTCTGCTAGCACAATGTTAGCCACAAGTTGAGGAGATTGGTAAGCTCCCTATGAAGGACCAGGGTGTCGATGGCGTAGAAGCAAGTTCAACCGAGCCCAGCCCTATAGTTGTTTAGAAGAATAAAGTAGTTAGCTATTTGAAACCCCACAGTTATTCATGAGTTATAGATGTCAGAGTAGGACATTCAGAGTATTGTTAGGCCACTTCAGACCTCACTCTATTCAGTCCAGACTATTAGAGATCATGAGCACTATCAGGATCCTCTGATCAAATACGGGCACATGGCATGCTTGCAGATAGCCATACAGATTATCCAAGAAGCAAGTAGCATTAGCATGAGGCCTACAAGGCCAGATGCACTCTCCTTATTCAAACGGATTGATGTGTCAGTATAACACCTAGGTTGGGCTTGCCCTCAGTTAGAAGCCTTCCATGACCGCCCCAGGGTTAATAGCTGTGTCAACTCGCCCGCGAGGGGCAAGGATACATCGCTCTACAGAGCGACATGCTGTTCACAAGGGATGAAGATGGGGATCCAGATCCTCATATTGTTGTGGTTGTCCTTATACACACCCCCGCCGAGCGTTTACGCTTGGGGTGTAGAGATTAGGAGTCCTCCGGACTCAGACATAGCTACAGTTCAGGGGCCAAGCGGGCCTAGTTGTAGACCCAGGGGACCGGTAGGTTGGCTACAGTACTAGTAGAGTTGTAGATACCTGAGTAGGGGTATATAGATTGAGATGTGCTAGCCAGGACTTATGGGGGCCTGAACGAGTTATTCTGTGCTGATTGTACCTCCCAACTTATGGGGGCCAGGTGGGGTTCTTGTATGAATTCTTGCCTGCTAGTTCTAGTGTGTAAATGTACAAGTATGCAGTTTTAGCTTATGTACATGTAGTGTCAGTTACATGCAGATTACGAATCAGTAGGCGTATAGGTTAATGTTTCAGTTCTACCTTTTATTTACTTCTAGTCCTATTCAGCTTATCTATTGCCTTACATATTCGGTACATATTGTACTGAAGCCCTTTCCGGGGTACTGCATTACTTGCCTACAGGTACAAATAGACGAGGAGCAGGTCCCTCGTAGTTTTAGTCAGCCGTACAGAACCGTCAGCTCCCTTCTTTCGGGGCTTGTATGATAGAGGTTTGTTCCTTTTGTTTGTACAGTATGGGTAGGTCGGGGCCTTGTCCCAACCATCTTATTACTCCTAGAGGCTTGCAGATTGTGTTACTTCCCTGTGGTTAGATATTATCGGTTGTGTGGGGACCATATGTGTTTTAGACTATGTGTGTTGGCCGCGTGGGGCCCTGTTTAGCTGTTGATTGGTGACCTTGTCGGTCATAGATCAGTTTAACATCTGATCTTAATTTTCAGTTATAACTAGATATCATGGTGGCCTTGTCAGCCCGCATAGGACTCCCTATGATTGTTGTCTTATGTAAGATATTTATTTTTTCACAGGTGGCTATAAGCCTTTTCGGCCGAGGGTTGTATTTACAGCTGCTATATAGCGCATTGTTTTCTTGATTCCAGAGTTAGAGTCAGCCCTGCACCAGAGGTGCTTAGGCTCAGTCAGCTTAGCAGTTCAAATCCTAGTAGGGCACCAGGTGCCATTCATGCCTCCCAAGGTAGGGCGTGATAGTTCATTTCTTTGAATTACGTTTATTATGTATATGTTTGTGAAGGTGTATTTATAATATTATAGGTGTATTTATAATATTATATAAAGTATAAAAAAATGCGACAAACTATATTAGTTCAAGAATTGGCGATGAAATTAGAAATAGAAATATTGGTCGCCAACAAGATACAAACGACGAAATAATTTATTAAAATAGCCACTGAAATGACTAACAAAACGACGATGTTTATTTGCCGCTAGTCTTGGCAATGGATAAGATCCGTGGCAATTCTGTCACTACATCTACGACAGACTTAGCGACAGAAATATTGGTCACCAACAAGATCTAAATAACGAAATAACTTATTGAAATAGAGACAGAAAAGACTAACATAGCAATGATTTTTATTTATCTCTAGACTTGGCAATGGATAAGATTCGTAGCAATTCTATCGCTATGTTTGCGATAGATTAACTTTTTCTACTGCTAAATGGTTAGCTATGAGCATATTACCGATAGAAAATATTCCATCATCTTTCGGTCGCCATTCCAATTTAGCGACAAATTAATGTTATTTATCAATGATTGTAGGCCGTCACTAAACACTGATTTTTTGTAGCGAACCCCGAATCTTTCGAATTTCTCTTTTGTGACTTAAGATATTTACTCATGGCCCATGCGCCCCTAGGAGTACCTGATTTTCATAGAACTTCCTTTAGTAGGTACTCAAAATGTGGGGGACCCATGACCTTACCATTCCACAACAGTCCTGTGGCAAGGAAAGCGATCCTTACCATTCCACAACAGTCCTGTGGCAAGGAAAGCGATCCACTGCAGCGAAAATAAAGTCAGATTTAAGGGCCAGAATAATGGTTTTGGGCTCATTTTCACTTTTGCACTCAAAATTTCTTGGCAATCCTCTCAATTCCTCTATGGATTTTTGCTCAATTTCTCAGGTAATCTTCATCCTCATGGATTCCTTAATTCATTTGGTATTAAATTCCTGTAATATCATGCCTATTTGCTTAGGATTTTCATAATAGTGGGGATGGTGAGGGTGGGTTTTCTCTTGAACTCATGGACTAGCTTTACTAAGCATGTTGCTTGTATTTAAGTGCCCAAGTATTACATATCGTTCTCTGTGTGTTTCTGGTTGATTTCATGTAGTTGTTGACTTGAAAATGGGGTGGGGGTTATGGGGAGGGGTAGTTTGGCTTCCTCGAGCCTTTCGGGCCTGAATCCGGCCATTATTTGGTTGAAAAGTGGTTGGTAGGGAATAAGTAAGTGTACCCCTTACCCGATATGTTGTTTAATTGGGGGAAAATGGAGGTTGAAATTTCAACCTCCATTGTTGGGGTTGAAGGTCTGTTGGGGACGACAATATCTGCTACAACGGGGCTTGACTGCTGCAGAATAATCATTATAGCGGTCCCATCGGTCCCATCTGCTATTGTGGACACTCAACTAGTACAGCGGTCCACTCAGGTAGTGAGCTATTCTCTGATTTCTGTCTTTTTTCTCCCAACCTTTCCTTCTCTTATTTGTCTTGATATCTTTCTAACGCTTCTTCTTTGTTATAGGGTCATCATCATATCTTCTTCTAGTGGCAGCATATATACCGGTGACTACATTCGATTGTGACCGACTATTGCCAAATCTAGCATAATGAGCAAGCTGCCAAGGGTCTGATCCACGAACAGGATTTCGTGATACGAGATGTGGTGGAGAAGGCACCAGAATTCTATGCTTGTCTCTAGAAGTTGGGGTGGGTTCCACTAGTGGAGGATCCTTGTGAGGTGAACGGGGTGTGGTAGCGGAAGTTCTATGCGAACCTCCCTAGGTGGTATGGAACTGTAAAAATCCGGTTGCCTATGCTACAGGAAGGCAGATTCTGTTGACTCTAGCTGCTATTAATAAGCTTTGGATTTGCCAAACCCTTCGAAGGATGAGATGAAGGTCTAGGATGTGGACAAGAATGGGCGGTGGTTGGTGGACACCTTTGTAACACTCCAAAAGTCCTTACGATCAGACCCGAGGGTTGAATCAGAGAAAATAATAAAATCTACACCAGGTGACAGAATGACTCATCATGTGACTCATTAAGTCACCTAACAGATCATTAAGTGACCCGTTAAGTGGTGTTAAGTTGGAGAAGAAGTTATCTTCCTCTCACGCCCCACCTTGGGAGGCATGACTGTCACCTAATGCCACACTGGGACCTGAGCTGACCTAGCTAGGCATATGCACCCTTGGCACCTACCAGCGAGTCAAAATCAAGAAAACAAACAACTATATCTAGGCTATAAACACAGCTTCGGGCCGACAAGGCTATGTAACAAACCTGTAAAGGAAACTAGCTCACCCAGCAACATAACAATAAAGGGATCCTATGCGTGTCGACCAGACCACCGTGTTGTCTAGTCATAACAGAAGGAAAGAAGGTGTTCGGCCTGTTCGGTATAACTACACGCAAGTGCACGTGGTTGAACAAGCAGTAAAGTGGCTCAAGTAAGCCAAGTATCAATCCCACAGGGACTGGACTAAGATAATAATCTACATAAACTTTAACTCTAAATTGCAGACAACAGTGTGAAGAAGAGTTTGATATTTTGTTTCCTAATTTTGTACTAAGTCTAAAACGAATATACAATTTGAGTCTGAACTATAAGTATGAGCATGCTGAGGTTAAAATGAACATGTAGAGAAATAAATTATCGATACAATTTGGTTAATCTTTCCTCCGGTTGCTAGTCAAGAATTATTGCTTATGGATTAAAACTGTTGTATTTAACCCAACTTAAGAATCATGAACCTTCCACCTACATCTCTATGATAAAAAGAAATTCATGTTCTAGCCATACAAAACTGATTCCTTAATTGACTAAGACGACTTTCAGGTATATCTCTATCCTGAAGGTAAATCAATTCTCAATTTTCCCAAACTAAGAAAAGATCATATCCTATCAATTCACAACTTTCCAATTTCTTGCTCTCTCGAGTGAAACCGGACTTTTTGGATGTACATTAACGTTAGCCACACATTAATGCAGTAAGAAGAAGAATCAATAAACAACCATGGAAGAAAAGATGAAAAACCAATTTATCAATAATTACATTTCAATACAAATGTTCTTAACCTCAGCAAGAAGGGAATTTAGCCACTCATTTATGGATTAAACATCGTTAAATGAGTGTTAATCATACAAGCAATTGAAATCAAGAAGAAGGAGATAGAGAAAAACCTTGAGATTTTCGTCCCCTCAACTGCCTGTAACCCACGTTCTTGCTCCACCAAGTCAGAATTATTAAAAATGAACCTAAATGTTCTATTTATACTAGTGGGAATTTTTTCTGGAATAACAAGCAACGTGTCATGGAGTGCATCGCGGGGCACTGCCTTCGTGACACACCATCAACGCAGACCCTCACTGGAATCCGGTCGTCCAGGTATTAAGGCCCAACGTGGCACGGCGTGCAACGCGGGGCTAGGCCAACATGCCACGGCCACAACGTGCACCTTCACTGGAATTTGGCATATTTTAAGCATCCAGGCAGAATGCATCCGCGATGGCAGCGTGACACGGCTCCATCGCGGAGCCCCTTTAATTCGTGCTTTCCTTGTGCTTTTTCCCTTGCTAGCTTCCGAGTCCAATCCCGATCTCTCCCAACATGCATCTTAGCTTCATAACTTTATATTTTTCCTGCAAAACAACGCTAATCATGTTGGTTAGTATAAATTCACATTTTATTACAATTCACATGAGAATGTACAAACATCGATAGATAAATAAGGTAAAATGACACATTTGAGTATCACTTAGGCATATAAATTTGCCCAAGATCAGCAGGCAGTCATATTCATACTAAGCCGACAAGGCTGCTAACTAACTAGCTAAACTAGGCTCTGCATGGCCAACATGAAAAATATAACATACATAGGCCCCACACGGCCAACAACAACCAGCAACTGAAAAAATGTAGTCCGCAAGACTCTAAAAGTGGAATAGTGGTCGGGACACGGCCCCGACCTACCCAAAAGTTGTACAACAAAAGAGCAAATCTTTCTAACTATCAACCACGAAGAAAAGGAGCTAACTGAATTGCTAACTCTGGCTGACAGCTAAGAAGGTCCTAAACCACGTCTATCCGCACCTACAGGAAAGTATGCAAACCCATAGATGGGAGTCAATACAATATGTACCCAATGTGTAAGGAGGTAATGAAAATGACTGAATAAAACTGATAAAAGATTTGAAAGTAACCAATAAGAAGGATAAGAGTTATAACCTGAATAGCCTCGCAACCAGAAGTATAGCTAACAAGTAAGTAATATTAACAAGAACCTTACCTAGCCCCCATAAGCTTCGAATGCACAATCAGCACAGAATAATCCACCTAGGCTCCCATAAGCCCTGGAAAGTACAACTCAATCTATATACCCCTAGTAAGGTCAATATAAGTCAACGAGCAACTATAGCCAACCTACCTAGACTCTGGGTCTGCAACTGAGCCCACTGGGCTCCTTTAGCTGTGTTTGAGACCTATGGGCTCCTGTAACTGCACCCTGGGCACACAAGGCTCAATGGAGGGTCAGTGATGTTGTTAAGGCATAAAAGAAGAAGTCTATTCGTGGATGGACTGTAATATGGCCTTATAGGCTTGAATATCGTCTTGTAAGACATCATATAGCTACTCTGAGTGATCTGTTGCCCCGTAAGTGATGACACAGCTAGCAACCCTGAGGTTGGTCAATGAAAGGCTATAATAGGTGGGGTCAGTCCCAACCGAAATAATCCACATTAATCTCAAAACTATTTGTAGCAGCTAATCAGAATATGCACGCTTACGATCTACTTATAAGTACGTAGGTTGTATTACTATATGACAGGAATAACTTGTCGAAGAGGTTAGCCTTAACATACCTCGAATGCCGATGTTTGTTCAACCAAATAATTCCAACCTGTGGCCGATAATTCCATTCAATTGTAGCCTTTATGATGAGAGAATAAGTCTATTTAAATTGTAGGAATTGGTAAATAACAATATTTTTCAATAATATTAACTATAACTCAACTCTATTTAATTCGGCCAAAAACTCACAAATTCCCAAGATTTTAGAAGGTAGAAATGCTTACCTATCACTTGCATCCACTTAGGACTCAATTAGAAGTGATTTCTATAACTTTTACTCGGCCGGGTTCCGGAACTCTAAGCGGATTTTCAAAAAATAACTTGATAGGGACGTTCCTCGTAAGCCTATAACTCGTTATCAAAGAAGAATTTGCATTTGGACGGAGTTTAGCAGTATAAATTAGTGAGAAACAAACGAAAAGTTGAGAGAATATGTCATAGGGTTGCGTTCTGATTTTGGGAAATATTTTTATGACCTGAACTTGAACTTAAAACATATTTGTATATGGGGCAGTGGCCCAGGGGGCATGTCTTACCACCCATCATGCCAGGCAAGAGGCGCGACGATGGCACTGGGCTTGGCAGCATGACGCGGCGCCTAGTGTGCCTAGCCTTCGGCCCCAGCCTCCTGCTCGCTCGGTACTGTACTCACTTACTCATCCCCCAAGCGCTTTCCAGTATGCGTCGTACCCCAAAACTCTCAGCATACATATGCACACATTGGTTAAATGATAGAACCTTACGGGGTGTATCATCACCCCCCCCCCCCCCCGGGAACATTCGTCCTCGAATGTATTCTTAAACTCAAGAGAATCAACTTTCTTAACTACTGCTAGAAAAATTTCGGCAGAGTCTCCTCTGTAATATGGAATATCCAAAAATCTAAAACGCAAAGTCAAACATAGGCACCTCACGGGACAATACAAGCAATGATACAATATAGCTCCATATCATAACATCGAATAACTAGAAAATACTGATAATATAAGCACATGAAAATAACTAAACAATCATCTCACCTAATTTGAGTCAAGTCTGAAATAAGTAAGGATATCTAGACCTCATGTTGTCCTCAGCATCCCAAGTCATCTCCTCCACATTTTTGTTCCTCCAAAGACTTTAATGGAGGCTACATATTTAGTTCTTAGTCTATGAATCTATCGATCTAGTATAGCAACTGGAGTCTCTTCGTAGGACAATTCTTCAGTAACTTGAACATCCTCAACTGGAACAACTCGGGACAGGTCTCCTGTACACTTTTATAGCATTGACACATAGAAAACTGGATGAACGAATTCTATCCCTGAAGGCAGTTCTAACTCATTCCACTCAGCCTATCCTGCGAAGGATTCAATACGGGCCAATGAACCTACGGCTAAGCTTGCCCTTCTTGCCAAATCTAAGCATGCCCTTCATTGGTGAAACATTAAGAAATACCCAATCATCAACATCAAACTCCAAGTCTCTATGCCGAACATCAGAATAGGACTTCTGACGACTCTGGGCTGTCAGCAAACCTTCTCTGATAAATTTCACTTTTTCTTCTAACTAATGAATCATATCAGGTCCGATCAACCTTGCCTCCCCTACTTCAAACCATCCTATAGGGGACTTATATTTTCACTCATATAAAGCCTCATAAGGCGCCATCTAAATAGCAGACTAATAATGGGAAGCATTTAATATGGACTTTGTGACAGTGCTACCTTGCACTAGGCATAAATGCGACTCCATTTGGGTCATTGTTTATAGATTGACGAAATCATCCCATTTCTTGCCAGTTAGGACTACATCTTTAGCTGAAGATTATGCTGAGTTGTAGATTAAGAAAATATTTCGACTGCATGGTGTCCCAACATCTATTATCTCTAATAGAGGGGCACAATTTATAAATAGATTTTGGAAGTCATTTCAGAAAGGTTTGGGGACACAGGTTAACTTGAGTACAGCTTTCCATCCCCAGATAGACGGTCAGGTAGAGTGCACCATTCAGATGCTCGAGGACATTCTACGGGCATGGGTTCTAGACTTTAGAGGAGTTGGGATGAACATCTACCCCTTATTGAATTTGCATAGAGTTAGTCCGCCAGGGTTCTAATGTTTCACTTTTACCTATTGGAAATTAGGACATTGTGCTACAAACTCAGCTACACCCTTCTTCATTCTAGGCCACCAGTGTATCTTCTTTATGTCATGGTACATATTCTTCGAACCTGGATGAAGAGAGTAACAAGAATGATGTACCTCTGCCATGATCTGCTGGAGGAGCGCTACTATATCTGGAACACAGAGTCGACCTCTGAATCCCAAGACCCCATCTTCTGATAACCCAAAGGTCGATAGTTTTCCCTGTTGAACCTTGTCTCTAAGATGTACTAGAATAGGGTCTTCATACTACAAGTCCTTTACCTTTACAACTAGAGATGAATTGTATTTTGAATTACAATCCCATTATCCTCTGAATCCACTACTCAGACTGCTACATTGACTAACTGGTGCAGTTCTCGAGCTATTTCCCACTGTTCTGGCCTCAAATATGCTAGGTTGCCGATGGACCTTCGGATAAGGCATCAATGATAATATTAGCCTTCCCTGAGTTGTCACGACCTGAGTCTATACCCTGGGCTAGACATGGTACTTTTGGTCACAAGTAACCCCAAGTCAACACATGGTCTATCATAACACTGGTAATCTGAGTAATATCATAGCGAAAGCTTTAAAAAATTATAAAATAAAAAATTTATGGAGAAGAACTAAATCATAAGTTTTAATACATCTGAAAATAAAACTGATAATCTGGATCGATGTCTGTGTCTGAAAGCCATCTATTTGATGAGTTGCTGGGACAAACCCCTATATAACTCTAAGCTAACTAAAAGAAATATAACTAAAGAGAAATAATCATCGTCCTTGAAAGATGAGGACTCACAACTGGTGCAGCTGAAAACTCATGGACGGGATCTACTAACTCTGCTGAGACTGAGAACCTGCAGCTGTATCATAAAACAATGCAGCATAGAAGGTATGCGTCAGTACTTTGAATGTACCGAGTAAGTAGGAGAAACTATAATGGAGAGAATAAAATAACTGAACTGGAAAGACATGCAATGACCAACTGAATTGCTAAAACTAAATAAACTGTAATGTACTAAGATGGTCAAGATGACACTGTCTGATTGTAATACCCCAAAAAGGCCTAAGAATAAACCCGGGAGTTGAAATTGCAAAATGCAGAAAACTGGCAAAAACATCACAGAACAGACGACACAACTACTCGTGGGTGGATACTACGAGTCGTCGAAGTAGTCATGGAATCGGGGTTCAGGGGTGCAATGGTGAAAAAGAAAGGTGTAACGACTCATTGTCGGGAACAACGAGTCATTATTACCAGTCGTTGGAAGGACTGAGCTTGGGCTGAGGGGAAACAATGGGACATCCCACGGTTCATGGTGAAAAGCAATGGCCCGTTGTTTCTAGTCATTGTTTGTGGGTTGAGGACTTTAGTGCATTCAACATATGGAGACCACAACTCGTTGGATGGCACCACGAGTCATGGTGAGGCTCGTGGAAAGGGAAGTCAGATTGGTAAAGGAGTTTACACCAGTCGATTCAACAACCCGTGGTTTGAAGTAACGAATCATCCTGACGAGTCGTGGGAAGGATCTGAGATATGTCGTGAGGTAGTGAACCCAACAACTTGATATCACGAGTCGTGGTATTGAGTAGCGACGGGTTGATATGTCGTTGGTTCGCCCGGAGCAGTTTTTCAAGGAAATTTTATTAAGGGCATTTTTTGACTTTTCTGTGCTTTTAGATTCCAAACTACGTCGTTTTGGATATTTTCTGAGTAGGATAAGATGAGTTAAGTCCTTTGTGCACGCCCATTCTAATGCAAGAACTTTAGAGAGATTTTTGGGAGATTCAAGGTCTTCTTCCCCAAATTTTCACCAATTTCTCTGTGGGTATTCAAGGAACTTTGAGTCAATCCATTCCTACATATGTAGGGTTTTAGAATGGGTGAAATTCTTCCCTGCCCATGCCCAAATCTCAATTTAAAATCATGAATCCTTCTATTCAAGTCTATGGGGTTTTACTCAAATGCATGTAAAAATGTGATTTCTCCTTATGGGTATGATTTAATTGAGTTTTAATGTCACTCGATCATTATCAAACTGACTACAATCTTTTTCTATCCGTGAAGATCCCACCAGAGCGCCTTCTACTTCTAATATGCCATGAACTAGATCAGAATCATTCTCATCGAGTCCATAAGAATGATCCAATTTTTTTCATCGGGAGAAGTGATCCTTTGATTCTTTAAAGCCGGGAACTCCATCCAATTAGCCACACATAAGCTCTCCCCTTGCTTAGCTCCTTTTTGTAAAGAGCAAAAGCTGAAGTGCTACATAGAGTTATTGAATTATGAAGGGTGGGCAGGTTTTATTATTCTTCTCTTTAAAATCATGTTTCAAGCTTTTATATCCAAAACTCCCGTTTGATGAAAGTTCATGAAAGTTATGATTTACGATGAATATGCAATATTTTGAATTTCTTGATGACGTAAAAGCATTAATTCAAGTTACCCATGTTTATGAGCATATTTTGAAAGAACTGAATATGATGAAGTATTGGGCAATGCCCACATGTTGAAGAATGATTTATGACTCATGAAGCGAATTACTTGATTTAACGATTTATGATCTTGGCCGATGAAAAGGTCCTTGATTCTTTGCTAATCATGTTTTAAAGGGGATCAATGATTATAAACGTTATATCTTAGCTAATAAATTTTAATACATGATGTTATTGATTTACGTATGAGCCTATATGCATGTTTTTGGGAGCCATGTCTAGCATCGAGCAACCAGCGTTAAAACGACTACGCCGGTGTCTCATAACCACGTGCCACCATGGGTTTCTAATGATATATTATATTGATAATGATCCTCTCAAGTGTGATATCATGCCTAATGCATGACCCTTGCCTGGCAAGCCAGGGTCGGCTCTGCTCACTTGAGTGAGATAGTTGGGGCATCAGAAAAGGCTATACCATGATGGTGTCGGTTTTGACGAGTCCTCCCATTATTCCGCATGTTTTATGCATTGTTATGTTTGTGTTGTGGCTCCAGTTATGTTTTTATAAGGTTTACTTATGATCATGAAAATGAATGATTTGAATGATTTGAAAGCCTTGAGCCTTATGTTTTGTTACAAAGATTTTTATGTAAGCATGATGTCCTTATCTTATATTATTTACGAGTTTAATTTACTTTGAAACGTCAGTATTACTTACCTTGCATACTCAGTACATTCCATGTACTGACCACATACTTTCTATGTTGTATCGTTTCATGATACATGGTCCAGATCTCAAGCTCATCCTCATCCTTAGTCCATCTCAGCTTACGCTTCTAGCTTATTGGTGAGTCCTCATGTTCTGAGGGTCGTTTAATAGAATTTCATGTCGTTTATGTTTCAGTGTTGGTCAGGTTAGTTAGGGATGTTGTACCATCAACTCATCTTATGTATTAGATTCTTTCAGACAAGTATGTAGTGCTCAGATGTGTATATATCCAGTATTTCCTGTTGTTATGCTATAATTACGTTTTTGCTTTGTTTTTATGATTATCATTCCACGTATTTGAATGATATTAGTTGTATGCATGTGTCATGGGTCGACTTGGGGTCTCTCGGGGTCCCTTGTCCTGTGTCTACGATCCGGGTGTACGTTCGGGTCGTGACAAACTTGGTATCAGAGCAATAGGTTTGAAGTGTCCTAGGGTGTCTGAAAGCCGTGTTAAGTAGAGTCTTTTTCATGGGTGTGAAGTGCACCACACTTATGAAGAAGAGGCTATTAGACGTTTAGGAAATGTTCCTTTCTTTCATGTTCTATGTCGTGCGATGAAAAGCCTTTCCATCCTTCTAATTCGTGTGATTCGCGATTGCAGAATTATGGCTCCTAGGAGAATGAATAGAAGGAGGAATGGAAATGATGAAGGCCACAGAGATGGCAATGACCATGGGCATCAGCAAGCCCCACCTGCTCAGGAGCCCCAGGCACCAGAGCCAGCTGCCCACGCTGAGTTTCGGGCGGCTATTCAGACGTTGGTGCAGGCCTTGACCGCTCAGGTCAACAAACATGCTGTTGCGTAGGTCCCACAGAATGGCAATGCAGCGGCGACTCGAGTTAGAGACTTCTTGAGGATGAACCCTCCTGAGTTCATGGGATCAAAGGTGGATGAGGATCCACACAAGTTCATTGAAGGGATCTTGAAGGTCACTCAGGTTATGGGGGTGACAAAGGGGGATTGTGTGGACTTGGCCTCTTATCAGCTAAAAGAGGTCGCTCATATATGGTACAAGCAATGAGGGACAACAGGGCAGTGGGAGCGGGCCCTACCTGCTGAGATGAGTTCCACATGGCTTTTCTTGACAGGTTCTTCCCCCGGGAGATGAGGGAGTTGAAAGCAGCTGAGTTTGTGAACCTCAAGCAGTGAAAGATGATAGTTCTAGAGTATTCGCTTGAGTTCACTCGTTTGTCAAAGTACTCCCCAGAGTTAGTGATGGATCAGAAGGCACGGGTGAGCCAATTCATCCATGGTGTGGCTGGTTATTTAGACAAGGATTGCAGGATTGCTATGCTCCACCAGGATATGGACTTTCCTAGCATAGTGTTGTATGCCTAGTATATGGAGGAGGATAATAAGAAGGAGAGGGAGGAAAAGATGGCTCAGACGGACAGCCGTGGGTTTTCACATCAGAGGTCCGGTGGTGGTTACTACCCACAGTTTTAGCAGAGGTCACTAGCCCCAGCACCATCATCAGCTAGTGTTCCATCTAGACCCAGAGGTGACCAGAGGAGCAGGGCTTCAGGGTCGAGGGATCACAGGGGTACCCAGTTAGAGTACCACTCCAGATTGCAGGAAGTGCGGCAAGAGTCACACCGGGGAGTGCCTTCTCGTCTCAGATATCTGCTATGGTTGTGGTATATCTGGGCACATGCACCGAATATGCCCATATGCTAGACAGGGTGATGATAGGGGTCATGCCCAGACCGTCAGGACAATAACAGCTCCAGCCCGTTCCACTCCACAGGGAGCGACGACTAGTAGAGGTAGCAGACAGCGCCAAAACTGATTCTATGCCCTTGCCTCCTGCTAGGAGCAGGAGACTTTGACAGACGTGGTCACTGGTATGATGTGTATCTTTCATGTTTATATTTATGACTTGCTAGATCCGGGAGCTACCTTGTCGTTTGTGACGCATTACATTACTAATAGCCTTGGATTTAGTCCCGAGACCTTATCAGAGGAGCAGGGCTTCAGGGTCGAGGGATCAGAGGGGCACCCAGTTAGAGTACCACTCCAGATTGCAGGAAGTGCGGCAAGAGTCACACTGGGGAGTGCCTTCTCGTCTCAGATATCTGCTATGGTTGTGGTATATCTGGGCACATGCACCGAATATGCCCATATTCTAGACAGGGTGATGATAGGGGTCATGCCCAGACCGTCAGGACAACAACAGCTCCAGCCCGTTCCACTCCACAGGGAGCGTCGACTAGTGAAGGTAGCAGACAGCGCCAAAACTGATTCTATGCCCTTGCCTCCTGCTAGGAGCAGGACACTTTGACAGACGTGGTCACTGGTATGATGTGTATCTTTCATGTTTATATTTATGCCTTGCTAGATCCGGGAGCTACCTTGTCGTTTGTGACGCATTACATTACTAATAGCCTTGGATTTAGTCCCGAGACCTTATCAGAATTGTTTTCAATTTCAACCCCTGTTGGTGATTTGATCATAGCTAGACACGTATATAGAGAATGCCCGATCACTGTGTTGCATAAGGTTACTTCCAAAAACCTTGTAGAGTTAGCCATGACTGATTTTGACATTATTATTGGCATGGATTGGTTGTTTGCATGTTATGCTTCGATTAATTGTAGGACCCGTACAGTGGAATTTCATTTTCTGGGTGAGTTAGTGTTGGAGTGGAAGGGTAGTTCGGCGGTACCAGCAGGTTGGTTTATTTCCTATCTTAAGGCTAGAAAGATGATCTCTAAAGGTTTTATGTACCACTTAGTTAGGGTTAAGGATGTGGAGTCCGAGACCCCGACCATTTAGGCAGTTCTGATGGTGTGTGAATATCTGGAGGTGTTTCCTGATGATTTGCCCAATGTTCCTCCGAAGAGAGAAATTGATTTCGGCATTGATCTATTACTCGATACGCAGCCTATCTCTATTCCTCCCTACAGGATGGCCCCAGCCGAACTAAAGGAATTGAAGGATCAGTTAAAGGATATGTTGGATAAGGGCTTCATTAGACCAATCTAGTCTCCATGGGGTGCACCAGTTCTATTTGTTCGAAAGAAGGATGATTCCCTTCGCATGTGTATTGACAATCGATAGTTGAACAAGGTTACCGTCAAGAATAGGTACCCCTTACCTAGGATCGATGATTTGTTTGACCAGCTTCAGGGTGCCAAGTGCTTCTCTAAGATTGATCTCAGGTCCGGGTATCACCATCTTAGAGTTCGGGAGAGTGACATCCCGAAGACCGCTTTCAAGACTCGATATGGTCACTACGAATTTGTTGTTATGTCTTTCAGACTAACCAATGCCCCTGTAACTTGTATGGTTCTAATGAATAGGGTGTTCAAGGCATATTTGGACATGTTCGTGATTGTGTTTATTGACGACATCTTGATAGACTCACGGAGCGAGGAGGAGCATGCCCCTCACCTGAGGGTAGTACTTCAGACCCTCAAGGATTGTCATCTATATGCAAAGTTTAGTAAGTGTGAATTTTTTCTAGACTCGGTGGCATTTTTGGGTCATGTGGTGTCAAGCGAAGGCATAAGGGTAGATTCCCAGAAAATTGAGGCGGTGAAGAATTAGCCCAGACCGATGAATCCTTCAGAAATTCGGAGTTTCTTGGGCCTAGCTGGCTACTACCAGAGATTTCTTGAGGGTTTCTCATCTATTGCAGCCTACTGACCAGGCTGAATCAGAAAAAGGTGAAGTTCCAATGGCAAGATGCTTGTGAGAAAAGCTTTCAAGAGTTGAAGACCCGACTCACTTCAGCACCAGTGTTGACTTTACCCAAGGGCACTGATGGCTTTGTAGTGTATTGTGATGCTTCAAGAGTCGGATTGGGATGTGTGTTGATGCAGTGTGGGAAGCTAATAGCATATTCCTCGAGATAGCTGAAAGTTCATTAAAAGAATTCCAACCCATGATCTCGAGTTGGCCGCGGTGGTGTTTGCATTGAAGATATGGTGGCATTACTTGTATGGGTCTATGTGGATGTATTTACGGATCACAAGAGCTTGCAATATGTGTTCACACAGAAGGATCTAAATCTTCGACAAAGGAGGTGGTTGGAGTTGCTAAAGGACTACGACATGAGTGTCCTCTAGCACCCGAGCAAGGAAAATGTGGTTGCGGATACACATAGTAGACTCTCTATGGAGAGTGTGTCTCACGTGGATGAGGGAAAGAACGAGTTGGTGAAGGATGTCCACCAACTTGCAAGGCTGGGAGTTAGATCGATCGACTCGACTGATGGCAGCGTTATTGTGCGGGATGGGTCAGAATCGTCCTTGGTCGATGTCAAATCTAAGAAAGATGAGGATACGACCTTGAGGAAGCTGAAAGAAGCAGTGCGGAGTCAAAAGGTGGAGGTTTTCTCCCAAGGGGTAGATGGGGTGCTACGATACCAGGGCCATCTATGTGTCCCAGATGTTGATGATTTGAGAGTTCGAATATTGCAGGAGGCACATGGTACCAGATATTCCATTCACCCAGGATCCATGAAGATGTATCAGGACTTGCGAGAAATCTATTGGTTGGATGGTATGAAGAAGGATATAGCGGAGTTTGTAGCTAAGTGTCCAAACTGTCAGCAAGTGAAATTTGAGCATCTAAGGCTCGGAGGTGTACTTCAGGATATTAGTATCCCCACTTGGAAGTGGGAAGAGATTAACATGGATTTCATTACAGGTCTACCCCATACTCGCCGACAATATGACACCATTTGGGTGGTGGTCAACAGGTTAACAAAGGCTACACACTTCCTACCAGTCAAGACCACAGATTCAGCAGATGATTATGCTATGCTGTATATTCGGGAGTTGGTTTGAATTCATGGAGTGCCCTTGTCTATTATTTCAGATCGAGGCATTCAGTTTACTTCTCAATGCTGGTGTTCTTTTTCAGAGAGGACTTGGGACCCAAATTAAGCTCAGCACAGCATTCCACCCGCAAACAGACGGCCATGCAGAACGAACCATTCATACCCTTGAGGATATGTTGAGGGCATGTGTTATGGATTTCAAGGGTAGTTGGGATGATCATTTTCCCTTAATCGAGTTTGCTTATAATAACAATTATCACTCCAGTATCCAGATGGCACCGTTCGAGGCTCTTTATGGGCGAAGGTGTAGGTCTCCCATCGAATGGTTTGAGGTTGGCGAGGCAGCTATGATAGGATCAGACTTGGTTCATGAGGCCATGGTAAAGGTCCAGTTGATAAGGGACCGGTTAAAAACCGCTCAGAGTCATCAGAAATCGTATGCTGATGTGAGGAGAAGGGATTTGGAGTTTGATGTGGGCGACTGGGTATTTCTAAAGGTATCTCCCATTCAAGGAGTCATGCGGTTCGAAAAGAAATGGAAACTCATTCCCCACTATGTTGGCCCCTACTTGGTTGTGAGAAGAGTTGGTAAGGTGGCGTATGAGTTGGACTTGCCCTCGGGGTTATCTTCAGTTCATCCGGTGTTTCATGTGTTGCTTTTGAAAAAGTGTTTGGGCGATCTAGATTTGCTAGTCCTAGTAGACAGCATTGGGGTAAAAGACGGCCTCCGTTATAAAGAAATTCCCATTGAGATCTTGGATCTTCATGTTCGGAAGTTGACAAACAAATAATAGCTTCTATTAAATTTTTATGGAGAAACCAGCATGTTGAGGGAGCTACGTGGGAAGCCAAAGCGGATATGATGGCTAGTTATCAACATTTGTTCTCTACCGGCTCTGTTCCAACTTGATGTATCAATTTTTCCATATAAATCTATCTAGTTTTCATATTCAGTTCATGTGCGCAAGTTTCTTTTGTATGTATGAATGTGTATATGAAGTATAAGATCAGTTCAGCTATGTGGTTTTATACGGAGGTAGTCATTCCGTGAAAATTTCGGTTAAAATGATTAGTATACGGCTATAATAAATTGTATGTTTCTGTTTGCTGCTTTTTTCCTACATTTGAGGAAGAATGTTTCCAATGGGGAGATATTATAAGGCCTAAGAATAGACCTGGGAGTTGAAATTGAAAAATGCAGAAAATTGACAAAAACATCACAGAACGGACGACTTAATGACTCGTGGGTGGATACCACGAGTTGTCGAAAGCAGTCGTGGAATGGGGGATCAGGGAGCAGTGGTGACAACAGACGGTGTAACGACTTGTTGTCACGGACAACGAGTCGTTGTTACCAGTTGTTGGAAGGACTGAGTTGGGGCTGAGGGGAAACAATGGGACATCCCATGATTCATGGTGAGATGCAACGACCCATTTTTTCTAGTCGTTGTTTGAGGATTGAGGACTTCAATGCATACAACGGATGGAGACCACGACTCGTTGGATAGCACCACGAGTCGTGGTGAGGCTCATGGAAAGGGAAGTCAGATTGGTCAAGGAATTGATGACGGTTGATTAAATGACCCATGGTTTGAAGTAACAATTCATCCAGATGAGTCGTGGGAAGGATCTGAGAGATGTCATGAGGCAGTGAACCCAACGACTCGATATCACGAGTCGTGGTGTTGAGCAACGACCCGTTAGATCGGTCGTTGGTTCGCTCGGAGCAGTTTTTCATGGAATTTTATTAAGGGCATTTTTGACTTTTCTGTGCTTTTAGACCCTAACTATGTCGTTTTGGATATTTTCTGAGTATGATAAGATGAGTTAAGTCCTTTATGCATGCCCATTCTCATGCAAGAACTTTAGAGAGATTTTTGGGAGATTCAAGGTCTTCGTCCCCAAATTTTCACCAATTTCTTTGTGGATATTCAAGGAACTTTGAGTCAATCCATTCCTAGGTATGTAGGGTTTTAGAATGGGTGAAATTCTTCGCCACCCATGCCCAAATATCAATTTAAAATCATGAATCCTCCTATTCAAGTCTATGGGGTTTTACTCAAATGCATGTAAAAATGTAATTTCTCCTTATGGGTATGATTTAATTGAGTTTTAATTATTGAATTATGAATGGTGGGCAGGTTTTATTATTATTTTCTTTAAAATCATGTTTCAAGCTTTTAAATCCAAAACGCCCATTTGATGAAAGTTCATGAAAGTTATGATTTACGATGAATATGCGATATTTTGAATTTATTGATGACAGAAAAGCATAAATTCAAGTTACCCATGTTTATGAGAATATTTTGAAAGAATTGAATATGATGAAGTATTGGGCAATGCCCACATGTTGAAGAATGATTTATGACTCATGAAGCGAATTACTTGATTTAACAATTTATGATGTTGGCCGATGAAAAGGGCCTTGATTCTTGGATAAGCATGTTTTAAAGGGGATCAATGATGATAAACGTTATATCGTAGCAAATGAATTTTAATGCATAATGTTATTGATTTACGTATGAGCCTATATGCATGTTTTTGGGAGCCGTGTCTAGCACCGAGCAGCCCGGCATTCAAAGGACTATGCCGGTGTCTCATAACCACGTGCCACCGTGGGTTTCTAATGATATATTGTATTGACAATGATCCCCTCAAGTGTGATATCACGCCTAATGCTCGACCCTCTCCTGGCAAGCTAGGGTCGGCTCTGCCCACTTGAGTGAGATAGTTGGGGCATCATGAAAGGCTCTACCATGATGGTGTCGGTTATGAAGAGTCCTCCCATTGTTCCGCATGTTTTATGCATTTTTATGTTTATGTTGTGGCTCAAGTTATGTTTTGATAAAGTTTACTTATGATTATGAAAATGAATGATTATGAATGATTTGAAAGCATTGAGCCTTATGTTTTATTACAAAGATTTTGATGTAAGCATGATGTCCTTATCTTATATTATTTATGAGTTTAATTTACTTTGAAATGTCTGTTTTACTTACTTGTCATACTTAGTACATTCCACGTACTGACCGCATACTTTCTTTATTGTATCATTTTATGATACAGGGTCCAGATCTCAGGCTCATCCTCATCCTTAGACTGTCTCAGCTTACGCTTCCAGCTTATTGGTGAGTCCTCATATTTCGAGGGCTGTTTGATAGACTTTCATGTTTTTTATGTTTCAGTGTTTATCGGGTTAGTTGGAGATGCTGTACCATCAACTCATCTTATCTATTAGAGGCTTTCAGACAAGTGCTCAGCTGTGTATATGTCCAGTATTTCCTGATGTTATGCTATAATTACATTTCCTCTATGTTTTTATGATTATCATTCCGCTTATTTGATTGAGATTAGTTGTATGCATGTGACATGGGTCGACTTGGGGTCTCTCGGGGTCCCTTGTCCTGTGTCTACGATTCGGATGTACATTTGGGTCGTGACACTGATAGTCAAAGACATGCCCTAAATCTGAGATAATGATCTAAATTACTGTACTGAATTGATCTAAACTGAGTAATCGGAAGTTGTTGTGAGCTTTACTAATCTGAGACTAAACTGACCTGACTAGTGGGAGAGTCTATAACTGACATATAACCACGTGAGCTAGACGTGGAGTCCAATGTATACACCCCATCGGTAGTACCCAATATACCTTGCCATGGTATAAAGTCCTGAATTGGGTGATCACAAGTCTGGGGCCATAAGGCTAATAAAAATAACCTACAGTGGCAACGTAGTTCTGGGAACCTGGGTGCGCTAGAATTCCGGTCCGTTTGATGCTAAGTCCTACTCCCTCTAGATGGTCCTAGACTAACTACTAAGCTGGTAGCTCAAAATTGGGGCCCAAGACTAAGTCAGGAATACCTATGTGGAAGTACTCTGAGAGTCTTATCGGACCGAATTCTGTAACTGGTGTTCTAAGACTGGTCAGAGCTGCTTATCCGAAAGCATCATAACCGTCTAAAGAACAAACAGTAACTTGAAGTTGGGGTCCTAAGGTTGACAAGATTTGCTTATCTAGAAGTGTCATGACCACCTGAAGAACCACTAAAATCTGATAACTGAGTCTAATACTGATAACTGGGAGGCATCACTGACACCTAAAGAATTAATTGTAGTCAAACTGATCAGCTGACATTTCTATACAACACTGAGTATAATAATCTCATTGAGATTGGACATGTATATATCTGAGTAGAATTTCCACATACACTAACCATATGGGGATCTCAAAACTGATAGAATCAAGCTATAGGGAAACTAGTCCAACACACAAGATTCTAAATTCTACTAAACTAATAATTAGGGCTAAATCATTCCAAAAGATACAATTCTCATAAATTTCTAGAATTAGGGAATAAAAAAGCAGTTAAAAATCATGATAAATACTCCACTTGAAATCTCAACAAAATTAGTCTGACAATTTTCTATATTTTGAATCCACAGGTATGAACCGATAGAGAAAATAGAGAAGATTTTTGGGACACAAGGGAAGAACTATTCCCTTGTTGAATTCCCACAGACCTGGATAAGAAATACCTGAAGAAGAAAGCTTGATTTTCTGCAAGTGATGAGGAAACATAGTTCTTGCTTGAGAGGAAGAGTCTAAGTTTCAACGATTGATATTCTGAGAGTTCACGTGGGGAATAAGGGGGAAACTATTCAATACCTCTAATATCTCTGAAATTATACTAAAAATGACGTAGTTTAGGGACTAAGTAGGTGAGAAATTACAAAAATATACCTAGAATAAAAATCTAGAAACTGGCCGACATGGAACCAACGGGTCACTCAACGAGTCGTTGGTTGAGATCACGACTCATTGGGACCTCTCATTGGTCCTATTGCCTGAGAAATGGTAACACGGGGTCTTGCAATGGGGGACACCAAAACTTGTTGGTTGAACCAATGAATAATTGGTTCCTCCCGTGGTTACTGGACGAGGAAACCTGGAAGGCTTGATAACGGGTGACACAACGACTCATTGGTGGACCCAACGGGTCGTTGTGTCCAGTCGTTATGTTTACTGGAAGAACTTCTAAAAACCTCAAACTTGACACAACGAGTGGTGACCAAGACTTATTTTGGGACACAATGGGTCATGGTTCCCACTCATCATCACTGGAAAGAGTTTCTGGGGTTCTCACCTAACGACTCACACAACGGGTCGTTGTTTTTTATAATAACTCATTGGTTGAGTCGTGGGGTCCTGGAATGGAGTTATGAGCTGGGGAACCAATGAGTGACAGGACGACTGGTTGTTTCTCATAATGGGTCATTCCTATCCAGTGGGTTCTTGGCTAATCAAGCAGGGCTGACCACGACTAACACAACGAGTCATTGGAGCTGACCAAGACTCGTTGTCTTAGTCGTTCCGAGACAAATTTTCTGGTTTTCTTATGGATTTTTCTTTCAAGGTTTGAGTATGGTCTAGGAAAGTTTCGGGGTGTTACAATATCTCCCCCTTAGGATCATTCATTCTTAAATGAAGACTAAAGCAGCTGAAAAACTAGGAAAAGAGCTGTAATTCCTAGATTGAGACTATGAGTTGATTCCTAAAGGAGTAACTGACTCCAAACTGACTTAACCATGCTAAAAGATCAGATGCAACTAGAATGCACACTGAAAATCTGAATAGAGCTGATGAGTACGGAACTGGATAGAGTACTAAGGAGGGATTTAGTACTTGATGTTGGAACTGAGCAGGAAGGGAGTAAGTGAGGGTATCTATCCATCATGTCTACTTCTACTTCCCATTTGGCTCCCTCAACTAGCTGGTTCCTCCACAAAACTTTCAACAAAGCAATTTTCCTGTTTCTCAGCTTACGATCTTGACAGTCAAGGATCTGAACTAGGACCTCTTCATAAGAGAGACTATCTTTTATTCCCACGCTGGCTAGTGGCACAACTGAAGTTGGATCACTGATGCACTTCTTCAATAGTGACACATGGAAGACTGGGTGCACCAATGCTAACTCTGGAGGTAGATCTAACTCATCGCCACACTGTTAATTCACTTTAGAATTCTTTAGGGTCCCACATATCTCAAACTAAGTTTTCCTTTCTTTCTAAACCTCATCACCCCTTTCATGGATGAAATTTTCAAATAAATCCAATCATCCACTGCAAACTCTAATTCTCTTCTCCTCACATTAGCATAAGATTTCTAACGACTTTGCACTATTTTCAACCTCTCCCTGATAAGTTGCACCTTCTACATATCCTCATGAATTGAGTCTGACCCGATCAAGGTAGCTTCACCAACCTCAAACAATCTTATAGGAGTACACCTCCTACCATATAATGCCTCAAATGAGGTAATCTGGATACTGGAGTGATAGCTGGTTTTTATGCAAACTCGATGAGAGCTAGGTGATCATCCCAACTGCCCTTGAAATTGATCACACATTCTTTCAGCATATCTTGCAAAGTATGTATAGTCCACTCAGCTTGTCCATCTGTCTGCGAGTGAAAAGATGTGTTGATCTTAACCTATTTACCGAGTCGTTTCTGAAATGACTTCCAAAAATGCAAGGCGAACTGGGTACCTCTATTTGAAATAATGGACAAGGGCACCCCAGGTAGTCTGACCAACTCCAGGATATAAAGCTAGCATAATCCTTAGCTGAATCTGTAGTTATTTCTAGGAGGAAATGTGCTAACTTGGTCATCCAGTCTACTATCACCCAGATTGAGTCATGCTGCCGACGAGTACGAGGTAGGTCCGTAATAGAGTCCATATTTACTTCTTCCCACTTCCATGTGGGTATGCTAATATCCTGAGTCATACCTCCCGGTCTCTGATGTTCCACCTTGACTTGCTGGCAGTTCGGGCACTTAGCTACAAATTCTGCAATGTATCTCTTTTTGTCGCTCCACCAATAAACATCCATTAAGTCACGGTACATATTAGTAGCACCTGGGTGGATAGAATATCTCGAACTGTGCGCTTCAGCCAGTATCTGCTGTCTATAATCACCTACATCTGGTACACACAGCCTACCTTGGTAACGAAGTACACCATCTCCCCCTTGGGAGAAAGCCTCCACTTCTTTTCTAAGAATCGCCTCCTTCAGCTTAAGCAGTATGGGATCTTCATCCTGCCTTGACTTAACTTCAACTACCAACGAGGAATATGATCCACTCTGCACCACTACTCCGGCCTCAGTTGTATTAAACAACTGCACTCCCAACCGAGCTAACCTATGGATATCCTTTGCCAGTTCCTTTTTTCCCTATTCAATATGAGCCACGCTCCCTATAGATATCCTGCTTAGGGCATCGTCCACCACATTGGCTTTGCCTGGGTGATACAGTACACTCATGTCATAGTCCTTCAGTAGCTCCAACCATCTTCTCTGATGAAGATTTAGATCTTTCTTAGTGAAACATACTGAATGCTCTTGTGATCGGTGAAAACATACACATGAGCCTAGTAAAGGTAGTGCCTCCATATTTTCAACACAAACACCACCGCTGCCAACTGCAGGTCATGGGTCTGATAGTTCTTCTCATGAACCTTGAGTTGTTTGGAGGCATAAGCTATCACCTTACCTTGCTGCATCAGAACGCAACCGAGTCCAACTCTAAAAACGTCACAATATACTACAAACCCATTTGTTCCTTCTAGCAAGGCTGACACTAGAGCGGTAGTAAGTCGAGCCTTTAACTCATGGAAACTCTTCTCAAATGCATCTGACCATTGGAATTTCACCTTCTTCGGAGTCAACCTAGTCAGAGGGGATGCAATAGAGGAGAAACCTTCCATAAAACATCTGTTCTAGACCCAAGAAGCTTCTGATTTCAGTTAGGAAAAAGTAGGTCTTGGCCAGTCTTTCACCACTACTATCTTTTGAGAATCTATCTGAATACACTCACCCGAGACCACGTGACCAAGGAAAGTCACAGACTTCAACCAAAATTCACATTTGCTAAACTTAGCAAACAACTAGCGGTCTATGAGTGTCTGTAGCACTATCCTCAGATGGTTAGCATGTTCTTCTTTCCTTCTTGAGTATACCAGAATGTCGTCAATAAATACAATGAGGAACATGTCTAGATATGGCTTGAAAATCCTTTTCATCAGGTAAATGAAAGTTGCGGGGGAATTGGCCAATCCGAAGGACATAACCATGAATTCGTAGTGACCATACCAAGTTTTGAAAGCTATTTTCGGTATGTCACACTCTCTGACTCTGAGCTAATGGTACCCTGACCTGAGATTTATCTTGGAGAAGCAATTGGATCCCTGAAACTAATCGAACAAGTCATCAATCCTGGATAGGGGGTACCTGTTCTTGACTGTGACATTATTCAACTGACGGTAGTCGATAAACATTTTAAGGGTACCGTCTTTCTTACGCACGAATAATACTGGAACACCCCATGCAGAGATGTTGTGCTTGATGAAACCCTTATCAAGGAGGTCTTTTAGCTGCTCCTTCAACTCCTTAAGCTCAGCTAGATAATGAAGGGTGTACTCACGCACTTTATAGACATATTTTGCCCGTACTTTACTATGTTTTGAGAACAAATTATGTGTGTTTGCATGTGTTTATGTTATATATTTATGAAAATTAGCTAACGCATGTGATTAAATGTTTTTAGGTTTAAAAAGGATGGATTTGAATGTATTTAAGGCTTACGGAATGAAGATGAAAAGAAGTTGAAGTCGTCGGCAAAGGTTAGTTTGGAAGATGCAGAAACTGTGTACCTGATGGGTTGAGGGAATGACTCGTTACATCTGGTAATGAGTTGCGAAGTCAGTCATGAAAACTGTGAGAGAAATTATTGACAAAGTAACCAGTGGAGATGATGAAAGACATAACGAGTCATTAGATGACTAAATGACTCGTTGGTAGATAACTGGAACCAACCGTAAGGTACACTGAAAATTTGAAGGAGTTAGACCACGAGGGGCCTATCGACTCGTGCGCATGCACAACGAGTCATTAGGTGACCCGTTGCCACAACTGACAATGCGGCAGTGGTTGGGGCAACGCGCAAGGCTACCAAAATGGCAAAAATTGGCTTTCCTACTTCAACTAGGAAAAGGAAAATTTTAAATCCCAAGTCAAATTCATCAAGGAAGAAGGAAAACATAAATCTACTACTATAAATACCCCTTTATTTTCATGTAATAAGCATTTCTTAAGAGTTGAAGTTTCACAACAAGTTTCTAGAGTAAATTTTAAGACGTGTTAGAAGACATATTTAAGATACGATTGTAATGTTTTTCTTTCGAATTTTGCATTAATCGAGTGAGTTCTTCCTATCATCGTTGTAAGTATTAATTTTTTCTTTTATTTATGAATTCTACTAATTTACTTATAAACATGATAGGCTAAAACCACCACAACTAGGGTTGTGTGAACCATGACAAATTAACACACATAGGTAAAATACTTAGTGATTCTTGAACGGAGTTTATGCATGTATTGTTTCTTCCTTCGTTTTAATTGATTTTTAACAGTTGAAAACATTAGAACTTTTCTTATTCTTACTTACCGGACCAAGGAGGTAGTGAATGGGAAAAGGGATTAACAACGGAGATTTGAGGTTATCAACCCTCATCTAATAGCTTGACCTTGTCCGGGAATACCTAATCTGATATCAAGGGTAAGGGTTAGTAAAGCATACACCTGTAGACGGACCAAGTTGCGTGGTGATAATCATCTAAATAAGGGATCAACCATTTATGTGAAATTAACTTACCGATATTGCATGCTAAGAACCGGAATAGATCACTAGTATAAAACGTCTTGTGGTTATGAAGTCATGGAGAACACTTACCTTAGTTAGTTGCATTAATTTGGAAACAACAAATAATTTCTCAACATTGTTATTTATTACTTTTACAAATTACCCCCTCTTAGGAAATAAATAACTCAAAAGTTTAAGCACTAGCATTCTTCTACATCCTTCTGTATTCTCTATGGGATCGACCCCAACCTCTAGTTGGATTTTTTATTGACAACGTCTGCTTCATACTTCTTAAGGAGGTGTGGTTTGAGCGTTATCAAAAAGTGGCGTTGTTGTTGGGGAATACGGTTTAGGATTAGATTAATTGCTTGTTTTTAACTTTTAGTCTTTCTTTCCTATTTTTCATTTTTTTCTTTTATCTTCTGACGTGTCACAGGTTAGCATGGTAAAACGAGCGGCCAAGATGTAACCACGGTCTCAATAGGTATCGTGATGAAGTTTGAGTAATCAAGATACCTATGTCGTGTCGCAACGTTAAATCAGCCGCTACTTGGGAGGCAACCCAAGATAAATTTTTCGTTTTTATGTGTTTGTTCAAGTGTGCAGGTGATAGCTCATAATTTCCAACAAAAAATTTTGATCATGAAATACATAGATGGTGGAAGCTGCACTTGCCCCCACAGCCGACGAAGAGTAGAGGCCCATGGAGTTATTTCACTCTATTACTTTATGCTTATGTGTTTTAGCACTGGGTACAGTGTAACTAATTAAGTGTGGGGTGGGAGAAGTGAACTTCATATTACCATGCATTCTTTAATTGCTAAATTTGCACATGGTAGGCCTATTTTTTTGGGGGATTTATGATCTATCTTGCATGCTTGTTTGTGTGTAGCAATTTAGTTTATTTTATCTTGGGTTTCTCCAGTTTTTGTTTTCGGTACTTTTCCGGTGGATAGTCCCTTAGAATCGACCAAAGAGTCTAGATTTTTTATTTTTTATTTCAATCATTGAGTCATGACTTTGCCCGATGATGGATGGATGACGACCGTCTTAAGGGTAAATTAGTCATTAGGAAGAACAAGAACTTGGATCCTATGAATGCTAGTGCTTCACTCTAGGTATCATTGGGACTTTATTAAATTCACTCAAGAATGCATGAAAAAGGTAGAAACACTTAGTCTTTTGGGAACTTGACTCATGTGCTTGAAAAGAGAAAAATGGGCTTAATTATGTTATGCATGAAATATGAATATATGTGTTTATGTAATCTTGATTTCCATTGTTAAACCATCTTGTGCTAATGTCTGAGTAATTATTTTTGATAATTCCATGCTTGTAAATTAACATCTGCAACTTGCCCGGTGTGTGTGCAAAGCGAAATAAGAATGATGGATTTAGGAAGTGATATAGGCATTTCTTTGGTAACCATATTCTTATCCTATTTTACCTACCTTGATTGTAATTATCCTAGTTAGCCATGTTGAGTCTTAGCCTATTCTTTTGATATCCACATTTTAAGCTTGAATCCCTTTTTGTTGTATTGACTTGTATTTGATTCAAATAACTCCTAGAGCACTTTAATTGATAAATCTTGCATGAAAGGAGCATAATTGGAAAAGTGAAGGGAAAAGCTAAAACGTGTGGTGAATCAGAAGAAAAGAAAAAGGTGAAATTTTTCTAAACAAGGAGGGTGATTGTTAGTGGGAAACAAAAAGAAGAAAGAGCTTTGAAAAATTGAAGATGAAAAAAAATGTGTGAATAAGCTCATTGTTGAAAGAAAAATTCCCACTAGTCACCTAAGTTGAAAAATTGAGAAATAAGAGGTATAAGGAGAAATTTTGAAAACTGAGGAAAGTGCTAAAAAATCAAAGTGTTGAGAAGTATTAAAGTGCTTGGGGAGATTAGTCACTATCTTGGCCAAATAGTTCCTACCCGTCCCTTAGGTTGGTCAGAGTTGCTTATCTAGAAGTGTCATGACCGCCTGAAGAACCACTAAAATCTGATAACTGAAGTCTAATACTGATATCTGGAAGGCACCTTTGACACCTCAAGAGTTAACTGTAGTAAAACTGATCAGTTGACATTTCTGGACAACACTGAGTGTAATAATCTGACTGAGATTGGACATGTATATATCTGACTAAAATTTCCATATACACTAACCATACGGGGTTCTCAAAACTTATAGAATCAAGCTACAAGAAAACTAGTACAGCACATAAGATTCTAAATTCTACTGAGAACTAGGGCTAAATCATTCCACAAGATACAATTCTCATAAATTTCTAGAAATAGGGAATAATAAAGTAGTTAAAAATCATGATAAATACTCCACTTGAAATCTCAGAGAAAGTAGTTTGACAATTTTCTACATTTCGAATCCACAAGGCTGAACCCCATAGATAAAATAGAGAAGATTCTGGGGACACAAGAGAAGAATTATTCCCTTGTTGAATTGCCACCATACCTGGATAAGAAATCCCTGAAGAAGAAAGCTTGATTTTATACAACTGATGAGGAACCCTAGTTCTTGCTTGAGAGGAAGAGTCTAAGTTTCTACGATCGATATTCTTAGAGTTCACATGGGTAATAAAGGGGAAAACCGTTCAATCCCTCTAATATCTCTAAAATTATACTGAAAACGACGTAGTTTAGGGACTAAATAGGTGAGAAATTACAAAAATATCCCTGTAATAAAACTCTGGAAACTGGCCGACATGGAACCAACGGGTCACTCAACAAGTCGTTGGTTAAGATCACGACTCATTGGTACTTCTCACTGGTCCTACTGCCTGGGGGATGGTAACAATGGTTCTGGCAATGGGGAACACCACGACTCATTAGTTGAATCAACGGGTCGTTGGTTCCACCCATGGTCACTAGATGAGGAGACCTGGAAGGCTTGACAACGGGTGACACAACGACTTGTTGGTGGACCTAACGGGTCATTTTGTCCAGTCATTATGTTCACTGGAAGAACTTTTAAAAACCTCAAACTTGAAACAACGGGTGGTGAGCATGACTCTTCATGGGACACAACGGATCGTGGTTCCCATTCATCATCAAAAAGATTCTCTGGTGTTCTCACCCAACGACTCCCACAATGGGTCTTTGTTTCTGACAATGACTCGTTGGTTGAGACATGGTGTCCTGGAAAGGAGTTTTGAGCTGGGGAACCAACGAGTGATAGGAAGACTTGTTGTTTCTCACAATGGGTCATTCCTTGTCCAGTGGGTTCTTAGCTGATGAAGCAGGGCTGACCACGACTGACACAACGAGTCATTGGAGCTGACCATGACTCGTTGTCTCAGTCGTTCTGAGACAAATTTTTTGGTTTTCTTCTAGATTTTTCTTGCAAGGTCTGAGTCTGGTCTAGGAATATTTCAGGGTGTTACATGGGTGATATAGGATATTCACGTCATAGTCTTTCAGCAACTCTAGCCAATGACACTGCTGCAAATTCAACTCTTTCTGCATGAAGATATACTGGATGCTTTTGTGGTTAGTAAAGATGTCCACATGCACACCATACAAGTAATGCCTCCATATTTTCAAAGCATGAACCACTGTAGCTAACTCTAAAACTTGTATAGGGTAGTTCTTTTCGTTGCTCCTTAGTTGCCTCAAAGCATAGGCAATTAACTTGCCATGTTGCATCAGAACACACCCTAACCCAATGCCTGAAGCATCACAATATATAGCATAGCCCTCTGAACCTTCCGATAAGGCTAGTACTGGCGCAGATGTCAATCTATTTTTCAGCTCTTGGAAACTCTGCTCACAAGCCTTGATCCAGTGAAATTTAGTTGCCTTCTAAGTTAATCTGGTCAACGACACTGATAAGGTAGAGAATCCTTCCACAAACCTTCTGTAATACTTGGCTAACACCAGGAAACTGTGAACCTCGGTTGGAGTCGTGGGTCTAGGCCATGTCTTTACTGCCTTGATTTTCTATGAGTCAACTTGGTTACCTACATCTGACACAATATGGCCCAAGAAAGCTACAAAATTTAACCAAAACTCATTTTCGAGAACTTCGCATATAACTAGCGATCTATGAGGATCTGGAGTATAATTCGAAAATGATCTCTGTGTTCAGCTTCAGAGCAGGAATATATCAGAATATCATCAATAAATACTATCACAAACAAATCTAAATACGACCTGAAGATGTCGTTCATCAAATCCATAAACACTGCTGAGGCATTCATTAATCTAAAGGACATGATCAAGAATTCAAAATGACCATACCTGGTCCTACAGGCAGTCTTCGGAGTATCTTCCTCCCAGACTCGTAATTGATGATACCCTAACCTTAAATCGATCTTGGAGAAATATTTTTCCCCTTCTAGCTGGTCAAACAAACCATCTATCCTTGGAAGTGGATATTTATTCTTAATAGTAACTTTATTCAACTGCCGATAATCTATACACATTCGTAGGGAGCCATCTTTCTTCCTTACTAACAGAACTGGCGCACCCCGTGGTGAGGCACTCGGCCTGTTAAAGACCTTATCTAGAAAATCTTTCAACTATTTTTTCAATTCCTTCAGCTCGATAGGCGCCATTCAGTATGGAGGGATGTATATAGGTTGCATGCCTAGTGGAAGGTCGATAGAGAAATCGATCTCATGCTCTGGGTAATACCAAGAAGCTCATCTAGAAACACATCCGAAAACTCACTAAACATAGGAATGGACGGAGGAGTTGGGGATTTTTATTGCATATCATAAACCCTAACAATATGGTAAATACATCCTTTCGCTATCAACTTCCTCGCCCGAAGATAAGATATGAAGCTACCTTTTGGCGTAGTTGCATTGCCTTTCCATTCTCACACTACCTCCCCTGGAAATTGAAATCGAACGGTCCTAGTCCAGCACTTCACATTGGAATAACATGGCGCTAGCCAATTCACACCGATAATTACGTCAAAATCAATCATTTCTAACTCCACCAAATTGGCTAAGGTCTGGCAACCAACAATCGCTACTGTACAACCTCGGTAGATTCTCTTAGCAATAGTAGAGTCACCGTCGGGCATATAAATCGAGAATGGTCATTGAAGAAATTCTAGTGTTATACCAAACATCCATTCCACTAACGGAGTAACATAAGACAGGTAGAACCTAGATCTATTAAAGCATAAAACGGGTGAGAGCAAACATCCAGCATACATGTCACAACATCTAGTGACAACTCTTACTCCTATCACCCCGGTAGCGCGTAAGTGCGATCCGGACCACAGCCAAAATTGGATGCCCCTATTCTACCTTTGCCTCTATCGGCTGGGGCTGAGGGTCTACGCCTTACTGAAGGTGCTGGAATATGTGATCCTACTGAGGACCTATTCTGCTAGTCCTAGTCACCTTGATCTTTGGCTGGACAATGCCTCATCATATGGCCCTCTTGCCAATAAGTATAGCAAGCAGTAGAGCCATACCTACATCTCCTAAAATACCATCGGTCGTAAATACTACAACACAATACGATGGGCCTGCTCTGATCTAATCCCCTCTATTGATGGGAACCTGATGCTCGCGAGCTATCACTGGGACCTTATTGTCCGCGACGATCTGATCTACCGCTCTGTTGCTGCTGAGGTGAAGATTTGGGTGGCCTACCTAATATTCGCGGTCTGGGTCCGCCCTGAAATTCTTACTGCATATGACTGGGCCTAGACCTCCGGTATTGCTCCTAATTTGTTATTTCTACCTCATGATGATGCCGCCTAATCCCTTCAATGTTTTAAGAAAAAGCCTGCATATGTGTAGTGTCCATATCCTCTCATAAGGTAGCTATAACATAGGTTTCCACATACTCTGGAAGCAGCCCCATGATGAATCAATGTACCCTAGCTGGCTTGGTATCCACAAATGCTAGCGCATATCTGGCCAAATAGTCAAACCTCATTGCGTACTCTCGAATGCTCATCGTACCTAGTTCCAGATGCAGGAACTGATCCACTCGGGCTTGTCGGATTTCTCACGGCAAATAGTGATCTATGAAGGCTTCTAAAAAATTGGACCAAGTTAGAGGGGGTACATCTCTATCTCGGGACCTTTCCCAACTCTTGTACCATAACACCTCTATGTCTCGTAGATGAAATATTGTCAACTCGACTGACTCTGTGAGCGTAGCATACGTCAGCCTAAATATTCTCTATAATTGGTCCAAAAAGTCCTGAGGATCTTCTCCGCAGTTTGTCCTCATGAATTATGAGGACTCAGGGCAAGAAACTCTCATACCCTCGGACTTTTAGGTCCCTGAGTAGATTCAGCAACAACTGGTACCACTGGCTAGCATTGACCGACCATCATTTTATCCAGTATATAAACAACGCTCCAAACCTCCTGATCTGATGGTATAGGTATAGGGATTGCTTGGGGTGGTGCTGACACATCTACTACCCTGGAGGTCTCCTGGTGTGGGAGAGAATGTTGGGGACCAAGGTGATGTCTCCCTATCCCTCTTAGATCGGGCCACCTCTGATTGCGGAACCCTGCTAGTTCCTTCCCTTATTGCAGTATCTAATTCTCGACTAGCTGTAGTCAGTCGTGCGTCGAACATTTTCTCTGTAAATAAGCATAAGAACATAATCTTGAGGATTCACCCTATACGACATATCTCTATAGCACGACTGGAGAAGAAAGGAGGGTAACCACACTATCATGCCTCGTAGCCTCCTGCCTATAGAATGTGGTGCACAACACACCCATAGGTAGGACTCTTCTAGGCATGACTTGTAGACTCCTTAGAATACCATGTTGCTCTAATACCAAGTTTGTGATGCCCCACCTTGGGAGGCATGGCTGGAACCTAATGCCACACTGGGACCTAAGCTAACCTGGCTGGACATATGCACCTTTGATGTGTGCCAGTGACTCAAAATCAAGAAAATAAATAGCTATATCTAAACTGTAAACACAGTCTCGGGCTGACAAGGACACGCAGCAAACCTGTAAAGGAAAACAGCTCACCCAGCAACATAACAATAAAGGGATCCTATGCGGACCGACAAGACTTCTATGCTGCCTAGTCATAACAAAAGGAAAATAGGCAGTTATATTAAACTATAGCCAACAAGGCTGCTAACCAACTAGCTAAACTAGGCCCCACATAGCAAACATGCAAACTATATGTTATACCCCGTAGAATTCCCGGCACCTAGACGACCTATTCGCACGTTGGTTAAGCATATTTGAAGGCCATACGTGCTGGAGAAAGGCCCGGGAAAATATCAGACGAGAAACCTGTCGAACCATCACGGAAGGAGCCGAGGTAGAGCCCCTCCGTGATGGCAGTGTGTCACGGAGGAGAGGCCTCCGCGTTGGCTCCGTGACACGTTGGCCTTGTCCAGGCCCAAGTATATAAAGCCCACTTCGGTTTTAAATCATTGATACACTTATAAATTTCCAAAAAACAGAGAGTAAGCAGCAGGGAGAAGGTAAGAACGAAGGAGGTATTATAATTTTCATCCGATTACGCTGCTAAACGTTGTCCAAACTCAAATTAACTTCAGATACTGAGGTATTTAGCAGCAGAGAGCATTCCTACGGATTCAGTTTCGTGAAATACGGCCGACGAATCGTCGAGCCACCGAGCTAAGGTAAGTGGAATTGCTCTAAATTAGTGTCTATGTGTTCCTAGCTGTGAAGTAAATATTTCTCCCTTCTGGACCTCTGAAAAATAGCGAGTTTTCGACGGTCTTTCGATAAGCCTAAGTTTAGGCTATAAACTATATCGAAAGTGACGTTACTCTTTAAAGTAAAGTTGTATTTAGTATTGATTGACATATTTATGAATGCAGTTGGGAGAAAACAGTTGAAGTACCGGCCGAGCCTCGTCCGACAGACGAATAGTTCAAGGATAAGGTATGTAAAGCTAGTTTCCTCGGCAAGTTATGTAATCTCGGTACAGTACAGTAATTCAAGGCCAGTAGAATGTTCAGAAGTCATGTGTTATGTTTACTACGAATGTTGGTACGATATTAGAAGCATCGAGTTATAACTTGCGTGTAACTTGCCAGCATGATATAGACTCTAATAGAAGTACTAGGAATTCCACAGTATGCTCTGTATGCAATATGACACAGAATGTTAGGATATCATTGTATTTAGTTGAAACCCAGTAAAGCGATGTAATATCGGTAAGACCTCCCAGAAATAGAATGATAAGTTAAAAGGAGGTTAGAAAGCACATTAGAAATGGCAAATCAGGTTACTATAGAAACTCAGTTTACAACATGGTTTTCAGTAGAAACACTATATCCTGTTCAGTATTAGCCCTAGAACAGTCTGGCAGGAGACTATATTCATACATATATATATTTGCCAGCCTCAGCACGTATTAACTATGTACATACTACTACTACTAGTTCAGCATGTAATATACACAATACTTTACCACTATTAGCACCAGTATGCGAGACATGCAGATAGTATTACTAGTTGAGACCGTTATATTGTTTGGGGTTGGACTACCTAGCATCCATGACCGCCCCAGGGTTGATAGCTGTATCGACTTGTCCGCCAGAGGACGAGGATACGTCACTCTACGGAGTGGCATGCCGTCCCGCAGGGGACGAAGATGGGATGCCAGTTTTCCCCATATTGTGCCTTGGTCGGCTTTTACACACCCCTGTCGAGCGGATACGCCCGGGTGTTGATTCAGGAGTCCTCCGAACTCAGATGCAGTTATAGTCAGGGGCTCAGCGAGCCCAAGTGCATACCCAGGGGACTGGCAGGATGCTTACAGGGTGTATAGGAGATGGGATGACCGGGGTAGGGGTATAGATTCTGTGCTGGTTGTACCTCCTGGCTTATGGGGGCCGGGTAAGGTTTGTGTGTGCTATGTTATGTTATGATATGTTATGCCGTGTTACAGTAGATACGAGTAGATCAGCAGTAGAACAATACGTCTTCAGGTATGACTCCTACTCCTTCCAGTATAATTGAGAGAAGGTATGACTTACATTATCAGACAGTTAATCTATTTCTTCTTATTGCAGTTTCATCTTTTATATTATTGTTTTCAGATATTTCTTTCAGTTATTGCTTTACATACTCAGTACCAGCGGTACTGACGCCCGGTGGGGCACTGCATTACTTGCCTGCAGGTACTCATAGATGAGCAGGCGATACCACGTGATTCCTGTCAGCGATCGAGTATTCAGCTCCTCTCATCCAGAGACTGAATTCCAGAGGTGTACTTCATTTTATTTTGTTGTATAGTACGGGTAGGTCGGGGCCCTGTCCCGATCATTTCTATTACTATTCCTAGAGGCTTGCAGTCTGTATATGTTCCCTATGGTCAGATGAGCCGGTCATGTGAGGCCGTGCAGTTGTTAGCTGTTAGTACTTTTATTTCTTTTATGTTGGCCGTGTGGGGCCATAAGTTTGACAGTAGTGGTGACCTTGCCGGTCACGTAGCTATCCAGTACTTCATGGTTAAGTTATAGATAACTAGACAGCATGGTGGCCTTGTCGGCCCGCATAGGTTTCCCCTATATTGAGAGGTTTCTGGTCAGCTGTCAGTACAGGTACAGGAGGCTATAGGCCAATGGGCCGGGGGCTGTGTTTATAGCCGTGATATAGCCCTTTGTTTCCAGAAATGTGAGTTAGAGCCAGCCAGGCACCAGATGTGCTCAGGCTTAGCAGTCCAGCAGTTCAGGTCCTAGTAGGGCACCAGGTGCCAGTCATACCCCCCAAGGCGGGGTGTGACACTATACAATACATAGGCCCCACATGGACAACAACTAAAAAACTGTAGTCCACAAGCCTCTAAGAGTGGAATAGTGGTCGGGACCGGGCACCGACCTACCTAAAAGTTGTACTACAAAAGAGAAAACCTTTCTAAGTATCAACCTCAGAGAAAAGGAGCCAACTGAACTACTAACTCTAGCTGATGGCTAAGAAGATCCTAAACCACATCTATCCGCACCTGCAGGCAAGTATGCAGTGACCCGTAGATGGGAATTAGTATAATATGTACCGAATATATAAGGAAGTAATGAAAATGACTTAATAGAACTGATAAAAGAACTAAAAGTAATCAATAAGAAGGATAAGAGTTAAAACCTAAATAGCCTCACCACCTGAAGTATAACTAACAAGTAAGTAATACAAATAAGAACCTTACCTGGCCCCCATAAGTCCTGGCAAGTACAATTAAATCTATATACCACTAGTATGGTCAATATGAGTCAATGGGTAACTATATGCAACCTACCTGTCCTCTAGGTCTGGAACTGAGGCCGTTGGGCTCCTGTAGCTATGTTTGAGCTTAATGGGCTCCTGTAACTGCACCTTGGGCACACAAGGCTCAACGGAGGGTCAGTGATGCCATTATGGCATAAAAGAAGAAGTCCATTCGTGGATGGACTGTAATATGGCCTTATAAGCCTGAATACAGTCCTGTCAAACATTATGTAGCTCCTCTGAGCGATCTATAGCCTCGTAGGCAATGACACGGTTAGCAACCCTGAGGTTGGTCGACGGAAGGCTATAATAGGTGGAGTTAGTCCCAACCGAAATAATCAACTTTAATCTCAAAACTATCTGTAGCAGCTAATCACAATATATATGCTTACGATCTACTTACAAGGACGTAGTTCGTATTACTATATGGCAGGAATAACTTGTCGAAGAGGTTAGTCTTAACATACCTCTAATGCCAATTTTCGTTCACCCAAATAGTTCCAACTTGTAGACGATAATTTCACTCAATTACAGCCTTTATGCTGAGAGAATAAGGCTATTTCAATTGTAAGAATCAACTAATAATAATATGTTTCAATAATATTAACTATAACTCAACTCTGTTTAATTTAGTTGAAAACTCACAAATTCTTGAGAGCTTAGAAGGTAGAAGTGTTTACCTATCAATTGCAGCCGCTTAGGACTCAATTAGAAGCGATTTATACAACTTTTACTAGGTGGGGTTCCAGTACTCCAAGTGAATTTTCAAGAAATAACTTCGCAGGGACGTTCCTCATTGGCCTGGAACTCGTTATCCAAGATGAATTTACATTAGACGGAGTTTAGCGGTGTAAATCAGCGAGAAACAGATGAAAAGTTGAGAGAATATGTCGTAGGGTCGCGTTCTGATTTTGGGAAATATTTTTATGACCTGAACTTAAACTTAAAACATATTTATAGGCGGGGCAGTGGCCTAGGAGCTGCGACGTGCCACCCATCATGCCAGGAAAGAGGCGCGATGTGCTGGCCATGGTGCTGGGGTTAGTAGCGCAGCGCGGTGCTCAATGTGCCTAGCCTTGTCCCTGGCCTCCTACTTGCTCGGTACCGTACTCGCATACTCATCCCTTAAGCCCTTTCTCGTATGCATCGTATCCTAAAACTCTCAACATAGGTACGCATGTATCGATTAAATGATAGAAACTTACTGGATGTTATACTTCTGAAGGTCATGATGAATGGGAACAACAATTCGTTGTACGACCTGTTATACGTGTAGTAGTAGTGAAGAGTGGATTTTCCAATGTTTAGAACGGATTGAGGGAACGAGTAGTCAAGTCCCTGACTACTCATTAATTACTCATTGGGTAGGAAGGATCAGAGAGTTATAAGAAGCTTTCAGTGCAACGAGTCGGGGGACGACCGATCATGTCCCCCAACGGATCGTCCAGTCTCTCATTGGGACTAGTAGGGTGATTTTTCCAGTCGGTTCATTAAGTGTGTATTCATAATTTTTTAATCCCCTAACTCCTAAAATACATTGTTTTGAGCTTAAAAAGAAGGGTTTTAGAGGGTTTTACTCATTCTAAGCGTCATTCTACTCCTAACCCTTTTCATTAGAAGATCAAAGCCTCAAGTGAAGAAAGGATTCTTCATCTTCATCCTCTTTAATTCCTCTTGGGAATCAAACCATAGCAAGAATTCTCCAAAGCCCAGGTATGTAGGGTCATGAATGGGGGATTTCTTCCACCCTCATGCCCAAACTTCTCTTTAAATCCAGGAATTCAAGTTCTTGATCAAGTGTATTGATTTTCAGGGTTTTAACCCAATTCTATGAAATTATCTTTGTTATATTTATGGGTCCAATCCCTTCATGTTATAATGAATGATTTAAGTTTAATGAATAGATTTTACACTCAATTTGGTTATCAATTCAAGTTTTCAAGCTATTAGAAATTATTCCGTGTTATGCATATTTTAAGCCTATGATCCATGATTTAAAGCATGATGAGTTATCTAGTATGCATGAATATTTATGAACTCTCAACTTATGATTTCATGATTTTGAAATATGAAGCCATTTTCAAGTATGCAGGATTTTATAACTTCTTCCTCATGATTTCATTTACACATGTTCATGAATTATGATAATATGTTTTATAGCATATTTGACCCAATGATCAGTTTATGAACTTTCACTTACGATTTCAAGCATGACAAGTCATATGATTTCTTATTTTTAAGTCTTGGGTCATTATGTTCAGTTATGATATACAACTTATGATTATGTATACCTCAGATATATGGCCTTTAGCATGCAATCCTTACTCTCAAGATCTATTTGATTTTTATGCATGATTTCAACTAACGTTTTACCAGTATATTTTATTTACCTTACATACTCAGTAAATTTCACGTACTGATCGCATACTCTATGTTATATCATTTCATGATATAGGTTCGGGTGATCAGATTCAGTCGTTCTGTTTGTCCTGCTCTCACATCAGTCCAGTTCAGTACCTGCGTGGTGAGTCCTCATCTTCCAAGGACATTCTTTTTGTTATGTTGTTATGTCATTTTGATTCCAGACTTAGCCGACTAGTTGTGGGAGTTGTTCCATCAGTCTATCTATGACTAGAGGCTTTTCAGACAAACATGCATTGGTAGAATTAGTTGATGATATATTTCACTCTTGCTTTCTATGTTATGTTTTATAGTATTTCGCGTATTCATGCTTAATTTTTAAATTTTACGCTTTATTCTATGATTTTGAATTGCTTTGCACATGAAATGGGTTAGCTTGGAGTCCTTCGTGGCTCTAGGTCCCATCTCATCAGTCTGGGATCCATGCTCGGGACATGACAACCTTAGTGGTGAAGGAGCAGAGGGCCTTGATGAATTTGGGAATTACTCGAATGGGCATCTAGGGCACCCATTTCATAGTGGAGGCTAGGAGGTGGCTGAAATTGGTGTACCGGAGGATTCATCCATCCACCAATGTCACCAACGTGACCTATGTCCACGCACTAGTGGCGGCATGTATCCTGAGAGGGGTGTAGGTAAATGTAGGGTCACAGATCTTGGAGGAATGGAGGTATTTTGCCTCCAAGACTATTACTGGTCTGCCTTTTTCCTCTCTCATTACGCTGCTGCGCAAATGGGCTAGGGTGCATCGGGAGGCCAGCGATGTCATAGTGACTTGTGATGTGCCTTTTGATCCTTCGAGGGTGAAGAGAGCTTTGGGGAGGGGCAAGAAGAAGAAGAAGGCTTCTTCTAGTGATGGTGATGGCGGGGCCAACACTTCCAGGCCAATGAGCCCTTTGGAGTGGATAAAGATGGAGATGACTATCATGCGTGAGCTACTGGGAGGGTTGCCTAGACCTATATCCAGCTAAAGGCCCTCCGGTGCAGTAATTGCAGATCTAGAGGGGATGCAGGGGGCGATTTTTGCCCTAGCCCAGGCCCATGTGGAGCTCCGGGAGGACCTAGAGAAGGAGAAGTAGAAGCGGCGCTCTTGTGACAAACTCCTAATCTGCATGTGGAAGAGGCTTAAGGTAATCCTCAAGCACCTCTTTCCGATACCAGGACACCCTAAGAGACCAGGCGGAACCTCCTAGAGTTCTGCTTTCTCAGCAGGTTCGAGGAGGGAATGGCCGGTGACTCCGATAGTGGTAGTGACGAGGCCACCTATTAGGTAGGGCCGCAATATTCCCCTCTCCCCTACTTCCCTTTTGATGATTTCTAATTTGGGTAGCCCCTAATTGGATCTTGTAAGACAACTTCATTTTTCATTTCATGTCTCTGTATACTAATCCCTGCTCACTATACGGGTGCCCGTTTGGCATCCAAATGATAATGGCCCTGTGTGGCCCTTTATTTTTATTATATTAGCCATTTCTTTTCCTGGATTTGTACTGCTCGACTGATTTTATCGCATTGATATACCTGTTGTTGCCTTTCAAAGAGTGGAGTTTTTGGATTCTGCCTGGCATCTGTCCACTGCAGTGATCTCTTTTCCGCTGCAGCGAACCCACCATGACAGTCCTTTACACGCTACAGCGACCTGTTACAGCGAGGCATTCGTCACAGCAGCGAAGCTCCCCAAGTTATATAACTGAAGGGGATTTTTCCCTTCCAATCATCCCTAAGTCAATTCCATCCACAAATGTATCCCACGTCTTCTATAATTCAAGTTGTTAGATACCAATTGGCCCCATCAAGATACTAATTGAAATCCTCCAGATACCAATTGAACTCAACCCAAGAGACCATCATACTTGGACAACACGATGAGAAAGAAATAAAGTGAAAACATTCTAGATGCCTTATAGCTTCCCAAAGATTATATGTGGACATCTACACACCAAACCGCATGAGTCTACTCGGTATTGCTCTTGTACTTATAAGACTGATAAACCTAGACGCTCTGATACCAACTTGACATGATCCAAATGGGCGAGTCGTGCGGGAACCTATATGGACTCTAGCTCGATCGGAAATCCCATTTTGAACAATGAAATAAAGAATCTAATATAATTATGAATTTACATAAATTACAATATTTTAAAAGTATAAATAAAATACTTTCCAAAAACCTTAACTCTCTCAAGATCTTTCCTAGACAAGTACAAGAGCTCTGATAGAATATCGACAAATAAAATGACATAGCTTCGTTTGCGGAGAAAATGCGGAAGCTTATGTTGAGTACTCCATGCAATTCATGAAACTTCAAACCTGCTACAACCTACACCTAAAACGGTGTAGCAAGATAGTATCAGTACACCACACGTATCGATGGGCATCACCAGCCAACTAAGATTAATTCACGCAATAGCATATAATAAGAATGCAATCGATTACTCAATTTTAAAAACAACTCCAACTCATATTTATAACCTAACAAGTTCATTAATCACTTCATTAATTATTATAACTCAACAATATTCATATACATACCCTCCTACTCTAGTCAGCGATCATAACTTCTATTCTGTTTCTCTCATCTCGCTGCAGCGGACACTTTGACCGCTACAATGGTCTCCCAACAGCGGCAATTCGCCCGCTGCAGTGGCACCCTATTTAGGCAATAGCCTGTTTCACTGATTCTATCCTCTTTTAACCCGCCATTTAAACCTTATTAATATGCCTATCTCATTTACACTTTCATTATTACTAACCAAGTATGTTCCCCTTATTCAATGACCTATTTATTGACTCGCATGATTAACTTACCCTTTTTAATTCCGTTCCTACTCTTTTATTCGCACCCTGATAATAAAGTTAAATTGGAGATCTCCCAGTAATTCCCTACCATCATTCATCTATCATGTTACCTTTTATAGCCCATAGTGACCACATTAATCAAGCATTAAATCACACGTTAATTAAATAACTCAAGTACACACAAGATAAACATCAAACCATACCAATGGAGTTAAGTCTTCCACAATTAAGGTACATGCACATACCTGCCTCTCCCTAATTCCACACTGTACGTATCTACACCATAATCATGTCATGTAGTACTATACCTGTTATACCCCGTAAGATTCCCAGCACCTAGATGGCCTATTTGCACGTTGGTTAAGCATATTTGAAAGCCATACGTGCTAGAGAAAGGCCCGGGAAAAGATCGGACAAGAAACCTGTTGAACCATCACGGAAGGAGCCGGGGCAGAGCCCCTCCGCGATGGCAGCGTGTCACGGAGGCGGGGCCACCGCGTTGGCTCCGTGACACGTTGGGCCTGTCCAGGCCCAAGTATATAAAGCCCCACTTCGGTTTAATTTCATTTAAATCATTGAAAATTTCCATAGAAACGTAGAAAACAGAGAGGGACGAAGAAGGTTAATATATAATTGTTCGATTACGCTACCAAACGTAGTCCAAACTTAAATTAACTCCACATACTGAGGTATTTAGCAACAGGGAGCATTCCTACGGATTTAATTTCGCGAAATACGGTCGACGAATCGTCGTGCTACTGGGCTAAGGTAAGTGGAATTGCTCCAAACTAGTGTCTATGTGCTCCTAGTTGTGAAGTGAATACTTCTCCCTTCTGGACCTTTGAAAAATAGCAAGTTTTCGACCGTCTTTCGATAAGCCTAAGTTTAGGCTATAGTTATATCGAAAGTGATGTTTTCTTTCAAAATAGTGTTGTATTTAGCACTAATTAACGTGTATATGAATGCAGTTGGGAGAAATAGTTGGAGTGCTGACCGAGCCTCGTCCGACAGTCGGATAACTCGAGGTTAAGGTATGTGAAGTTGTTCTTCGGCAAGTTAGTAAGTCTTAGCTTGGTAAATCATGGTAAACTCCGTATTTGAACTCTCGGAGTTGAATGTTGAGAATTAGGTAAGTCTAATAGATTCTGAATTGTGTTGCCGTATTGTATTCAGTCCGAAAGTTAGTAAAGCATGCGCCAAAGGGCGAGTTAGCATTCCAGATTCAGTATAGCCTATTGTATGATTAGCAAGCATGTTGTAGAGTAAAAAGAGACAGATTTTCAGAATAAAGTTAGTAAAGTAAAATCAAATAGACAGATAGTTCTATTGGCTACAGATTAGCCATTCAGACAGATAGTACCCTGGCTACAGATTAGCCAGCAGTTAAAGAAAGATCTCAGAATTAGTATAATCAGTAAAGAATCAGTTTAGTATAGAAATAGATCAGAATAAGAAATCAGAATTCAGATAGTCTTTTCCAGTTATACATGCTTGCTATTTATATGTGCTATTTGTTTGTTGAGACTTGATGTGGCGTGAGGGCACCTTATTGAGTGTCCTCGCCGCCCTTGGGTTGGTAATCGTGTCGCCCACTGAGCGGGTGGGTTTTACATCACTCCGAGGGGTGTCATGCCGTCCCCAGCTTGGACGAAGATGGGATGAAGCTTTCCCCATAGCAGTCTGATCAGCATTACAGGTGCAACTCCGGTTTTAGATAGCCCTGTTGAGTTTTGTGTCCAGGGAACCAGACCCTATCTGTTACTATCTGTACATTCAGTTATTATAGGTGTAGCTCCGGTTTCAGATAGCCCCGTTGAGTTTGTGTCTGGGGATCCAGACCCTATCTGTTACTGTCTACACAGGAGTCCTCCGGACCCAGACACGGTTGCTTATATCGGAGGCTATGGCCCGAGCCGGAGACCCAGGGGGCCGGTAGAGGAGCTCCGAAGTGAGCAGATGAGTGGAGTGACTTATTTTTGGTTGGTTTTGACCCAGGTAGGGGTATATAGATTGTTTGCTTGCTTGGCGCCATCCGGCTTATGGGGGATGGTATTGGCTCTTGCTTGCTAAATGTATATGTATTTATGTGCTTTATATATATTAGTTAATAGACAGTAGGCCGCCGTGACTACAGACACGCTCCTGCCTATCAGCGCAGAAAGGTTTGATCTAGTTCCTATCAGCTCTTCAGATTCAGTTATCTTCTGCTCACAGACTTGTTAGTTGTGTTATCTGTATTCAGTTGTATTACTTCAGTTGCTTTGCATACTCGGTACCAGTGGTACTGACGCCCAGTGGGGCGCTGCATTACTTGCCTGCAGGTTCTCATAGACGAGGAGGCGATCCCTCGTGATCCTAGCCAGCGCAGATTCATCAGCTCCTGTCATCCGGAGCTTGATATTTCATAGGTTTATATCATTTCTCTTTTTGTTGTACAGTACGGGTAGGTCGGGGCCCTGTCCCGACCACCTTATCAGTATTCCTAGAGGCTTGCAGTCTGTATATATTTCCTTGTGGTTAGTTGAGCCGGTCACGTGAGGCCGTGAAGTTTGTTATAGCTGTCTAGCATTTAAGTTTGTGTTGGCCGTGTGAGGCCTTAGTTGACAATAGTGGTGACCTTGCTGGTCACATAGTTATTCAGCATTTGATTATTGAGTTACAGATAACTAGACAGTATGGTGGCCTTGTCGGCCCGCATAGGCTCCCTTATGCTGATACGATTTTGGTTAGCTGTCGTTATAGTACAGGTGGCTATAGGCCTAGTCGGCCGGAGGCTGTATTTATAGCCGTTATATAGCCCGTTGTTTCCCTGAATCTGAGTTAGAGCCAGCCAGGCACTAGATGTGCTTAGGCTCAGTAGTCTAGCAGTTCAGGTCCTAGTAGGGCACCAGGTGCCAGTCATACCCCCCAAGGCAGGGTGTGACAAACTTGGTATCAGAGCAGGTCGTGTCCCAAGGAGTCTGCAAGCCGTGCTAAGTAGAGTCTTGTCTATGGATGTGTTGTGCACCACATACTATAGGCAGGAGGCTGCGAGGCATGATAGGATGGTTACTCTTCTTTCATACTCAGTTGTGCCATAGCACAATACAGTATAGGGTCGAGTTCCTAAAACTTATCATATCCTTTGTCTACAGATAAGAATGGCAGATCAGCGACACCCTGCCACAGGCAGGAGATTAGACACAGCAGCAGGAGAAGGCACCAACAGGATGCCTCAGCTTCAGTCATAGTCAGCCTGATCTGAGGGCAATATAGAGTCTTCATCACAGCCCTCTCAGCAGTCCCCCTCACATTAGGAGCCGTTGGGCACTACACCGCCCCCGATAGCTCCTGTGCCTTCGCCATCAGATCAGGAGGTTCGTAGCGCTGTAGTTATGTTGGCACAGATGATGGCCACACAGCGCCAGCCAGTACCACCTGTAGCAGCAGAGTCTTCAGGTGGGTCAGGTAGTTCCAGAGTCTGGGAATTTTTGGCACTGGGTCCCCCGCAGTTTACAAGGTCAGATCAGGCAGAGGACCCCCAGGACTTTCTAGATCAGATGCAAAGGATATTCCGAGTTATGCATGTGACCCTTTCAGAGTCTGTTGAGCTGGCAGTGTTCCGGTTACGGGATATAGCTATATTGTGGTACGAGAGTTGGGAAAGGTCCCGAGGGAGAGATGTTACCCCTCTGACCTGGACCAGCTTCTCGGAGGCCTTTCTAGATCATTATTTGCCACGAGAGATCCGGCAGGCCCGGATGGACCAGTTTCTGTATCTAGAGCAGGGGGCGAGGAGTGTACGTGAGTATGCATTACAATTTGACTCCTTAGCCCGTTATGCTCCAGCATTTGTTGATACCATGCCAGCGAGAGTTCACAGATTTATCATGGGTCTGAATCCGGAGTATACTGAGGCATGTATGACGGCAACGTTGCGAGAGGATATGGACATTGCCCGAGTACAGGCTTTTGCTTAGACCATTGGGGGACTTAGACAGCGGCAACAGAGTAGTAGACAGACCAGTCAGTAACAGCGCCGCAGAGACAGACCAGATGACATAGAAAGGGAAGCTCAGAGAGGACCCAGGCCTCGACTATCAGATAGACCCCCTAGACCCCCACCTCCACCATAGCAGCAGCAGCGAGGTAGATATGTTCGTAGAGGGCAGTCAGAGCCCAGTGGCAGTTCCAGAACAGTAGAATCTCTGCAGCAGAGAAGGGGAGAGCAGAGTAGACTTGCACCTTCACCCTGCTCTTATTGCAATCGACCACACTCCGGAGATTGTAGAAATGGCTTCATTGGGTGTTATAGTTGCGGTCAGGAGGGGCATCGGATAAGAGATTGTCCGACCAGAGGTCAGGGGAGTAGAGACAGTCAGGATAGGGGATCCGCAGGGCCACGGACTCCAGCAGCCCCAGCAGGGCGTGGGCCTTCAGGTTCAGTAGGCAGAGGCCGAGGTAGATTAGGAACTTCCAGTTCAGGTACGGGCCCAAACCGTACTTATGCACTACCAGGGAGGCACGACTCAGAGGTGTCTCCAGATGTAGTGATAGGTACGATGAATGTCTGTTCATGCCCTTCTTACGTGTTGATTGACCCAGGATCCACTCTGTCATATATTACCCCATTTGTGGCACGAAGGTTCAATATTGCACCAGAATTATTGCAGCAGCCCTTTTCAGTATCCACGCCCATCGATGACTCTATTATAGCTAGCAGAATTTACCGAGGGTGTACAGTGGAGGTTGCTGACCGCCAGACTACAGTAGATCTGGTCGAGTTAGAAATGATAGACTTCGATGCCATAATGGGTATGGATTGGCTAGTGTCGTGCTTTGCCAATGTTGAATGTTGGACCAAGACGGTCCGATTCCACTTTCCAGGAGAAGCAGTGCGGGAGTGGAAGGGCAGCACTGCTACGCCAAAAGGTAGGTTTATTTCCTACCTTCAGGCGAGGAAATTGATATCTAAGGGATGTATTTACCATCTGGTCAGAGTTCAGGATGTCCGAGCTGAATCTCCGACGCTCCAGTCTATTCCGGTGGCGAATGAGTTCCCTGATGTGTTTCCTGATGAGTTACCTGGTATTCCCCCAGAAAGGGAAATAGATTTTGCTATTGACTTGTTACCAAGCACTCAGCCGATATCAATTCCTCCCTATCGTATGGCTCCTGCAGAACTCAGAGAATTAAAGGAGCAGCTGAAAGACTTGTTGGATAAAGGTTTTATTAGGCCGAGTACTTCACCATGGGGTGCGCCAGTTTTGTTTGTGAGAAAGAAAGATGGCTTACTCCGTATGTGCATAGATTATCGGCAATTGAACAAAGTTACAGTGAAGAACAAGTATCCGCTCTCCAGAATAGATGATTTAGTTGATCAGTTACAGGGAGCCAGATACTTCTCTAAGATTGACTTGCGGTCCGGATATCATCAGGTTCGGGTACGTGAAAGAGATATTCCTAAAACGGCGTTCAGGACCCGATACGGACACTTTGAATTTCTAGTTATGTCCTTTGGGTTGACGAATGCCCCAGCAGTATTCATGGACCTGATGAATAGCATTTTCAGACCATACCTGGACCTGTTCGTGATAGTATTTATTGATGATATTCTGGTGTATTCTCGCTCTGAAGCAGATCACCGGACTCATTTACGGACAGTACTCCAGATCCTCAGGGACCGCCAATTATATGCTAAGTTTTCCAAGTGTGAATTCTGGATTAACTCAGTAGCCTTCCTAGGGCATATTGTGTTGGATGCTGGTATACAGGTTGACAAGCAGAAAATAGAAGCAGTCAAATCATGGCCTAGGCCTACCACTCCGACTGAGATCCGTAGTTTTCTGGGATTAGCAGGTTATTACAGGAGGTTTGTTGAAGGGTTTTCCACCATAGCGGCACCTCTGACTAAACTGACGCAGAAAGCAGCAAAGTTTCAGTGGACAGAGGCATGCGAGCAGAGTTTCCAGGAATTGAAAGATAAATTGACCTCTGCCCCAGTGTTAGCATTACCGGAAGGTACAGAGGGTTATTCGATATATTGTGATGCATCAGGCGTCGGATTGGGTTGTGTGTTGATGCAGCATGGTAAAGTGATTGCATATGCTTCCAGGCAGCTGAGGAAACACGAAAAGAATTACCCTACCCATGACCTGGAGTTAGCCGCAGTGATCCACGCCTTGAAAATGTGGAGACATTACATGTATGGCGTCCATGTTGATATTTTTACAGATCATAAGAGCCTACAATATATCTTCACTCAGAGGGAGTTGAATCTGCGGCAACGTCGCTGGTTGGAGCTGTTAAAGGATTATGACGTGAATATTTTGTACCACCCGGGGAAAGCCAATGTTGTAGCAGATGCTCTCAGTCGAAAGTCCATGGGAAGTTTGGCTTATTTGCAGCCCGAGCAACGGGAATTGGTCAGGGAGGTACATCAGTTAGCTAGCCTAGCCGTTCGGGTAGCAAAAACAGAGGACGGTAGAGCGGTGATTCAAAACACCGCCATGTCATCATTAGTTGTGGAAGTGAAAGAACGGCAATATGAGGATCCTGACCTGATCCAGCTCAAAGATAGAATCCAGTAGGGTAAAGCGGTAGATTTTCAGATAACCAAGAACGGGGTGCTACACTGTAAGGACCGTCTATGTGTTCCAGATGTTTCAAGCCTCCACCAGAAGATTATGAATGAGGTACATTGCGCCCGCTATTCTGTCCACCCTGGCGCGACAAAAATGTACCATGATACCAAAGAAAACTATTGGTGGCAGGTATGAAAAGAGAAATTGCTGAATTTTTAGCCCAGTGTCCTAACTGCCAACAGGTAAAAGGAGAACATCAGAAACCAGGCGGTTTGACTCAGGACATAGCTGTGCCTCTCTGGAAATGGGAAGCAGTGAATATGGATTTTGTGGCAGGATTACCTCGTACCAGACACAGACATGACTCTATATGGGTGATAGTTGATAGATTGACAAAATCAGATCATTTCCTGCCAGTAAGAACTACCTTCTCGGCCGAAGATTATGCGGAGTTGTATATCCGAGAAATAGTCAGGTTGCATGGAGTACCAGTATCCATTATTTCAGATAGAGGAGCACAGTTTACGGCTAGATTTTGGCAATCGTTTCAGAGGGGTCTGGGAACGCAGATTAATTTGAGCACAGCATTCCACCCTCAGACAGATGGACAGGCTGAGCTCACTATTCAGACGCTCGAAGATATGTTGCGAGCGTGTGTGCTAGATTTCGGTGGTAGCTGGGATGAGCATTTGCCTTTAATCGAGTTTGCTTACAATAATATCTATCACTCGGCTATTCAGATGGCGCCTTTCGAGGCATTATACGGGCAAAAATGCAGATCGCCGATTGGCTGGTTTGAAATAGGAGAATCAGCGTTGGTTGGCCAGACATTGTTCAGCAGTTAGAGGAAAAAGTAAAGCTTATTAGAGAACGCCTATTGACTGCACAGAGTCACCAGAAATCATATGCAGATGTACGGCGCAGGAACCTGGAGTTCGATGTGAATGACTGGGTATTTCTGAAAGTGTCTCCGATGAAAGGGGTGATGAGATTCGGCAAGAAAGGTAAGCTCAGCCCAAGATTTGTCGGGCCATATCAGATTCGTAGAAGAATAGGCCAAGTGGCGTATGAGTTGAACTTGCCGCCAGAATTAGAATCTGTTCATCCAGTCTTTCATGTATCCATGCTAAGGAAATGCTTAGGAGACCCGTCAAGAGCAGTTCCAGTCCAGGATATCCAGGTTACAGAAGAGCTGGCCTATGAAGAGGTTCCAGTAGCCATCTTAGACAGACAGACTCGTAGATTGAGAACTAAGGATATTGCGTCTATCAAGGTATTGTGGCGTAACAGGAACCGTGAGGAGATGACGTGGGAGGCGGAGGAAGATATGAAAGCTAGATATCCTCACTTATTCCAGGCCTAGTCAGGCGACAGGTATGTCCGTATTATTATTTATGCAGTACCTTATAGTTTTGTACGTATAAATGAGAAAGATTGATGTTTAGCTATCCAGTGAATCTTAAAGTATCGTGTGCAGTACCTGTATAGGACTTTTCTGCGTTTCAGGTTTTCGAGATAGTCCATATTACAGGGGAAACTCTGCCAAAATATTTCTAAGTAGTAAGTTGAGAAGTCCTCTAGATAGCAGTTTCCATTCGAGGATGAATGTTCTTAAGGGGGGAAGAATGTTATACGCCGTAAGATTCCCGGCACGTAGATGGCCTATTTGCGCGTTAATTAAGCATATTTGAAAGCCATATGTGCTAGAGAAAGGCCCGGGAAAAGACCGGACAAGAAACCTGTCGAACCATCACGGAAGGAGCCGGGGCAGAGCCCCTCCGCGATGGCAGCGTGTCACAGAGGCGAGGCCACCGCGTTGGCTCCGTGACATGTTGGGCCTGTCCAGGCCCAAGTATATAAAGCCCCACTTCGGTTTAATTTCATTTAAATCATTGAAAATTTCCATAGAAATGTAGAAAACAGAGAGGGACGAAGAAGGTTAATATATAATCGTTCGATTACGCTGCCAAACATAGTCCAAACTTAAATTAACTCCAGATACCGAGGTATTTAGCAGCAGGGAGCATTCCTACGGATTTAGTTTTGCGAAATACGGCCGACGAATCATCGTGCTACCGGGCTAAGGTAAGTGGAATTGCTCCAAACTAGTGTCTATGTGCTCCTAGCTGGGAAGTGAATACTTCTACCTTCTGGACCTCCGAAAAATAGCAAGTTTTCGACCGTCTTTCGATAAGCCTAAGTTTAGGCTATAGTTATATCGAAAGTGATGTTTTCTTTCAGAATAGTGTTGTATTTAGCACTAATTAATGTGTATATGAATGCAGTTGGGAGAAATAGCTGGAGTACTGACCGAGCCTTGTCCGACAGTCGGATAACTCGAGGTTAAGGTATGTGAAGTTGTTCTTCGGCAAGTTAGTAAGTCTTAGCTTGGTAAATCATGGTAAACTCCGTATTTGAACTCTCGGAGTTGAATGTTGAGAATTAGGTCAGTCTAATAGATTCTGAGTTGTGTTGCCGTATTGTATTCAGTCCGAAAGTTAGTAAAGCATGCACCAAAGGGCGAGTTAGCATTCCAGATTCAGTATAGCTTATTGTATGATTAGCAAGCATGTTGTAGAGTAAAAAGAGACAGATTTTCAGAATAAAGTTAGTAAAGTAAAATCAGATAGACAGACAGTTCTATTGGCTACAGATTAGCCATTCAGACAGATAGTACCCTGGCTACAGATTAGCCAGCAGTTAAAGAAAGATCTCAGAATCAGTATAATCAGTAAAGAATCAGTTTAGTACAGAAAAAAATCAAAATAAGAAATTAGATTTCAGATAGTCTTTTCCAGTTATACATGCTTGCTATTTATATGTGCTATTTGTTTGTTGAGACTTGATGTGGCATGAGGGCACCTTATTGAGCGTCCTCGCCGCCCCTGGGTTGGTAATCGTGTCGCCCACTGAGCGGGTGGGTTTTACGTCACTTCGAGGGGTGGCATGCCGTCCCCAACTTGAACGAAGATGGGATGAAGCTTTCCCCATAGCAGTCTGATCAGCATTACTGGTGCATCTCTGGTTTCAGATAGCCCTGTTAAGTTTTGTGTCCAGGGAACCAGACCCTATCTGTTACTGTCTGTACATTCAGTTATTATAGGTGTAGCTCCGGTTTCAGATAGCCCCGTTGAGTTTGTGTCCGGGGATCCAGACCCTATCTGTTACTGTCTACACAGGAGTCCTCCGGACCCAGACACGGTTATTTATATCGGAGGCTATGGCCCGAGCCGGAGACCCAGGGGGCCGGTAGAGGAGCTCCGAAGTGAGCAGATGAGTGGAGTGACTTATTTTTGGTTGGTTTTGACCCAGGTAGGGGTATATAGATTGTTTGCTTACTTGGCGCCATCCGGCTTATGGGGGTTGGTGCTTGCTAAATGTATATGTATTTATGTGCTTTATATATATTAGTTTATAGACAGTAAGCCGCCGTGACTACAGACACACTCCTGCCTATCAGCGCAGAAAGGTTTGATCTAGTTCCTATCAGCTCTTCAGATTCAGTTATCTTCTGCTCACAGACTTGTTAGTTATGTTATCTGTATTCAGTTGTATTACTTCAGTTTCTTTGCATACTCGGTACCAGTGGTACTGACGCCCAGTGGGGCGCTGCATTACTTGCCTGCAGGTACTCATAGACGAGGAGGCGATCCCTCGTGATCCTAGCCAGCGCAGAGTCATCAGCTCCTGTCATCCGGAGCTTGATATTTCAGAGGTTTATATCATTTCTCATTTTGTTGTACAGTACGGGTAGGTCGGGGCCCTGTCCCGACCATCTTATCAGTATTCCTAGAGGCTTGCAGTCTGTATATATTTCCCTGTGGTTAGTTGAGGCGGTCGCGTGAGGCCGTGCAGTTTGTTATAGCTGTCTAGCATTTCAGTTTGTGTTGGCCGTGTGAGGCCTCAGTTGACAATAGTGGTGACCTTTCCGGTCACGTAGTTATTCAGCATTTGATTGTTGAGTTATAGATAACTAGACAGTATGGTGGCCTTGTCGGGCCGCATAGGCTCCCTTATGCTGATATGATTCTGGTTAGCTGTCGTTATAGTACATGTGGCTATAGGCCTAGTCGGCCAGAGGCTGTATTTACAGCCGTTATATAGCCCGTTGCTTCCCTGAATTTGAGTTAGAGCCAGCCAGGCACCAGATGTGCTTAGGCTCAGTAGTCTAGCAGTTCAGGTCCTAGTAGGGCACCAGGTGCCAGTCATACCCCCCAAGGCGGGGTGTGACAATACCTGTAAAATATCATCATGCATTACCTCCCAACTATGTCTCTTACGTCATGCCTGAATAATGTCGTGTGATATGTATATTTCATATCAAACTTGTATATCTATACATCTTTGTCATCATATTCATATATATATCATACCATACCTGTACACATGCCAGAGGGTCTTATGTTTGCCCTTTAAGTCATGACTTGTAGGGGACTCTAGAAATTTATATATTGTACACCTAACTGTATGAACCTTTGGTCATACTTGTCTATGTATCCATTCATACTACTCACCCAGATGCTCACCATGAGCACGAGCCACTCATATCCAAGTATTCAATCACAAGATTGTCACGATCCAAACACAAGCCCGAATCTAGACACAGAACCTAGAACCTTGAATGGCTCCAAGTCAACCTATGGTATGAATATAATAACTAAAGATCACATTTAAGAAAAATTGATAACTGAATTTTGAAATACTGGAACTCTGAATAAAAAATGTCTAGCCAACGGTAATATTATAACACCAAGTTTGAAGCTAAGTGTGACGCCCCACCTTGCGAGGCATCACTGGCTCCTGGTGCCCGTCTAGGATCTGAACTACTGAGCTGATTGAGCCTAAGCACCTCTGGTGCAGGGCTGACTCTAACTCTGGAATCAAGAAAACAATGGGCTATATTATAGACACCTGTGAAAATAAACAGCTAATCAGAGACAAAAAAACATAGGGAGTTCTATGCGGGTCGACAAGGGCGCCAATCAATAGCTAAACAGGGCCCCACACAGCCAACAAACGTCATCTAAAGATCATATGGGCCCCACATGGCCGATATCATCTAACCACAGGGAAGTAACATAATATGGAAGCCTCTAGGAGTAATAAGATGGTCGGGACAGGGCCCCGGCCTACCCATACTGCACAAATAAAAGATATAAACCTCTATCACACCAGCCCCGAAAGAAGGGAGCTGACGGTTCTGTACGGCTGACTGGAACTACGAGGGACCTGCTCCTCATCTATCTGTACCTACAGGAAAGTAATACAGCACCCCAAGAATGGCGTCAGTACAATATGTATCGAGTATGTAAGGCAAAAGATAAGCTGAATAGGACTAAAAGTACATAAAAAGAAGAGCCGAAAGATTAACCTGTACGCCTGCTGATTCATAATCTACAGCTAACTGACACTACATGTACATAAGCTAAGACTACATAATTACACATTTATACACTACATATGGAAGACAAGAATTTATACAAGAACCCCACCTGGCCCCCATAAGCCGAGAGGTACAATCAGCATAAAATAACTCGTTCAGGCCCCCATAAGTCCTGGCGAGCACATCTCAATCTATATACCCCTCCACAGATGTATACAACTCTAATGGTACTGTAGCCAACCTACCGGTCCCTTGGGTCTACAACTGGGCCCGCTTGGCCACTGAACTGTAGCTGTGTCTAAGTCCGGAGGACTCCTGATCTCTACACCCCGGGAGTAAACACTCGGCGGGGGTGTGTATAAGGCCAACCACGGCAATATGAGGATCTAGATCCCCATCTTCGTCCCTTGAGGATGGCATGCTGCTCCATAGAGCGACGTATCCTCGCCCCTGGCGGGCGAGTCGACACAGCTATTAACCCTGGCGCGGTCATGGAAGGCTCCTAGCTGAGGGCAACCCCAACCCTGGTGCTATACTGACACATCAATCTATCTATATAACGAGAGCATATCTGGCCTTCTGGGCCTCATGCTAATGCTACTCACTTTTGGGATAATCTGTATGGCTGTCTGCAGGCACGCCATGTGCCCGTATTTGATCAGAGGATCCTGATAGTGATCATGATCTCAAATAGTTTGGTATGGATAGAGTGAGGTCTTAAGTGGCTTAATAATACTATGAATGTCCTACTTGGACATCCATAACTCATGAATAACTGTGGGGTTACGGATAGCTAACTATTTTATTCTTTTAATTAGTTAACTATAGGCCTAGCCCTCTCCTGGCACTTTGTACCTGAATACCTTACAAGAACTAGCTAGGGTGCTTGCCTATCACTGACTACTGATGTGGACCCCTCCTTAGGGTACCCACGGGTTTATCTGACTCGGACGACTGGGCTGGCTTGCTGGCGTCCTACATGATAACTGTTAGGTTGACTAAGACTGACAATCACTGATAAGGCTAAAGGGATGGCGGCTCAATACACTGTAGAACCCTGGTATCGCTAACTCTAGAACGTACCTATTCTGTCTCTATTTCTGGTTCTGAAATGTGCGATAACGTCAATGACCTCTAGGGATGCTTTCCTGCAAATACAGGCGCCAACTGGTCGTTAGACCGCCTAACTTCGCCCATACTGTTTAACCAACTGATTTAGGCCAATAACTCTTACGAGCTGAAGTCTAGGCCTGGAAACAAACATATAAGTCTACCATCACAATAAACTGAGAACTAAAAGAGTTTCCAAAGCGGTCATACGTGATTCACATTTAGCCTGCTCCCTTTTAGCAAGGGGTCCTGCAGTACGATCTGTATATGTTTTCTAACAGCTAACCAGAACTTATGTAACTGTAATCCCTATTAGCAGCTACTCGCAACATATCTGATATTTATATATGTATATCAGTAACAACTAATTACAACATATCGAATTACAATCTAATGGTAGAAACTATCTGCAACATCTGAGATTGTTATTTCTAATCGAGAACATAAGTTGTAACACTGTAGGACTAGGATACATGCCGAGAGTTAAGCCTTACATACCTCGTTCGCCATTTTCTGACTAACTAATGAGGATCAGCTCGTATTCAACTGCCCTTTTCAATTGTAATCATGTTAATAGAAGAATAGGGCCAACTTTGTTACTGAATTCGAAGAAAAGAATAACTTTATATATATATATATTTTTTTTTTTTTTTGACTATATTTCAACTTATCGAAAAATGATCAAAAACTCGTAATTTCTCGGGAATCTAGAAGGGAGAAATACTTAATTTAAGCCTGTGATGATATTGACACTAGTTTGAAGCAATTCCACCAACTCTGGCTCAGGGGGACAATGATTTGTTGGGCGTATTTTACGAAAATAACTCCGCAGCGATGCTCTCTGCATCCTTATACTTCACTACCCGGAGTTAATTTAGATTTGGACGGCGGTTAGCGGCGTAATCGGATGATTTCCCAATGTTTTCCTTCGTTCTCCCTCTGTTCTGGCCGTGATTTATAAATAATGAACTAACTTCTAGGTGTGAGACCCTTATATACTTGAGGCAGCAAACAAGGCAACATGGCACGTTGCCCAACGTGCTAATTTTTCTCCATGCCACATTGGCTAACGCGGAGGAGAAGCTCCGTGCCACTTTTCCCCTCTGGGCAGCTTGGTTCGGCCTCCTCTCGCAAAATCCCGACTTGACACTCGTTCGGCCTTTCCCCGGGCCCTTTTCTCGTACGTATGGCACTCTAAAACTCTCAACCAACATGCGAATAGGCCGACTAAATGCTAGAAAATTACGGGGTGTAACATCCTTCCCCCCTTAAGAACATACGTCCTCGAATGTTAACTTCTACTTGCAAGAACCTTAACTTTGCAAACACCTATTCTGGAGAAATTTTCGACAGAGTCTCCCCTGTAACATGGACTGTCCAAAAACCCTGAAACTCAGAAAAGTCCAATATAGGTACTCCACACAAGACTATGGCATTCATTTCACAATAGACTGAAGTCAACTACTCCACATATACATGTATATAATGCAACTTATGAGACAACAATAACAACATACCTATGGCTGCACAATCTAACTATGTGTAAAATAACTGAGGATATTAAATTTTCATATCATCTTCTGCTTCCCAGGTCATCTCCTCTCGGTTCTTATTTCGCCATAACACTTTAACAGAAGCAACATCTTTAGTTCTTAGTCTGCGGATCTGCCGATCTAGTATGGCTATTGGAGCTTCTTCATAAGCTAACTCCTCAGTGATTTGGACCTCTTTGATTGGGACAACTCGGGAGGGATCTCCTATGCACTCCCTCAACATTGATACGTTAAAAACTGGGTAAACTAATTCTAATTCTGGAGATAAATCCAATTCATAAGCCATTTGGCCTATCCTTGGACGAATCTGATAAGGCCCAATAAACCTCGGGTTGATCTTGCCTTTCTTACCAAATCTCATCACACCCTTCATCGGTGAAACCTTCAGGAATACCCCGTAACCCACATTAAAGTCTAGGTTTCTCCGCCGCACATCAGCATAAGATTTCTAGCGGCTCTGAGTTTTCAGCAGACATTCCATGATAAGCTTTACTTTCTCCTCTGTCTAATAAATAATATCTGGCCCAATCAATGCTGATTCTCCTACCTCAAACCAACCAACTGGCGATCTGCACTTTCGCCCATATAACGCTTCATAAGGCGCCATCTGAATTGCTGAATGATAACTGTTATTATAGGCAAATTCAATAAGTGGTAGATGTTCATCCCAGCTGCCTCAAAAATCTAGCACACATGCACGTAACATATCCTTGAGTGTCTGAATTGTATATTCTACTCAACCACCAGTTGGGGTACGAGGAACCGTGCTTAAGTTAACATATGTCACCGTCTATTCTAACATCCTTTCCTAAAATTTATTCGTAGATTGCACCCCTCTGTCGTAGTTTATCAAACACTAGGGCTCCATGCACTCCATCTACTTCTGGGGTATTTAACCTGACATACGTCTTAATGACGACATAATTTCATCTGGTGAGGCACGAATTAACCTCATTGGTCTTATTATACTTACTCAAATAAGGCCAGGCTACACCTGCTGTGAGGTAACCTTGTGATTGTATTCATATTAATTACTCTCCACTCCCTTGTAGATACAACCATCTCTTATATTGGATAACTCGGTTCCTGCTATTTCACCTTTTATGGCCTGTCACTGGGGCTCTTCTTCTATAATTTAATGATATCTCCTATCCTCTCGTACCATCTCACTGCATTTTCATTAAATTCTGGGAGGAAAGAACACATGCACCTTAGCTATGGTCTGCTATTTGAAGTTCCGCCACCCTTGGAATGTGAGGTTAACATCTGGACCTTGTGACCTTGCTTGTTGTTATATTGAAGGTCCGTAACTATTCGCTGAGCCTTGTTTCCAAGCTACAGTAGATTAGAGTCTCCAGGTTGGCACCCTCTTACCTTTCCCTTAGGCGGGCGTACCGCAACATTCTAGGCTACAACCTTACTGTCTCTTAACTGTTAGCCCGAGGCTTAGTCCTCAATATGCGATGCTCTATCAACCTGGAGGTGATTCTGAGTTCCCCCAAAGTTTAGTATTCGTGCTTTTCCCCTTACCTTCCTTAAGGAGCTCTGGGGTTCATGGTACCTACCTTAAACTGTCAATAAAGTTACTGGCCAAGTTTTGTCCTATACTTCTTCTGGATTGCAGTCGAACCCATTTTATTCATATGACCCCCCTGTCTTTCGATATCACAAACTAAGATCATAACCATTATCTTGCAGGCATATCCTGCCGTCATTAGCATGCTATGGCGGATTCAGCCTTTTTCTGACTTGATCTTTACTATTACTGGGAGTTTATCACTGATGGATTTCTTACACACACTTCGAGTAAGCTGGTAGTCTTACCTGCTCTTCTGACTTATTACCGTGAACGTCTGGGCAACTTACATAAACGTTGGGGCTCCCTACTCTTTTCAAACACTTTCTGGAGTCAACAAATCCAACCATCATTTACTATTTACTCCGGGCAACATTGCCTCAATTCTTATGCCCTTTTCTATATTGGAAACAAAACTATGAGGTAGGAATAGCCTTTTCTTACTGTAATGAAACGGGAATATGGAACTGTACAACATTCGAAAGGATGGAGGTGGGAATCCTGCATTTCCCTCTTTTTCTCACATCCATCAGGTAATCTAATATTAATTGTCGTCTTGACCAGATCTTGTATATCTAATAGATAAGTCGACTCGTATATATGCTATACTCCTGACTTCCTACTCTGAAGTTATAAAAATGAACTGGGGACGGTGCTGGTAGATGTGTCACATTGCGAGGTTCCTGGTACCTCGAGAGAGTATTGGGGAGATCAAGGACGCCCTCTCCCGTCCTTAGGCTGACTATCTCCCAACTGTAGCGTCTTAACGATACCTCCTCCTGCCGCTGTAGTTATCTTGCAACTGGCTGGTGTCTGTCTTATATTAAACATTACCCTAAACAGACATAACAAGGAAAACTTAGGGACTTAACCCTATACAACTTTTCTCTATAGCACGATCTGAGAAGTAGAAAAAGTAACCATCCTATCATGCCTTGCAGCCTCCTGCCTATAGTATGTGGTGCACAACACATCCATAAAAAAGACTCTACTTAGCACGGCTTGCAGACTCCCTGGGATACGACCTGCTCTGATACCAAGTTTGTCACGCCCCACCTTGGGAGGCATGACTGGCATCTGGTGCCCGTCTAGTATCTGAACTACTGAGCTGATTGAGCCTAAGCACCTCTAGTGCAAGGCTGACTCTAACTCTGGAAGCAAGAAAACAACGGGTTATATAGCGGCTGTAGATGCAACCCCCAGCCGACAAGGCCTATAGCCACCTGTGAAAATAAACAGTTAACTAGAGACAAAAAAACATAGGGAGTTCTATCTGTATAACGAGAGCGTATCTGGCCTTCTGGGCCTCATGCTAATGCTACTCGCCTCTGGGATAATCTGTATGGTTGTCTGCAAGCATGCCATGTGCCCATATTTGATCAGAGGATCCTGATAGTGATCATGATCTCTAATAGTGTGGGATGAATAGAGCGAGGTCTGAAGTCGCCTAATAATACTCTGAATGTCCTACTCCGACATCTATAACTCCTGAATAACTGTGGGGTTACAGATAGCTAACTATTTTATTTTTCTAATTAATCAACTATAGGCCTGGCCCTCTCCTGGCACTTTGTACCTGAATACCTTACAAGAACTGGCTAGGGTGCTGGCCCGTCACTGACTACTGATGTGGACCCCTCCTTGGGGTACCCATGGGTTTATCTGACTCGGACGTCTGGGCTGGCTTGCTGGCGTCCTACATGATAACTGTTAGGTTGACTAAGACTGACAATCACTAATAAGGCTAAAGGGATGGCGGACGATCACTCAATACACTGGAGAACCCTGGTGTCGCTAACTCTAGAACATACCTATTCTTTCTCTATTTATGGTTCTGGAACGTGTGATAACGTCAATGACCTCTAGGGATGCTTTCCTGCAAATACAGGCGCCAACTGGTCGTTAGACCGCCTAACTACGCCTATACTGTTTAACCAACTTATTCAGGCCAATAACTCTTACAAGCTTCTGATGTCTAGGCCTGGCAACAAACATATAAGTCTACCATCACAATAAACTGAGAACTAAAAGAGTTTCCAAAGAGGTCATACATGAATCACATTTAACCTGCTCCCTTTTAATGAGGGGTCCTGCAGTACGATCTGTATATGTTTTCTAGCAGCTAACCAGAATTTATGTAACTGTAATCCCTATTAGCAATTACTCGCAACATATCTGATATTTATATATGTATATCAATAACAGCTAATTACAACATATCAAATTACAATCTAATGGTAGCAACTATCTGCAGCATCTCAGATTGTTATTTCTAATCGAGAACATAAGTCGTAACACTGTACGACTAGGATACTTGCCGAGAGTTAAGCCTTACATGTCTCGTTCGCTGTTTTCTGACTAACTGATGAGCATCAGCTCATATTAAACTGCCCTTCTCAACTGTAATCATATTAATAGAAGAGTAGGACCAACTTCGTTACTGAATTTGAAGAAAACAATAACTTATATATATATTGACTACACTTCAACTTATCGAAAAACAATTAAAAACTCGTAATTTCTCGGGAATCTAGAAGGGAGAAATACTTACTTTAAGCCTATGATCATATTGACACTAGTTTGAAGCAATTTCACCAACACTGGCTCGGCGGGACGATGATTTGTCGGGCGTATTTTATGAAAATAACTCCGCAGCGATGCTCTCTGCATCCTTATACTTCACTACCCAGAGTTAATTTTGATTTGGACGGCGTTTAGTGGCGTAATCGGATGATTTCCCAATGTTTTCCTTCGTTCTCCCTCTGTTTTTGGCCGTGATTTATGAATAATGAACTAACTTCTAAGTGTGAGACCCTTATATACTTGAGGCAGTAAACAAGGAAACATGGCACGTTGCCCAACGCGCTGATTCTGCTCCGTGCCACGTTGGCTAATGCAGAGGAGCAGCTCCGTGCCACTTTGCCCCTCTAGGCAGCTTGGTTTGGCCTCCTCTCACAAAATCCCGACTTGCCACTCGTTCGGCCTTTCCCCAGCCCCTTTCCTCATATGTATGGCACTCTAAAACTCTCAACCAACATGCGAATAGGCCGGCTAAACTCTAGAAACTTACGGGGTGTAACACTAAGTATAAAAATCTATATCTGAAAAGCCTCTACTAACTGATGACATACTAGGACAAGCCCCCAACTATCCGTAAGTCTGAAACAAACTGACATGATGATACTGAAAGATAGTTGTCCTCAGAGGATAAGGACTCACCCAAGCACCGTCTAAGCTGGAATGGGAGCATGACTAATGGCGCGACTCAGTCTGATCACGAGGATCTGTATCATGAGATGATACAACATAGAGTATGTCGTTAGTACTTAGAACGTACTGAGTATGTAAGATAAGTAAAATAGGTTGAGTAATTATAAACTAAAATCATGCAAATAACATAAATCATAACATCATAAGAGTAAGGACTACATATTGATTTCTGAAAACATGAATAGTTATAAACTAGATCTCATAACTGAATCGAATGACCCAATGCTAAAACTGAAATTCATAAGTAAAAGCTAATAATCTGATCATTGGGTTAAACCTTCTGAAAACATAATATCATAACTGATAAACATGCATAACTAGGATCATGAGGGAAAATGGGAGACTCGCCATATAACTGACATTATCACGATAGAGCTTATGCAATCCCAACTATTATACTCAAGTAAGTAGTGTTCGGTGCTTTGGTAGGGGTTAAAACCGACACGCAAGTGCACGTGGTCAAACAAGTAATAAAGTGGATAAGTAAGCCAAGTATCGATCCAAGGAGACTCTGGATAAGTAAAATTGCCTAAGTACACTATATTCTTATCTTACTTCTAATTATGCTAACAACAGCGTAACCAACGGTTAAATAAGTTTTTGTTTATAAATTATATATACTAAAACTATTAACAATTATTTACTGTGAATTGAAACTATGGATATGAGCATTCCAAGGTTAAGAACAAGTAATGACTTTGACGATAATCACAATTCGGTTATTCTTCTCTTCATGTTGCTAGCCAAGAACATTAGCCTAGAAATTAAAACTCTCGTATTTAATTTCACTTTAGAATCATAAACCATTCGTCTACATTTCTGTGATCAAATGCAATTTATGACCTAGCACTACAATTTCGGTTCCTAAATTGACTAATACGGCTTTCAAGTATATTTCTATCAGGAAAGCACATCGAAACCCAATTTTCCCAAATCAAGTTAAGAACAATACCCTATTAATTCACAACTTTCCAATTTCGTGCTCTCTCAAGTGAAATTGGACTTTTTAGATGTACATTAGTATCGGCCACACACTAATGCAGTAAGAACAAGAATTAATAGAACAACATGGAAGAAGAAGAAGAAAACCATATAATTAACAATCAAAACTCATCACCATTGTTCAAAACCTTAGCAAGGAAGAGAATTAGCCACTCATTTGTGGATTAATCATCCTAAAACAAGTGTAAATCATACATACAATTGATTGAAAGAAGAAAGGAAGAGAAGAAATCCCTTAGCTTTTTCATCCCTCAACTGCTTCTAACCCACGTCCTTGCTCCACCAAGTCTGAACTAAAACTGAACTAATTAAAATAAACCTAAGTGTGCTATTTATACTAGTGGGAAATTTTTCCCGGAATAACAAGCAACGTGTCACGGAGGCCAACGCGGAGCCTTGCCTCCGTGACACGGTGTGGACGCGGACTCTCACTGGAAATCCAGGGTCCGGTAAATTAGCCTCAACGTGGCACGGAGGCCAACACGGAGGCCTATCTCCGTGCCACGGAGCTGTCGCGAGGCTTCACTGGAATTTGTCCATTAATTCCCTCTCCAGGCAGTGTGCCTCCGCGATGGTAGCGTGGCACGGCGCCATCGCGGAGCCCTTATATTCTGCACATTCCAATGTCGTCTCCATGCTCGCATCCAAGTCCAACTCCGATATTTTTCCAACATGCATTTTTGCTCCTAAAAATCATATTTTCCTGCAAAACAAATGCTAATCATGTTGGTTAGTATAAATTCACATTTTATTACCAATTACATGAGAATATATACATATTGCACACAAACAAGGCGAAAATAATACGTTTGAGTATCACTTGGGCATATAAATCTGCCCAAGATCACTTACCCCACACTTAAATCCTTGTTCGTCCTCGAGCAACACATACACAACTCATGCAAATTACATCCCAACCTTCGTCACACTTAAATCCTTGTTCGTCCTCGAACAACACATACACAACTCATGCAAATTACATCCCAACCTTCGTCACTATGGTGCGACAATTTACGCTACGGTCATACCGATTATTCAATTTTTTGCAAATCATCACGAAAACATGCTTGGTCTTACAATACAATGACCTTTAATACATCAAGACTTCCTAGACTTTAAGAATTGATTCTTGATATCGGCAAACTCATGCAAATCAACTAATCAAGAAATCCGACACGAAAATCAATCTTTCATCAAGCATGTGCCCTCACAACTCAATAGAATCTTCCCCTTTTTGTTCATGCAACACAAAAACATGCAAGTAGGGGCATATAAAAATTAATTTCACTCTCTCTCCCAAAAGAATTCACATGCATCATGTCATGACCCATAGGCTTTCCCTCAGTGTATTACTCCACTAATATAAAGAAATGCAATATAGGATCACGTAGGACTTTAATGGGTTGTAACGGGGCTATGGATCTAGTATATATATTGGATTAGCCAATAATAGTCGCTAGCATCCTTAAGCGCCTTTTCAACTCATGGACATTGTTCCTCTCTTTCCTCTTTTTCTCCCATTCATGCTGGTTTCCTTTCGTACAGCCCATTTCATCAAACACACTTGACACAAAACAAAGGGTTTTCATGTACCCTCACTATCATTTAATTATAAAAAGTGCCTCTTCAACATCATTTTTTCTTTCCTCAATCTGCTTTTTTTTTTCTTTCATTCCTTACTCCTTGACACCTTGGGAAAATTTTCTTTTCTTCGTAAGCGCTTAAGAGTTTTGTATAGACTTTTACAGCTAATGAAAAGAAAGAATGAAGCTTGGTTTATACAATTTTGGACAAAAGAAAGAAAGAAACAGCTAAAGGCTCAACGGGCTGACTAGGGTATACAATCACATAAAAAGGTAGAGTATGACAAGAAAAAAAATAGAAACTCTCGGTTAAAACAAAGAAATGTCTACATCCTTTCCAACACTACACCTCCTTCATTTCGTTTTGTACACACACCAGGCAAGTTCTAGACACTTCACAATAGCATGGAATAACAATACCTCACCTTACACTACATGCACATGCTCGAATCAAGATGTATTCACAGACTCTTAAATTAGCCAATTACATGAATTCAAGAATTAAGCCTCAATCATACCGAATCAAATTCTACAGCCTAGGCAACTCAACATATTTACAAAATTGCATGCTTTCAAACGAATCACTTTCACATTTTGAACATCAGTTACAACACGCAACGAAATTTTGCAACCATAAAGCAACTACAGGTTCATTGATGCAATCCACCAAAGAAAAACTGAAAATAAATTAAAATCCTACTCCTACCGACTACATTTCCCTTAAGACGGTCGTCATCCATCCATCATAGGGAACGGTCACTAACTATGACATCGGTTCAATGGGACTATTCTCGGTAAAAGAACCGAAAACAAACTCCGAGAAACCCAAAAATAAAAATCGAAAAATTTTTGCAAAACATCGATCATGTCGATGGAAACTATTTACAAAATATTTTGATAAGTGCAAAATATTTTCGCAAAAATTTTGAAAAATATCGATCATTTCGATATACAGAAATATTTACAAAATATTTACCTTGGCAACCATAACTCTTCACAACACACATCATTAACCACAAAAAAATATATATATATATATACAGATACAACACAAATCAGTTCACAACAGGGAAACATAAACATACATACAAACCAAGGAAAAAGCATACAGCAGATTAGCCCAGCCCCAGCACCTAACTACTTCCCACCCCACACTTAAATCGAACACTGTCCCCAGTGTTCACAAAAATACCAAGCATAAAATTTCGGGTGGTGGAACTCCCTGATCAGTCGAAATATTCGACTTCTTCATCCGGTGCTGCTGCCTCATCGCCCATGTCTGAGTCAGCTCCATCGTCGTCATCGGACTCCACATCGGAGTCCTCCCGACGTGTCTCCTCGTCAGTGGGGACATCGCCATCAGTAGGCTCAACGAAGGCTGGTCCCACTCGGCATAAGGCTCTGGCGTTCTCGCCAAATGGGTAATCCAGCTCCAACTGCCATAACTCTTCCTCGGTGGCTGGTCTCCCACCAATCCGTAGCTGAAGCATCTGCATGCCAAACATACGTGCCATGTACTGATCGTCACGAGCATGTCGCTCGCCCAAAGTCAGCACTGGCCCGTGTGTGGTGTCGGGGGCCTTAGTTTTTGTCACATCGAGGGCCCTCCGCTCCAACTGCGGGATGTAATCCAAAGCCTCTTCCTCAACATCGAGGCCTCGGAGGAAGGTGGTGATGAGTCCGCCGAACCCGTATCTGTGGCCCTGGTGTAGTCTGGCTCTCTTCATGGCGGATATGATAACCGCCCCAACATTAATCTCTAGCCCTTTCATAAGGGCATACACCAAGCAGACACGGTCCCGGGTCACATCCGTCATGTGAACTCCCGGGATCAAGCACAAACACACTATCTTCAGCCATATTGTGGCCTCCCTGTTCATCTGTGAATAAGGCAGAGTCTGGTGGTAACCCCTCTCCTTATGTCTACTCCATCGGGCTGTGGATCGAGCCCCACACAACGTACGTCTAATGTCGGTGTACGGTGGGGTGATGTTTAGCTGGCGAAGAACGTGAGCGTCTGTGTCCCGCGCTCCAACGATGGCATTAAATTGCTGGGGTTCCAGAGTGACAATCTGCCCTCTGATTTTTATTGCTTCTGATGGCCGGGTTCCAATTTGCGTAGAACTCCCGGACCAAATGTAGGTTGCACTCCTTGGGCTCCTGAAATATAAAGCTGAGCCCAGCTGCCTCAATCCCTTACACAATACGGGGGAACTCCTGTGCTAGTGGTTCCCGTGCAATATGTTCCTCCGGGAAGTATTTGCTTTCCTTATGCTTAGCATACCACTTCTTCCCTTCTTCGGTAACCCACCTTGTTCCGTATTGGCGGCGTTGGCCGCGCGGAATAGCTGGTGCAGCTGGGACTGTGGTGCCCATTCTCATTCTTTTTCTACCGGTGCCTGAGGTAGAAGCACCTTTGCCCTTATCCTGCCTACTAGCCATTGTACCTATCAATATACACAAACAAGCACAACGTTAAGCTAAATACATGTTAACTTCGGCTAAGGTCGGGTTACACAACATTTACCCCACACTTAGTCCTTAGCTACTTTTACAAACTATGGCAAGGATAACTCAATTTACACCAAAACAATCAACTATACAATTTATGCTTAGTGCGTTCACAAAAATTTCGACAGCATAACGCTTAGCGTACTATTCCGACTTCATACCGCTAATCCCAATCCTACTATCGCTAGCAATTCAACCATCGCACTGAGCAACAAAAACAACAAATAAAGACAACGACAAAAGTTCTATATATACATACAAATCCAAATAATCAAACCAATTTGCACAATTTCCACATTTTCCCCAAAAATTCGAGAATTCGTCGTCTTTTACATTCAAACAATATTTACACCGACTAATCTCAATTTCCAAAAACACCTCGGCATCTAATTCACCGAATTATCAAATTACCCAAGTCAATTTCAACAACCTAAGCCCTATAATTCAATTTTACAATCAATTTCGAATTATTCACGTAGTCGACAAGTTCAAACGCTAATAATAACATTTCGAACATTCATCAATCACAAATAATTCAATTTCATGCTCAATTGCTACTTAGGATGATATATCTCACCTCACCTACCCAAATTCGACTAAAATCGCCAAAACTTAGAGAGAAACGAGGAAAACATACCTTTACGTTGAAGAACCGAAGAAACTTGATGATTTCTTTGCTTAGTGGCGTGGCACGTTGATTGGGGAGGGGGATTTGGGGGTTTGGTCGCGGAGAGGACAGAAATGGGGAGAAAGGGCAAGAAAATCGGGGTTAATTTAAAGAAAAACACGCGGGTCACCCGGCAACCCGGTGTGACCCGGCACCAAATGTAAGGCAACGTGTCACGGAGGGTAACGCGGAGCCCCTCCTCCGTGACACGGAGCCAACGCGTTGGCATACTGGAAATTTTAAAAATCCAAATTTTACCTTCAACGTGTCACGGAGGGTAACGCGGAGCCCTTCCTCCGTGACATGGAGCCAACGCGTCCGTGCACTGTTTCTTCATTTTAATTATTTTTTCATACCTTGCCTTATTCTTCCCGATTCCATGCATATTTGTCTCCGTTTGACCTGAAAAATCACCTCACTAAACAAAATTGGTTAGATTAATAGATTTCCCTAACTAAAATGAAAAATATTAACTAAAACAAAAATATATACCAAATCAAGAAAAGAAAAATAAAAATAAAAATTATTTACACTAAAAAAGAAAGAAAGAAAATATTTTTCACGGGTTGCCTCCCGTGCAGTGCCTGGTTTACCGTCGCGGCTCGACGTACCAAGTTTCACCGCTTTTTCCTCCGCCTTGAGGATATGAATTTCACCCCTAATTTCTTCTCTAATTTCCTCTTATGCTCCTGGGGTGGTGGTGAAATATTGTAAGGACCAAGCAGTAGATGCTTTCTTTTGAACTTATTGGCCCTTGAGTAAGTGAAGTCATTTCGTTGCTTCGAGTTAGCAAATTTCAGAATATACGGGGCTTGGTCCTCCTCTAGACATTTCTCTATAATCTTGGAAGACTCTATTTCTATGTTGTCAACCAAACTTAATGTCGAAAAATGCTTCGAGTGTGGTCCAATCAACCTCAACTCTGAAATTGCATTGTGCTTGACTTCCTTACTTGTGTACACCTTTTCAACATCGACATCTATTTCTCCATTAAGGTCAAATGGGAGATATTCTTTCTTTTCTTCCATGAATGGATTTTCTATAGGTATGAGCCGATCACGGGGACACTCAAGAGATTCTAATTGTTGGGCTTCATCCAAAAATTCACCCTTGTATTCCTCTTGTAGTTCCTCTTGAATATTGGCTAAAACTGTCACCTGCGAATTATCACAAGCTTCAGCCTCCGCACACATCTCCGTGAGTTTGACGCTCATCCTGCTTACAGCCTCTGCATTCTCCTTTTGCTGAATTATCAATTCTGCCACCGACTCCTTCATTGCTTCGGATTGCTCCAAGAGTTGTTTCATCATGTCCTCTATTTGAACTTGGCGTCCCAAGTCCTCATTTTCAACATGCCTATATTCAGCAAAAACAACAGAATGATCATAGTAGGGGCTTGGGGGAGGGGAATATGCCTTTGGACAATCACCCCAATGGCCATATTGACACCTACATATATTGCACGTGTTACAATTTTGCCACAAGTGGGGTCCTCCGCAATTCATGCAAGATTCACCGAAATATGCGTATCCACCATTTATATTCCAAGATGTCATGTCAATGAGGGTATCCGAAAGAGAGAGAAATTAAAATGAACAAAGAATTAAAACAAATACTAAGACCAAGTTGTCAACACTTAAGAAAATAAAACAAAAATACAGTAAATTTACACTTATCACAATTTCACCAATTGCCTAGCCTCCCCGGCAATGGCGCCAAAAACTTGTTCGGTGCTTTGGTAGGGGTTAAAACCGACACGCAAGTGCACGTGGTCAAACAAGTAATAAAGTGGCTAAGTAAGCCAAGTATCGATCCAAGGAGACTCTGGATAAGTAAAATTGCCTAAGTACACTATATTCTTATCTTACTTCTAATTATGCTAACAACAGCGTAACCAACGGTTAAATAAGTTTTTGTTTATAAATTATATATACTAAAACTATTAACAATTATTTACTATGAATTGAAACTATGGATATGAGCATGCCAAGGTTAAGAACAAGTAATGACTTTGACGATAATCACAATTCGGTTATTCTTCTCTTCATGTTGCTAGCCAAGAACATTAGCCTAGAAATATAAACTCTCGTATTTAATTTCACTATAGAATCATAAACCATTCGTCTACATTTCTGTGATCAAATGCAATTTATGACCTAGCACTACAATTCCGGTTCCTAAATTGACTAACACGGCTTTCAAGTATATTTCAATCAGGAAAGCACATCAAAACCCAATTTTCCCAAATCAAGTTAAGAACAATACCCTATTAATTCACAACTTTCCAATTTCGTGCTCTCTCGAGTGAAATTGGACTTTTTAGATGTACATTAGTATCGGCCACACACTAATGCAGTAAGAACAAGAATTAATAGAACAACATGGAAGAAGAAGAAGAAAACCATATAATTAACAATCAAAACTCATCACCATTGTTCAAAACCTTAGCAAGGAAGAGAATTAGCCACTCATTTGTGGATTAATCATCCTAAAACAAGTGTAAATCATACATACAATTGATTGAAAGAAGAAAGGAAGAGAAGAAATCCCTTAGCTTTTTCGTCCCTCAACTGCTTCTAACCCACGTCCTTGCTCCACCAAGTCTGAACTAAAACTGAACTAATTAAAATAAACCTAAGTGTGCTATTTATACTAGTGGGAAATTTTTCCCGGAATAACAAGCAACGTGTCACGGAGGCCAACGCGGAGCCTTGCCTCCGTGACACGGCGTGGACGCGGACCCTCACTGGAAATCCAGGGTCCGGTAAATTAGCCTCAACGTGGCACAGAGGCCAACGCGGAGGCCTATCTCCGTGCCACGGAGCTGTCGCGAGGCTTCACTGGAATTTGTCCATTAATTCCCTCTCCAGGCAGTGTGCCTCCGCGATGGTAGCGTGGCACGGCGCCATCGCGGAGCCCTTAAATTCTGCACATTCCAATGTCGTCTCCATGCTCGCATCCAAGTCCAACTCCGATATTTTTCCAACATGCATTTTTGCTCCTAAAAATCATATTTTCCTGCAAAACAAATGCTAATCATGTTGGTTAGTATAAATTCACATTACCAATTACATGAGAATATATACATATTGCACACAAACAAGGCGAAAATAATACGTTTGAGTATCACTTGGGCATATAAATCTGCCCAAGATCAGGTAGAGTCGTCTAAATCCTTGCCAGGGGTGAGGGCACTACCATTATATCGATATAAAGCTGAAGGCCCTTTTGGGGCGGGGGAAGCTCACAAGGGAGGTCCCAAAGTAAATGTGAAATCCTACGTTGGCGAGTAGTTTTGAGACTGGGGTTTTCATGAACCCCTGGCCTACTCTGTGTTAGACACTCCTCCAAAAACATGCAAAGTGCTCACCATCATTTTTCAAAGAAGCTAAAATCATACCATAAGCTGAAAGTGGGAGTATAGACACCAAAACCATATGGTAAGTTGATTTGTAGAACTAAACTGAATCATGAAAACATGCTTTATCTGAGAGGGATTACCCAAAATCTGAAGATCATGCACACTTGAAATAGACTTCACTATTCAAAATCATAGATTCATATATGGGTTATTTGTGAACATACATACATACTAGATATTTCATCATACTTGAAATCATCAATCATAAACTAGACTTTTTTGTGAACTTGCATAATTGGGAAAAATCTTCCAAAACTTGAACTTATGAATTTATAATCGTATAGAATCTGCCCATTAATCATCAAACATACTTTAAAACATAGAGGGATTATAGTTTGCGTAGAACTCTTGAATCAAATGGAGATTGCTATCCTTGGGCTCTTCGAAGATGAAGTTCATCCCGGCGGCGTCAATCCGGTGTATGATTCTGGGGAATTCCTGTGCATGTGTCTCCCTTGCAATGTGCTCCTCAGGGAAGTATTTGGTCTCCTTGTTCTTTGGATACCATTTCTTCTGTTCGTCTGTCACCCATCGGGTTCCGTATTGACGACGTTGGCCGCGTGGAACCACTGGTGCTGCTGGGACTGCCGTTCCCAGTCTAATCCTTTTTCTCCCAGCGCCTAATGTAGATGCGCCCTTTCCTTTGTCTTTCCTGCTTGACATCATTCCTGTCAAATCAAACAGACAGTCCCAATGTTATTCAAGTCAAAAATTTGCTTCGATTAAGGTTGGGTTGAGTTAGGCGACCCCACACTTAATCTTTAGCCACAATGAAAACAATTCGGCAAAACAATCATTCTTTTCCAATTTTTATCTATCAACATGCCTCGTGCATTCAGATAAGTCGAGGGAATAATGACTAAGTACTACTCATACTTCGAACAACTAATCACAATTTCACCATCGATTCCATTACATCACATAGCACTTAGCCAAAAAATTTTCTCAACAACAACAACCTATGCAATTCACCAATTTCATTTTCCTGAAATTCCCTTGTTTATTTAGCGTATTCATCCATATTCACAACATCAATTACATCATCCAACATGCACAACCCAATCATTTTCAAATTTTCAATCAAATTTAGTTTCTTCCTATTCAAATTCCAGCCCTAGCTACCAATTTCACACAAATTCAATCAAACATGTATTTATCGAGTTCATATAATCATAATGATACTACGAACATCAATCAACAATAACTTAAATGAATTCATGCTCAATTTACACTTAGGGCAAGCTTTAGTCACCTCACATGCTCAAAATTTGAAAATTTCGGCAAAAATTGAGGTTAAGTTCAAGAACATACCTTTAATTCGATGAACTTGAAGAAAAGTTGAAGAAAATTTGATCCTAGGTCCGTGTCACATTGGGGAAGGGGGGATTTTAGGGAGTTTGTCGCGAAGGGGAGAGAGAAATTGGAAAAATGAGGTGTTTTCGGGGTTAAAAAGAGGATTTTTCGCGCGGGTCGCCCGGCGACCCGGTATAACCCATCGCGAGGAGGGTAACGCGGAACACCCCCTCCGTGACACGGATCCATCATGCAGCGGTTCTGGAATTTGTGAAAATTCCAAAACACCTTCAACGTGTCATGGAGGGTAACACGGAGGCCCTCCTCCGTGACACGGAGCCATCGCGCAGGCTCACTGTTTTGCCACTTTTTAATTTTTTCTCACCTCGATTTTTTTTCCTTTGCGATCCTTTGCATTATTGCCCTCCGTTACACCTGAAAATCATCTCACAACAAGAAATTGGTTAGAATTTATATGTTTCAAACACGAACGAAAAAAAAAATATTTTTATTTTTATTTTTATTTTTATTTTTATTTTCTTTTCTTTTTTTTCTTTTTAACTAACTCTACTCATCTATTACAACAATTTCACGGGTTGCCTCCCGTGCAGCGCCTGGTTTACCGTCGCGGCTCGACGTCATTAAAGCTCAATCATCCACTAGACTGACGGACGTTTTCTCTCGAATAACGTCCTCACCCTAATAATGCTTACACCGCTGCCCATTAACCAAGAACGTGGCACTTCGATCTTCTTGCCACAACTCCACTGCTCCATGCGGGGTGTCCTCAATCGATGGTTTTCCCACTGGATCTCGAGAATCAACAATCTGAACAATATCTGCTTGATCAAGCACGTTAATTGCTGAAAGATCCTCATATACAGCCGGAATATTTGTGGCGTTGTACACTTCAAATACCTCCACCTTGTGATGCACCCGCATGGTTAGCTTCCCTGCAGCTATATCAATCAAACCTTTCCTGGTTGCCAAGAAAGGACGTCCCAAAATAAATGGGACTTTCGCATCCGGCTCAAAATCCAGCACAACAAAATCTACCGGGAAGATAAGGGAGCCCACTTGCACCAGCACGTCCTCCACAATGTCATCTGGTCTGGCCAAAGAATGATCCGCTAACTGCAAGATCACTGTAGTTGGTCTAGGACTGCCCAGCCCCAACTTCTTGAATACCGATGTCGCCATCAAGTTAATGCTCGCTGCCAAATCGCATAGTCCACGAGCTCGGATACTTTGCCCAATTGTGATTTGAATTGTAAAGCTCCCAGGGTCCTTGAGCTTTGTTGGCAACCTGTTCTGTATCCGGGAAGTGCACTCCTCCATAAGCGCCACCGTAGCATACTCTATCAATCTGCTTTTGTTCGCCACGATGTCCTTGATATATTTTGCATACTTCGGCACTCCCTGCAAAACATCAACAAGAGGTAAATTAATGTGTACCTGTTTAAGCACCTCCATGAACTTTTTGAAACACGCTTCCTCCTTGTGTTTCTTTAATCTTTGAGGGAACAGGGGTGGTGGTCTTTCTGGTTCCACCTCCTTGAGTTGTAAACCACTCCTTGTGGTCACTGCATTTACTTGCGTGGGATTCGGGTCAGTGTCAATTGGTAATCCTCCTCTTGGCCTGGTGTTTTAAGCTCCAGCTAGTTGCCCAAACTGGTTCTCCAACGCCTTTGTAGCTAACTGATTGTTCTTTACATCTGCCGCCAACTTCACATAGTCAGCCTGCAATTGAGCTTGGTTAGCTATCATTGTTTTAAACATTTCCTTAATGCTGGGTGGTGGTGGTGGAGGAGGTGCATTGTTGCTTCTGTATTGAGTCTGATAGTTCTCCTTCCCTCCTTGATTTCTCTGGACACCCTGATTTGAACTCTGCCCTTGATGACTGTTACTAGCCCAAGAGAAATTCGGATGATTCCTCCAATTAGAGTTGTAGTTGTTGCCATACTGTTGGTGATTGTTTCTCTGTACATTACCAACAAAGTTCACTGAATCTGGATTTGCACCACAACACTCAGTTGAGTGTTCATTACTACCGCATACTTCACACCAAATCTGCTGCACTACATTAACTGGGGCTTGAGATTGAGTTAAGCTCATGTTGCTGAAGTGGGTGTTAAGTTGATTTTGCAGCGCATCTATCTGTGCAGAGATAGCTGTAAACCCATCCACTTCCAAGACTCCTGCCACTTTCTTTGTTCCTCCTCTAGACGAGTCCGCATTTCACTCTGGATTTCCCTGCGAAATACGATTTAACAAAGTATACAGCTCCTCATAAGTCTTTTCTAATGCTTGTCCCCTAGCTGCTGAGTCTAGCAAAATTTTTGTGTGGGGTTCCAAACCCTCTATGAAAGTATGCACCAGCACATCATTGGACTGGTGGTGAGGACAATCCCGTAACATGGATTTGAATCTTTCCCATGCTTGATACAGATTCTCCCCCTCTCTTTGTTTAAAACATAAAATCTGACTTCTAAGTCTTGTTGTTTTCCCGGATGGAAAGAACCGTATCAAAAATTTCCTTGCAAGATCATCCCAAGTGGTGATGGAATTAGGTGGCTCAGCTTTCAACCACCTTTTTGCTTCTCCCAATAGTGAAAATGGGAACAATGTAAGCCTTACGTAATCATATGATACTCCAGCGGGGATGTAAGTGTCACTTATCTCCAAAAAGTTTTGGAGATGTTGTTGTGGATCCTCGTGAGGGAGACCTGTGAATTGCCCGCTGGTGTGCAGCAATTGCACCATATTCTGTTTCAGCTCAAACCTCCCTCCTGGCTCGGGTTTGCGAATGCTTGATATAACATTATTAGCATGTGGGATTGCCACTTCGCGAACCGGCCTAGCTGCCATTTCCTCGGGCACTAATACCGCCCTTACGAGTGGTGGATTCTGTTGTTGCTCCAGGATTGTTTGTCTGAGCAACTGCAGCTTTCGCTCTAGAGCTTCTCTCCTTTGAAGATGAAATTGTCTTTCCGGCTCTAAGTATGAGTCCACAAGCTCCTCGTCTCTTGCCAGTGTTCAACAGAATTCAATATCTGCAAAAGACAGGCTAAGATCAAGTTGTCAGCACAATATAGAAATTGTAAACTAACACTTAAGAAAACAATTTTACCAATTGCCAGTCCTCGGCAACGGCGCCAAAAACTTGTTCGGTCTGCTTCGCAACTACACGCAAGTGCACGTGGTCGAACAAGTAGTAAAATGGCTAAAGTAAGCCAAGTATCAATCCCACGGGGACTGAACCAAGGTAATAATCGGATTAAGTGTTAATGAACCCTAACTCTAACAATGCAAACAACAACTTAAAGAAGAGTTTGAGAGTTGGTTTCCTAATTTATACTAATCTAAGACAAAATGATAAAGTGAGTCTGAACTATAGTAATGAGCAAGCTGAGGCCAAACGAACATGCAGGGAAGTAATTTATCAATACAATTCGGTTAATCTTTCCTTCGTTTGCTAGTCAAGAATTATTGCCTATGGAGAGAAACTTTCGTATTCTACCCAACTTAAGAATCATGAACCTTCAACCTACATTTCTGTGATAAAAGAATTTCATGTTCTAGCCATACGAAACTGATTCCTTAATTGACTAATACGACTTTCAGATATATTTCTATTCTGAAGGTAAATCAATTCTCAATTTTCCCAAACTAAGAAGAGATCATATCCTACCAATTCACAACTTTCCAATTTCTTTCCTTTTCAAGATAAAATTGGATTTTTTAGATATACATTAACATTGGCCAGACATTAATGCAGTAAGAACAAGAATTGATAGAACAACCATGGAAGAAAAGATGAAAAACCAAAATGATCAACAATTACATTCCACTACAAATGTTCTTAACCTCAGCAAGAAGTGAATTTAGCCACTCATTTGTGGATTAAACATCATCAAATGAGTATAAATCATACAAACAATTGAAATAAAGGAGAAAGCGTTAGAGAAGAACCCTAAGATTTTCGTCTTCTCAACTGCCTGTAACCCACGTTCTTGCTCAACTAAGTCAGAATAATTAAAAATAAACCTAAGTGTGCTATTTATACTAGTGGGAATTTTTTCCGGAATAACAAGCAACGTGTCACAGAGTGCATCGCGGAGCACTACCTCCGTGACACGGTGCAAACGCGGACCCTCACTGGAATTTTATGTTCCAGGTAAATATAGGCAATGTGCCACGACATGTAACGGGGGGCTTGGCCAACGTGACACGACACCGATGCGAACCTTCACTGGAATTTAACAAATTAACTCATCTCAGGCAGACTGCCTCCGTGATGGCAGCGTGACACGGCTCCATCGCAGAGCCCCTTTATTTGCTGCTTTTACAAGACCTTTTCCACTGCTCGCTTCCGCGTCCATTCCCGATTTTCACCAACATGCAATTTAGCTTCCTAAAATTACATTTTGCCTGCAAAACAACACTAATCATGTTGGTTAGTATAAATTCACATTTTTACTACAAATTACCTGAGAATGTACAATAACGATAGATAAACAAGACGAAATAGATCATTTGAGCATCACTTGGGCATATAATTCTGCCCAAGATCACTTACCCCACACTTAAAAACCTTGTTCGTCCTCGAACAATACTCTCATATCTCATGCAATTGACACCCACGTATAGCTACTTTGTCTTGACAATTCAAGCTACGGTTATACCGATTATTTAATATAGGAAATCATCAAGAAAACATGCATAGTCTCATAAACACAATGACATTCACCACATTAAGACCTCCTAGACTCAAGAATCGACTCTCGATCTCAGCAAACTCATGCAAATCAGCTGATCAAGACACCCGACACAAAATTCAATCTCTCGTCAAGCATGTGCCCTCACAACACAAGAAAATTACCCCTTTTTCAATCTTATGATTTCCAAAGCATTACATGTAGGGGTATATGAACACGATTTCGCTCTCTCTCCCAAAGAATTCACATGCATCATGTCATGAACCATAGGCTTGCCTCTAGTGTATTACTTCACTAATATAAGGACGTGTGATGTAAGATCACGTAGGACTTAACGGGTTGTAATATAAGCTAAGGAACTAGTAAATACTGGAATAACCAATAATCTCATCTAGCCTCCTTAAGCGCTTTTCAATACATCCCACCATCATTATGGGCATTGTTTCTTCCTTCATCCTCCCATTCTTGAAGTCTTTCTTTATTTTTGTTCCCATTTCTTTAAGCACACTCGACTTAATAACAAAGATTAGTTATACATCTTCATTTTATTTATATTCGGCAAGTGCACCTTTGACCTTATATTTACTTTTACCACTTCCGCTTTTCCTTTCTTTTCACACTTTTCACTCCTTGACACTGTGGGAAAATTATTTTTTTCTTGAGCGCTTAAGAGTTTTAGATCAAATTCACGGCTAATGAAAAGAAGGGATTAAGCTCAGTTTCTATCTCTTCAATGAAAGAAGAAAAAAAATAGGCTAAAGGCTCAATGGGGCTAACTAGGATGTACATTCAAGGTAGGTATGATAAGACAAAAAACTTTCAGTTTAATCAAAGAAATGCCTACATCCTTTCCTACACTACACATCCTTCATTTCGTTTCGTACACACACTAGAAAAGTTCTAGACACTTCACAATAGCATGGAAGAATCGAAACCTCACCTCACACTCATTGCACATGCTCAACTCAAGACTTATTCACAGACTCGTCAATCAGCTAATTACAAGAATTCAATATTAAGCCTCAATCACACCGAATCGAACTCTATGTCCTAGGTATCTCAGCATGTTTCACATTTGCATGCTTTCATACGAATTATCTTTGCATCTCAATATCATGTACAACACGCAACAAGAATTCGGAACCATGAAGTAGAGACACATTTGGGAAACAACCAAAAGAAAGAAAATAAAAGAAAGACAAAACTACTCCTATCGACTACATTTCCCTTAAGACGGTCGTCATCCATCCATCATAGGGAACGGTCACTATTTACGACTTCAGTTCAATGGGACTATTCTCGGTAAAAGCACCGAAAACAAAGGCCGAGAAACCCAATCATAAAAAATTCAACAAAAATAAAATATCGATAATTTCGATAGGAAAAAAAATATTTACACAACCAGCTAACAACAACTCAACACAGCACACAACAGCTTAACATTCATTACACACCGAATTACAATACAAAACATACGCACAAAATCACAGGGTCACAATTTTTTCACACGCACAACAACAAGACATGAACATAAACAATAGCAAAACAACTGGCACCTAACTACTCCCACCCCACACTTAAACCGAACACTGTCCCCAGTGTTCACAAAATTCAATTTATCACAAAGGTGGGTGGTAAAACTCCCTGATCAATCGAAGTATTCAACTTCTTCATCAGTTTCCGTTGCCTCGTCCCCCATATCTGAATCGCCCCCACTGTCCTCATCTGACTCAACATCTGAGTCATCGCGGCGTGTCTCCTCATCAGTGGGGACATCATCGTCTACTGGCTCCAAAAAAGCTGGCCCCACTCGGCATAGAGCCCGGGCATTTTCGCCAAAGGGGTAATCTAGCTCGAGCTTCCATAGCTCATCTTCTGTTGCTGGCCTCCCACCTATTCGCAACTGCAGCATCTGCATCCTGTACATGCAGGCCATATACTTATCATCCCAAGCTTGTCGCTTGGCTAGTGTGAGAACTGGCCCGTGAGTGGTGTTGGGTGCCTTGGTTTTGGTGACGTCCAAGGCACGCCTATCCATTTGCGGGATGTAGTCTAGGGCCTCCTCCTCGATGTCAAGGCTCCTCAAAAACGTGGTCAGCAAACCACCAAACCCGTACCTGTGCCCTTGATGCAAACGGGCTCTCTTCATGGCGGAGATGATCACCGCCCCAACATTAATCTCCAACCCTTTCATCAGGGCATAAACCAAGCACACTCGATCCCCGGTGACATCTGTCATGTGCACCCCTGGGATCAGGCAGGAACACATAATTTTAAGCCAAATCCTGGCTTCCCTATTCATTTGAGAGTAAGGCAGTGTCTGATGATAGCCCCTCTCCTTGTGCCTGCTCCATCGTGCTGTCGAACGGGCACCACACAGAGTGCGTCTGATATCCGCATAGGGTGGAGTTATGTTCAGCTACCGGAGTACATGGGCGTCTGTGTCCCGCGCCCCCAAGATGGCATTCAGGTGATGGGGCTCAAAGGTGACAATCTGCCCCCTTATCTTGACGGTGTGACTGCGGAGTGTCGGGTTCCAGTTTGCGTAGAACTCCCGAATCAAATGGAGATTGCACTCCCTGGGCTCTTCAAAGATGAAGTTCAGCCCGGCGGCGTCAATTCGATGTATGATTCTGGGGAATTCCTGTGCAAGTGGCTCCCTTGCAATGTGCTCCTCAGGGAAGTATTTGGTCTCCTTGTGCTTTGCATACCATTTCTTCCCTTCGTCCGTCACCCATCGGGGCGTTGGTCGCGTGGAACCGCTGGTGCTGCTGGGACTGCCGTTCCCAGTCTAATCCTTTTTCTCCTGGCGCCTAATGTAGATGTGCCCTTTCCTTTGTCTTTCCTTCTTGACATCATTCCTGTCAAATCAAACAGACAGTCCCAATATTATTCAAGTCAAAAATTTGCTTCGATTAAGGTTGGGGTTGAGTTAGGCCACCCCACACTTAATCTTTAGCCACAATGAAAACAATTCGGCAAAACAATCATTCTTTTCCATTTTTTATCAATCAACATGCCTCGTGCATTTAGATAAGTCGAGGGAATAATGACTAAGTACTACTCAGACTTCGTACAACTAATCGCAATTTCACCATTGATTCCATTACATCACATAGCACTTAGCCAAAACTTTTTCACAACAATAACAACCTATGCAATTCACCAATTTTATTTTTCCGAAAATTCCCTTGTTTATTTAGCGTATTCATCCATATTCACAACATCATCAATCACCCAACATGCACAACCTAATCATTTTCAAATTTTCAATCAAATTTAGTTTCTTCCTATACAAATTCCAACCCTAGCTATCAATTTCGCACAAATTCAATCAAACATGTATTTATCGAGTTTATATAATCATAACGATACTACGAACATCAATCAACAATAACTTAAATGAATTCATGCTCAATTTACACTTAGGGCAAGCTTTAGTCACCTCACATGCTCAAAATTTGAAAATTTCGGCAAAAATTGAGGTTAAGTTCAAGAACATACCTTTAATTAAATGAACTTGAAGACAAGTTGAAGAAAATTTGATCCTAGGTTCGTGTCACGTTGGGGAAGGGGGGATTTTAGGGAGTTTGTCGCGGAGGGGATTGAGAAATGGGAAAAATAAGGTGTTTTGGGGGTTAAAAAGAGGATTTTTCGCGTGGGTCACCCGGCAACCCGGTATGACCCGTCGCGAATAACACTTCAATGTGTCACGGAGGGTAACGCAGAGCACCCCTCCGTGACATGGAGCCATCGCGCAGCGGTTTTGGAATTTGTGAAAATTCCAAAACACCTTCAACGTTTCATGGAGGGTAACACGGAGGCCCTCCTCCGTGACACGGAGCCATCGCGCAGGCTCATTGTTTTGCCAATTTTTAATTTTTTCTCACCTCAAATTTTTTTTCCTTTGCGATCCTTTGCATTATTGCCCTCCGTTACACCTGAAAATCATCTCAGAACAAGAAATTGGTTAGAATTTATAGGTTTCAAACACGAATGAAAAAAAAATTTGTTTTTAATTTTATTTTTATTTTTATTTTTTTTATTTTTTTTTCTCTTTAACTAACTCTACTCATTTATAACAACAATTTCACGGGTTGCCTCCCGTGCAGCGCCTGATTTACCGTCGCGGCTCGACGTCATTAAAGCTCAATCATCCACTAGATTAACGGACGTTTTCTCTCGAATAATGTCCTCACCCCAATAATGCTTACACCGCTGCCCATTAACCAAGAACGTGGCACTTCGATCTTCTTCCCACAACTCCACTGCCCCGTGCGGGGTGTCCTCAATTGGTGGTTTTCCCACTGGATCTCTAGAATCAACAATCTGAACAATATCTGCTTGATCAAGCACGTTGATTGCTGAAAGCACCTCATATACGGCCAAAAGATTCGTGGCCTTGTACACTTCAAATACCTCCACCTTGTCATGCGCTTGCATGGTTAGCTACCCTGCAGCTACATCAATCAAAGCTTTCCCGGTTGCCAAGAAAGGAAGTCCCAAAATAAATGGGACTTCCGCATCCGGCTCAAAATCCAGCACAACAAAATCTACCGGGAAGATAAGGGAGCCCACTTACAGCAGTACGTCCTCCACAATGCCATATGGTCTAGCCAAAGAATGATCAGCTAACTGCAAGATCACTCTAGTTGGTCTAGGACTGCCTAGCCCTAACTTCTTGAATACCGATGTTGGTATCAAGTTAATGCTCGCTCCCAAATCGCATAGTCCACGAGCTCGGATACTTTGCCCAATTGTGATTTGAATTGTAAAGCTCTCAGGGTCCTTGAGCTTTGTTGGCAACCAATTCTATATTCGGGAAGTGCACTCCTCCATAAGTGCCATAGTAGCATACTCCATCAATCTGCTTTTGTTCGCCACGATGTCCTTGATATATTTTGCATACTTCGGCACTCCCTGCAAAACATCAACAAGAGGTAAATTAATGTGTACCTGTTTAAACACCTCCATGAACTTTTTGAAACACGCTTCCTCCTTTTGTTTCTTTAATCTTTGAGGGAATGGGGGCGGTGGTCTTTCTGGTTCAGCTTCCTTCTTCTTCCCCCTCTCATCATCGTGTTCCCTTTCTTTCTCCACTGCTCCTGACTGCTGAGGTGGTCTTTCTGGTTCCACCTCCTTGAGTTGTAAACCACTCCTTGTGGTCACTGCATTTACTTGCGTGGGATTCGGGTCAGTTTCACTCGGTAGTCCTCCTCTTGGCCTGGTGTTTTGAGCTCCAGCTAGTTACCCAAACTGGTACTCCAACGCCTTTGTAGCTAACTGATTGTTCTTTACATCTGCCGCCAACTTCACATAGTCAGCCTGCAATTGAGCTTGGTTAGCTATTATTGTTTTAAACATTTCCTTAATGCTGGGTGGTGGTGGTGGAGGAGGTGCATTGTTACTTCTGGATTGAGTTTGATAGTTCTGCTGCCCTCCTTGATTTCTCTGTGCACCCTGATTCGAACTCTGCCCTTGATGACTGTTACTACCCCAGGAGAAATTCAGATGATTCCTCTAATTAGAGTTGTAGTTGTTGCCATACTGTTGGTGATTATTTCTCTGTACATTACCAACAAAGTTCACTAAATATGGATTTGCACCACAACACTCGGTTGAGTGCTCATTACTACCGCATACTTCACACCAAATCTGCTGCACTACATTAACTGGGGCTTGAGATTGATTTAAGCTCATGTTGCTGAAGTGGGTGTTAAGTTGATTTTGCAACGCAGCTATCTGTGCAGTGATAGCTGTAAACCCATCCACTTCCAAGACTCCTGCCGCTTTCCTTGTTCCTCCTCTAGACGAGTCTGTATTCCACTCTGGATTTCCCTGCGAAATACGATTTAACAAAGTATAAAGCTCCTCATAAGTCTTCTCTAATGCTTGTCCCCCAGCTGCTGAGTCTAGCAAAATTTTTCTGTGGGGTTCCAAACCCTCTATGAAAGTATGCACCAGCACATCATTGGACTGGTGATGGTGAGGACAATCCCATAACATGGATTTGAATCTTTCCCACGCTTGATACAGATTCTTCCCCTCTCTTTGTTTAAAACTTAGAATCTGAATTCTAAGTCTTGCTGTTTTCCCAGATGGAAAGAACCGTATCAAAAATTTCCTTAAAAGATCATCCCAAGTGGTGATGGAATTAGGTGGCTCAGCTTTCAACCACCTCTTTGCTTCTCCCAATAGTGAAAATGGGAACAATGTAAGCCTTACGTATTCATATGATACTCCAGCGGGGATGTAAGTGTCACTTATCTCCAAAAAGTTTTGGAGATGTTGTTGTGGATCCTCGTGAAGGAGACCTGTGAATTGCCCGCTGGTGTGCAGCAATTTCACCATATTCTGTTTTAGCTCAAACCTCCCTCCTGGCTCGGGTTTGCGAATGCTTGATATAACATTGTTAGCATGTGGGATTGCCACTTCACGAACCGGCCTAGCTGCCATTTCCTCGGGCACTAATACCGCCCTTACGAGTGATGGATTCTGTTGTTGCTCCAGGATTGTTTGTCTAAGCAACTGCAGCTTTCGCTCTAGAGCTTCTCTCCTTTGAAGATGAAATTGTCTTTCCGGCTCTAAGTATGAGTCCACCAGCTCCTCGTCTCTTGCCAGTGTTCAACAGAATTCAATATCTGCAAAAGACAGGCTAAGATCAAGTTGTCAGCACAATATAGAAATTGTAAACTAACACTTAAGAAAACAATTTTACCAATTGCCAGTCCTCGGCAACGGCGCCAAAAACTTGTTCGGTCTGCTTCGCAACTACACGCAAGTGCACGTGGTCGAACAAGTAGTAAAATGGCTAAAGTAAGCCAAGTATCAATCACACGGGGACTGAACCAAGGTAATAATCGGATTAAGTGTTAATGAACCCTAACTCTAACAATGCAAACAACAACTTAAAGAAGAGTTTGAGAGTTGGTTTCCTAATTTATACTAATCTAAGACAAAATGATAAAGTGAGTCTGAACTATAGTAATGAGCAAGCTGAGGCCAAACGAACATGCAGGGAAGTAATTTATCAATACAATTCGGTTAATCTTTCCTTCGTTTGCTAGTCAAGAATTATTGCATATGGAGAGAAACTTTCGTATTCTACCCAACTTAAGAATCATGAACCTTCAACCTACATTTCTGTGATAAAAGAATTTCATGTTCTAGCCATACGAAACCGATTCCTTAATTGACTAATACGACTTTCAGATATATTTCTATTCTGAAGGTAAATCAATTCTCAATTTTCCCAAACTAAGAAGAGATCATATCCTACCAATTCACAACTTTCCAATTTCTTTCCTTTTCAAGATAAAATTGGATTTGTTAGATATACATTAACATTGGCCAGACATTAATGCAGTAAGAACAAGAACTGATAGAACAACCATGGAAGAAAAGATGAAAAACCAAAATGATCAACAATTACATTCCACTACAAATGTTCTTAACCTCAGCAAGAAGTGAATTTAGCCACTCATTTGTGGATTAAACATCATCAAATGAGTATAAATCATACAAACAATTGAAATAAAGGAGAAAGAGTTAGAGAAGAACCCTAAGATTTTCGTCTTCTCAACTGCCTGTAACCCACGTTCTTGCTCAACTAAGTCAGAATAATTAAAAATAAACCTAAGTGTGCTATTTATACTAGTGGAATTTTTTTCCGGAATAACAAGCAACGTGTCACAGAGTGCATCGCAGAGCACTGCCTCCGTGACACGGTGCAAACGCGGACCCTCACTGGAATTTTATGTTCCAGGTAAATATAGGAAATGTTCCACGGCATGTAACGGGGGGCATGGCCAACGTGACACGGCACCGATGCGAACCTTCACTGGAATTTAACAAAATAACTCATTCGAGGCAGACTGCCTCCGCGATGGCAGCGTGACACGGCTCCATCACGGAGCCCCTCTATTTGCTTCTTTTACTAGACCTTTTCCACTGCTCGCTTCCGCGTCCATTCCCGATTTTCACAAACATGCAACTTAGCTTCCTAAAATTACATTTTTCCTGCAAAACAACACTAATCATGTTGGTTAGTATAAATTCACATTTTTACTACAAATTACATGAGAATGTACAATAACGATAGATAAACAAGACGAAATAGATCATTTGAGCATCACTTGGGCATATAATTCTGCCCAAGATCAACGACCAAGGGCATTCTAGTAAATTGTCAATAAAATGAGTTGTAAAAAAGATACTGCATATGAAACACGTGTCTGTTGCTTGCACCCCCCCATATTCCATACTAAACACCTGTCCCATTTTTGGTATTTCCTTCATTCTTCCCTACTATTTTGCTCTATCATTTTCTCCTTCTTCCTCTAGTTGTTAGTCTTTGTATCAAGTAAGTGGTGCATGAGGTAAGGATTTTTGTGATTTTATTTTTAAGTTAAAATTAGTGCAATTTAATTAAATTCTCATTTCAGAGACACAATTGAATTCACTGTTCATTCACCAAGCAAACGTGAAATCTCTTTTTCAGCATTATGGGAGTGTTACTTCGGGCAATTGGCTCGATGTACAAATTCATACAACGTAACTTCCTCTTAATTTCACTTTTTTCCTTTTTTTCTCGTGTTTTGCTTGCATTTTTCGTACAACCGCTGTCAATCTTATCCTTCAAATAATTCTGGAATTTTACATTCTTTCAAATCAGTAGAAAATCCTGATTTTGAATATTTTTTAGGGCTTTGTAAACCCCTCTCTCCTTCACTATTCATTGGCGGAATTGGGGGCTGTGAAAAATCCATCCCTGAAATCTGAAATTTTTCTTATTTTTCTTTTTTGAGTGTGCGGTTTTGGTGTGGGATTTTAATGGGTGGTTCATTTAAATTTTACTTATTTGAATTTGTCGTGGACTGTATGATTTTGCCGTCGACTGTATGATTTATTGGTAAAAAACATAGAAAGCAATGAACAAATTGAGGGGTTTTCTCATCCAACCCAAGAACCAGTTTAAATCAGTTTTGGCCTTTCCTGTGAGTTCCATTTGAATTTTTTTTCTTTTTCATGTGAAGTTTTCCTCTCTGATTATAGTGGGTACGTCGTACTTTCTTTGTGCCTTTGAACGACTTCTTAATTTGCGTATTCATGCATTGCAGGTGTTTGATAATATGCAAAAGCCAAATTTATAAGAAGAAAAATTGTTTTCCCTTTTGATAGAAAAGAAAGAACCCACTAATTACTTAAGTGCTTTTCTTAGAGCAAAATTAACCAGATAGTTTAATAAAATTGTTTATTGAATGAAAAAGAAGTTAAAAGTTCGAATTCGCTAAACTACTCAAAATTTAAAATTTGATATGATGTTTTTCTCCTTTCGAATTAACTTTTCAACTATTGATTAGCTGATCTTTTCTTCCAGCTTCACTGTATAATATTCATAATGATAAGTTAAACTAATATTATATGAGGCATTTTTCATTGCTATTCTTGTGCTCTTAACACAGAAGAGCGAACAAAATGAGTTCCCATTCAAAAAACTCTTAACCAGTCACCGCTGAACTTCTTTGCTTGCCATCTCATTGCACCTTCTGCCCTGTCCCTTTAAAATAAAAAAAGGCTTCACAATCCACATTCTGTTTGCTTCACGATTTTTCTGTTTCAACTTGTCTTCTTAGTTTCTCCGATTATAAGCTGCTACTTACTGCTTACTGATTAAAATAAATATAGGAGAACTAATTATCTATTTTAAATTCTCTGAGATTCAACTTTAATCTATTATTGTCTACATTTCTGGATTGTTGTTCTGAAGCTATAGAGGCACTTGCACTATTATTTCATTTTCAAAATATGACTTAATAGTTGTTTCAAGCACGGTATTGCGATGGACACCACAGGAAATCAAGAACTTACTGGAGGTAGTTTTAGGATTTTTCCCACTCAAAGCAATATTGAAATATAAAATGCATTTAGGGTTTTTCCCACTCAAAGCAATATTGAAATATAAAATGCATTTACCTATAGCATTTATGTGGTTTTTCTCATATTTTAAAATTTTAACATAGTTTTTCTCCATATTCCTTGTTCAAATGTCATGTTCGTGCTAAAAAGTGTAACACTTATAGGAGCTAATATGTACTGGAGATTTTTTGTGCTGTAGCAACATGTGTATATATTTCATGATATATTGTTGTTAAATTGAAAAAGTTTTTCCTGCTTTCAGATATTTCTAGGTATATATATTAAAGCTTGATTTAAATAATACTAATATTTTTCAGCTTACTGGTTAACAATACCTTCTTTATTATCTATTATCCATATGGATTGCATTTGGTATGTTATGCCTATTAACTATTATATTATATAGGCTGAAGGCACGTCACAACCTACAGGCAACACCAGTGAAACCTGGAAAGGCAAGTCCATTGGGTGTCCAGGTATCCACAGTAGCTTTTCTAAGTTTTTCTATCTTTCTCCTCTTTGTCAATCTTGGGTATGCATTCTAGGTCTGTAGGATATTATTTTTATGGTGGAATTTGAATTTAACTATTAAGGCCATGTTTATTTTTACTATTTAAAATTTATATACATATTATTCACGTTGTTTTAGATATTTGAATCTTTGGTACTAAACTATTTTTTGGTTTAATTTCTTCAATGACTTGTTGCAAACCCCAGAGCTTTCTAAGGTCACTGGTCTATTTAGATCATTGGATCAAGAATATGTAAGCTCATATCTTTTATCTCTGAATATCTATAGAAAGTTATTCTGGTGAAATCCCCATTTAGTGAATGCCCGTTTTGTTCCTAATAATATTTCAGTCCCGATTAATGGACAATATAGTTTATTTGATGATTATATGAAGATCAAACAGATTTTCATTAAGTCTTATTGTTTAATGCACGACAAGCTATTCTTAAGCGATTATGTTGTAGTTGACATATCATAGCTCCATTGGACGAGTTCTTTTAGAAAAACTTTTTCCTGAAGAACCTTCTTGCTAATTTCATCTTAGATTTAAGTATATGGGTTTGTTAACCTCTCAATTAACAATCCAATACCTCATGATTTTTAATTTACTTTATTAACCACCAAACAACACTATTAAATGCTTAATTTAACCAATATTTATTGATATCACTATATTATAAAAAAAGAAAATGTGAGGAAAAATTGAATATATAATATTTACAACACACCTAAAGTATCCAGTTTTTTTTAGCTTTCTACCTGAAGTATCAACAAATGTTTATAAAAATGCATTTCAACTATCAATTGCTTAAAGGCCACTAGCTTGTTGCCACAATGTTTTGACCTCTTTAGTTTCAGATGTGTTACGCTATGTTCCCAATATTAGGAGGAATATATTTTGCTATTTTTTCAATCTTAATTTACAGTTGCAGAAAATTACTGCTAACTGGGAAAACTTATTTAATATAGTTGATGAACAGTTTCAAAAGTAAATTACTCCTGAAATATTTGTGTACATATTCTTATGTTGATTTTTAAACATATTTAATTATTTTTTGATGGAGGGGTTCTTTTATATTTAGCATTATTTTATATCATTTAAATCATTTTATAATTAACTTCTTCCCTAAGTCCTTATAAAGTTGATTGGCTTAATTATTGAATTTATCTGCAAACAAAGAACTCTATTTCTGCTTTTGAAACTTTCACAAAAGTTTTGTCCATTTTCTTTCGGCGGATCTGCAAAAAAAAAGGTGTTGTTTTGCTCCTTCACTTTCTTAAAGTTTTATTAACTAATTTAATAGATTCATAACACTATCTCCTGCTAAAGTTAAAATAGAAAAATAAGTCGCTTTGAATAAAATTGAAACAGAATCACAAACCACCAAAAAGGACATGTAAAATAAAGAACAAATTAGACATACAGCCGAAAAAGTTAGAAAGAAAAGCTGAATAGAAATTAAATAAGAAATTGAAAAAAAAAATTCAGAGAAGAATAAACAGTGGAAGAAGACCAGGAGAAGGAGAGAAAAATGAATATTAAATAGATTGTTTAGACCATTACAAAGAAGAAGCCAAATGTCTCCTTGTCCTGATAGAATTGATAGCGGAAAAGCTAAAAGAGTTAAAAGCTAGAGTAAAAAAAAATGTATTACTCTCCCTATATGTTATTACATTATTTTCCTTCAAATATAGCGGGAAAAAAACCTTCTTGCTTTGTACTTTTTGAGTTATCAAATTTTCTATAGGGTAATGCTTTAAAATATTAAAATTACTGCCACAACGAGTCAAGTAGCACTTAAACAGTATTAATTAATTTAATCAATTCATAACACTATCTCCTCCTAAAGTTAACATATAAAAATAAGTCGCTTTGAATGAAATGGAAACAGAATCACAAACCAAAAAAAAGAACATGTAAAATAAAGAATGAACTAGACATACAGTCGGAAAACTTAGAAATATAATCTTTTTTTAATCTTTTTTAAAATAGAAAATGTTACAAAAGTTTTTTCATTTTTTTCCCCTTTTGCATACACACGTTATTTTTCCTTTTTTTGATAATCTTTTTTCCTTTTTAATAGTATTGTCGTAATATTTTTATATTTAAAAAAAAATTAATTTATAATTTTTTTCACTTCTATAAAAAGATTTATAATTGCATAAGTTCATTCATCAACTCTTCTATATACCTTTGATTCCATCTCCAACCTTGTATGTTTTTCTGTTAATCTATCTTCATTGTGGATTTGGAAAAGACAATATAGTAATTGCTATGCGTGTTATCAGCTCATTTCGATCAGAGTACATATTTTATCAGCTATTTCTGGTGGTGTTTCCAGAGATCAGACAAATCAGTTCTTGGAATTCATTCCTTCTCATGTACTTCATCTCTTGTCTTTCTTTCATTCTTAACATGTATCTTTTGAAACTCATAAATATGAAATTAACACAAATTACTTAATAAATCTATTGGGTCACACTAGAAACAACACCGTATTAGTGCTTATCTTGTAGAATTCAAAGCTACATGAATTTTTTCCAATAAACTCACAAAAAAATTTGTATGTAAATTCATATTCAAATCTTCCATACATCTTTTAAAATATTATTTTAAAAGAAATAAATTTTTTAAAATATTATTTTAAATATTATTTAATCTTTATTAAAAAAACTTTTCGGCACGAATTCAAATTTAGTTATGGGTTAATACAGATATCGACTTCTTTAAAAAAACTTACATGCACAAATTGCTAGGCTTATGTGCAGATACGATGATAATTGCAGCCTTTTAGGAAATAAAATAGCATTTAATTGTCAATGTATTCCCTATTTATTGACAAGTTCATGAACTTATCCAACAAACATTAAAGTCTATAATCGGTAAATTGCTTCTTCTTATTAATCTGTAATTTGCTTTTCAGTTGTTGCCTTGCATATCATTACATTTTTTCCCCTACTTTTCCTGTTATTTGCTGACAGATATTTGCCAAATTTTTGGCACTGATGACAAATATTTATCACTTTCGCAGTTGATTTTACTTTCTAATTTCCCGTTCTTTGTTCGTTTGGCTTCTCCTCTCTGTTTCTTCCAAGTAAGTTGTTGTTCCTCTTTTTCAGCTTTTCTCCCCTCTTTCGTTTGATGTTTTCCCTTGCTTTTTGAATTATGCAGACACTGTTTTTTCTCTTCTTCTATTTTTATGTGTTAATATTTTCATTTACTATTATGTATATATTTTTATTTTTCTCCTGCTTCACATCCTCTTATAAAAATAAATGTTGTAGAAATAAATTACATTTTGCCGACTTACCAGTAATAATTTAACATTAAACAATTAAAATAGATGTCTGACAGAAAAAGACAGATGATTGATGCCCAAATTGAGAAAAATCTTAAACGCCGTATTGCCTATAAGGAAATGCCTCCTGAACAAAAGGAAGAACTTTTACAACACCGCAGACAATAATATGCTGCCAGAAAGCATGCTATCTCTGAAAAATCATGCTAGCACATCCAATCAACTAGATGCTTCTTCTGAGCCTCAAATCGTTATTTCTGAACAAACTACTTCTTCTATTCAGGACAATCCTTCTACTTCCCGAAATGGTTAGTTAAATCAAATTTTATTCCTATTCCTCACATTCTTTTACATTTAGCTCTTACATGTCTAAAATGTTGCAGGTCGTAAACCAACACAAACAAGTTGTTGGAATATCAAGCAACTACCTTCTTGTCCAGCTACTTTAAAAAAAGTTCCTAACTGTAAATATTGCAAAACCACAAATTTCAATACGAAACTCCAAGTTTCTGCTGTAATAATGGTTCCATAAGATTAGTTTCACATCAACTACCTACTGAATTAAAAAAACTTTATTCCGGCAACTGTGAAGAATCCAAACATTTTCGTACTTACGTTAGAACATACAATAACATGTTTGCATTTACTTCGCTCGGAGTAAAGTACGATAAGAACTTAGCAACTAGAACTAAAGGTATTTACACATTCAAAGTTCAAGGACAAATGTATCATTTTCTGCCCAATCTCGCCACTTTAGATGATAAAACAAAACATTTACAGCTTTATTTTTATGACAATGAGACTAATATGATTGATAAGGTTGCTTTTTCTGAAAAACTGAACAAATCTATTATTGCAAAATTAATAGACATATTAAAAATTATCCATACTCTCTGTTTCTAAAATCTCTCAAACATATTCCAGACTTATCCAATTTTTATATCGCGCTTAAATGTGATTCAACATTGGACCAACGCACATACAACTTACCTGATGTTTTCGAAGTTTCACCTATATGGACCAACGGAGAATTAGAAAATCCTTCCTCTACACCGCATATTCGTATTTATACCCATGACAATTTTAACCAAATGGTTCACTATTACTATGATTGTTACGATCCACTGCAATATCCTTTGTTGTTTCCATTTGCTGAAAACGGATGGCATTGTGGCATTCAAAAAATTCCACCAAAAATAAACTTATCTAGAAATCGTTCTGCTTGCAAAAATGATCAACTTCCAAGTATGGCCAACATGTGTGCAATTGATGGACTTCTACATATTGAAGAAGAAATTTTGCAAAATAACAAACATAAAAGGAACACTGTATCTTATCGTGAATATTATTGTTACAAACTTTAAATTAGAGATGATGAAGAAAATGAAATTTTACATTCAGCAAGATTATTCCAACAATATTCTGTAGATCAATATATAAAGCTTGAAACACAAAGATTAGACTTCTTGCTATTCAATCAAGATTTGTTTCGCACTGAAGTATTAGCAGGATTAATTGATCTTCTAAGACTACGAGAAAGAGAGGCTTCAAATATTGGACGAAAAACATTCCTCCCTGCTAGCTTTACAGGAGGTCCAAGAGATATGCGTCGTCGATATATGGATGTCATTGCTTTAGTTCAACACTTTGAAAAATCCGATATCTTCCTCACAATGACTTGTAACCCCTCGTGGCTAGAAATACAACATCTATTACTACCAAACGATGAAGTACAAAATAGACCTGATCTCCTAGGTAGAGTATTCAAGGCAAAAGTTGAAGAGCTAAAATCTGATATACTTAAAAAATATATATTTGGAAAAGTGTCTGCTTTTATGTATACTATAGAATTTCAAAAAAGAGGTCTCCCACATGCTCATTTTCTTATTATACTTGATGATGCTTATAAATTATTAACACCTGAGGATTATGATAGAGTTGTCTGTGCTGAACTACCTGATTGTGACACAAATAAATATTTATATTCTTTGGTAATTAAGCATATGATGCATGGTCCTTGTGGAAGCTTAAATCCTACAAATTCCTGCATGAAAAAAAGGGCCATTGTAAATTTAGGTATCCTAAAAATTACTCCGCAGAAACATCAAAAGGCGAAAATTCGTACCCCCATTTACAGGAGGCGATATACTGGTAAATTTGCAAAAGTTAGAACTCAATATCTTGACAACTCATGGGTTGTTCCATATAATTCATATCTACTTAAAAAATTTAACTGTCACATGAATATTGAAATTTGCGCAGATATTAAAGTTGTTAAATATATCTAAAAATATATTTGTAAAGGCCATGACAAAATTGCTTTCGACCTACAAAATAACGATCCTAATTTAAAAACCGATGAAATCAGGGAATATCAATTAGGCAAATGGGTATCACCTCCAGAAGCTATGTGGAGTTTGTATGCGTTCCCTATTAGTGAAATGAATCCCAACGTTTACAATCTTCAGTTACATCTTGAAAATCAATAATTTGTTTTCTTTAAAACAACTACAAATCTAAATTCAATCTTAAAAAATCCATCTAATGCCTGAACGATGTTGACATAATTTTTTTCTATGAACAAAACAAATAAACATGCCATGGAACTTAACTTATTATACAAAGAATTTCCAGAGCACTTTGTCTGGTCAGTCAGTAATAAAATGTGGACACGCAGAAAACAAGGTTATGCTATTGGACATATTGTTAGTTGTCATCCAACTGAAGGAGAAAGATATTACCTTCGATTGTTATTGATGAACATATGTGGGCCAAAGTCATACAAAGATCTTATGACTGTAAATGGAAAGTATTACGCCACATTTAGAGAATCTGCAGAAAAAAGAGGCTTGCTAGCTTCTGATAACAACTTAATTGAATGCATGTCGGAAGCTTCTAATTACCAGATGCCATACAGTCTTCGACGTTTATTTGCTACGCTATTAGCATACTGTAACCCTGCTAATCCAAAAGAATTATGGAAAAAATTTGAAAGTCCCATGTCTGAAGATTTTACAATTATACCAAATATACAATCAAATAATGTTAGGTTGCTGGTTTTAGATCATATAAATAATATATTACTTTCAATGGGATGAAATATAAACGAATTTAAACTCATACCAGAAAATATTACCCCTTCTACAGCTCTTCGTTTTAGAATAATGCAAGAGACTAGAGACATTCAATTAGAAAGAAATATAATTGTAGCAAAAGAAGATTTGCAGTTATATAAAAAATTGAATCAAGAATAACAAAAAGCATACATGACAATTATGAATAGAATATTCTCAAACAAATCAGCAGCCTTTTTTATCGATGGACCTGGAGGAACTGGTAAAACATTCTTATACCGTGCATTACTAGCTACAGTACGATCAAAAGGATTTATAGCTTTAGCGACAACAACTTCGGGTGTTGCATCTTCGGTACTCCCTGGAGGACGAACTGCTCATTCTCGCTTTAAACTTCCTATTCATACAACCGAAAACTACAGTTGTAATATAAGTAAACAAAGTTCCCTTGCGTCTTTAATTCAAGATGCGAAATTAATAGTATGGGATGAGGTCTCAATGACAAATAAAAAGCTTGTCGAAATTTTTGATTTAGTCTTGAAAGACCTTACAGGAGTAAATACACTTTTTGGAGGAAAAGTTATTGTTTTCGGAGGCGATTTTAGATAGACTTTGCCTGTAGTAAAAAGCGGTATAAAGGAAGATTTTATTCGTGAATGCTTATTGAACTCAGACATTTCGAATCATCTTGAAAAATTCTATTTGATAGAAAATATGCAAGCGCGAGAGGATCCTACATTCTCTGAGTACTTACTTAGAATTGGAGATGGACAAGAACAGCTTAATGAACACAATAAAATTGAGATTCCAGAATATTTTCTCATCCCTTTTACAATTGAAAAAGAATCATTAAATATTTTATTTAAAACTATTTACTCTGATCTAGACCTACTCACACATAACATATCCAATGTAATATCACATGTTATCTTAACAACAAAAAATGAGTTTGTAAATGAAATTAATCAAATGTTTATAAACCATTTTTCCGGAACTGCTATGAAATTTGTTGGCATTGACGAAACTATAGAGCCAAATGATCAAACCCAATTTGAGGACTTTTTGCATTCTCTAAATCCGCTAGGTTTGCCTCCTTATAGCTAGTACTAAAACAGAATTGTCCAGTTATCCTATTGCGAAATTTGAATCTTTCTGAAGGTTTATGCAATGGCATGTGCTTAATCTGTTCTGACTTTAAAACTCATGTTATTAGTGCTAAAATTGCAACTGGTGACTTTAAGGACAAACATGGTTTTATTCCTCGAATACCATTATTATGTTCATAAGACGAAAAATTGCCAATCCAATTCAAAAGAACACAATTTCCTATTCGATTATGTTTTGCTATGACTATAAATAAAGCTCAAGGTTAAACACTAGATTTTGTTGGAATTTATTTACGCGAACCTGTTTTTTCCCATGGTCAACTTTATGTTGCTTTGTCAAGAGCAAAAAAAAAAAAGAACTGCGTAAAAATGCTAATTCACCCACCAACAGCAGACGACCCTGATGATCATTCTACATACAACATAGTATATGATGAAATAATTAAAAAAATCTCTTCTTAAATATGTTATATCATCCCATAAATGGTTCCTTATATTTACGTCCTAATATTATGTTATATAAGTTTCTTGTTGATTAATTCTCAGGCTACGAAAATATGGCACAAACACTTGGTATACAGGCCATCACTCCTAAGTTATCAGACTGGACATGTAAAATACAAGTTGTGGATATTTGCAAGCCAGGAGAAAGCAAAGAACGAAAGATAAAATATCTAAATATGATCTTCCAAGACGAACAGGTACTTTGTTGTTTTAAGAAAATAAAACAAAAATTACCTACATATATCTCTTCTACTATTTATAGTTACAAATTGCTTTCAGGAACACCAAATAAAAGCGATTGTATATGTTGACGATATACCCGTTTATCAAGATATATTCAAACCATTTCATACATACTTGATAACGAGTGCACGTATACAACAATCAAACTTGAGATTTGAAAAACCCCTGCATACATTTGACAAAGATGACCCAGATGAATATCAGCTGCCACCACCCACAAAGCTTAACCTTACATCATTTCTCGATATCAACAATCAAGCTTCCAGAGGCACCAAGGAACAGCTTAGGAATGCAGAATACAGTATGACTGTTCCGCTAAATCTATCACTAAACATATTTTTCAACACAAGTTATTAATTTTTCTTTTCACCTATCCATCTATTGCTTACAAATTATTTTGCTCACAGATGTGCTTGCAATTATTGACAACTGCTTTCCAGCCAAATATGTTACAATTTTGCAGAAAAGATTACAAGAGCTCATTCGCATTGATACTGAGTAAAAGCATTTGCATTATTTCCTTAGCCTTGTTGTTTTACAACTTAATGTTTTATACTATGCTAACCATTTCAATTAAAATAGGAAGCAAACTTTCATAATCACATTATGGGAAAAGTCTATTATTGAAGACGAAGGAAAAAAATTGCTTGCACAATTTCAGCAACGTCCAATTATCCTTGCTAGGCGTATTGGAGTATCCAAATACAATGGTAACCTATGAATAACAATTTGCATAAATAAAATATTACTGTAATTCTATTTTTTGTTTGATGGGTGTTAGAAAAAATTATTTAATTTTTTGAAACAAAATGCTATTACAATAAACGTATAGATATTCATAGGGATGAAAGGACTCTGTTTTTCTACAAAGGAAAGCCGCCTCTTGCTTCTATAACTAATTGGATCATGCATGAATATCATCTTGTTCTTCCCACCAATGTTCGAACGCGGAGCCTTTCTTTCTCGCTCGTCTGTCTTAATAAGTGGATTCCGATTCATGCAGTCCTTCTCTGTTGCATTGGTCTTTTCACTCCCCACTCTCCACCATGACAAAATAATTAATCCACTTTTTATTTTCCAGCATTTCAAAAAGTCTCTCCAGGTAATTAATTCATACTAACCATTATTTTTTCAGCTTAATTTCTTGTAAGTAGTTCTTGATTAATTGATTAAATAAATAAAGATTCAGAATTTAGATTTTTCATTTTTTGAATTGAAAGAGTGAATGTTAAAGATGCATATATTGTAAAAATATCTAACTCAAACGCTGTATTAAATTTTTCACATTACATGTGTATATTTTTGAAAGCATAATTTCGTTATCACCGTTTCTTAGTTTATCTATTACTTTAACTGCTAAATACATATTACAAGTTTATCACTCTTTTAAAGCCCTGTTCTCAGGTTGTTCCTATTTCATACTACTGTACTATCTGACATTACTTCTTTGCATTAAAAAAGTTTAGCATAAGCTAACAATTTTGACCTTTTGAGTTAAATTTTAAGACTAACGTTTTAGCAATTTAATTTTGGAAATAGACCAGACAATTGAAAAATTCAAACATGAAAATCACTTGCTGCTTAGTTTTTTTTGGATTTAATATTCAGAACCCTCTATTATTTTTGCTTTAAACTTCTTTTTCACTTCTTGGGTCATATAAACAGTAGATTACGACAACAAACATAATGGCTTAGAATAAGATCTGCATTTTCTCTTCTTCTCTTTTCTTCAGTTTCCACCCTTCTCTTCTCGGTATGATTTCAAATTTCTCCACATTGTATCAATACAATTTGCATATATAAGTTCCAATGAGTTTTATTTCTTCACACAGTTACTTTTTTAGCCTATTCTCTTATTTGAGATGTTTCCACCAAAATTACTCACTTCCGCAATAAGATGTATTAGATTACCGTTACTCTGAATGAGTCGGTAAAGGTCGTCATTTACCATCATCAGTCTCATTTATTAGCTAACTCTGACTGATATTCAGTTACATTGGAGGCTTCACGATTGAAGTTTTCTTCCTGAAATATCTAAAAATATACATTTTGAAACCTTCATAGAATTTTACAGATTAAACCTGAAGTCATTTTATTTTTATTGTCTTTCTATCCATTGTTGTTCATCAAGTTTCTCATACTTTTGCATAAATTTTTGAAATCAATAGTTGCTCATGACGGAAAAAGACATTCACTTTTTGAATTATTATAATCTAATGCTAATCGTATTTTCGCGTGGTCTTATTGATATTTCCTTTCTATTCTTATATCTTCTTACTTTATTGCTGAAACAATAATATTTTATCTTATGATATTAGTCAAAATAATCATTGTTGTTCTAATAAATATAGGCACATCATTGACTACAAAGTTTAATACCACGATCCAAATTAATCCTCCTTACACACAATGCCTCCAACTGCGTTCATGGTATAACATTGCCGTTACATATATTGTATTTATTTTTTCCTATTAATTATAACTATTTTAAAGATTTTACCTTTTTTTCACACAAACAGGGCAGAAAAAAATATAGAAATGCTCAAGTCTTTTACAGCAAGAAGTGTTAGCCCATATTATTGTTAGCCCATATAATTGTTAGTAGATGGGCCTTAGGGTTTTAGGTAGTCTTATGCCTATATATAGACACCCCCTTCCCCATTCTAGGTTGTTGTCTTCTATTCTCTTATTTTAACTTTGTAGTTAACCTTTTGATTCTTTCTTTTCTTGTTCTTCAATAAAGCCCTTGTTATATATCAACATGGTATCAGAGCTAAATAAATCGATCCTTCCCTAGTTGTAGCAATTACCACGTGCGCGGATCGAACTCCGCGGTGAGTTCGCTGGGGGTTTGCTGCTTCCGCTAGATCCGTTTCGATCTATTGTTACTGCTGTTGTTGGTTTGGTTTGATTTGGACGACGTTGTTGGTTTGGTTTGATTTGGACTAGGGTATTTTGTTCTTATCGTTGTTTTAGGGTTGCTTATCTTGTTGTATTCCCTTTGATTTTGTCAATATGGCTGGAAAGGATGATTCTCTCCAATCCATTAACACTCAATTAGATGGAAAAAATTATGCGTATTGGAGTTATGTCATGAAGAATTTTCTTCGTGGCAAGAATATGTGGGGCTATGTTACTGGGGTTAAATCCAAACCTAAGGATGAGAAGGCTGCGGATTTTGTATTGTCGTTGGATTTATGGGAAACTGCTAACTCCAAGGTTATCACTTAGATTAACAACTCCGTAACTCAGTCAATTGGTATGCAATTGGCTAAATATGACACAACAAAAGAAATTTGGGATCACTTGGAGAGACTGTACACTCAGTCTAATTTTGTGAAACAGTACCAATTAGAATACGATATTCGTGCTCTTCAACAGAATACTATGAGCATTCAAGATTTCTATAATGCTATGTCTGATTTGTGGGATCAATTGGCCCTTACTGAATCTGCAGAAATGAAAGGTTTTGCGCCGTATATTGCTAGGAGGGAAGAACAACGTTTGGTTCAATTTTTGATAGCATTGCGTTCTGATTTTGAAGGACTACGTGGAATAATCCTTCATCGATCTCCCCTCCCCATAGTTGATTCAGTTTTCCATGAACTGATTGCAGAAGAGACTCGTATCAAGTCTCAATTGGATAAAGGGTCGAAAACACCTACTACTCCTGTTGTGTTTGCTGCTTCACCGGATCAGTCTAGACCACACCGTTCTCAGACTTCTAATCAATCGCGACGATCTCCTAAAGTTGCGTTTGATGAGTGTGCATTTTGCAAGCAGAAAAATCATTAGAAGGCTAAGTGTCCGTTGTTACTCAACAAGGCTAAGTCTGGTCAGCAACAGAAGAATGGACAGCCACACTCCTTTGGTACTCTTCCACTTCCTCCACAGTTCGCTGCTGCTGCACCATCAGTAAATGTTGAGTCCATTAGCACTGTGCCTCCTTCGGTGTTGGATCCTCGGGTGTTCGAACAATTCAGACAGTTTTTGGCCTCCAATCCTACTGCCATGTCAGCATCCAGGTCAGCCCCAGCTTCCTCTAGTACATCTAGTACTCCCTCATCCTTATGGATTCTAGATTCTGGTGCGACCCAACATATGTCACATTGTTTGTCATCGTTTGGTTCCTTGTCACCCATTTCACCACTCTTTGTTATGTCTACCAGTGCTACGTCTATGCCAGTCAAGGGTGTCGGTTCTGTTACTACTTCTCACATTGTTCTGTCTAATGTCTATTATATTCCTAAACTTGCTTTTAATCTTTCTTCTGTCAGTCAGTTGTGTAGGACTGGTCATTGGGTTTTCTTTTCTGATTCTATTTGTGCTGTACAGGACCAACACACTCAAAAGGTGATTGGGATTGGCCGTAGGCTGGGGGAACTCTATGTCCTGGAGAGTCTCAAAGTGTCTGTTGTTGCCGCCTCTAGCATTGATTTGTCTTCTTTTCGTTTGAGTCCTTTGTCTTCACAGTTTTATCTTTGGCATTCCCACTTGGGACATATATCAGTGTCACGTTTACGTTTTTTAGCCTCTACTGGTGCTTTGGGTCATTTAAACACTTCTGATATTTCAGATTGTAGTGGTTGTAAACTGGCAAATCTGCCTTACCTTTTAATAAAAGTATGTCTTATTCAGTTTCTCCTTTTGACATTATTCATTCTGATGTATGGGGACCATCACCAGTATCCACTAAGGGTGGTTCGAACTATTATGTTTCGTTCATAGATGACTATACTCGGTATACCTGGGTTTATCTTATAAAGCGCAGGTCTGACTTCTTTGGCATTTACAGCAACTTTAGAGCCCTTGTTAAAACGCAACATTCAGGTGTGATAAAGTGTTTCAGGTGTGACTTAGGGGGTGAATATACCTCCAGTGATTTCACTCAGTTACTTGCCTCTGATGGTACCATACACCAGTCATCTTGTACAGATACTCCTGAGCAGAACGGTGTTGCTGAAAGGAAACACCGTCATATTGTTGAGACAACACGCTCCTTACTATTATCTGCAGAGGTTCCTAGTCATTTTTGGGGATAAGAAGTCCTAACTGTTGTATATGTGATCAATCGTATTCCTACTGCATTGACTTCAGGGATGTCTCCGTTTCAGAAATTATATGGTCACATGTCAGATTACACTGCATTATGAGTTTTTGGATGTACTTGTTTTGTTCTTCGTCCTCATGTTGAACGAAACAAGCTGGAGCCAAAATCAGCTATATGTGTGTTTTTGAGGTATGGTGTTGGACAGAAAGGTTATCGTTGCTATGATCCTGTCAGTCAGAAATTATATGTTTCACGGCATGTCACCTTTTTGGAGCATATTCCTTTCTATTCAATTCCAGCTAAATCCCATGATGTTACTAAGTCAGATCTTCGGCGTATTGATCCATTTGGCATTGATACAGAGGCTCCAGTTTCGGATTCAGCTGTGCCACCCGATCTGCCGCCTAACAGTGCTTCAGCCCCGCTTGTGTCTGAGTCTGATCCTAAGACTAGAGATCCACCACCTCTGAGGAGGTCTACTCGTCAGAGTAAGTCCGGTCTACTCGTCAGAGTAAGTCCACCAAACTACCTGATTTTGCTTATTCTGCCTACTCACCCCCATTTGCTTCCTTTATTACAAACATACATCAATTGTCTGAACCTGAGTCCTATAGAGAGGTTGTGTCTGATCCTCTTTGGAAGAATGCTATGGCGGAGGAGCTCACTGCTCTTTATCAGACACACACATGGGATTTGGTTACCCTCCCACCTGGTAAACATACGATTGGTTGTCGATGGGTGTATAAGATAAAAACAATGCCTGATGGGTCTGTTGAGCGATACAAGGCTAGACTTTTTGCGAAAGGGTACTCACAAAAATATGGTATGGACTATGAGGAGACCTTTGCCCCGGTGAAAAAGATAACGACTGTTCTCACTATGATTGTCGTTGCATCCATTCGACAGTGGAAGATATTTCAAATGGATGTCAAGAATGCATTTCTGAATGGTGATCTCCATGAAGAAGTGTATATGACTCCTCCACCGGGTATTGATCACCAGCCGGGTGAAGTTTGTCGGCATCGAAAAGCTCTATATGGTCTCAAGCAAGCCCCTCGTGCTTGGTTTGAGAAATTCTCCACTGTGATTACTTCCCTTGGCTTTGTCCCGAGTAACCATGATTCGGCGTTGTTTGTTAGAAGTACAAGTGCAGGGCGAATCTTTTTGTCCTTATATGTAGATGATATGGTTATAACTGGTGATGATCATGATGGTATTGAGTCATTGAAGCATGATTTGGCTCATCGGTTTGCCATGAAGGACTTGGGCCTGCTACGTTATTTTTTGGGTATTGAGGTGGCTCAGTCTAAGAAAGGATATCTTCTCTCTCAGACTAAGTATATATCTGACTTGTTTAAACGGGCGCGCCTTTCTGACAACAGGACTGCAGATACTCCACTTGAAACCAATGCACGGTACTCTCCTAGTGATGGTGTTTTGTTAACAGATCCGAGTCTTTATCGGACTGTTGTAGGTAGCTTGGTGTATCTTACTGTTACTCGTCCGGATATAGCTCATGCAGTTCATGTTGTTAGCCAGTTTGTTACTGCTCCTACTTCAGTTCACTGGGGAGCTGTGCTTCGTATTTTGAGATATCTTCGTGGCACCCAGTTTCAGAACCTCTTGTTTCCCTCGACGTCATCTCTCGAGTTGCGAGCCTATAGTGATGCTGATTGGGATGGCGATCGCAATGATCGCAAATCCACCACTGGTTTTTGTGTGTTCCTTGGAGATTCTCTGATATCATGGAAGAGCAAAAAACAAGATGTTGTCTCTAGATCTTCCACGGAGGCTGAGTATCATGCTATGGCAGTAACTACATGTGAGATTGTTTTGTTACGCTAGCTTCTTGCAGATATGGGGGTTCACATTTCTCTGCCTACTCCTCTACATTGTGATAACAAGAGTGCGATGCAAATTGCAAAGAACTCTGTTTTCCATGAGCGGACGAAGCACATTGAGATTGATTGTCACTTCACTCGTCATCATCTCCAGCTCGGGACCATATTACTTCCTTTCGTTCCATCGGCCTTGCAGATTGCTGACCTTTTTACGAAGGCTCAGTTGATGTCTCGGTTTCGTTTCTTGTGTGACAAACTCTCAATGCTTATTATTGTTGCATTATGAGTTTGAGGGGGAATGTTAGCCCATATTATTGTTAGCCCATATAATTGTTAGTAGATGGGCCTTACAGTTTTAGGTAGTCTTATGCCTATATATAGGCACCCCCTTCCCCATTCTAGGTTGTTGTCTTCTATTCTCTTATTTTAACTTTGTAGTTAGTCTTTTGATTCTTTCTTTTCTTGTTCTTCAATAAAGCCCTTATTATATATCAACAAGAAGTACATCTCACTCTGTTTGTCTCATCTATGTTCCGGTAGATGAAGAGATAGTCCCAATTGCAAACGCTCAATCACAACAAGACGTAAGACCAAATTCTATTAATATTATTCATAATTTATATCGCTATTTATTCTTGTAATTAACATAATTACTAATCTAACTTTTTCTTTAAAAAGGGACATTACTTTTCCATCGAAGCAAAAATATCACTCTCAAATAGACTCAAAAGTTTCTATGTTCTAATATGTCCAAACTGTGGACAAGAAGTGAGAAGTCCAAGGAAAAGAAAAATTCGCTGTATGAATTGCAATCAGGAAAATGTGTTAGTTCCAAGGTATTTAGAGTCTAATTTTATGAACATATTCAGATGCAATATGTACAAAAAATTATCTTATAATATTACCACAGGTGCCGATTTGACGTAAATCTGGAAGATGCTTCCGGCTCAACAACTGGAGTAATCATGGACAAAGAAGCCACAAAATTATTATCTCTTACTGCTACAGAGATTTATGATCTGGTTTCAGCTGAGGTAAATATTCTAACCAAATGATTTTCATTATATTTACTTTACAATTGCACTAACAAACACTTTAAAATATATTCTTCTCTAGAATGACTCGCTGCCAATGAAAAATATTCAAATCAGCCTGAACCAAAACCTGTTCAGAATTCAAGTGAAAAAAATCCTTTTCTCGCATTGTTGGATCAACATTTTCAAAACTGTTTATTTTGTTCTGCATTGAAAAAGAGAACAACAAAAGATCAAAAAAGGACTTCACTTCTTCTGATGAAGAACAACATAAATTATTAAAGCTCAAACAAAAGCTGGAGCCACCAACTCCAGCGAAAAAAAATAAAGGTCATCAAAAAATTCACTTTTGCACTTCAATTTAATAACCATTGTTTTCCGTTTGACCTTCAAATATGTTGCCCTGTTTCATACTTTAAGTTGCATGCATATGCAGGTTAACTAACTTCCTTTTGCAATCACTTTTGGCTTTTTTGGTGGAACAAAGGTAATTCATATAAAAGCTTTTTACTTTTTTCGAAGTTCCAATAAAAGATTTAATAAATGTGTGAGTAAAATAACATGTGCTTATTATACCCAGAAGCAGACTATTAAATTGTACATATTGCTTAATTTAATTATTGAGGATTTAATAAAAGTTCGTCCCTTAAATGGAGTCACTTAATGATACAACGAATGAAATAAACTTCCTCTTCTCCTTTAAGTACATATAGTCTAATATCATCTGCTTGGCTGGCCTAATCTTTACATTCTGCCTTTTTTTTTTAAATCAATGTCCTTTCTACTGTGCTTCATTTATGCATTGCTAATTAGTTTATAAATTATGCAATAATTTTTAGCCTTTCACGTTGGTACGAATTATATAAGATCAATTGCATTTTTTAAGCTTCCTTCCTTATGAATGAATGAAATATCACCACTTCATCAGAATACGTTCTGCTTCTGGGCTACATGGATCTTTTCTTTCCATTGTTCTATTATTCATTCGGACTTTCTCAAAAAATTATTCATTTGGTCCATGTGGATCATGATTCATGAGAAGTTATAGGTCCCTGTGCCAACTTTTGGTAGGCAAAGGAAGAAAAAGTAAAAAGATAATATACTTGATTGAGAAGTTGTAACTTCTCAATTAAGGATAGGAGTTTGGGTGTGTTGATTTTCTATAAGGCGTCTTGGGAAATGCTTATCAAGATCTGGTGGGTGAATGATACGTTTCTTCTATTGAGGAAGATGGGTGAATAGACATGTGTTTATTTTATTATAAGAAAAACGAGGTGATAACTCTTATAAACCAAGTTTATTCAAACCCAAACAGAAGAATTTAGATTCTCAATATTATTGGAATTCCTGTGGTTGGGATAAACATGGTTGTTAAGAGTACCCATGAAAAAACGCTTGATGAGAAGTCCATAGAAGTAGGAGGATGAACGAAGGTGTGGTGCAAGTATATAGCAGCATTTGTGTCCCTGAGCTGACGAATTTCCATGAAATTGAGGATAGTTGATTAAAAGTAATTAATAAGCATTAACTGTTAGAAAAAGATGTTTAGATGCTAAAGTTTATCTTAATACGAGGATGAATGAATATGTGGTTCCTGTATATAGCAGGATTTGAGTCCATAGAAGTAGGAGGATGAGCAAAAGTGTGGTGTGAGTATATAGCAGGATTTGTGTCCTTGGGGTTGGCAGATTTCCATGAAGTTGATGATAATAAACATGATCTAGAGCCTATTTGGACTAACTTTGCTTTCATTTGCTACTTCCATCGTTGATCTACTTCAAATCTGTTACAATTGCTTTATGTTGGTTAATGGTGTTGTCATTGTCTGTTTGCGCTCGGAGAGACTTTTCAAATCTTTTAGTAATTACAGAGACACAACAAGGGTAAATCTAATTGTCCTAATTTTTGTTTTATAAATTCTCTGTGCTACAAATCTTTTGTATAATTTTTTCCCTTTTTCGTTTTTTTTTTTTTTTTTTTTGGAAAAAGTAAATGAAAGGCATCAATAAGATGCAAAAAAGATATGCTAAAACTAAGGAGCTAACAAAATTCAAAAAAAAGTCCACGCAATCTCCCATTTTGTTTCTTCCTAAAAGCTAGATCTTTCTTTTTGACTTTACACTTTCAATTTCTATTTGCTTTTTGCTGGTTTGCAGAATAAAATAGCAACATATCACAAAATAGATTACAGCTATCAGTAACATATGCTTAACAATTGTCTTGATTGTAATTAACCAAATAATATATTTATTTTGAAAAATGAATAATTAGTGTAAAACTATATAATAGTAGTATGTTAATGACATATTACTTATTCGGCTCCTTCTGTAATTATTTTTTCTGCTGGATTTTTTTTTGGTAACTCTTTATTCTCATGTTATTTCTGCCCAATCTCATTTTATTAGGATTTAAAAAATAATATTCTGTTTTCGGTGTCTGTTTTGGACTAGAATGAGGACAGACATTCGATAATTGCCCAGAGGTTGTAAAGTGTTTGATTAGAAATTGAATGTTAATTTTCTGTGTTTAAAGTTAGATACTGATATCATTTAGTGCAAATTAAACTCAGCCTTCTTTTATTCCATTTTCAAAGTTCTAATTTGCAAATTAAAATGCCTTTCACATATTGTCAATTTTTTCTATTTCTTCAGTTCACAGAAAACTTACTAATTTTACATTTCATAAACGTATTACAGCTTTTCGTAGCAGCTGAAGCTTTTGATCGATCTGTTTCTTTCTCTACTAGACGAGGGATGAGTTAATGAGTTAATACAACCAAGGTGATTCAAAAATTTTATATTTTTATGTCCTCTTTCTCATCATCAATTTTTGTCTCACCTCTGCTTATTGTATGTATGATTTTATCTTTAACATCTCCACTTCATTTTTTCTTTGCTTTCAAATATGTTCAACAATCGTTTAATTCGTCAAAGATGATAATCAATGGCTGGAGTTTCCATTCCTTTTTTATGGTGAGTTCTTCTTCTTCTTCTTATAATATTTATTTAATCGGGATTGATGTATGTGATTTGATACTTTCCTCCGTATGCAACATATTCTTCGACAGTCATGGTGTCCTATCCTTCTCTACGTCTCTTATGAAACGCAAGTTTGTGCAATTTAACATTTCTTGCATTGTTTGATGGAAACCCGTGAAAGACATCAACTAGAGAATGAATTTACCTTTCAAAAATGAATTTTATTGTTAGGAAATAAGGGAGACTGTGACTCTCCCCCTTTATGTGTTCTATATCAAAGTCAAAGAATATTTTTATGGGTATTTTGGTATTTTTCTTTCAATTCTTTAATTTCATTTCTTGTGAACACGTGTTGTACCAATATCATACTGGAGCTTTTATTTTGCCACATGTTAAACTTGATTGACTATTTGTCTTCTTCGATATTTTGTAAGTAATTTTCATCCTTCTTCTGTACTTCTCTTCCTCCGTTTTTATTTTGGTTTGATTTTTGTTCATTTCTTTAAGATGATTCTAGGAGTCAGTGATGATTTTTTATCTGGATTGTAAAATTAATTAGTTTTTCGCATTGTCTGATGGAAACCCATTTTGATTTCTTGTGAACTCAGCGTAATAAGTGAAACTTTCATAGAACGACGAAGGTTACTTTTGAAATAATATTACTTTTTATGGGTATTTTGGTATTTTTCTTTCAATTCTTTAATTTCATTTCTTGTGAACACGTGTTGTACCAATATCATTCTGGGGCTTTTATCTTGCTACATGTTAAACTTGATTGACTATTTGTCTTCTTCGACATTTTGTAAGTAATTTCCATCCTTCTTCTGTACTTCTCTTCCTCCATTTTTCTTCTGGTTTGATTTTTGTTCATTTCTTTAAGATGATTCTAAGAGGCAGCGATGATTTTTATCTGGATTGTAAAATTAATTAGTTTTTCGCATTGTCTGATGGAAATCCATTTTGATTTCTTGTGAACTCAGCGTATAGAAAGGCATCAATGGGTAATGAAGTTACTTATTTGTATCAGTTTTGTTGGTGAAAGCATGATTTTCTTGCTTGAAGAAATTTATATAGAAAATGGAGCAAAACTATGTTATCCATCCTGCTTTGAACTCTGCTTTTATCTATTTCATTATCTCTTTATGGCTGTTTGTTGTTTCAGTTTGCTTCGTCTTGCTCTTCCCGATTTTGATGTTGCATGAAAATATCATTATCTTGCACAATCTGGTAAATTCTGCAAAATACTGTTTCCCATATTTGTTGGTCTATATATTATCTATTAAATATGCTATATTTGGTGTGTGTTCTTTTTTCTTTTTTAAGAAGTACATGGTATCTAATAAAAAGGATACCGTATGACATATATAACTTCTAAGATTTGAAACATGCTTTTGGAGGTAGAAGTTCTAATAAAAGATTTAATAAATGTGTGAGTCAAATAACATGTGCTTACTATATCTAGAAGTGGACTATTAAATTGTACATATTGATGTTACAGTATGGTCGGACTTAGGGTATGATTTTGCTGTTGAGAATTTGCAGGTTTTTTCAGCATTTTCGCCTTTAAATTTTTTTTTCTCATTTAATGTATATATAGATTTTAAATTTAACTATTAATATTTTATGTAGTTACTTAATGATAAAGATAATATTTTAGGGGTCGTTTGGTATGAAGACAAGTAATGTAAGGATTAGTAATATATGAATTAGTGATGCAGAGATTGCTAATTCAAGGATTGTAATGTTGGGATTATTTTTTATCAAGTGTTTGGTTAATTGTGTTAAAAACTAGATATATCATGTATTGTGTTTGATTTAAAACTATACAAAAATCTTCTTTACAATTATACCCTTGAATTTTTATGTAAAGAAATTTAGGAAAAGGAATTGAAGGGTATCCTTGTAATCCATGTATTAGGTAGGATTAAATTGAATTGAGTAACCAAATAATGTATTGTCCTGGACTAAATTTTAATTTAAGGACTATTCTAATTAGTACGGCCTACCAAATGACCCCTTAATGTTATTTATTTTTGCATATAAGGATGATTATGCCTAGGTATATCTAACTTTGGTAAGAATTTAGGATTGAAGTGAACTTTACTCAAATTTTGGACAGTTTATTTTTACTACGGGGAAGAGTTGTCAAAGCTGAGATGTGTTGAGAATTTGCTAAGATGTGTTGAATGTATGATTTTGTGGCTGTGATAACTGGAGACCTGCTGAAACTACACTCAGCTGTGCAGTTGATACCTAGCATTAAATCACTGCAAATGAATTTTACCTTGATTGTATGATTTTTCTTTAAAGTATGCAGATGATGGGTGATGGGTGAGCTACAACTTTTGGTATTTATATAATTTCAAATACTTAACGGCACACATATTGAAATGCACAGGCACCAGTTATAATACAATGAAGAAAGAATCATCTTTTTATATTAAAAAGTTGGCAACACAGCAATATGTTTTCACTTTATCATACTTTTCATACGCTTAATATTAGTAACTTCTTGTTTCCTTCTCTAATTTCTCTTTTTTAACGAATCATATATTTTTAACTCCTTAAACTAAAGGAGCAATATTATCTAACACATTGTTGTTTTTTCCTTTTATCAGTTAACACTCATCTCCAGACACAACATGTACTATTCCGCTGAACAACTCTTGTAATAAGTTGATAACTTTTGATTTTTATAGCAAATCTTATCAATGTAATACTTTCGCTTTGTTTCACATAGTAGGAAATATGTATATTCATATCTTGTTGCTTAAACCTTTAATTGCTTCAATCCAATAATTTCTGAAAAAAAGCCCGTGCGCGAACCATCTAGTTAGACTAATAAGCAAGTACTAGAGCACAAGATTCAGCCAATTAGAGTAGCTCTCACGTTGCATGTGTGGCTCTTGATAAGTACAAGAATAAACTTAACATGGTGTTAACGTAGAACATGACAGTTCACTCATTTTGTCAATCTATGTGTTAGTTTATTGCCTTTGCTCGCCGTTTAGAGATATACACGAAAAAATAAGCATGTAGACTTGGTGGCCATAAATATTTAAAAGTGAGTGATACAAAATCAATATCTAGGTAAATAAGCCTATAAATCTTAGTGATAATTGGCCATGGCTTATTTTGAGGGAAAAATTATTAAATGTACGAAAAAATAATTTATACACTAGAAGTTAATGAGAGGAAAAAAAAGTAGCTAAATATAAACTAGAAAGTATTATTAATGGTCACACAAGCTTAACTTAAAGAGGACTATCTCATGTTAAGAATTGTGTTTGGACCGATGTGACCCAACAGGAAACTAATAATAAAATTTAATTGAGGGAATCATAAAACAACCGTGGGGCTTATATAGAGTACATATTATTAAAAAATTATATTTTATATATAGGTTAAAATTATTTTATATTTATACGCATATTACTACAAAAATAATAAAAACCGATGGTAAAAAATTAATAGACGTCGGTGTTTTTATGAAATTATTTTAAAAGAAATTTTAAAATTTATCGATGTCCGTCAATTATTTTTTGTGTAAAAACAAATAAAAAATTAAAGAAAAATTGACGGAGTCCCTCAATTTTTAAAAAGAATCGAGGGATGTCATCAGTTTTTGAAGTGTAAAATTGCAGTTGAAGGAATATAAATTAAAAATGATGGGAGTATTTTATCAAAGAGCATGCGCGATCTAGTGATTAAATTGTTTTATGTCATAACTAATACCTAGGTTTGATCCAAGTTGCTATAATTTTTCTTATAAATTTCTGAAAAAATCAAGGGAGTCGTCTTTTTTTATTAAAAAAGAAAACATGTGCAACAAGAATAACAACATACCCGATGCAATCTCACAAAATGGGGTCTGGGAGTGTAAAGTGTATACAGACCTTACCTCTATCTTAGAGGTAGAGAGACTATTTCTTTTTAACCGAGGCAATCCATCGGTTTTCTCTTAAACCAAACCAAACAATCCGACGTTGTCGAGTCCACCAGCTCTGATTGATTTTACGCAAAAAAATTAAGATCGTCCGTCAGTGTTTGACTTCTTCTTTTTTTTCACTAATAGTAAATGTTAGAATTACCAATATTCTCCTTTCTCTATCCCAACTTTTTTGTCTAGAAAAATATTAAATATTCTTGACTTATTTATATGTTAAATCTCTATCGTAAATTGACTCCGCTAAACAACCAATTAGTTTTTCTTTAGGGTAAAAACCAACAGGCATCTAACGGAAACAATTGAGTACCCATTAACACTATTTAGCTTTTCTTAGAACAATAACTTATATATTTTTACAGAAACGTTAGAATATGTTATTAGGCAACTATAATACAATAGGATTATGATCACTACAGAGACTAGCGAGTTTAATTTGTCGAGAGGTAGGAATTAGTTACAAACACGATCCTTTATTATCCATCGAAGACATTAATTAGAAGAGTTCGTGGAAATGAAGATGTAGTAGCTGCATACTTCCACATTAATTCCATTCATCAATGCTGCATAATCATATATCTAAACTAAAAACACTAATTAACCTCGAAATAGCATAACGTTCACATTTGACTTTTCTCTATTTCTATCTAGTGTTCGAACACACATAACACAATTGATGGACCCAATGCATCGAAAAAGTCATCAGTCATTTGAGCATTGAACTGAACAAACTGTGGAAAACGACAAACAATAGTTTTCGCCTCACCACTTCCCAAAACCTTTTATACTATTCTGTTCAAACGCTACTCTTGGATTCTTGGTTCTAGTTTCTTTCCTTCCAAACTTTTCCTTTTGGCCTCTTCTCTTCTTTCCCCGATACCCTATGCACCCAAGTCAAAAACCCTTTAGTTTAATTCCCTCCCTACAAATACCCTTTACTTCCTAATTACTCACTCATTTCCCATAAATCTCCTGTTTCCTTTGAACCACTTTTAGTGTTGCAGAGAAAAAAATGGTGCAACTCGAACTGGAGGGTACCAACTTTTTCATCAATGACAACGTTGACGTGCTGATAGAGATATTGCAAAGGGTCGATGGTGGCTCCTTAGGGGTCGCTGCATGTGTTTGTAAGCTGTGGTGCTCCATTACTAGAAACGATTCGCTCTGGGAGCACCTTTGCTTCCGCCACGTGTCTCCACCCCCGGAAGGCGTGCGGACGGTGGTGTTAGCTCTCGGAGGGTACAAAAGACTTTACATGGTGTGTGTTAAGCCTGTGTTGGACCGGCTCAGGAAGTGGAAAACAGGAACGGGTTCTGAAAGAGTTTGGACTCAGCATGAAGTGGAACTTTCCTTGTCGTTGTTTTGTGTTGATTATTATGAAAGAGTATTTTTGGGCGGTAGCGCTGCGGCAGCATCGTCCCTTATGTTCCTATGCAACGCCGTGAATGTTTAGATACCGGAAGGGGGAGGGTTATTCTTTTTATCTTTGCTCTTATTATTTATTTTTGGTAATTCAAGATTCTACTATTTGTTGCTGATGAAGTACTCCCTGCTACTTATTAATTACTAATAAATAAAACTAGTTAATGTTCTAGTTATTTGGATTATTGTTTGTGTATTTTGTGTCTAGCCATGAAAAATAACATCTTCGCGTTTGCTTCTATTTTGAAAGTTATTTTCTCTGGCTTTAACAACGGAAGCTAATGGTAGATATACAAATCTTTCTGTACATATTTTGGTAACAATCAGTGACTTTCTCCATTGATGATTAAATTATTAGTCTTTCTAGCTATATGCGATTAATTAGCCTGAACGTAACCCATATGCATGTCTAAATTAATAAATAAACACATTAAGCATTTTTTCTCTTTTATTTGTTGATATAAAATTATTCTCGTCGTCTAAAAATTGAACCACAATTTCACCTCCTCCTGAACAAAATTCCAGCTCAAATTTATGTTATTATTTTGGGCAGACAAAAAGTGACCCACAAAATATATGCCATGAAAAAACTGAATAATCAGGCCAAAAAAATAATAATAATAAGACACAGTCTAAGAATTCACAAATATAACTTAATCTGTATATCTCTTCTTTTTTTTTCAAAAAAAAGGGACATAGAACAGATAAACTTAAATTATTGTGTTTAGTGAATAATAATAGAGAAATAAAAAGGCATCTTATCAAAATGAAAAGTCACCTCACCGGGTATAACTCAAGCACAACAACACAATTTGGAACGTAAAAAGAAATTGATCGTTTTCCTCTTTGAACACACTATAGATATGTTAAATTTAAACACAAGCTTTTATTATTGTAGTAAACTCATTAAATATTTGACCAGAGATACGAAGATAAGAAAACATAAGTTACGAAATTAGTGGGATGCTTCTGTTATTTTAAAATAAATTATGTTTTTAGTTTTGGTTTATTTTTAATAAACTTATTCATTCATAGAAATATAATATATTTTTATTAATTTATCATTAATAAATATCTTGAAAAAAATATAATTAGTTTTTTGATTTTATATATAAAAAAATTTATTTAAATAAGAATAAAATTATAAAAATATCATTAATATCTTCTTAATTATATAAAATATCATTTATTTTAAAATAAAATAAAAAATAAAAATATTATTTATTTTGAAACGACCGAAATATTAAAGCTTGTATGGTTGTGTGGTCATCACCTACTGGCTACTGCATATATGAAAATCATCAGCACCCAGCAAATAAGATTTTATTACCGAAGAAGAGAAAACAAGCCTTAAAGAGCAGAAAGATTCTCAACGTGCTGCTTCAATTAGTTTACAAAATGATCATCACATTTTCAAAGCATTATTTGTGGTTTTGTGTTCAAGGTATCTTTTTGTTTATATAATTGTCTTATTTTTCATATTTCTTATTGGTAATATTTTGTCTGGAAGTGATTCAAAACCAATGCAAAATACTTGTATTATATTCTCTTCATGCTTAAACATTTTTTAACGGTGTACAACGTTAGTATATGCCCGAATTCTTTACTTGCTTGAGCCTAGAGAGGTAGAGATAACGAAAAGAGAACTACAATAAAGTCTAGATCTTGATGAATATTGTATTAACTTGAGCCGTGATCGCAGGATAGTTAAATTTGGGACATATTGATAATGGTTAATTTGCAATAGCTCATGAGACCTGGTCGAGTGATTGAGTATATCCATTCAATGGGGACTGGTCTGTCGTTTGAATGAACCTTGGTTATCAGTTCTACAAGTAAGCATTGGTGATGATAACGTATTAATACCCGAAGCAGTTATGAACCCATTGGGAACACAAAACCCTAGTTATCTTTCATTCTTTATTTCAATCATAATTTTAATTGAATTTTTAATTATTGTTTTCTTTAGAAACCCCCAATTCGGAGTAACTACCTAAGAAGTTCAATTACCTGCTTTAGTCTAACTCTTTCCTATTCCCCGTGGGTTCGACCCCAACCTCTTTGTTGGGTTCTTTATTGACAACGTCCACTTCATACTTCTTGAGGAGGTGTGATTTGAGCATTATCAAAAAATGGCGCCGTTGCCAGGGAATACGGTTAAGACTAGGTTATTTGCTTGTATTTGACTTTTTTGTAGTTATTTCCTTAATTAAATTTTCTTTTTGTTTTTGATACCCACAGGATGCTCTCCGATGAATGCCAAACACTCGTAGTAGTAGAGATCCCCCGATTCCATTGAATCCATAGATTCAATGAACATTGCACAGGATGGAAAACCAGGACCAAAGAGATGCCTGCATAGCTAAAGAAGCTAGGCAAGCTGAGCTAGCTCGGCAACCTGCACTTCAGGATGAAGAAGATGTTAGAGAAGAAGTAGATAATGTTGGTCGACACGGGAAGGGCAACAGTGGTTATAGACTTGCCCCTTAGTTCTTTGATGATGAGGACCCAGACATCGACGAAGTTGGGTCAACTGGAGCAATTATGCCACCACCACTGCCCGCTGGGGCCAAGTTCGATATCACAAGCACCATGATTCAATTGCTAAACATGAAATGGGTGTTCAGTGGTCATGCAGCGGATGACGCCAACTTGCACTTAATGAACTTCGTAGGAATATGCAAGGCGTACAGGTTGCCCAGAGTTAGCCAAGATGCCATTAGGCTCAGACTTTTCCCCTTCTCTCTATCAGGGGAAGCCACCTTATGGTTATCGGAGTTGCCCAACGACTCAATAACCAACTGGAGGGAACTCAATAGTCCTTCTTAGGGAGATTCTTTCCCCCCCCCCCTATAGAATGTTGCAGCTTAAGGACGAGATCTATAATTTTCGACAGATTAAAATCGAGGCACTTCATGAAACCTGACTGAGGTTCAAAAAAGAAGTTGAAAGGGTGCCCAAACCACAAGATCCCAAATGACAGTTTGTTTGGAAATTTTTACAGGTCTCTAAACAATAGCACAAAAGCTGTAGTGGACACGGTGGCAGGAGGAGCATTGATGAGTCACAGCTGGGAGCAAGCTGCTACTATCTTTGACAGGGTGACCAAGACGAACAGGGAATGGCATACGAGGGAGTCTGATGCAGCAGTTGGTACATATGTTGTTGGTTTGACTGCAAACCAATATAGGAAGGAAGAAGAACGCGACTAGGAATTGGCTCATATGCGCACATCATTGGACTTGCTGACAAAGCATATTATGGGAGCTGGTGACAAAAAGGTAAATGCAGTGGGGACACAAGGATTGTAGCCAGGGCAGACAACTTTGACTCCGAGGAAGAGGTAAGTTTCCTGGACAACCAAGTGGCGGGTTTCCGAGCCAACGCCCAAGCGTCTGGACAAGAGAATTGGTGCCAAGGTGTTGGAAATCAAGGTCAAAACCAATACAGAGACAACTACAATCGAAATGGGTTCAGAGACAGGATTCGAGGTCGTGAGCGCGAAGGAGATTGGAGAAGAAACGATGGATACCGCAATGATCGGCTAGAGTTTATCTACCTCCTAATGCATGAGAGGGGGAGGCTGGCCAGTCTAAGTTGGAGAGAATGATTGTCAAAATGCTGAATAAGGTGAGGTACACTGATGATCAATTGAAGGAGATCCGAAGTGACATATCAAGTATGGGTCAGAAAGTGGAATCTCATGCTACAACCGTCAAGCAGATTGAACATCAACTTGGGCAACTGTCAGCATCAATGAACCCTAGATAAAAGGGTACACTACCTAGAAACACCGCCCAAAATCCAAAGAACGATGTCCATTGCATGGCAGTGATGACTAAGAGTGGTAAGACCACATTTGACCCCTCTTTCCGATTGTAGTTGAACGAATGAAAGAAAGCATAATGGAGGAGAGTGAGAAGAGTATTTATACAGAGGGCGCTGAGCATGCTGAGGCCCCAAGAGATGCAGAAAAACCCGACATTGACCAAGGAGCAACTCAAATCTACAAAGCTATCCCGCGACCACCGCCACCATTCTCTCAAAGGATGAAGAAAGAGGCGGAAAATGGTAAGTTCTAGAAATTCCTCTCAATGCTTAAACAGTTATCTGTGAACATACTATTGATTGAGGCATTGGAACAAATGCTGGGATATGCGAAGTTTATGAAGGACTTGGTGACTAAGAAGAGATTTGTGATCTATAAGTCGGTAGACAATGTACTTCACTGTAGTGCCATAGCTACAAGGGTCCTAGCTCAGAAGAAGGAAGACCCAGGTGCTTTCACTATACCTTGCACCTTTGGGAATGTCTAGTTTGCAAGGGCACTTTGTGATCTGGGAGTAAGCATCAACTTGATGCCCTTGGCAGTGTTCAAGAAATTGGGCTTGGGAGCCCCCACACCGACTACTATGCGGCTACTGATGGCTGACAGAATTGTTAAAAAGCTAGTAGGGATCTTATTCGATGTGCTTTTCAAGGTAGACAAATTTATATTCCCAGTAGACTTCGTGATTTTGGATTGCGAGGTTGATTATGAGGTCCCTATCATATTAGGGTGAAAATTCCTTGCAACTGGGAGGGCCTTAGTAGATGTGGAGGTGGGCCAGTTGAAATTTAGACTAAACAAAGAAGAGGTCACCTTTAACATTTGCCGGTTAATGCAGCAACCAAAGGAATTCAGTTTAGTCTCAGCACTAGAGGACAAATATGAGTCACTTGATGAATTTTGAGTAGTCAAGAGACTTGTGTCGTGCAACGACGTTAAATCAGGTGCTTCTTGGAGGCAACCCAAGTGGTGTCTTGGTGAAGTCTGAGTAACCGCGCCACCCGCATCGTGCCGCGACGTTAAATCAAGCGCTTCTTGCTTGAAGCTTTCACTGTTAAAACCCCTGTGAGTATTGCTTTTGATCGATGAATTTCAAAAATACAACGATCAAGGATGATAACAAACCATGAACGACTGGAAACATCATATTTTTGTTAGGTTAAACTTGTGAATTTAAGTTTTCAAAATTTGAGTTATGGGTAGTGATTAAAAAGGGAAGGGATGAGTAATGTTTAATTAATTGAATGATATGCCTAGACCTGGGGAAATCTGAGTACACAAATTGTGCAAAAGAACCCCTATAAATTGAGCAAATTCAAATAAGTCATGAAAGTGATATGAAACACAGTACGGGTCATAGTTTGTCACTACGAGTCATACTGAGCATTCGTACCAAAGAATTGAACAAGGCTAATCAGAAAAGTCCTTCTTACGACTCATGGAATCGACCTACGGGTCGTACCACAAGTCATGAAAAAATACAGAGGAATCATAGTGTGAGGCTTCATCAGACGACTCAGGTTAGGGGTCGTACCTTTGTGGTATGAATCGTACCTGTGAGCCGTACATGTATATAGGATTGTTGGGTCTTCATACGAGTCGTACCTTCAAGATACGACCTGTGATAAGAATCTGAAACTGTTCTTTTCTTGTTTTTCTTTTTCAAATATGGAATTCTGACTTTCTCCTCCATAGGAACAATGACATTGAAGCGCAAAGCATCCAAAGCAACAGCCCGGAGGACATCAATTGATGAAACATTTGAGTCCAAGGCTAGGTAAGCAGGAAACTCCCCTAGTGGTTCGGTGGAGGATTACCAAGTAGATACTTCAGATACTGATGGAACAAGAACCACTAGGGAAAGAGAAAGAGCACAAGTTGAGGCAGCAACTGCCACATCTGCCCAAGCTCACCAGTCTGAGGAGGCAGCTAGAGAAGATAATCAAGAGTGGGGAAATGACTCAAATGCAGAGGAAAGGTTTGAGGAGACCCAATCAGGTGAAGCAAGTGGCAGCAATGAATCAGAGCAGGAGGCCCCAAATGCTGCACAAGCACAGACCTCATCCAAAGAGAACCGCACAGTTCGGTGGAGAGTGCTGGGAGCTAGAGAAATTTATGAGTAAGGCATCTCTCTCACTGCTAAGAACAAGACAAGGCGGAGCATCCAGGAAGAACCACGAATCCTCACAAGCACACTGAATGAAGTTGAAGAGATGAAGCGGATCTTTAGCTTCTATGGTTTCGAATGGATGGACAAGACTCCAACCCAGTATACAGCAGAAATAGTCTGAGAGTTCTATGCCAACTATTTGGCCACCATGGAGCAAAAGGCAAAGGAGGGGCAGAAAAATAAAATACCAGCCCTGACTCGAGAGTGTGTTGGTCCGAGGATGAGAGGTAGATATATCAGAGCATACCATCTCTCGAGTTCTCTATGGACCATAGTTCATGCCTACACGAATGATGCCTGAGTATGACTACAGGGTGGAGGCAATGAAGCAGATTAGGAACTTGGGCTTGCAGGAAAGACAGAGGCATTTGCAATGGTTGGTAGGTGTGATTCTTGACAACAAAGAAGAAGCTGAATAGGTTACTAGTGGAAAGCAGGTGAAAAAGAACTCATTCAACTTCATAGAAAAAGCCTGCTGGACACTAGTACACCACAGGTTAGCACATATGGTCAACAATAATACATTGAGTGCTGATAGAGCAGCTTTGGTGGCATGGTCATGTCTCGTTACCCCATCAGCATCCCAAGGATCATCACAGAGGAGATATGAGATCGGGCAGTGGGAGTAAGCACTACTATCCCATTCTTGAGTCTTGTATTCATACTATGCACAGAGGCAGGGGTGCCAATATGATGGGGTGAGGAGAGGCTGATTGGAGGCCAGAGGATTGCAGACATAGGCCTTATACGAGATGAGATGAACCTGGTAAGCCGAGCTAGGATTCCCACCGCGATTCTAGCAGTCCATCTAGCAGGGGGCGCACAGATGAATACTCCTACTTTACAGGAGAAGAGCGGGACACCGACGACAGATGTTGGTCATTCAGAGTCAACTCCCAGCATCTCAGTTGCACCACAACCTAGCCCGCAGACTCAGACACTAGCAGGGCATATTTTGGTGCCTCATGACTTCCTCCAGAAGCTAGCCAAATGGTTGACCATGGAGGAGCAAAAGATTCAGGGTATGATGGAAAACATAAAGCCATGGGTCAAGGCAGAGATAGATGCAGTAGCTCATGATCTACATGCTCGCTTGTATGGATTTGAGAGCCGCTTTAATGTGTGGATAACAGGGCAGATGGACACCAACAATCTCCGTGAGGAGTTGGGGGCTCTTCGGAGTCAAGTAGTCAGTTGTCGTGAGTTGTCATCACTACAACCGACAATTATAGCAACCCCCACTCTTCCAAACTTAGAGGCAGAGATTGACAAGGAGATTGACCTGGCGGCTTATTGGGAGTCGACCGTAGCTGCTGGAGATAAGGGAAAGAAAATAGCTGCTGAGGATATTAGAGAGGAGAGTTTGAGGAAGAAGAAGAAAAAGGAGAGGAAAGAACACAAGCGGGATAGAATAGAGAGCCTGTAGACTCATGACGCACATATGTCAGAGCTACAGGAGTGAGCTAGAGGACAAGGCAGCTTCACCATGGCACAACACTGTCTTGTCAGTGGCCATGACCCTTCAGGTGAGACACATTCAGCCCAGATTGACACTGAGGCCGTTGAAGCGGCCAAAACTACTGAGGGAGTAACCACTCCCCCTGTGGATATTTCATAGAGTGCGCTGGACACCGCTAGTGCCATGATTACAACAGAGGTACCTCCTCCGCAGGATGATAGAAGTGACTAGAGTGTCATAGGTATGTTCCCTTCCCTATGTTCTTTTAGTTCACGCTTCGGGGACGAAGCTTAGTTTTCAAAAAGGGGAGGGAGTGTACTTGTGATTTTTTTGGTACTTTTGATTCATCCGAGGGTTTTTCTTATCGTGTTTCTTTTCTCTCGGACATGCTATGTAGTAGAACCAGTATGTTTAGGATTTTTATTTTTTAGTTTGTGATTTTTATTTAATTAGGAAATAACTTAGGAATACTCAACCAATGAAAATGCATAAGTTTTGATTTTTGAAAAAAATTGACCCTATTTAAAAATTTTTGATGCATTAGCTATGTATTTGTGACTGTATGGATGATTTCTATGGATATTTTGATGTCATTTAGTTTGTTAGCATGAGGAGTCTTGTAAATCCATGTATAAACCAGACAAGTGAGGTAAATATAAGCCATGTACCGTGAGAGAGTGAGGTGTAGTATTTAGTTCGGTATTGAGTTGAAGATCTAGAACTTGCATGGTTGGTCTTTTTATAGGCTACGGATGGTTGGTTAGGATATGATCATAGATCATTTTTGTGTAGCTCACTTTTAGCCTAAATAACCCTACCAAAATCATACGAATCCCTTGATCCAATTTTGAGCCTTTTATTAGACCACTTTTCTTTGATTAACTAACTAACTGTACCCATTTGTTTATAATGAACCTATTTTGGCTCTGATCCTTCCTTGGATATTGTGAACCTTAACATAGGGAAATGCCTAAGTTGAGGGTGGCTAGAGTAGGGGTGCGTAAATGATGGAACGAGAAAAAAGGGGAGAAAAGAAAAAGGTGAAAAATGAGGTGTGGTGTGAAAAAAATGAAAAAAAAGAGATGAAGAAATTTTTTTAAAAAGCTTGAAAAAGAAACTTTAAAATAAAAAATGTCGGAAAAAGTGAAAAGCCACCACACCCATACAAATATACATAAAGAGGTGAAAAGAGAATAAAAGGAATGAAAAGCAAAAAGGGTGAAATAGGTGAATGGTGTAGCCAATGTATGTAATGCCAAGGAAGGGATAGTCACTTATAAAATATTTCATATTTATCATGTCCAGCCCTAAAGCCTACATTACAAGCCACATCAAGTCCTATAGTGATCCTAATCCGACCATCTGATAAACCGAAGCAGAGAAAATAAGGGCAAGCCTGTGGTATCTGATACATAATACTTGTAACTTCTTTGTGAGAGTGAGCGTCTTACTTGTTTAGTCCGATGCAATATTTGACACAGTATATATGAGTGGGAACTTCATTTGTCATAAGGGTACATGCATTATGTTTACTTTTACTATTGGCCCGTGTGAAAAACATTGGTGATGACTTGATTGCCTGTTGATAGCTAGATGACATATCTTGATCCCTGTGTATCATGTTTTGTAGTTACTTATAGTACATTAGATGATGTTGGTCCATGAAAAAAGGTCAGAAATTGTTGAATGTATAGTGCACATTTTGTTTAGTATTGGCTGTAGTATCCTAGGTTTATTTTCTAGTTGAACGTCGTATTTAGTTTTTCTTTTTCTTTGCCTGAGGACATGCAAAAGTCTTAAGTTGAGGGTGTTGATGTGCTGTAAGATTACAACACTTTTGATGCTCAAAACTACGAAAATAGCATGGATTTGGGTATATTTATATGGATATAAGGCTCTTTTCCTTTGGTTACAGGATAAATTGGTGTTGAAGCAAAAATGTGCAAAAGATAGCCTGAAAGTGTAAAAAATAGGCTTAACTCACAGTTCACAGTAGGAGCCGTAGGAAGGTTCTACGAGTCATACTGCTAGTCATGAGAAGTTTCAGAAGGCTAAGGATGAAGAGGTGCATCATACGATTCTCAGTACGAGTCATACAAAGCTTGTACGGATCGTAATGAAGAAGTCGTGAAAAGATTCAGAAGATTTGCACAAGAGGCTGACTCCTGCTACGGATAGACAGTACGAGTCGTGGAATGAAGGTATGAGTCATAACATAGCACTCATGAAGAACTTCAGAAAAATTGTAAAGTCTCAGAGTCAAGCCACGGAAGCACAGTACGTATCGTAGGAATAATGTATGAGTCGTACCAGGACCCAACACTTAGCCAAATTTTAGCTAGCCAACTGACATATGAGAAGTAGGTATGATTCGTACCTACCTGCTATGAATCGTAGGATGGGTCGTGCTGCAGGCGGCTTCAGTTATGGAAATACACCCTGTTAGCCTAGGAAAAGGATTTTTACGTCTGTATAAATATGTTTTATGTTCATAGGAGAAGGCAATTGGGAGTGATTAGAATTGATTAGGAACGAAATTAAGGAGACTTAGATGTGAGAATTGAGTTGTTCAACTTGTGATCAACCTTTTCTTGATCTTCATATTGTTCTTGAAGATTTTGTTGATTAATGGAAAGAAGTTTTTCTCTCATTCATAATTGTAATTATTGATTTATGTATTTAAACATGAATTCAAATCACAATCTTGCAACTATGAGAGGCTAAAACTTTCATAGCTAGGATTGTGGGAACCATGGTGGATTAACAAGCTAGGGTTACATAAAAGTGATTCAAAATCAATGCAAAACACTTGTATTATATTCTCTTCATGCTTAAACGTTTCTTTATGGTGTACAATGTTAGAGACATGCCCAAATTCTTTACTTGCTTGAGCCTAGAGAGGTAGAGATTAAGAAAAGAGAACTACAACAAAGTCTTGATCTTGATGATTATTGTATTAACTTGAGCTATGGTCGCAGGATAGTTAAATTTGGGACATATTGATAACAGTTAATTTGCAATCACTCATAACCTGGTCGGGTGATTGAGTATAGTCATTCAATAGGGACTGGTCTGTCGTTTGAATGAACCTAGGTTATCAATTCTACAAGTAAGCATTGGTGATGATCATGTATGTATACCCGAAGAAGTTATGAACCCATGGGGAGCACAAAACCCTAGTTATCTTTCATTCTTGATTTCAACCATAATTTTAATTGAGTTTTTAATTATTGTTTTCTTTAGAAACCCCCAATTCGGAGTAACTACCTAACAAGTTCAATTACCCGCTTTAGTCTAGCTCTTCCCTATTCCCTGTGGGTTCGACCCCAACCTCTTTATTGGGTTCTTTATTGAAAACGTCTACTTCTTACTTCTGGAGGAGGTGTGGTTTGAGTGTTATCAATGTTAAGTTTATGAAGGACCTGGTGACAAAGAAGAGGTCTGTAAGCTATGAGCCGGTAGACAGTGTACATCATTGTAGTGCCATAGTTGCACAGGTTCCAGCTCAAAAGAAGGAAGACCCAGGTGCTTTTACTATATTGTGCACCATTGGAAATGTCAAGTTCGCAAGGGCACTTTGTGATTTTGGAGCAAGCATCAACCTGATGCCCTTGGTAGTATTCAAGAAATTGGGTTTAGGAGCCCCTACACGGACCACTACGTGGCTATTAATGGCCGACAGGACTGTGAAGAAACCAGTGGGGATCCTGTTTGATGTACTAGTTAAGGTGGAAAAATTCATATTCCCAGCATATTCGTGATTTTGAATTGTGAAGTTGATTATGAGGTCCCCATCATTCTGGGGCGACCATTACTTGCGACTGGGAGGGCCTTAGTAAATGTGGAGGCTGGCCAGCTGAAGTTTAGACTAAACAAAGAAGAGGTCACTTTCAACATCTGCCGGTCAATGCAACAACCAAAGGAATTTAGTGTAATCTTAGCACTAGGGGATGAATATGAGTCACTTGAAGAATTCTGAGTAGTCAAGAGACTTGTGTTGTGTCACGACATTAAATCAGGCTCTTCTTGGGAGGCAATCTAAGTGGTGGCTTGGTGAAGTTTAAGTAACAGGGCCACCTGTGTCGTGCCACGATATTAAATCAAGCGCTTCTTGGGAGGCAACCCAAGTTATTGAACTAATGTGTGCTCAGTGTGTAGAGAAAACAAAAACAGGAGGTAGAAAAACTACTGAAAAAGCAGCTGCTATGGCTCTCAGTACCATTCGTGACAGTATCCTACGAGCCGTAGCAAGAGGAGTAGTGATGTTCAGAGATGTATTTCAAAGAAAAGACCTACGAGTCATCATGTGCACCATACCCACATTGTACGAGTCGTAGGATGTACTCATAGGTCCCCAGGTAAGTTTTCAAAACTCTGACTTTCGGGTCTAAGGGATGAGTCGTATGTCCTTCCTACGACTCGTGGTATGAGTCATGATGGGTAAAAATTTTTAAACTTACCCAACTCGACCCAGGTTTTCATATCTGCCCTTTTCCTATTTTAAACCCAAGACCTCACACGACCCTTCTTCCCATGCAAACAAAATCAAAACAACGAATCCTGCCTATGAATCCCTCACACCCATAACTTAAAAGCAAAGAATCAACGAGCAATTTCTTTCTCAAATAAAGTGCGTCTCAACCTAGATTCATGATTACCAATCGAAGAAAAAAAAGAAGCAACAAGTAAGTATTGCATTGAATATCAAAAAACATAGTTGCTTGAGGTCATAACTATCAACATCCCTGTGAGTTGTGGTTTTTGCTTGAAAAATCTGAAAGATACAAGGGTCAGGGGTGTTATTGAACCATGTACGACTGTGAAAACATTATATTTTTGTTGGGATAAACTTGTGAATTGAAGCTTTTCAAATTTGATCTATGGGTAGTGATTAAAAAGGGGAGGGATGAGTAGTGGTTAATTGATCGAATGATTTGCCTAGACCTGGGGAAATCTGAGTACCCAAATTGTGAAAAAGAATCCCTGCAAACTGAACAAAATTAAATAAGTCAAGAAACATAGTACGGTTTGTGCTTTGTCACTATGAGTCGTACTGTGTGTTCGTACCCAAGACCTGAACAGGGCTAGGCCAGATGAGGTAGAAGATTCCTTCCTATAACTTGTGGAATTGACCTATGGGTCGTTTCATGAGTCGTGAAAAAATATAGAGAAAATGGTAGTATTGGGGCTTCATCAGACTACTCAAGGTACGGTTCGTACCTTTATGGTATGAGTCGTACCTGTGAGCCATAATATGCATACAGAGTTTTAGGGCCTTCATACAAGTCGTACCTCCATGCTACGACCCGTACTTTCGACCCATTTTGAGAATCGAAAAAATTTTCTTTTCTAGTTCTTCTTTCTCAAATATGGAATTCTAACTTTCCTCTCTACAGGAACAATGACAATGAAATGCAAAGCATCCATAGCAACTACCCAAAGAAGATTACTTGATGAAACATCTGAGTTTGAGGATGAGCGAGCAGACGACTTCCCTAGTGGTTCAGTTGAGGATTACCGGGTAGATAATTTAGACACTGAAGGAACCAGAACACACTAGGGAAAAAGCAAAAGCACAAGCTGAAGTAGCTATTTCCACATCTGCCCAAGCTCCCCAGTCTAAGGAGGGAGCTAGAGAAGGTAATTAGGAGTGAGGAAACGACTCAAATGCAGAAGAAGGGTCTAAGGAGACCCAATCCGAAGAGGCAAGTGGCAGCGATGACTCAGAGGGGGAGGCTCCTAATTCTGCACAAGTATAGACCCCATCCAGAGAGAATTGCACAGTCCGGTGGAGAGTACCGGGAGCTAGAGAAATCTATAAGTAGGGCATTTTTCTCTCTGCCAAAAACAAGCCAAGGCGGAGCATCCAGGAAGAACCGCGTATCCTCACAAACTCACTGAATGAATTTGAGGAGGTGAAGCGGATATTCAACTTCTATGGTTTCGAGTGGATGGCCAAGACTCCAGCTCAGTATACCACAGAATTGGTTCGAGAGTTCTACGCTAACTATTTGGCCACCATGGAGCAAAAGGCGAAGGAGGGGCAGAAAATAAAAGACCAACCCCAACTGGAGAGTGTGTTGGTACGAGGATGACAGGTAGACATATCAGAGCAGACCATCTCTTTGGTTTTATATGGACCACAGTTAGTGCCCACACGGATGATGCCTGAGTATGACTACAGGGTGGAGGTAATGAAGCAGATCAGGAATTTGGGCTTGCAGGAATGGCAGAGACAACTGCAATGGTTGGCAGGTGTGATTGCTGAGAATAAGGATGAAGCTGAGTGGGTTACTGGTGGAAAGCAGGCGACAAAGAACTTGCTTAACTTCATAACAAAAGCTTGCTGGAAAATAGTACACCACCGGTTAGCACCCACGGTCAACAATAATACATTGAATGTTGATGGAGCAGCTTTGGTGGCATGACTCATGTCTTGTTATCCCATCAACATCCCAAGGATCATCGTAAAAGAGATACGAGACTGGGATATGGGAGTGAGCACCACCATCCCATTCCCGAGTCTTGTATTCAGACTATGCACAAAGGCAGGGGTGCCAATATGACGGGGTGAGGAGCATCAGATCGAAGGCCATAGGATTGCATACATGGGACTTATCCAGGAAGAGATGAATTTGGTAAGTTAAGCCAAGATTCCCACTGCAATTCCATCAGTCCAGCCAATAGGGGGCGCACAGGTGAATGTTCCCACCTTACAGGAGCAGAGCGAGACACAAGCTATAGATGCTGGTCATTCAGAGTCAGCTCCTAGCACTTCAGTTGCACCACAGCCTAGCTTGCAGACTCAGACTCCATCAGGGAATGTTTTAGTGCCTCACGACTTCCTCCAGAAACTAGCCAAACGGTTGACCATGGCTGAACAAAAAATTCAAGCTATGATGGAAAACGTAAAGCCATGGGTCAAAGAGGAGATAGATACAGCAGCTCAGGCTCTAAATGCTCGATTGGATGGATTTGAGAGCCAGTTCAACGTGCGGATAGTGGAGCATACAAACACTAGATGTCTCCGTGAGGAGTTGGGGGATCTTCGGAGCCAAGTAGTCGAGTTGTCATCACGACAACCGACAGTCATAGCATCCCCCACTCTGCCAGACCTCGATGCAGAGCCCGATGAGGAGATTGATCTGGTGGCATATTGGGAGACAACAGTAGCTGCTGGAGACAAGGGAAAGAAAAGAGCTTTTGAGGATGTTGGAGAGGAGAGTCTGAGAAAGAGAAGGAAGAAGGAAAGGAAAGAACGCAAGCAGGCCAGAGCAGAGAGCCTGCAGACTCATGACTCACATTTGTTAGAGTTTCAGAAGTAATCTAGAGGAGCAGGCAGCTCCACCATGACTCAGCCCGATCTTGCTAGTGGTCGTGACCCTTCGGGTGAACCACCTTCAGCCCTGATTGACACAGAGGCCGTAGAAGCGGCCAAGACTACTGAGGGGGTAACCACTCCCCCTATGGATACTTCATTTAGTGCGCCGGCCACCGCTAGCACCACGATTGCAGACGACAGGAGTTCCTAGAGCGCCACAGGTATGTGCCCTTCCATGTTCTTGTAGTTCATGCTTCGGGGACGAAGCTTAATATTCAAAAAGGGGAAGGGGTGTACTTGTGATTTTTGGGATTTTTTCGATTCATCTGAGGATTTTTCTTGTTGTGTTTCTTTTCCCTCGGACATGCTATCTAGTAGAACCGGCATGTTTAGGATTTTTATTTTTTGATTTTTGTGTAATTAGAAAATAACTTAGGAGTACTCAACCAATGAAAATGCACTAGTTTTTTTTGAAAAAACTGATCCTGTTTGAAAATTTTTGATGCATTAGCTATGTATTTGTGACTGCATGCATGATTTCTCTGGATCTTTTGATGTCATTTAGTTTATTAGAATGAGGAGTCTTGTTAAGCCATGTGTAAACCAGACAAGTAAGGCGAATATAAGTCATGTACCATGAGTGAGTAAGGTGTAATACTTAGTTCAGTATTGTGTTGAAGATCCAGAACTTGTCTGGTTGGTCTTTGCATAGGCTAAGGTTGGTTGGTTGGGATAGGATCATAGACTATTCTTTGTTAAGCTCACTTTTAGCCTAAATAACTCTACCAAAATCATATGATTCTCTTGATCTCAATTTTGAGCATTTATTAGACCTTTTTTCTTTGATTAACCGATTAACCGTACTCAATTATTTATAATGAATCTGTTTTGGCCCTGGTCCTTCCTTGGATATTATGAACCTCAACATAGGCAAAATGCCTAAGTTGAGGTTGGCTAGAGTAGGGGTGCATAAATGGTGGGAACGAGAAAAAAGGAAAGAGAAGAGAAAAGTTAAAAATGAGGTGTGGTGTGAGAGAAAAATAGAGAGATGAAAAATTTGAAAATCTTGAAAAAGAAAATTCAAAAGAAAAAATGCTAGAAAAAGTTGAAAATATACCACACCCATACAAATGTACATAAAAGAGGTGAAAAGGGAAGAAAAGAAATGAAAAGCAAAAAAGGTGAAATAGGTGAATGGTGAGGCCAATGTATATAGTTCCAAGGAAGTGATAGTCACTCATAAAATCTTTCATATTTATCACGTCTAGCCCTAAAGCCTACATTACAAGCCACAACAAGTCCTATCGTGATCCTAATTCGACCATCTGATAAATTGAAGCAAAGAAAATAAGACCAAGACTATGGTATCTGATACATAGTACTTGAAACTTCTTTATGAGAGTGAGCGTCTTGCTTGTTCAGTCCCATACAATATTTGACATTATATCTGTGAGTGGGGACTTCATTTGTTGTGAGGGTACATGGATTCTGTTTACTTTTACCATTGGTCTATGTGAAAAGCATTGGTGATGACTTGATTGCCTTTTGATAGCTAGATGACATGTCTTGATCCCTGTTTAGCAGGTTTTGTGGTTGCTTGTAGTACATTAGCTGATGTTAGTTCATGGAAAAGGGTCAGAAATTGTTGAATGTATAGTGCAAGTTTTTTTGGTATTGACTGTAGTATCCTAGGTTTATTTTCTAGTTGAGCATCGTGTTTGGTTTCTTTTTTGCCTGAGGACGTGCAAAAGTCTTAAGTTGAGGGTGTTTATGTGCTGTGAGTTTACAACACTTTCGACGCTCAAAATTAAAAAAAAAAGCATGGACTTAGGTATATATATGGATACAAGGCACTTTTTCTTTGGTTACAGGATAAATAGGTGCTGGAGCAAAAATGTGCAAAAGATAGCCTAAAAGTGCAGAAAATAGGCTTAAGTCACAGTTTTCAGTACGAGCCGTAGGATGGTGCTATGAGTCGTACTGCAGGTTGTGAGAAGTTTTAGAAGGCGAAGGATGAAGAGTGCATCCTAAGACTCTCAGTACGAGTCGTACAAAGCTTGTATGGGCTGTAGTGAAAAAGTCGTGGAAAGATTCACAAGAATTGCACAAGAGTCTGACTCCTGATATGGATAGACAGTACGAGTCGTGGCATCAAAGTATGAGTCGTACCATAACACTCGTGAAGAACTTCAGAAAAATTGAAAATTCTCAGAGTCAAGCCACGAAAGCATAGTATGACACGTAGGAAGCATGTACGAATCATACCAAGGTCCAGCACTTAGCCAAATTTCATCCAGTCAATTACATACGGGAAGCAGGTATGATCCGTACATACCTGCTACGTGTCGTAGGACAACTCATGACGCAGGCAACTTTAGTTATGGAAATTCACCCTGTTAGCCTAGAAAAAGATTTTTTATGCCTGTATAAATACGTTTTATATTTTATTTTCAAAAAATATAGTTGGAACAAATTAGAACTGATTAGAGGACGTGGGAATTGAGGGTTAGAAGATAAAATTGAGTTGTTCAACTTGTAATCAACCTTTTCTTGATTTTCTCTTGATCTTCATATTTTGTTCTTGAGGATTTTGCTGATTTATACAAAGAAATTTTTCTTTCATCCATAATTGTAAGTATTGATTTATATATTTAATTATGAATGCAAATCACAATCTTGCAACTATGAGAGGCTAAACCCTCCATAGCTAGGGTTGTGGAAACCATGGTGGATTAATAAGCTAGGGTTGCATAAAAGTGATTCAAAACCAATTCAAAACACTTGTATTGTATTCTCTTCATGCTTAAACGTTTCTTAGAGGTGTACAACATTAGGACTTGCTCAAATTCTTTACTTTCTTGAGCCTGGAGAGGTAGAGATTAGCAAAAGAGAATAACAACAAAGCCTTGATCTTGATAATCATTGTATTAACTTGAATTGTGGTCGCCGGATAGTAAATTTGGGACATATTGATAATAGTTAAGTTGCAATCACTCATGAGACCTGAACCAATTATTGAGTATAGTCATTCAATAGGGAAGAACCAGTCGTTTGGATGAACCTAAGTATCAGTTCTACAAGTAAGCATTCGTGATGATCACGTATGTATACCTGAAGCAATTATGAACCCATGAGGAACACAAAACCCTAGTTATATTTCATTCTTGTTTTCAAACCCAAGTTTTAACAATTGTTTTAATTATTGTTTTATTTATACCCCCCAATTTGGAGTAACTACCCAACAAATTCACTTATCGGCATTAGTCTAGATCTTCCATATTCCTTGTGGGATCGATCCCAACCTCTAGTTGGTTCTTTATTGACAACGTCCGCTTCATACTTCGGTAGGAGGTATAGTTTGAGCTAACCTATAATATTTGAAAGGTGATCAATCTAACGAGTAAGCATGAAATCGAGTAAGCATAAACAACCTTGAAAAGAAGATTTAAAAGTCTAGCATAAAAGAATATTCAAACTAGAACCATCAACCATGGATAAAACCACCCCAAAATAGGAGTTTATCCACTCATGTTCAAGTGTAGAACCCCAAGAATTCATCATTCAAATTAACAAGGATAAAGTAAAGAAGAAAATAAACTTCTTGTCTCTCTCCTAAAAGACTCCGTACAATTGATCAATATGCTAAAAGATTCCTAACAAATGTCCTAGAAAAAGTATTTATAAGCACGGTAACAAATGACTCTTTTGCCCTTAAGTAATTAAGTTTTTGGACTTAGAAAAATCTATCTCGGGCAGGCTTTGGCTCGCCATGTTAGCCATCTCACCAGACTTGGCTTGAATTTTCTCTGAAGTTGAGCCTCTGGCGTGCCACTTCTCCTATCTCACCTAGGTGTTAGTCAAAATTCTTCAGTTCAGGTGTTGGTGCGCCACTTCTCTCAATGCATCAGAATGTTAGAAAATTTTCTTCTAAAGTTTGTGCTTTGGTGCGCTACTCCAGCCAATGCACCAATGTATTAGAATATTTTTCTTCTGGAGTTTGGGCTCTGGTGCACCAGTCTAGCTATATCGTCAGAGTGTTAGAAAAAATTCTCTGTGAAGTTTAGGCTCTGATGCACCACTTCTGCTATCTCACCAGGGAAAATTTTCCTCGAATTCTTCTTTCTTCACACCTTGCACTACTTTTGCATATTTTTTCATGCGCTACCTGCTAAAATCATCTAAACATATATGTTAGCTCATTTCACACACACATTCATGAAATCATGCATTTTATAAGGATAATCTTCTCAAAACATGACTAAAGATGGGTAAAAATATGATAAATGGACATAAGAATATGCCCAACATCACCACCCACACTTAAATCATTGTTCATCCTCGAATAATCAACTTAATTTCTATTACCTTATCTCTATATGGACTTAGATCTATTGAACAGATCTTCTCAGGCTACGACAAATATGACCACATTGACATTGCAAGTTTCCAACACAACATGCTTCAACTTTTCAATTTAGCTCAAGGACACTTTTTAAGACGATCTAACCTTAAGAACTGACTCAAGATCTTTCAATATTGGCAACAAACATATGTCACCTAATTAAGAGATTAAACATTTCACCTATCCTTTGTAAATCATGTGCCTTCACAAACAAGAGAATTTCCCACCTTTTCTCACAAGAATATGAAAGAATCACATATTTGGGCTTATAAATAAAGAAATTCACGCTCACTCTCACGAAGAACTTCTCATGCAACATATGATGAACCATAAGCTTGCCCTTAGTATGAATACTCCACTAATATAAGAATGTCAAAGTTAGAACCAAGTAGGACTTAATGGGTTGTAATGTAGGCTAAGGGACGGGTAGAGATCATTTGGCTAGAATAGTGACTAACCTCCCTAAGCACTTTAATACTTCACAAACTTTTTCAATTTTGGCACACTCTTTGATCTTCTTACTTTACTCCTTATGCCTTCTGTAACACCCAGGAAGTCTTTAAGATCATACTTGAGGGTTGAATAAGAGAAATTAGGAAAATTTGCACCAGGTCACAGAACGAGTCATTGAGTGACTTGTTATATGACCCAACAGGTTGTTAAGTGACCCGTCGTAGGTGAGCAGGAGTTGGAAGATGTTACTTCCCTAAAACTGGTAACGAGTTAGGTGACCAAGTCATCAAGACTCCTCACGAGTCACTGTATGACCCATCAAGTGCGCAGTGGTGAAGAAAGAAGTACATTCCAGTGTTCAGAACGAATGGTGACCATGAATCATCTAGTAGCCTAATGATTCATTAAGTCCCTAATTGGGTTCGAAGGATCTGAGAATGAGAAAGGATTTCCCGTGGCAACAGGTCAAGGGAAAACCCATTACCTCTCCTAACTAATCGTCTTGGGACTGGTAGGGTTATTTTTCTAGACGATTCACTACTGGTATTTGTGTCATTCCTAAGCTCCTAACTTCCTAATGATGTCGTTTTAAACCTTGAAAGGAATGTTTTAAGAGGCTTTAGCCTATTCTATGTCATTTTACTCCCATGCATGCAAGTTATTGAGAATCCTCTTCAAGATCAAGCTAGAACTCTGTCAATTCTTTCACTAATTCTCTTGGGCTTCAAGGCTAGCTTGAGGATGCTTACCTAGGTATATAGGCTATGACTGAGGGTTTCCTTCCACCCTCATGTCCAAATTTCTCCTCAAGTTCATGAATTTATATTTTAACTCAAGTGTATGTATTTATAGGATTTTAACCCAATTTTTATGAAATTCTCTATGATATTTTTATGGGTCTAATCTCCTCATGTTCTAAGTTATGTTTTAAGTCTAATGGGTAGATTTTATACACAATTTGATTATAAATTCATAATTTCAAGTTATTAAAAATTAGGCCTTATTATGCAAGTTTTATGAAAAGTCAAGCCTATGAATCATAATTTCAAGTATGATGAGATATCTAGAATGAATATATTTATAAATTTCCCATGTATGAATCCATAATTTTGACTTATGAAGTCTATTTCATGTATGCATGATTTTATGATTTGGGAAAGCCCACTATGTTTTCATGATTTAACCAAGGCTAATGAGATCAGCTTATCATATATTTTGGAGTCAAGACTCCTAATGTTTAGATTTCAGTGTAAGTATGGATTATGATTTCAACTTCGTTGAGAAATGATGTGAGTACTATGAATGTAACTATTATTTCAGCTTCATTAAAAAATGACATGGATCTATGCATGTTTTTGGGAGTAATGACTAGCACCGAGCAGACTTGGGGTTCGATGTTCTCCCATCACAGAACTACGCACCAACGTAGTTATATGCTACATGTTTGGGACCTCTCAAGGGGGCTCAGGTTGATATCAATATCTTTGTAGCATCCTTAGGCCTGACAAGGTTTTGGATGGCTCTGCCCACATGAGTGTGATAGTTGGGGCATCACGTAAGCTCTATTTCGATGGTGTCGGTTATGATGAGTCTCCCATTATTCCTCATTATTTTAGTTACTCATATTCATGCTTATGATATTATGTTTTATAGTAAATTTGACCCAATGATAAGTTTATGAGCTTTTACTTACAATTTCAGCTATGACAAGACATATGAGTTCTATTTCTAAATCTTGGGTCACTATGTTCAGTTATAATAACTAGCTTATGACTATGTGCGTCTCATATATAATTTTTAGCATGCAGTCCCTACTCTCATGATCTAATTGATTTATATTTATTTTCATGACTTAAGTTAACATTTATTAAGTATGCTTTTACTTACCTTACATACTCAGTACATTTAAAGTACTGACCGCATACTCTATGCTATATTATTTCACAATATAGGTTTAGGTGATCAAGCGTAGTCTCATCGACAGTTCGCTTTCCTGTTAGTTCAGTTAGCCCTATTAGGTGTCTCCTCATCTCCCAGGGACATTCATTTAGTTATGTTGATCATGTCAGTTTTATTTCAGACCCAGAGATAGCTGGAAGCTTGTCCCAATATCTCATCAGATAGTAGAGGCTTTTTAAACACAGATTGGTATGTTCAACTTTGAGATTTAGCATTGTGATGTATTATTTGATATACGTTTTACATTACTCAAACTTCCACTTATTCATGTTTAATTTATCAGTTTCCACTTTAATTTATGCTCTTTAGTTGTTATGTTCATGCCATGGGTCAACTTGGAGCTGTTCATGATTCTAGATCCCGTGTCTTAATCAAGGGTCCCAACTCTAGTCGTGAAAAAATTGGTATCAGAGCAATGGTTTAGAGTGGTATCTGAAAGCCGCATTAAGTAGAAACTTTTTCATGAGTGTGAAGCAAGACACTTGTGTGGCAGAGGCTACAAGACGTTTTAGAAAATTTTCCTTCTTTCATGATCTATATCATGCGATGAAGTACCTCTCTATTCCTCTAACTCATGCTCTACACATTTGCAGAAATATGCCTCCACACCGAGTGAATGGTAGAAGGAATGGGAATAGAAATGACCATGGAAATGGCAATGGCAATGGAGATGGGCATTAGCAAGCCCCACCAGCACCAGTGGATCCTTTGCTCGAGCAGGTCACTCATGCCAAGTTTATAGTAGCATTTCAAATATTGACATAGGCCATGGTCCTCAGGTCAACCAGCAGGCAGTGGTCCATGTTCCTCAAAATGAGAACGCAGCAGCAGCGCTAGTGCGAGAATTTCTAAGGATGAATCCACCTGATTTTCTTAGGTCAAAGGTGGATGAGGACCCATATGAGTTCCTTGAGAAGGTGCAGAAGATCACCCTGATTATGGGGGTGAAGGGAGAGGAGAGTGCAAATTTAGTCTCCTATCAGTTGAAGGGGGTTGCTTACATATGTTTCCTCCAATGGAAGGAGAGTAGAGCAGTGGGAGTAGTTCCCCTGAGTTGGGGATGAGTTTCATGACTACCTTCTTGGATAGGTTCTTCCCTAGAGAGTTGATGGAGGCGAAGACGGCAGAGTTCGTCAACCTGAAGCAACATCACAGGACTGTCCAAGAGTATGTCTTGGAGTTTACCCAGCTGTCTAAGTATGTACTGGAGATGATTGCGGATTAGAGGGCTCATATGAGCAAGTTTGTGAATGGCATAGAAAATTCGCTGGTCAAGGAGTGCAGGACCACTATCCTGAATAGTGACTTAGATTTATTGCAGTCCGTCATATAAGCCCAGCAGATAGAGGTGGACCAGATGAAGGAGAAGGAGAGAGAGGCCAAGAGAGCAAGAACAGGGAGTTATGGACAGTTGCAGTAGAGGTCCGGTGATAGAAATCGCCCTCATTCCCACCAGAGGTCATCAACCCCAGCTCCATCATCATCCAGTGTTCCTTCCAGACCTAGGCATGATTAGAGGGGTAGAGCATCAGACTCTAGAGGTCAAGGGAGCATGTCAGGATAGCCCAACATTCCAGCTTGTGGGAGATGTGGTAGGAGGCATACCAAAGAGTGCTTAGCAGGTTCAGGCACGTGCTTCGGGTGCGGAAAACCCGGACACATGCTCAAAGACTGCCTTTTAGCCAGACAATCCATAGTAGAGGCCATGACTCAACCACCAGTTCAACAGCTCCACTAGCACGTACAGCTCAGTAGGGTTTATCTACTAGTGCAAGTGGTGGTCAATGTTAGAAATTTTTTTATGCAGTATCATCTCGTCAGGAGCAGGAGGTCTCTCTCAATATGGTCACTGGTATGTTATGAGTATTCCATCTTGATATGTATGCATTATTAGATCTAGGGTCTACTTCATCTTTTGTGTCTCCTTATGTTGTTGTTAGTTTTGGAGTCAGTCTTGAAATCCTATTAGAACCCTTCTCAGTCTTTACTCTAGTCTATGACTCAGTTATAGCTCGACAGATATACAAAAATTACCCCATCACAGTCCTTCATAAAGTTACCTCAAACAACCTAGTGGAGTTAGATATGACCTATTTTGATGTTATTTTTGGTATGGACTGGTTATAAGCATGTTAATCCTCAGTGAATTGTAGAACCCATACAGTAGAGTTTTGATTTTTGCTCAAGCCAGTCCTAGAATAGACGGGTAGTTCAACTGTGCCTATAGGTTGTTTTATCTCCTATCATAAGGCCAGAAAGATGATCTCCAAGGGGTGTGTTTATCATTTAATTCGGGTTAAGGATTCTATGTTTGAGACCTCGACTCTTCAATCAATTCCTATAGTATGTGAGTATCCAAAGGTGTTTCCAGATAATCTACCACGACTCCCTTCCAAGCGGGAGATTAACTTTGGTATTAACCTTCTCCCTGATACGCAACCTATATCCACCCCTTCTTACAGAATGGCTCCAGACGAGCTAAAGGAGTTGAAAGATCTCCTAGATAAGGGTTTAATTATGCATATTAAATATTCTCTTTGTATGAAAGAAGGATGGTTCCTTTAGAATGTGCATTGATTATTGCCAGTTGAACAAGGTCACAATAAAGAATAAGTATCCCTTCCCCAAGATTGATGACTTGTTGTGACCAACTTCATGGTGCTAACTGCTTCTCAAATATAGATCTCAAATCCGACTATCATCAGCTCAAAGTTAGAGAGAGTAACATTCGGAAGACAACCTTCAAGACTCGATATGGTCACTATGAGTTCGTAGTTATGTCTCTTGGACTAACTAATGCTCCTGCAACTTTTATGGATTTGATGGATAGGGTGTTCAAGCAGTATTTGGATATGTTCATGATTTTCTTCATAGATGATATTTTCATATACTCTCGGAGTGAGGAGGAACATCTCGCTCATTTGAGGATTGTGTTACAAACTCTCAAGGATCGCCAGTTGTTTGCTAAATTCATCAAGTGTGAGTTTTGACTAAAATTGGTAGAATTTTTGGGCCATGTGGTATCTAGCGAGGGTGTGCAGGTGGACTTTCAAAATATAGAGGCAGTGAAGAATTGGCCTAGACCAGTTAGTCCCTCGGACATTAGGAGCTTTTTGGATTTAGCTGGCTATTACAGGAGATTCATTTAGGGATTTTTCATCCATTGCAGCGTCATTGACTAAGTTGACCTAGAATAAGGTCAAATTTTAGTGGTTGGATACCTGTGAGAAGAGTTTTCAGGAGTTAAATACTCGACTCACTTCAGCCCCAACATTGACCCTACAGGAGGGAACAAATGGGTTCGTTGTGTATTGTGATGCCTCTATGGTGGGACATGGTTGTGTGTTAATGTAGCATGGTAAGGTCATTACGTATGCCTCTATATAGCTTGAGACTCATGAGAATAACTACCCAATGCATGACCTAGAGTTGGCAGTTGTGGTGTTTGCATTGAAGAATTGGAGGCACTATTTGTATGGAGTGCATATGGATGTCTCCACGAACCACAAGATCCTTTAATATGTGTTCACTTAGAAGGACCTGAATTTGTGGCAAAGAAGATGGCTAGAGGTTCTTAAGAACTATGACATGGGTGTCCTTTATCATCCAGGTAAGGTCAATGAGTGGCGGATGCTCTTAGCTAGTTGTCCACGAAGAGCGTGTCTCATGTCAAGAATGGGAGAAATGAGTTAGCAAAGGATTTCCATAGGCTTGATCGTTTAGGGGTTTTCCTTGTTGACTCGATAGATGGTGGTGTGGTTGTTAAGAATGGGTTGGAACCTTCATTGGTGATCAAGGTCAAGGCTAGCAAAGATGAGGATCCTATTCTAGTGAAGCTAAAGAAAGCTTTCCAAAATTAGAAAGTGGAGGTTTACTCCCAAGAGGGAGATGGTGTATGCCAATATCATGGTTGATTGTGTGTGCCGACTATAGATGACTTGAGAGAACGGATGTTAAGTAAGGTTCATGGATCTAGATATTCTATCCACCCAAGTGCCACCAAGATGTACTGTGATCTAGAAGAAGTCTATTGGTGGAATGGTATGAAGAAGGACATAGCGGAGTTTGTGGCTAAGTGTCCAAATTGCCAGTAGGTAAAAGTTGAGCATCAGAGACCTAGGGGTACGCTTCGGGATATTAGTATTCCAACTTGGAAGTGGGAATAGATTAATATGGACTTCATTATAGGCTTGCCTCGTATCCACCGACAATATGACTCCATATGGGTGATTGTGGACAGGTTGACCTAATCAACTCATTTCTTTCCAGTCAAAACTACTGATTGAGCTGAGGATGATTCTAGATTGTACATTAAGGAGTTAGTTTGGTTGCATGGAATTTCTTTGTCCATCATCTTAGATAGGGGTACTCAATTTACATTTCGATTTTAGAGATTGTTTCAGAAAGATCTTAGTACTAAGGTAAAGCTTAACACAACTTTTCACCCACATATAGATGGTCAGGATGAGTGGTCCATTTAGACTCTTTAAGATATATTAAAAGCTTGTGTGATTTATTTCAAGGGTAGTTGGGATGACCACTTGCCTCTCATTGAGTTTGCTTACAATAACAATTATCGCTCCAGCATTTTTGGCTCCATTTGAGGCTCTTTATGGGCAGAGGTGTAGATCACCTATTGGATAGTTTGAGGTAGGTGAGGCTACATTGATAGGGCCAGATTCAATTCATGAGGCCATGGAGGAAGTTCAACTTATTAGGGAAAGGCTAAATATAGCTCAGAATCATCATAAATCTTATGCCGATGTTAAACAGAGAGAGCTTGAGTTTAAGGTTGATGATTGGGTGTTTCTGAAGATGTCTCCTATGAAGGGAGTGATGAGGTTCAGAAAGAAAGGGAAGCTTAGTCTCCGATATGTTGGTCCTTATAGGATTCTAAGGTGAGTTGGTAAGGTGGCATATGAGTTGGATTTACCAACAGAGTCAGCTTCATTACATCTAGTTTTCCATATGTCCCTAATGAAGAAGTGCATTGGTGACCCAACTTTAGTTGCTCTGATAGAGAGCATAAGTGTGAAGGATAGCCTTACCTATGAGAAGGTTCTGGTTGAGATCCTTGATCGTCAGGTTCGTAAGTTAAGGAACAAAGAAGTAGCTTCAGTGAAGGTTTTGTGGGGGAATCAGCTTGTTGAGGGAGCTACATGGGAAGCTGAAGCAAATATGATGGCCAAATACCCGCATCTTTTCCGTTCCAACTTAGTTTCAGCATGAGATATCAATTTCCTCCTTAGTGCTCTATTTAGTTTCATGTCAAGTTCATGTCTCTAAGTTTCTTTCATGTCATTGTATATATGTATGTTTCATGAATTTAGTTCAGTCATGTATTTCAGCCCGGAGTCACTCACTCAATTAGTTTTCAGCTTTAGTTGTTCAGTTTTGTGATTGCACTTCTTTCTCTAGCCTTTCAATATACTTAGTCTACATTCGAGGAAAAATTTTCCTAAGGGGGAGATAATGCAACACCCAGGAAGTCCCTAAGATCAGAACCGAGGGTTGAATTAGAGTAATCAGGAAAATTTGTACCAGGTCACAAAACGAGTCATCGACTCGTTATATGATCCAACGGGTCATTAAGTGACTCGTTGTGGGTGAGCAGGAGTTGGAAGATGTTACTTCCTGGGAAATGGTAACAGGTCAAGTGACGAGGCATCAATACTTCTACGAGTCGTTATACGACCTGTCAAGAATGCAGTGGTGAAGAAAGAAGTGATTTTAGTGTTGAGAACGAGTGGCGACCACAAGTTTTCTAGTGGTCTAACGATTCATTAAGTCCCTCATTGGGTTCGAAGGATCAGAGAATGATAAGGGATTGCCAGTGGAAATAGGTCAAGGGACAACCCATTACCTTCCCTAAAGAATCGTCACTTCTCTCGTTGGGACTGACAGGATCATTTTTCTAGACGATTCACTAAAGGTATTTTCATAATTTCTAAGCTCCTAACTTCCTCATGATATCATTTTAAGCCTTGATAATGAGTGTTTTAAGAGGGTTTATCCTATTCTAAGTCATTAGACTTGCATGCATGTAAATTATTGAGAACCCTCTCCAAGATCACTAGAACTCTCTCAATTCTTTCCCCAATTCTCTTGGGTTTTCAAGGCTAATTTGAGGAACAGTTTACCCAAGTATGTAGGACTATGAATGAGGGTTTCCTTCTACACTCATGCTCAAATTTCTCCTCAACTTCATGATTTTAAGTTTTAATTCAAGTGTATGGATTTATAGGGTTTTAACATAATTTTTATGAAATTCTCTATTATATGCTTATGGGTCTAACCCCCTCATATTGTAAAGTATATTTTATGTATAATGGGAAGATTTTATACACAATTTGATTATAAATTCATGATTTCAATTTATTAGAAATTATGTCCTATTATGCAAGTTTTATGAAAAGTCAAGCTTATGATTCATTATTTCGAGTATGATGAGATATCTAGCATGAATGAATGTTTACAAATTTTTCATGTAGGAATCTATGATTTTGACTTATGAAGTCTATTTTAAGTATGCATATTTTATGATTTGGGCAAGCCCATACAAGTTTTCATGATTTAGCCAAGGCTAATGAGATCAGCTTATCATCTATTTTGAAGTCAAGACTCCCATTGTTTAGATTTCAGGCTATGTATGGATTATGATTTCAGCTTCATTGAGAAATGATGTGAGTACTATGCATGTAATTACTATTTCAGCTTTGTTGAAAAAATGATGTAAGCTCTATGCATATTTTTGGGATTAATATCTAGCACCGAGTAGGCTTGGGGTCTGATGTTTCCCGGTTGCACAACTACTTGCCAACGTAGGTTATGTTACATGTTTAGGACCTCTCTAGAGAGTTTTCCCTTGCCGCAAAGGGGCCTCAGCTTGATATCATTATTATGGTAGCATTCTTAGCCCTGGAAAGATTTTTGATGGCTCTGTCCAATTGAATGTGATAGTTGGGTCTTCACGTAAACTCTATCATGATAGTGTCGGTTGTGACGCGTTTCTCATTGTTCCTCATAATTTCAGTTATTCATGTTCATGACTTATGATATTATGTTTTATAGCAGATTTGACACAATGATCAGTTTATGAGCTTTTACTTACGATTTCAGCTATGATAAGATATAGGATTTCTATTTCTAAATCTTGGGTCACTATGCTCAGTTATGATAACCAGCTTATGACTACGTGTATCTCAGATACAGTTTTTAACATGCAGTCCCTATTCTCATGATCTAATTGATTTAAACTTATTTGCATAATTTCAGTTAACATTTACTAAGCATATTTTTACTTACCTTACATGTTCGGTACATTCAATCTACTGACTGCATACTCTATGTTATATCGTTTCATGATATAGGTTCAGGTGATCCAGCGCAGTCTTGTTGGTAGTTTGCTTCCCTATCAGTTCAGTTAGCCCTGTTGGGTAATAACCCATAGTTCAAGTGTACAAATGAAAAATTATGACCAATTTAAGGGGTTGTATATGTATTCATCCTTTAATAAGTTATTTTCTTAAATGTACATATAATAACATTTCATATTACATTTTCGAATAGTAAATTATATGAAAAAATAAATTATATAGAAGCATTCTAAATTCAATATACGATATGTGTGAAAAATTATGAGGACAACATATGATTTTTAACTCAAATTCATACTCATTTTTAGGGCATCAGTCTAAAATTGTACATCGAAACAAATCAAATTAAAAAAACTAGCTATCATAAACGTCTAGAATTACACTTTTGCATACTTTAATTTTCATATTTGTTTCACTTAAATAAATTAACTTAAAATATATCTCATGTAAAAAAATATTAATTATTAATATTTGGAATATTGAAATCAATTATTTTTTTCTTATTTACTATGTAGTCTTAATATTTAAGATTTTAAAATCGATTAGTATTTTATTTTTTATGAAGATATTTGAACTCTGTATCATAACTATAATATCTTTTGTGTTATTTTTATTAATATAAGATTATTATTATAAAATATATTATTTATGTGGACGTCCACTAAATATAATCTCCTCATCTCTCCACCACTTTTCATCATGATGTTTTACCTCCCTCGTGACCTCAAATCCTTAATGCTTTGTCTCTCACTTTATTTTACCCTAAAAATTGATACAATTAATTTTATAGTGAGACTTTAAAAGGTATGTGATTGATTTGGTCTACAAATAGAATAAGATATAAATTAAACAATAAAGCGAAGCAAATTAAGTAAATTATTGAAAGCTTGTAACCCAGCTGGTATCCTCGATTCCCTTATTTTTGCGATGAATCAAGGATTTCTCCTTTTAGCAAAATGATGATGATTAAGAAGATAATGAGAATTTAATTAGATAATAAGAACACAAATAAAAAAAAATTTCCTCATTCACTAATGTTTTGCGGATGTCCTTTGTAGTACAAGTGTCATTCCTTTTATAGGGTTACGAGGTTTAAGATATTAATGCCTCACATTCGTTGTGCATTAATTTTTCTGTAATTAGAAATAAATTACATTGATTATTAATGCAACAACATATGGTGTCAAATCCAGCAGGATCTCATAATAGTTGTCTTGCTTTTACTTCATGTTTTCTTCAAATGCTTTGTCTAGATCCGACTCGATAAGTCGTGTTACTACTTCCTCCAGAATGCCGGTCGCATATCGTTTGTCCGATTTTGTATTTTCACAAAACATGTCCACATGTTCCTTCCTAGCTCAGTCGTGTATCTATCCTTTTTTACATGTTTCTTCATCCTAACTCATTCACATATTCAACTTATTTTACCCTATACAGATAGTCCCATTTTGAACTAATTTGTTTTGTTCTGTAAGTGTTAATGATTACTTTTACCCTCTTTTATAAAAACCTTTCCTTCGTAAAAAGAAGCAGGAAAGTTATGTCTTCTTGGTGTTTTGATATAAGTCACTTATTACTTATCTTTCTAGCCACGCATCGCCATGCAATTGGACTCTGAGTAAGATTAAGTTTTTGAAGCAGCATCATAATGATGATAGTCACTTCGATTTTAAATTTTCAGCCTCCATTTTCTTTCTTTTTAACCAGACATCTGAATCTTTTCGATCCTTTACCTTTCTTGAAATTTCAATTATTTCTTATATCTTCTACTCTTTCTTCAAATTCCTTCCGAACTCTTACTTCCCCTTCTTTGTATTTCACATATTTTTCATTTCAATATCTTCATATTATGATCATTCTTCTTCTTGAAACGTTGTTGGTGATTCTTCTTCTGTTGCTTCACCATCAAAGGTCATGGGTGACAAAATCCCCCTCCTAACTGTGTCTTGTATTCTTCCCATTTATTGGACCTTCAAAAACGATTTCTCCATTCAAACCTCTTCTACTGATAGTGTTCGAGCGCGACTTGGCCCAAATTTTTCCTTCTACCATTAAAACCTCCAATCTTAATCTTGTTAGAAAGGAGTGTTTTTTGGCAAGATTTTTCTGTGATCTTAATTCTCTGAGGAAGCAGATAAAATAACCACCCCTAGATTAGGTTACTCAAATGTTTACACCTACTCCTCCACCCTAAGGTTCAAACCGGCTTTAAACCCAATATTCTTAAATTTGTGCAAATATTATGACATTTTCCTTGCTCAAATTGGTCCTTTAGTTTGAAGGGTCGTCGCCTGTCTACACTTTTTGATGGACAAGGTCTTCGAGGTGAAGAACACTTATGTGTCTTTAACTTTATGCCACTTATTCGACTCTATGCCCCAAATTTTTTTCGAGTGGGGTAATGATCCTTGCCAAGCAAGTAAAAACTGTAATTCTCTCTTATCTGGATAAGGACAATGATTGTCGTTGGATAGAGAGATTCATGATGATCTCCGCTGCTAAAATTATCTTGGAGACATATCTTCCATTTCTAGAGACATGAAAATTAAGCCGTAATTTTTTTCTTTATTTAAAGATTTCTATTGTATTTTATTTGGTTGATTCAACCCTCATTTTTTTTTGTAAAAATAGTCATTGTTTGGATTTCAAATGCAATAATAGACATCACTAAGTGGGTTGAAGATATTACGAGGATTTTGAAATTTTAGTATTTTTAATATTTTGAGAGTTAGAAAACTCTGATTAAGGTAATTTTCAATGTGTTTTTCTAGGGTGAACGTTGGGTACGTAATTCTTCTAAGAATACCCATTATATTTTATGCTTTGATTCACAAACTTGATGTAAAAGTGGAGATTTTTCAACTCTGCTAATACCGTTCATAGGGAAAAATATGTTTTCATATGTATATCATAACGTGAACAAAATATGAAACCTATAATACGAGCTTATTTCACACGCGCATAAAGTCCTATTAAAAACTCTATCATAGTCAAAAGTATGTTCAAAAAGAGATATACCTCAAATCCAGCTAAAACACTCTAAATGTGTTCAACAATGACTCTACAATCAATTTCAAATAACAAAGTTTAGAACCTTGATCAAATATCATGAATTTTCACCCTTTTTAAAATCCTAATATTCTAGGAAAAATTGATATTTATGATGAATTCAAGAATCACCTACTATTAACAATGTCCTTCCATAGGCTACGTGAATCTGAATTTACTCTCTACTAATTATATTAATTAATCAAGGGACTTACGTTATGAAAATTTTTCAAAAATTCCTTCAATCGTTCTTGAATTCAGTTCTTAAAATCTTAGGATCACAATGATCATTCTACCATTAATCCTTGTTAATTTGTTGTAATATCATTAAGATTGAATATAAACTCAACTTAGATTATTAGAAGAAGTTTTAGGGTGTTTTCTCTCTCACAAGTCAGCCAAAAAACGAATTAAGTAAAATAAAAAATTTGACTGAAACACGTATTTGGAGTTCTTTTGCAGATTCTGACCTGCAACCACCATATATGGGACATAAATTTCACATACTGCAGCCTGTATTTTGGTATATATCAACTTTGGAAGATTAAAATGTTGGATATACTTCTATTATATATTGATATACACATGATATATAAATAATATATAATTGATTCTCTTATAATATACCGTATGTATGTCCTGTACGACCAACATATGACCCTTATATCTCAAGTGCAGCCCAATGTTCCCTCCTTAAGTCAAACTAACCAAATTCTAGTAATTATGATTATGTTACTCCCATCCATGGTCCGATACACAATCCATATATCACATATACAACCTGTATATTATATATACGATCATCACGCTTGATAACTTTTAGTAAATCATACATAATATTTTGCTCACAAATTAGATTTACTTGGTCATTATATGGCTGAAAAGCTATTTCAAAGAGTTATAAGTATTATGCCCGGAGTTTTTCAAGATTCCCTACCAATTAAGAATTATACGCGCTTGAATGACGTAATTATGCAAACTCAATTGGAACTTTTGATTTTTCTTGCACTTTTAAACTTGCTCTGTCCTTAGAGAAATCTTTAAAATCCTGATTTATTTCAAAGAATCATTTATAGTTAATGTGACACATTTGTTACATCATTTGGGATTAACTACAAGTAAATGAGCTCAAATTTAACCCAAAAACATAGTGTGTTATAATTTCTTTGGTTGTCCTTTTTACTTCAGCAATGTTTCATGTTCATTCAACTATTTGGCATACAATAAAATTATATATGTATTTATATATATTTTTTAGGAGCGTTACATCATTTAATAATGTAGACTAAGGTACTTAGAAAGACGATAAAGCAATATGTTAGGTTTTACACATTTAGCTATTGGTGAGCCTAACTTTCTTTTGTAATTTATTTAAGCTTTTCTAGTATTGTTTAAAGGAATCCAAGGACCTTGCCTCGGTAAAACAGTTTACTCATGTTACAACAGAGGCTTTATAAATTAAGACGAGCTTATAATGTTTATGATGTTAACTTGACAAATCTTTCTATATATTGTGTATATCAGTTTTGACTTAATGAATAGTTTATGAATGAGACTTCTTTATTTCTAAACAATTTTACTTTTGATATGAATCTATTTCATTCTCTTCTACATATGTTATAAGTTATGTAATGTAATTGGTTCACTCAGGCAAGTTAAGGTATCGAGTGTCGGTCGCTTTTAGGCCTAGGGTTGGGGCGTGACAAAAAGAATCGGACTTAAAAGTCAAACCAAGCTCCAGAGTTAAAATTAGAAATTTACTTCAAAATATGGTTACTCATACCCCAAGGGTCTCGTACCTCAAATTTTTTTTGCCGAAAAAAATTTCAAATCGACCTTTAAAACATTAAAATTTATTTCATCTTAGGGCTTAAATCTCAAAATTTTATATCTATTATGTGGATCAAAGCATGGAAACTACTAGGTATTCTTACGAAATATATATATATATTACTCTCTCTCTCTCTCTCTCTCTCTCTCTCTATATATATATATATATATATATATATATATATATATATATATATATATATATATATATATACATAAAAAAATATATTTTTTTCTCTTAATATGTTAAAAATAACAAAAGTAAAAGTGAAAGTCTAGTAAATAGAGGAAATATAATTTTTTCTTCTTTCTTATTCTTTTTAATTTATCTAAATTTTAAAAAATTGAATATCTACATAATTACTCAATTAAAGAGGAAGACAATTACTCAGTACAATGAAAAATAAAAAGTCGTAACTCTCAAAAATATTTTTTTCAACTTTCTCTTATTTATTATATTGTATTTATGAATCCATGAATGTTGTTAAAAGTTAGTTTTCATTCTCTATATAGATAGATCGATAGATAGCTTCTTCCCTCCCCAAAATGTAAAAATATATTTTTAATCAATGTATATTTTTAATCAATGTATATTTACTGGCACAAAAGGGTTAGGTGAAATCTCCTACATTGAGATGTTGGTGGAAATGATGGAATATTAAGATAGAGTCCCCACTTCTTCAAGTGGAAGTAGCAGAGAAGATTGAAACAATCTTTCAAGATGATCTTTGACTTATGTTCTAATAAATTGCTCTTTTTAACATTTCTTTTTAATCCCTTACATAGATCAATGTCACGATAATATGATATTTCATATCATAATTTGTAAGAAACTGCTATGGAGGAAGTTTAAAATAATGCTATCGCTTACTAGACGCTCAAGGAACTAAAGTGAAACAACGAACCTAGCTACTATCTCTTGCTTCCTTTATCTTTTGCAAAATCTTAGTGTAAATATTAAAGAGAAGTAATAGAGTGAATGTTGAAGCCAGTAATGATTTATTAATATAGATTTGATATCATATTTTCACATCTAAAGGATATTTAATAATGTGGCATAATTCTTTGTCAATGATTTATTTTTTATTTGGCTTTTTTCACTACTTTTTTTCTTTCATTCAATTCACTCTATTTTGGATGATATGACATATTTTATTTTAATTATTTTTCTATTTTTGTTATATTTATAAAGAGTAACTACTCATACTCATATCTCTTCCATATCTACTCCTAATATCCATATATATGTAGCACCTCTGTAAGTATTTCTCTCTTTCTATATATGTATGTGTGTGTGTGTGTATATATATATATATATATATAAAACTAAGAATAATAATAACGTTAGGAATAGAAAAAGTGACGTGACACTTATATTTGGGCAAGAAGCACAATTATCCTTTTTCTTATTTAAAAAAATTCTCTATTTTTTCCTCATTTATGTGCTATATTAAAAAACTTATAAAAATCACTCTTTTAACTCTCTTAATTATATGAAATATGAAATATTAAAAACTAAAAGGTCATTTCTTTAAATTTCTTTAATGTAAAATATAATTGTCTTTATTTTCATTACTCCTGCAATTTTTTATTATCATAACACTTAAAATAATTGATAGTCATATTCATGATATTATTTGGCATTACATATTGTAGTCCTATAAATAGAAATATTGTAAGACTTTGTAGAAATGGTCACATTATATTCGTGCTTTAGTTTGACTTAAAAAAAATAAGATGAAGGATATTGAATGGTGATTGGCTTGTGGGAGATGTTGATAAGAGTTCAGAAGATTGTGCATTAATTTCATATTCTTTCTTCTATTTTTTAATGATTAATATTGTAAGAATGATGTTGCATTATTTATTTTTTTATATGCGCTCTTGCGATTTTCTTTATTTTGTATTTATATGAATTTTTGATTATCATAAATTTATAATTTCTTTTGGTTATATATACTGTGAATACCTCTTCTATTTATATTATATTTAATAAAATTATTGATATTTTATCAACTTTTTAATTGCGGAATATGCGAATAAATTCACTACTGAACAAATAAAGATAGAATGACATGTTCAATATTTATACAAGAAAAACACTTTGAAAGTCGCCTCACTTCTTTTTCTCAAACAACAGTATCAAACCACTGGTAGAATAAGAATGAAACATCACTTTTAAAATATCATTAAGTGATTATAACTACAAGAGTACTTCTCAATACTTCAATTATTAGAAAGTTCAAAACGCATCAATGCAACCAAATCAGATATATTATTTTGCAAAGGAGAACAAGATGAAAATTCTTCTATAGAATTTGGATATATATTGTTTTCTCCGAGTAATTCCCTTATTATTAATTGGCCTTGAAAAATTATTTTAAATATGCAACTCCCACCAAAGTAGAATGCTTTATTTCTTGTGTCAAGAATGTTGTTTTCACTCAAATCAATTTACAAAAGAGAAGTTTCAACATCTGCAATAGATGTGCACTTTATAAGAACCAAAATAAGGATGCTTAGTAAGCACAACAAAATGATAGAAACTGATATATTGTATGGTGTGCCATGATTATTGTTGATCAAACCCTATCAAGTATTCACTGAAAATAAGCAATAATAATATACCTAGTGTAATTCCACAAGTGAAATCTGGGGAAGGTAGTGTGTCTATAGATCTTAACTCTACAAGGTAGAGAGACTGTTTCGAATAGACACTCTGCTCAAGTAGAAACTTTACAAAGCAATTTGAAAAAAGAAATGATAGAACTGAAGAAGTCAAGATAAAATGTCAAAGATAGCCTGAAATGTTTGCAATATAACAAAGCTCATTGTCAAGACAAAATGTCAAAGATAACAGCGGAACTTGAAGAACTTTCCAGTTTTGAGGGGGTTACACCAGCGATCAACCCTTAGCCTATTTTTATTTTTCCTTGGTGATGGATGCATTGACGCATCAAATTCAAGGTAAGATGTTATGGTGTATATTATTTGTAGATGATGAGTCTAAACAACAATGGTCAAAAGCAGCCTAGATGCTTAGTGGCATCGATTTAGACTTTGCAATGAGGTCTGAATTATAACATAGTTCTGATTGATAAGACTCATGATGGAGTTAATGCTAAGATGGAGGTTTGGAGACAGACCTTGGAGTCTAAAGGGTTCAAATTGAGAGGTACCATGACGTAATACTTAGAATGCAAGTTCAGTGATGCAACACATAAGACAAATAAAGAAGTTAGACTTGATATACAGGTCATCAAAAATAGAGGATGTTTTAAGTATCTTAGGTTTATTAACCAAGAAAATGAGGAGATTGACGAGGATTTCACTCATTGTATTCCGGTAGGGTGGATGACACGAAGTATTGCATCAGAAGTCTTGTGGGATAAAAAGGTGCCACCAAAAATTAAAGAAAAGTTCTAAAAATAGTAGTTAGATTAATTATGTTGTATGGGGTGGAGTGTTGGTCAGTGTAACACCCCAAAAGACCCTAAGATTAGACCCGATACATGAAATGAAAAAAACAGCTGAAATTGCACCAGATAATAGAACGAGTTGTCAAGTGACTCATTAGGACACTTGAAAACTCGTCAAGTGAGCCGTTAGGTGCAGAAAGTTGGTGAAAACTTGGGATTCAGAGAGTCTTAACGAGTGGTGAAGTGATCCTTTAAGTATCATGATAAATCATTAAATGGAGGCATCAAGAAGAGATCAGAAAGTTGGAAAATGTTCCAAGGGATAACGAGTCATAGTGACGATTCATCAAGAGTCCTAACGAGTTATTAGGTGTCACGCCCCGCCTTGGGAGGCATGACTGGCACCTGGTGCCCTACTATGACCTGGACTGCTGGACTAGCTGAGCCTGAGCACTTCTGGTGCCAGGCTAGCTCTAACTCTGGATTCAAGTAAACGATGGGCTATGTAACGAATATAAATACAGCCTCCGACTGACTAGGCCTATAGCTACTTGTAAGAAAACAACAGCTAACCAGAACAACAGTAGTTTAAAAGAACCTATGCGGGCCGACAAGGCCACTATGCTATCTAGTTACTTCTAAATCAAGAAAACAGTTGCTAAACTGCTACGTGACCAACAAGGTCACCACTACCAACTGAATAAGGCCCCACATGGCCAGTACAGCTAACCACAGGGAATATACAATCTGCAAGCCTCTAAGAATACTGATAAAATGGTCGGGAGAGGGCCCCAACCTACCCATACTGTACAACAAAAGAAAAGAAATAAACCTCTAGCTGTCTAGCTCTGGATGACAGGAGCTGATGACTCTGTGTGCTGGCTAGAATTATGAGGGATTGGCTCCTTGTCTATAAGTACCTGTAGGCAAGTAATGTAGCGCCCCCAAACGGGCGTCAGTACCACTGGTATCGAGTAGGCAAAGCAAAACTGAACATAACTGAAGATAAACAGTAAACTGGTAGTTACTGAAATGATAGAGGATAGCTAAATCCGTCTGGAATAGCAGAATCTGTACCGAGCTTAACTGTACTGGAAAGAAAATAAGAATCATACCTGTCGATGCGGCGTCCTGCTATTTATCAACTTAATAAGTAACATATATATATATATATATATATATATATATATATATATATATATATATATATATATCATACAAGAACCTATACCAGTCCCAATGAGCCGGAAGGTTCCAATCAACATGCAATCTATATACCCCTATTGGGGTCAAACCATCCAAAAATAAATTCACTCCACTCACCTAATAACTACAAGCATCCCGCCGGCCCCCTGGGTATGAAGCTTGGGCTCTCTGGGCCCCTGACTATAACTGTATCTGAGTCCGGAGGACTCTTGTAACTGTAATCTGAGATCTGTATCTGAAATCTATAATCTGCGCCCTAGGCGCAAGTGCTCAATAGGGTATACTGTAATGCTGATCAGCCTGCTATGGGGAATGCTGCATCCCATCTTCGTCCTACTGCGGACAACATGCCACTCCTTGGAGTGACGTATCCTCACCCTCTGGCGGGCGAGTCGATAGCTATTAACCCTGGGGCGGCAAGGAAGCTCTAAGGGTGCCCACATATCACAAACAAGTCTCAACAAACAACAGTAATCACATGTAACATGTATATTAAATCTGAAAATACTATCCATGTTCTGATATTCTATTATGAATCTCTTGCTGAATTTAACTGAATCTAATACTGAGTTAAACTGAGTCTGGGATAAGATCTTGCTGTCTGATATTGATTTACTGACTTTTATTCCGGATATGACATAATAATACAACATACTTAATACTCGGCTTCTAGAACTTCCTTCTGTAATTTATTCTATTTTACTATACTAGAATTACTAACTTGCCGAAGAAACTAGCTTTACATACCGCAATTGTCGGCTTTCCGGCTAACTGGCGTAACTCGGCCAATATCCATCTATTTCTTCCAACTTTATTCACATTCATAGCAATTAGAACTAAATTCACCAATATTCTGGAAGAAAATACTACTTTAAATATATATATAGCCCAAACTTTGACTTATCGAAAAATAGCCGAAAACTCATTATTTCTTGGAAGTCTAGAAGGGAGAAATACTCACTTTAGGGATAGGAGTATAGTGACACTAATTTGGAGCAATTCCACTTACCTTAGCTCGGTAGGACGACGATTTGCCGGTCGATTCTCACGAAACTAACTCTGCAGGAATGCTCTCTGCAGCTTTATGCTTCGGTATCCGGAGTTAATTTGAGTTTGGACCGCGTTTGACGACGTAATCAGACGAATATTTATCAAAACCCTTCGTCCCTTACTTTTTCTGTTCATTCTGGAAATTTAAAAGTGGAGAAATGAATTTTAAAACAAAGTGGAGCTTTATATAGTTGGGCCTGGACACCCCCCTCCGTGGCATGTTGGCCATCACGGAGGGGCTTCCTCCGCGGCACGTTGCCATCGCGGAGGGAGTCTGCTCGGCCTCCTCCTGCGATGGTTCGATGCGACGTGTGTCCGGTCTTCCCTCGGGCCTTTTTCTAGCATGTATGACATTCTAAAACTCTTAACCAACATGCGAATAGGCCATCTACATGTCAAGAATTTACGGGGTGTAACATTAGGTCACTCATTAGGTCTGGTAGAGTTAAATTTCCAGTCGGGTTATTAACAACGTTTTTGTAATTTCTATGTTTCAAACTCCTAAACTAAGTCATTTTGAACTCCTAAAAGGTTGCTTTAAGGGGTTTCATACATTCTAAATCCTTATTCTTCTCCTAAAAACCTCTAATTGAAGACCAAATACTCTCAAGGAAAACCTAGGGTTCTTTATTATCTTCTTCCCAAATTCTCTTGGGTCTTCAAGTAAAGTTACATATTCATCAAGCCCAAGTATGTAGGGCTACGAATGGGAGAATTCTTCTACCCTCCCCCATATTAAGTTCAATCTCATGATCTCTACTCCTCAAGTCTCAAATTGCCAAGCTCTAGGGTTAGACCCAATTCTCATGACATCTCTTATGTTTTGTCACGATCCAAAATGGCCGTCATTGACACCCACACTAATCCCCCCTCCCCCCGTGGGCGAACCAGTGATTCCCAATAAATACCCCAATATCAACATTCAGAAAGAAATAAGAGTTTAAAATAAAATGAATGGAACCATCAGAAGCGGTAACAATCCTCATACAACCAAATAAAATGAAAATAATACCAAGACCTAATTGTCATTACACCAGACATCAACTTAAAACTGTAAGAATGATAAAATATAAAATGCAAAGAAAATAAATGTCCGAAGAGAAGGACATCTCCAACGGGAGAGTGATACCACCTAATTGGGCTGTTCATCTTTCAAATAAATTGTTGCTACTTTACAGGTGAGGACATGAGGAATTTCTTAGTTCTAATTCTGCACTCAGAAAAGAAGGGCCGGAGCAGGGTCAGTATATAACAAGGTACTGTATCATTGGTCAATCTTACATAATAACGTGTAAACATAGAAACAATGATATAAAACAGGTCTTTAACATTTTACAGAAGTACAAAATCCATTTCATCTACACTAGCTCTACCCAGGTGACACAGCCAGCCTACTCATTGGATTGAGCCTTTTTCTACAATTCTCACTTGACCACTACAGCGGTCTCACCACTGCAGAAGAAGTTTCGATGCAACAGTACTGCCTTAGACAGTAGCTCGACTTAACTACACCTTCATCAGTTCATCAGTGTCAATGATTCCCATACTCTACAGATCAATTCACTATCGCACAAGTCTGAGAAACAATAAATACAAATCTTTGTCACTTACAAATGCAACAGGTATTTACAAGCAAAATCCGTTCAATATTTACCAGCATCGTGACCGTGTCATATTTAGAATCAGATTCATGTCATTCGTTTCAAATTACATAAACAAAGCCCGTAATTCCAATAAACACTTAGCATATTCTTCATTCAATCTTACATATGATTGCAAGCATAACATAAAATTGTAAACAACTGGTGACATGACGGGCACACGCCTCCGCATATCACCAACAAACACTCAATCCACAAAATCAGTGTACACACATGCCCAAGGATCTTATTTTTGCCCTTCCAGTCATGACCTACAGGGGACTTTAGAAATCCATGTACTGTACTGGCGTGGTACCCGCTCCCACTCATATACTCTTCTGCATTCTCCCCTCGGACACGAGCCACTCAACAATATCACTCGCTCGGATGCTCCCCTCAGGCATGAGCCACTCATCATACTTTTACTATCCAAAATATTTTTCATCCACTGAATGTAATAGGTTATAATTATATATGTATATATTTCAACACTTAGAAGTCTACATTCCACTCCCTCTCTTACAGAAGTACAGATCATCAAATCATATTATAGCTTCTTAAAAAAAATTCACTTCATAATTTCATAAAATTTTCGTAATCATCTCATATTAACATGATCTCCACTATAGTTCAGATAAACCATTTTTCAACAAATAATATCTGAAAACCAATCTCATACCATTATCACACATGCATACAAATCATTATACAGGGTCTAACTCTCTAACCATAATCTACCTCGATATTTGAAGATAGCAATTTAGCTACTCTGCGATAGCATTGCCCTTCCTCAAAACTTCGGAACGCTCAAAATCTACACAATACATAATAATTCATTACTTACTATTCAATTATGGGTGTAATAAGATAAAACCTCCTTTTTAGGGCATTTTAATAGTAAAACCCTTCCATTCAACCTAGTTCTAGGTCTCCTTCCTCATCTAACCCATAATTGTTAGCAAGAAAGTCCTTGGAAAACGATTATTACCCATAAACCTTTAATCTAATCATCCCACTAATCCCCAAGATCCAACCCTAGTTTATCAACCTAGGGTTTCTAAGCTTATAATTCCATCAATAAAAGATGCCCTTAAGCTTTCTACAATCGAAAATAACCATAAAGGAGCAAGGGATCAAGAAACTCACCTTAGGGTATCAACTCTCTACTCTGGAGAATAAATCACCTTCAAACCTTATTCTCTCATGTTTTTAAAATAATGAGATATAACCCTAGAATTTTCACTTAAAACCCACTTCTGATTCCCGTCGTTTGCTACAATGGTCACATTTTCACTGCAGCAGACCCGCTACAGTGGCCAGAGCACCGCTGCAGCGGTTCCAGTGGTTACTTTCCAAATTCATTATGGCGGGACTCCAACCGATACCATGGTCTCGCTTCAGCGGGCATTACACTGCTGCAGTGGTCCCCTGAACCAGTAAGTACCCAATTTTGACCAGTTTTACAATTAGATATTTCCCAGCTTTTTCTATCCTTCTCTTAACCTGTTTCTAGCACTTTAAGCTCTTTTCTTTCCCATAATGACATGTGGGTCGTTACATCAAATATCAATTAAAACATCGTTCATCCCCAAATGGCCTACAATGAAAGTAAGAAAGAGAACGTACCAGATTCCATAAAAAAATGAGGATATTTAGTCCGCATATCAACTTCGGTCTCCCAAGTAGCTTCCTCTATAAGACGAATCTTCCATTAGACCTTTACTGTCACGATTTCCTTTGAACTCAGCTTCCAAATTTCTCTAGCCAATATTGCTACAGGCTCCTTCTTATAAGAACATTTTTCATCTTGTAGCACAGAATCCCATCTGATAATGTAAGTCCCATCTCCATGATACTTCTTCAATAATGAGACATGGAACGTCAGTTGTACCCTAGACAACCCTGGCGGTAATGTAGCTCATATGATACTTCTCCCAAATGTTGGAGTATTTTGAACAGTCAGATGTACCGTGGGGTAAGCTTTCCCTGCTTTCCGAACCTCATCACCCCCTTCATAGGAGATACCTTTAGCAATACTTGCTCTCCGTCGGAGAATTCCATATCCCTCAGCATCTTGTTGGCATACTAATTCTTTCTACTCTAGAAAGCCACCAGATGGTCCAGAATTATTCAAACTTTCTCCGAGGACTCCTTCAACAAATCAGTTCACCAGGGTCTCACTTTAAAAGCATCAAACCGACCAATTGGTGACCTGTATTTCTTCCCATACAGAGCTTCAAATGGCCCCATGCCAATGCACGAATTATAGCTGCTGTTATAAGAGAATTTTGCTAGGGGTAAAAATTTATCCTAATGGCCCCCAAAATCTATTACACATGCTCACAACTTATCCTCCAACACTTGAATACTCCTTTCTAACTATCCATCTACCTGAGGGTGGAAGGTTGTGCTCAAGTCCAACCTGGTGCCTAACTCTACCTGCAAAGTTCTCCAGAAATGTGAGGTGAACTGAGTTCCCTTATCAGACACAATCGACACTAGCACCCCATGTAACCGAATCACTTCCTTCACGTATAGCTTAGCTAATTTCTCGGCATTGTAAGTCACTTGAACGGACAAGAAGTGGGTATACTTGGTCAGTCTGTCAACTATAACCCAAATGGAGTCATATGTCCCCAATGTCTTTGGAGGACCCACCACAAAGTCCATCATTATTCTCTCCCATTTCCACTTCGGGATAGGCATCCACTAAAGTACTCCTTTAGGATTTTGGTTCTCATACTTCACGTGCTAGCAATTGAAAGACTGAGCGACATAATAAAAAATGTCCCTCTTCATCCTTCCCCGCCAATAGTATTGTTTCAGATCATGGTACATCTTGGTGACTCCGGGAGGGGGGGGGGGTTGGAGTACCTCGAGTTGTGAGCTTCTGCAGAAGAGTTTTTACTAGCTCACCAACTCGGGGAACACACGCCCACCCCTTTATTCTCAAGAATCCTTCATCATCTAACACTACTTCTTTGGCTTCTCCCTACAAAAGCTTATCTTGAATTAGCCAGCTTTCATCTTCGAACTATCTTTCTTTTATTTCCTCTAGCAAGGATGACTTAGCCTCCATGCTAGCTAATTTTCCACCTGTTTCAATCAATGATAATCTTACCAAGCTATTTGCCAAAGTCTGAACTTCTTTGGCCATCAGTCTCTAAGTAGCCTTCAGGCAAGCTAGATTGCCCATGCTCACTGATTTCCGACTCAACGCGTCTGCCACCACATTGGCCTTCCTTGAATGGTATAAAATGGTGATATCATAATCCTTAAGCAGTTCCATCCATCTCCTCTGCCTCAAGTTGAGATCCTTCTAGGAGAACCATACTGCAAGATGCGATGGTCTGTGAATACCTCGTAACGAGCCCCATATAAATAATGCCTCCAGATTTTTAGAGCAAATACCACCATTGCTAGCTCCAGGTCGTGCGTGGGATAATTCTTCTCGTGCACCTTCAACTGCCTCGAGGCATAAGCAATGACCTATCTTTCCTGCATTAACATAGCACCCAACCCAGATCGTGAGGCATCATAATAAACAATAAAGTCTTTACATTCTATTGGTTACACCAGGATAGGTGCTGTGGTTAGCAAAGTATTAAGTTTCTGGAAACTTGCTTCACATTTATCTGACCATTGGAAAGGTACATCCTTTTGAGTCAACTTTTTCAGCACCAAAGCGATGGATGCAAAACCCTTCACAAACTGACAATAGTAACTTGCTAGCCCCACAAAACTTTGAATTTCTATCAGGTTAGTTGGCCTCGCCTAGTTTCTGACTGCCTCCACCTTCTGTGGGTCAACTTGGATTCCCTCTTTTGAAACCACATGTCCTAGAAAAGACACTAATTCCAACCAAAACTCACACTTAGAGAATTTGGCATACAACTGCTTCTCCTTCAGTAATCCCAGTACAATTCTTAGATGATTTTTCATGCTCCTTCTTGGTCTTAGAATACACCGAGATATCGTTAATAAACACAAAACAAAGGTGTCCAAGTAAGGTTTGAAAATACCGTTCATCAGGCTCATGAACGCAGCTGAGGCATTAGTGAGTCTGAACGACATGACCAGAAACTTGTAATGCCCATACCTAGTTTGAAAGGTTATTTCGGGAATATCCTCAGACTGAATTTTCAGCTAGTGATAACCCGACCTCAAGTAAATCTTTGAGAAGACAACCACCACCTATAATTAGCCAAACAAATCATCTATTCAAGGAACAGGGTACTTGTTCCGAATAGTTACCTTGTTCAACTGGTGGTAGTCAATGCACATCCGTATACTACAATCCTTCTTCTTCACAAACAAAATCGAGGCACCCCATGACGACACACTTGGTCTAATAAACCCTTTACTAAGCAACTCCTACAACTACTCCTTGAGTTCTCTCAACTCAGCAGGTGCCATTCGATACGGAGGAATAGAAAAGAGTCGAGTCCCTGGCTCTAAATCTATACAAAAATCAATCATTGTCTGGCGGCATGCTGGGAAAACCTGCAAGGAACACCTCTAAAATCTCATGAACAATGGGGAACGACTCTAAGGAAGGACTCTCAAAACTAGTGTCCTGAATATGTGCTAGATACGTTGAACAACCCCGCTCTATCAACTTACAAGCACGAATATAAGAGATGAGTTTCTTAGGATCTAGGCTACAATTCCCTTTCAACTCCAACCTAGACTCCCCTGGCCCGATATAATGACGTTCTTAGCACGACAATCTAGAATGGCATAGTAAGGGGACAACTAGGTCATTCCTAATTTTATATCAAAATCAACCATGTATAAGTTCACTAAGCCTGCCAGAGTGTCAAACCCCATGAAATCAATAATACAATCACGAACAACCCTATCCACCACTATAGAATCCCCAACAGGAGTAGACACACGGATAAGAGTATCAAGCACATCATAAACAAGATCCAAACGCAATGCAAAATAAGCAGACACATAAGAAAATGTAGAGCCCAAACCAAATAATGCAATAGCCATCTTGTCAGACACGAATATCATACCTATAATAACTGTATTTGAAGCCTCTACTTATGGCCAACCAGGAAAAGTATAGAAATGGGCCTAATTACCCACTTGAGAACTACCCCAGTTGGGCTGTGCCACCCCTCTACCTGACTAGGTGCCACCCCAACCCACCTGAGCATGTCCTCTACTCTGTTGAGCACCACCTCTAATGGCTGGCTGAATACCTCATCCCAACTATGGACGATCCTAACTGAATGCACTACCTCCTCTCCTAGCAGGGGTCGGAGCTCGAGGAGCTGGGTGAGGAACAATCTGCCTGCCCTATCCGAACCTAGGGCACCATCTACAGATGTGGCCATACTCACCACACTCATGACAGAACTTCTCAATCACTAGCCTCTGAGTCAGAACGGAGGAAATATCATAAGCTCCAAAGTCTGAAGGAACGATCTAGGTACCCCTAACTGCACCTGATGCTTGTAGAGCTGTCCCGAGTAGACCTCCGGTTGACATCTGTATGGAAGATGAATAGGGTTCCCAGAGAAACCTTATGGTGACAAAGCCCTGGCAAACAAATTACTAAAGGAACCCACTCTCCGAGCCTTTTTCTCGGCTTTTTTTGCATATCCCTCTTGTCTCACCCCTTCTACAGACTTTACATATTCTACTACCTCTTGAAAGGTCTTACTTGAGGAAACTATCTGGAGAACCACATTCAGACCTTTAACAAACCGCCTGATCCTCTCCTCCTCCTTAGGCAGTAAAGGTAAGGCATACCTAGACATTGAATGAAGTCGAGCCTCGTATGCTACCACAAATGAGCTTCCCTGCTCGATGGTGATGAACTCATCCCATCTTTTGTCCTTTAGAGTATGGGGAATAGTTTTTCCAGGAATGTGGAGTAGAATTGGGTCAAAGTCAACAGTGGTGACCCCGCTAGTCTGCACTCCACAAAAGCTCCCCACTAGAGCTTAGCATCCCCTATCGGCTGAAAAGTAACAAATTCTACTCCATACTTCTCTACCGCCCCCATCTTGTGGAGCCTCTCACGATAGTCGATGATGAACTCATAGGAGTCCTTTGCCTTAGTGTCGTAGAAAGTGGGAGTCTTCATCTTGGTGAACCTTCAAAATAGGTCATGCTCCTTCACCATCATCATCGGTCCCACTATCAGCCTTGGAAACATGGTAGCTTCAGACAAATTAATTCGAGGAGCCAGAGTTGCTGCATACTATATCCCTGACTGTTGCCCCACAGGAGTTGTTGGCACTGCTCCATTACCTATGAGGTCACTCAGGAGATTGAGGACCTAAGCTAGAACCTTAGAGGATGCTGGAACGGTAGGAGCTTCTCCCTGATTCGGAACTTCAACTTTAACAACCACCTTCTCTTATGCTATTGATGCCACTGGAGATACAGACCTCTCCTTAACTGGAGCAGATGCACGAACTCCTCCCCTAGCAGTAGCAGGCCTCTGTCCATGACCTCTGCCCCTTCCTCTGCCACGAACTACGACTACCACTACTGTTTCAGGTGTTGTGTTTATGTTACCATTTGTGTGTGTTCTCACCATCTGAGAAGGAAAGAAGAAAAGTGGTTAAACACCAATTTGGATCACTAGATACCAATTGGAATCAAGTAATCACATGAAAGGAAGGAAGGAGGGAGTTTTCCTAAAGTCCTGCAGTCGATCAAAGATAAGTTACAAACGTCTCTGCATCGATCCACGAGACTCTACTATTCCCGTCTTAGTGCAATGAGATCAACCAACCTAAAGCTCATATACAAACTCTGTAACAACTCAAAATGGTCATGATTAGCACTCATACTAACCCCCCCATGGGCAAATAAGTGATTCCTAATAAATACCCCAACATCAACATTCAGAAAGAAATAAGAGTTCATAATAAAACGAAAGGAATCATCAGAAGCAGTAACAATCCTCAAACAACCAAAAAAATGAAAATAATCTCAAGACCTGATTGACATTACACAAGATGTCTGCTTACAACTCTAAGGATGATTAAATCTAAAACAAAAAGGAAATAAATGTCCATAAAGGAAGGACATCTTCAATGGGAGAGTGATACCGCCTCCTTGGTCCACTCACCTTTCAAATAAATTGTTGCTGCTTTACAGGTGAGGACATAAGGAACTTCCTAGTTCTAAATCTGCACTTAGAAAAGACATGCAGGAGTAGGGTCAGTACAAAACACGATATTGATAGGCATCATTGGTCGACCTTATATAATAATTTGTAAACATAGAAACAATGATATAAAACAAGTGTTCAACATTTTATAGAAGTACATAAACCATTTCAAGTACACTAGTTCTACCTAGGTGACAACCGACCACTCACTGGATTGAGCTTTTTGCTGCAGTGCTCACTTAATCGCTACAACTGTCTCATCGCTGTGAAAGAAGTTTTGATGCAGAAGTACTATCTGAGGCAGTAGCTCAACTTAGCTGCACCTTCATCAGTTCATCAGTTCATTAGTGTTAACAATTTTCATACTCTATAGATCAATTCAATATTGCACAAGTTTGAGCAATAATAAATAAAAATCTTTATCACTTAAAAATGCAATAGGTATATACAAGAAAAATCCGCTCAACATTTACCAGCATCGTGACCATGCCACATTTAGAATCAGATTCATGCCATTCGTTTCAAATTACGTAAACAAAGTCTATAATTCCCACAACCACTTAGCACATTCTTGATTCAGTCTTACATATAATTACAAAGGTAACATAACCTAGTAAACAAATGGTGACATGGTTGGCACACGCCTCCGTCATATCACCAACAAATACTAAATCTAAAAAATCAATGTACACACATGCTAGAGGGTCTTATTTATGCTCTTCTAGTCATGACCTGTAGGGGGCTTTAGAAATCCATGTACTGTACCGGCGTGATATCTGCTCCCACTCATTTTCTCGTCTGGTTGCTCCTCTTCGACACGAGCCACTCAACAATATCGCTCACCAAGATACTCCCCTTGGGCACGAGCCACTCATCTTAGGATACTTTTACTATCCAAAACATTTTTCATCCACTAAATGTAGCAGGTTACAACCCACACAAACACACACACACACACACACACATATATATTTCAACATTAGGAGTCTACATTCCACTCTCTCACTTACAAAAGTACAGTTCATCAAATCATATTATAACTTCTTAAAAGAAATTAACTTCATAATTCCATGAAATTTTCACAACAGTTCATAATTATCTCATATTAACATGATCTCTACTATAATTCAGATAACCCATTTTACAAAAAACAATGTCTGAAGACCAATATCATATCATTATCACACATGCATACAAATTATTATACAGGGTCTAACCCTCTAACCATAATCTGCCTCGATATTTGAAGATAGCAATTTAGCTACTCTGCAGGAGCCTTGCCCTTCCCCAAAACTTTGGAACGCTTAAAATCTACACAACATAGAGTAATTCAGTACTTACTATTCAATTATGGGTCTAATTAGATCAAACCCTCCCTTTTTAGGGCACTTTAACAGTAAAATCCTTCCATTCAATCCAGTTCTAGGTCTCCATCCTTATCTAACCCATAATTATTAGCAAGAAAGTCCTTGGAAATCGATTATTACTATTCGGTCCCAACTACACGCAGTAATTTTCCTAATTGTTAGTAAACGATTTCGTTATGCAGGTAGACAACCAAAACAAATAAGGCTTTTGAGTCAAAATTAATAGTTAATGTGAACCTAAGTGAATATTGGAAGTTAAAGTCTGAACAATAGCAACGAACAAGCTGAGGTTAAGGCAAACATGAAGGGATGTAATTTATTAATTAATGTTCAGTCAATCTTCTCTTCGGTTGTTAGTCAGGAATTAATAACCCATGGATTGGATCTTTCGACTCCTCAACAATTAAAAAATCACGAGACTTACATTACACATTTCTGTGATGCAAAAAACCCATGTTCTAGCTATACATAACAAATTCCATAAATGACCAAATATGACATGACATATATATTTCTATTCTGAACGTAAATCTTCCCTTAATTTCTCAACCAACACAAGAACATATTCCACCAATTCACATCTATGCAATTAGTCTCCCTTTCGGAATCAGAAATTGGAATTCTAGAATATACATTAACATTGGCCAAACATTAACATAGTAAAAGCAAGAATTGGTAGAACAACCGTTATAGAGAAGATAAAAACTAAAATAATCATTAATTACATTCTTCTAAAATTATCCTCAACCTCAGCAAGAGGTGAATTAGACACTCATTTGCGGATTAAACATCTTCAAACAAGTAGAAATCATACAAACAATTGAAATTCAAGAGGAAAAGGAAGAGAATTAACCCTAGGAATTCTTCTTCTCAACTGCCTGCTATCCACGTTCTTGCTAAAAAATGTTAGATAATTTAAAATAAAACCTAAGTGTGCTATTTATACAAGTGAGAAATTTTTCCCGGAATAACTGGCAATGTGGCACAGAGGTAAACGTGGAGCTTAGGCTCCGTGACACGGTGCCATCGCGCACCTCCACTGGAAATCAATTTAAAATTCCTTCTAGGCAGAATGCTTCCGCGATGGTAGCGTGATACGGCCTCCATCGCGGAGCACCAAACTTGGCCAATTTCCTTGTCGACTTCCGCTTCTTGCTTCCGAGTCCATTTCTACACTTCACCAACTTGTAGATTAGCTTCCAAAAATTCCTTCTAGACTGCAAAAAAATACTAATCATGTTGGTTAGTATAAATCCACATTTACATACAAATCACATGAGAATGCACACATAAAAGTGGATAAACAAGTAGAAATGAAGTATTAAAGTATCACTTGGGCATGCAATTATTCCCAAGATCACCTACCCCACACTTAAAACCTTGTTCATCCTCGAACAATCCTTTCACATCTCATGCAATTGAAACTCATGCATAGCCAATTTAGCGAGACCATTCAAGCTACGGCTATAAGGATTATTTATGATAGAAAATCATCAAGAGAGCATGCACGGTTTCATCAATGAAATGAAATACACCACATTAAGACCTCCTAACCTCAAGAATCGACTCTCGATGTTGGCAAACTCATGCAAATCAACCGATCAAGACATCCAACATGAATGTTATATCTCATTAAGCATGTGCCCTCACAACACAAGAGAGTTACCCCATGTTCACTCATAAAATTTGCAAAGCACTGCATGTAGGGGTATGTGAATAAGATTACGCTCGCTCTCCCAAAGAATTCACATGCATCATGTCGTGAACCATAAGCTTGCCCTTAGTGTTTTACTCCACTAATTTTAGGATGCATGACGTAAGATCACGTAGGACTTATGGGTTGTAATGTAAGCTAAGGAATTAGTAAATACTAGGCTAACCAATAATAGTAACTAGCTTCCCCAAGCGCTTTTAATACATCCCACATTCATTACGGGCATTGCTTCTTCCTCAATCCTCTCACTCTTGAATTTTCTCTTTGTTTTTGTTCCTATTTATTTAGGCACACTCGACTTACTAACAAAGAGTATTTAAGCAACTTTTTTCATTCATTTAATTTCTTAATCTCTACTAATAATTAATCAATTCCAAACAAGTGCACCTTTTTCCTTTTCTTTAACTTTCACAACTTCCACTTTCCCTTCCGTTTCAAGCTTCTCACTCCTTCACTCTTTGAGAATATTTTTTTTTACTTAAGCGCTTAGGAGTTTTGGATCAAATTCACGGTTAATGAAAAAAAAGGGATTAAGCTTGGTTTGTATCTATCAAAGAATAGGCTAAAGGCTCAATGGGGCTAACTAGGATTTAACATTCAAGGTGGGTATGATAAGGGAGAAAATTTTGGTTCATTCAAAGAAATTCCTACATCCTTTCCTACAATTCACATCCTTCATTTCGTTTAATATCCACACCAGGAAAGTTCTAGACAAATCACAATAGCATGGAATATTCGAAAACTCACACTCATTGCACATGCTCAACTTAAGACATATTCACAAACTCTTTATTCAGTTAATTACAAGAATTCAATAATTAAGCCTTGATCACACTGAGTCGAATTCTAGGGCCTAGGTATCTCCACATGTTTAACCCATTTGCATGATTCCATACAAATCACACTTGCATCTTACAATCATGTGTAGTACATAACAAGAATGTCGAACCATTAATTAGCTACACGTTTGGAAAACAAACGAAAGAAAAAACTCTAATCCTATCGACTAAATTTACCTTAAGACGGTCGTCATCCATCCATCATAGGGAACAATCGCTATCTAAGATGTCGGTTCAAGGGGACTATTCTCGGGAAAAGCACTGAAAACAAAAATCGAGAAACCCAAACAAAAAATTGATAGAAAAAATAAATATAATCAAAAAATTTACACATAACTTCCACAAGCAGCTTACTATTTATTACATTACCAGCTACCACAAATTCATTAGCCACATAACATGAAACACAGAGTCACAGAGTCACAAATAACACATCCACATAAGCACAAACACAAACAGCCTTTTACACTAGCACCTAACTACTCCCACCCCACACTTAATCGGAACACTATCCCCAGTGTTCACATATCTACAATTAAAAACAACGTTTGGGTGGTGTAACTCCCTGATCAATCAAAATAGTCAATCTCTTCATCAGGTGCCAGTGCCTCCTCTCCAAGATCAGAATCATCCCTGCTATCTTCCTCCGGCTCAATGTCTGAGTCCTCCAGGCGTGTTTCCTCAGCAGTAGGGACGTCATCATCCACAATCTCTACAAATGCGGGCCCAATTTTGCACAAGGCTTGGGAATGCTTATTAAATGGATAGTCCATCTCGAGCTGCCACAATTCATCCTCTGTAGCAGGCCTCCCACTATTCCGCAACTGCAGCATCTGCATACCATACAATCTGGCCATGAACTAGTCATTTTGAGCATGGCTCGGCGAGTGTAAGTACCGGCCCACGTGTGGTGTCGGGTACTTTAGTCTTGGTGACGTCCAAAGCCCGACGATTAATGTGTGGGATGTAATCCAAGGCCTCTTCTTCAATATCGTGGCCCCTGAGGAAAGTGGTGAGAAGACCACCGAACCCATACTGATGCCCCTGATGCAGTCTGGCTCTCTTCATAGCGGAGATGATCACCGCTCCAACATTAATTTCCAGCCCTTTCATCAATGCATAAACCAAACAAACTCTATCACGGGTGACATCAGTCATGTGCACCCCCGAGATCAGACAAGAGCAAACTATCTTTACCCATATCCGAGCTTCTCTGTTCATCTGAGAATATGGCAATGTCTGGTGGTATCCCCTTTTCTTGTGACGACTCCACCTGGCTGTCGATCGAGCTCCACATAAATTGCGTCTTTATATCTGCGTATGGTGGAGTGATGTTCAGCTGGCGGAGGACATGAGCGTCTGTGTCCCACGTCCCCAGGATTGCATTTAGATGCCGTGGTTCAAAAGTAACCACCTACCCTCTGATCTTGACGGTGTGGCTGCACAAAGTCGGGTTCCAGTTAGCGTAGAATTCCCAGATAAGATGGAGATTGCACTCTTTGGGTTCTTCAAAAATGAAGTTTAACACAGCAGTGTCAATCCTATGTAGGATCCTTGGGAATTCATGTGCTAGTGGTTCCCGTGCTATCTGTTCCTCCAAGAAATACTTGGTTTTCTTGTGTTTGGAATACCATTTCTTTCCCTTATCTATCACACATCTTGTTCCATATTGTCTGCGTTGCCCTCGAGGAAGAGATAGTGCTGCTGGTACTGCTGCCCCAACTCTTACTCTTTTTCTGCTGGTGCCAGATGTGGATGCGCCCTTGCCTTTATCCTGCGTTCCAGACATTTGTCCTGTGCATTCAGAAACATATAGTTCAAATGTTATTCAAGGCATAGTTGGCTACGACTAAGGTTGGGCTTAACTCGATCACCCCACACTTAGTCGTTAGCCGTAACCAATACAAATTGACAAGAACAACCACCTATTTTCAGCTCTTATTTACCAATAGGTTTAGTGCATTCATACAAATGGATGGAATGGTTTCATTGTACTACTCAGACTTCATACAATGCATTATGAAAATTCATCCATCTTTTCATTGACAACATCATGATCAATTCTCACTTTATGCACCCACCTATGGGATTTTCCTACTTTCATTCCCCCAGTATTTGATCTTCAAGCTCACACATTCACAATTCAAGCACAAAAAATTCTTTTTAAACTCCAACACAATCCACACAATTTTCTAACTTATGTTTTCAACATATACTCAGTTATCCAACTCAAGTTGTCAACAAATGCTCAATTTTTGCAATTCAATTTTTCAACCCATACTCAATTTCCCAACCCAAGGTATCAACAATGGAAGAATTTCAACACATGTCATGTAATTATTGAGTTCTAAGCACAAAGTAGTACAAAATCAACATTCATCAATGGCTCAAACAATCACATACCTCCTCAATACCTTAGGGCAGATTTTCCTCACAAAACATGTACAAGGTTTGAAATTTTCGTCTAAAATTGAAAGAAAATGGAAGAACATATACCTTACTTAACAAGATTGAAATGAAAATTGTGGAATTTGTTGAGTACTCCGTGCCACACTTGAGGGAGAAGGGGGATTGGGGTTTTTTGTCGTGGAGATGTTAAGAAAAGTGGGAAAAATCGGGGTTTAGGGTGTTAAAAAGGGGTAATTCGGATGGGTCAACCCGATGACCCGAGGTGACCCGACGCGAACTTTGCCTCAACGTGTCACGGAGGCCACCGTGGAGGTCAGGCTCCGCGACATGGAGCCAACGCGGAGGCTTTCTGGAATTTTTAAAAAATTCCAGAATGAAGCCTCAACGTGTCACGGAGGGTAACGCAGAGTTCCACCTCCGTGACACGGAGCCAATGCGAGGGCTCTCTGGAATTGTCCCCAAGTTTTATTTTCTTACCTTGATTTTTCACTTGCACTTTTGTATTTTGGCCCTCCATTTCACGTAAAAATCATCCAACGACAATGATTTGTTAGAAATCATGGGTTGCCTCCCAAACTATTGCCAGCCCTTTTCTTTTTTTTTTCAAATAATCCTAACTAATCTATTACATTACATTCATGGGTTGCCTCCCGTGCAGCGCCTGGTTTACCGTCGCGGCTTGACGCTTTTCATCCTTACTCATCTACTAAAGTGATAGAAGTCTTCTCTCGAATAATGTCTTCATCCCAGTAGTGCTTACATCTCTGTCCGTTCACCAAAAATGTGGCACTTTTATCCTCTTGCCACAATTCAACTGCCCCGTGTGAGGTCATTCTCACAACTTCAAACGGCCCTGACCACTTGGACCGCAACTTCCCTAGGAAGAGTTTCAACCTCAAGTTGAACAACAACACTTTTTGCCCTAGCTCAAAGATCCGATGCACCATGTGCCTGTTGTGCCACCTTTTAGTTTTCTCCTTGTAGCATTTAGCACTTTCATAGCCGTGCCATCAAAACTCGTCTAACTCACTCAACTGCATCAATCTCTTCTTTCCTGCTAGCTCAGGATCCATGTTTAGCTTTCTTACGGCCCAATAAGCTCGATGTTCCAGCTCCATAGGTAGATGACATGCCTTCCCATAAACCAATTTGTACGGAGAAGTCCCAATGGGTGTCTTGTATGCAGTTCGTAAGCCCACAACGCATCGTCAAGTTTGCTTGCCCAATCAATTAGTTGTGCATTCACTGTTTTATGCAGAATTTGCTTAATCTCCCTATTTGACACCTCTACTTGCTCGCTAGTTTGGGGATGATACGCTGTCGCCACTTTGTGCCGCACCCCATACTTAGCTAGCAAGTTTCTGAACCCTGCATTCACAAAATATGCCCCTCCATCACTGATAATAGCTCGAAGCATACTGAACCTGGTGAAAATCTTCTTCTTCACAAATTTCATCACCACCTTGTTGTCGTTCCTGGGACAAGATACTGCCTCGACCCACTTAAACACGTAGTCCACTGCTACCAAGATGTAACGATTACCAAATGACGGTGGAAACGGGCCCATAAAGTCTATCCTCCATACATTGAAAACCTCAACTTCTAATATCTGATGCAATGGCATCTCCTTTCTCCTGCCGATTGTTCCTGTTCTTTGACATCTATCATAGATTTTGACATAAGCTGTAGCGTCTCTGAACAGTGTGGGCCAAAAGAAATCGGACTGCAGCACCTTGTGAGCTATTCGCTCTCCTCCATGATGACCTCCATACAACGATGAATGACAACTCCTCAGCACTTCTGCAATCCAACTTTCTGGAATGCATCGCCTCATCACTTGGTCTGGTCCTTGCTTGAACAGGTACGTCTCATCCCAAATATAGTATCGGGACTCATGCCTCAGCTTCTTTCTTTGTTGAGCCGTCGCCTCCGGTGGATATACTCCACTTACCAACAAGTTCACAATATCTGCGTACCAAGGGAGTTCTGCTTCCTTTATTGCCAGGAGTTGTTCATCCGGGAACTCTTCTCGAATGCGCTCACCTTCCTGTACATGTTAATAGCTCTCCAGTCGCGATAGGTGGTCTACAACCTGATTCTCACTCCCCTTTCTATCTAGGATCTCCATATCAAACTCTTGCAGCAATAAGATCCACCTGATTAGCCTGGGCTTCGCATCCTTCTTGCCAAACAAGTACCGAATTGCTGCATGATCAGTATATACCACCACTTTCGACCCCACTAGATAGGATCTGAACTTGTCAAATGCAAAACACTAAAGCCAACATCTCCTTCTCCGTGACTGTATAATAGACTTGGGCAGCATCAAGTGTTTTGCTTGCATAATAAATGGAATGAAAAATTTTATTCCTACGCTGCCCCAATACAGCTCCTACAGCCATATCACTTGCATCACACATCAACTCAAAAGGATGTTCCCAATCAGGAGAAATGAGAATAGGCGCTTCCACCAGCTTCTTTTTTAGCTCCTCGAATGCTTCTACACATTCCTTGTCAAATTTGAACTTCACCTCTTTTTCTAGCAACGAGCATATCGGTCTAGAAATTTTTGAGAAGTTCTGGATGAACCGTTTGTAAAACCCAGCATGTCCTAGAAAGCTGGGAACACCCTTCACTAACACTGGTGGTGGTAGCTTTTCAATCACCTCAATCTTTGCACGATCGACTTCTAACCCTCTGCATGACACCTTATGGTCAAGAACGATACCCTCCTTGACTAAAAAGTGGAACTTTTCCCAGTTGAGCACCACGTTTGAGTCTTCACATCGAGCTGACACCCTGTCAAGATTCTACAGACACATAGCAAATGAATTACCGAAAATAGAAAAGTCATCCATAAATACCTCGACAAAATCTTCCACCATATCGTGGAAGATCGCCATCATGCATCGCTGGAATGTGGCTGGTGCATTGCATAGACCAAATGGCATTCCCCTGAAAGCATATGTCCCATAAGGACATGTAAAAGTGGTCTTCTCCTGATCCTCCGATGCTATGGCTATTTGATTATAGCCGGAATAACCATCCAGAAAACAATAATATTGCTAACTTGCCAACCTGTCCAAAATCTGATCAATGAATGGAATAAGATAATAATCTTTCCTCGTGGCCTCATTGAGCTTCCTGTAATCCATGCAAATTCGCCAGCCCATGACTGTGCGTGTGGGAATCAGCTCATTCTTTTCATTGGTGACCACGGTCATCCCTCCTTTCTTCGGAACGCACTAAACTGGGCTAACCCATTCACTGTATGAGATAGGATATACCACACCTGCATCAAGCCACTTGATCACTTCCTTTCTGACAATGTCTTTCATCACCGGGTTCAACCTCCGCTGCTGTTGCACGATTGTCTTGGATCCTTCTTCCATAAATATCCTGTGCATACAGAAAGCTAGACTAATCCCCTTGATGTTCGACATCTGCCAACCTATTGCTCTCTTCTGCCTCTTAAGGACCACCAATGCATCTTTCACTTGTGCATCTGTCAGTTCTGCTGAAATGATGACTGGCAAGGTGTCATCTTCACCCAAAAATACATACTGCAGATGTGGAGGCAATGTTTTTAACTCCAATTTCGGTGCCTCCTCAATTGATGGCCTTGGCGAGGGTTCCAAGGACCTCATCAACGGTTCAAAGTCCTGCTTCCTAAAGAACCATTTTGGCTAATTTAAAGTCTGCACCATCTCATATGTAGCACTGTCCCCAAAATGATCATAGCCCACCAAGGCTCTCTCCAATGGGTACTGTGAGTTAACAATCTGGAGGGTCAATTCCTGATTTAAAACACTTATTGCTGATAACTCCTCATAAATGGACGGTAGCTTCATGGCCTTGTACACATCCAAAACCTCTACTTTGTCATGTGCTCGCATGGTTAGCTGCCCAGCAGCCACATCGATTAAGGTTCGCCCGGTTGCCAAGAAGGGACGGGCAAAAATAAATGGGACTTCCGCATCTGGCTCAAAATCCAGAATTATAAAATCCATCGGGAAAATGAGGGAGCCTACTTGCACTAGCACATCCTCCACAATACCATCAGGTCTGGCCAATGAACGGTCAGCTAGCTGCAAGATCACAGTAGTGGGTCTAGGGCTGCCCAGCCCCAACTTCTTAAACACTGATGTTGGCATCAAATTTATGCTTGCTCCCAACTCACACAATCCGCGAGCTTGAATAGACTGCCCAATTGTAATCTGAATAGTGAAGCTCCCAGGATCCTTGAGCCTTGTTGGCAATCTATTCTGTATTCGGGAGGTGCACTCCTCAGTAAGCGCCACTGTACCATACTCCGTCAATCTGCTTTTGTTTGCTACAATGTCCTTAATGTACTTGGGATATTTTGGCACTCCCTGCAAAACATCAACTAAAGGCAAATTAATATGTACCTGTTTCAACACTTCCATGAATTTCTTGAAGCAAGCTTCCTCCTTGTGCTTTTTCAATCTTTGAGGAAACGGGGGCGGTGGTCTTTCTATATCGGTTGCCTTTTCCTTCCCTCTCACATCATCATGTCCTTCATCCTTTTTTGCCGCTCCAGATTGCTGAGGTGGCCTTTCTGGTTCCACCTCCTTAAGTTGAGTTCCTCTCCTGGTAGTAACTGCATTGACCTGCTTAGGATTTGGGTCTGTATCGCTTGGTAATCCTCCCCTCGGTCTGGTGTTTTGAGCTCCAGCTAACTATCCAAACTGATACTGCAATGCCTTTGTAGCTAACTGCTGATTTTTCATGTCAGCCGTTAATTTTACATAATCAGACTGCATCTATGCTTGGTTAGCTATTATGGTTTTGAGAATATCCTCGATATTGCTATATTGAGGAGGTGCATTATTTCCTCTGAACTGTGACTGATAATTGTGATAACCCCCTTGACTTCTGTGCACACCCTGATTTGAAATTTGTCCCTGATGACTATTACTCCCCCATGAAAAATTCGGATGATTCCTCCAATTTGGGTTGTAACTGTTGCCATACTGCTGATTACTGCTCCTCTGGGCATTTCCAACAGAATTTACTAAATCTGGATTGGCACCACAACACTCAGCTGAATGTTCACTAGTTCCACAAACTTCACACCATACCTGATGAACTGCATTGACTGGGGCCTGTGCTTGGTTCAAACTCATACCTCTGAAATGACTGTTAAGTTGATTTTGCAAAGCAGCTATCTGTGCAACGATAGCTGTGAAACCATCCACCTCAAAGACCCCTGCGGCTTTCTTTGCTCCTCGAGTTGAATCTGCATTCCTTCTGGATTTCCCTGTGAAATACAGTTTAATAAAGTGTAAAGCTCTTCGTAGGTCTTCTCCAATGCCTGCCCACCGGCTGCTGAATCTACCAAAATCTTTGTATGTGGTTCCAAGCCCTCAATGAATGTATGCACCAACACATCATTAGACTGGTGATGGTGAGGGAAATCTCTAAGCATAGACTTAAATCTTTCCCAAGCCTGATACAAATTCTCACCCTCTTTTTGTTTAAAGCTTAGAATCTGACTCCTAAGCTTTGCAATCTTCCCTGATGGAAAGAATCATATCAAAAACTTCCTTGCGAGGTCATCCCAAGTAGTGATAGAATTTGGTGGTTCAGACTTCAACCACCTCTTTGCTTCCCCCAGCAGTGAGAATGGGAATAAGGTAAGCCTCACATAGTCGGATGATACTCCAGCGGGGATATATGTGTCACTTATCTCCAAGAAGTTTTGGAGATGCTATTGTGGATCTTCATAGGGGAGACCTGTAAATTGCCCGCTGGTGTGCAATAGCTACACCATATTCTGCTTAAGTTCAAACCTCCCTCCTGGTTCCGATCTGTGAATGCTGGATGTTACATTATTCGCGTGTGGGATTGCCACTTTGCAGATCGGTCTTGCAGCCATCTCTTCGAGCACTAAAACTGCCCTTACAACTGGTGGTTGCTGTTGTTGCTTCAGAATTGCTCTCCGTAATAACTGCAACTTCTTTTCTAGAGCTTCCTTTATCTATAAATGAAATTGTTTCTACGGTTCTAACAACGGATCCACCAACTCCTTGTCCCTTGCCAGCGTTCAGAAACAATTTAGTACCTGCAAGAGAAAGGCTAAGATCAAGTTGTCAACACTTGTATCGAACTTTTAAACTAACACTAAGAAAATTATATAACCAATTGCCAGTCCCTAGAAACGGCGATAAAAACTTGTTTGGTCCCAACTACACACAAATACACGTGGTCGTACAAGTAGTAAAGTGGCTTTATTTCAAGCCAAGTATCGATCCCACAGGGACTGTAATATGGCAGTAATTTTCCTAATTGTTAGTAAACGATTATGCAGGTAGACGACCAAAACAAATAAGGCTTTTGAGTCAAGATTAATAGTTAATGTGAACCTAAGTGAATATTGTAAGTTAAAGTCTGAACAATAGCAACGAACAAGCTGAGGTTAAGGCAAACATGCAGGGATGTAATTTATTAATTAAAGTTCAGTCAATCTTCTCTTCGGCTGCTAGTCAGGAATTAATAACCCATGGATTGGATCTTTCGACTCCTCACCAATTAAAAAATCACGAGACTTACATTACACATTTCTGTGATGCAAAAAACCCATGTTCTAGCTGTACATAACAAATTCCATAAATGACCAAATATGACATGACATATATATTTCTATTCTCAACATAAATCTTCCCTTAATTTCTCAACCAAGACAAGAACATATTCCACCAATTCACATCTATCCAATTAGTCTCCCTTTCGGAATCGAAATTGGAATTCTAGAATATACATTAACATTGGCCAATCATTAACGTAATAAAAGCAAGAATTGGTAGAACAACCGTTATAGAGAAGATAAAAGCTGAAATAATCATTAATTACATTCTTTTGCAATTATCCTCAACCTCAGCAAGAGGTGCATTAGCCACTCATTTGTGGATTAAACATCTTCAAACAAGTAGAAATCATACAAACAATTGAAATTAAAGAGGAAAAGGAAGAGAATTAACCCTAGGAATTCTTCTTCTCAACTGCCTGCTATCCACGTTCTTGCTCAAAAATGTCAGATACTTTAAAATAAAACCTAAGTGTGCTATTTATACAAGTGAGAAATTTTTCCCGGAATAACTGGCAACGTGGCACGGAGTGTATCGCGGAGCATCAGCTCCGTGCCACGGCCCTGTCGCGGAGCCTCACTGGAACTCAGCTTCTAGGTAATTGTTTTCAGCGTGGCACGGAGGTAAACGTGGAGCTTAGGCTCCGTGACACGGTGCCATCACGCACCTCCATTGGAAATCAAGTTAAAATTCCTTCTAGGAAGAATGCTTCCGCGATGGTAGCGTGACACGGCCTCAATCGCGGAGCACCAAACTTGGCCAATTTCCTTGTCGACTTCCGCTTCTTGCTTCCGAGTCCATTTCTACACTTCACCAACTTGTAGATTAGCTTCGAAAAATTCCTTCTAGACTGCAAAACAATACTAATCATGTTGGTTAGTATAAATCCACATTTACATACAAATCACATGAGAATGCACACATAAAAGTGGATAAACAAGTAGAAATGAAGTATTAAGGTATCACTTGGGCATGCAATTATGCCCAAGATCAATTACCCATAATCTAACCATCCCATTACTCCCCACAATCCAACCTAGTTTATCAACCTAGAATTTCTAAGCTTAGAATTCCATTATTAAAAGATCCCCTAAGCTTTCTACAATTTACATAACCATTAAAGGGGCAAGGGATCAAGAAAATCACCTTAGGGTATCAACTCTCTGCTCTGGAGAAGAATTTGCTTTCAGACTTGTTCTCTCACGTTTAGGAAATATTGAAATATAACCCTAGAATTCCCACTTAAACCCACTTCCGATTCCTGTCTTCCGCTGTACTGATCGCATTTTCGCTGTAGCTACAGCGGCCAGAGCACCGCTGTGGTGGTTCTAGCGGTTACTTCCAAATTCATCATGGCGAGACTCCGACCATTACCATGGTCTCGCTATAGAGGGCATTCCACCATTGTAGTGGTCTCCCGAACCAGTAACTATCCAATTTCTACCAGTTTTACAATTAAATTATTTCCTAGCTCTCAATCCTTCTCTTAATCTGTTTTCAACACTCTAAGCCCCTTTCCTTCCTGTAACGACATGCAGGTCGTTACATGATCTCTCATGATTAACCCATGTTTTATAATTATAAAAAAATGTTTTTTTACTAGATTCTCTCATGAATTTATGATTCTCAAGTTATGATGATTTTTATTCAGTAAGCATGATTTCATGAATTTCAAGCTTATGTATTATGGCTGACTCAAGGGTATTGTTTCCATGGCTAGTTCACATATATCAAGTATGGTATGATTTTTAGGTTCTCTAGCTATCCCACATATGTATATATATATATATATATATATATATATATATATATATATATATATATATATATATGCTCAAAAATGATTTATGAGGGTTTTACTCATGCATTCAGTCATGTTCAGCTTTATGAATTGGTTTTTGAAAACCTTGAGCTTTCATGTTCTATTTATGATTTGAATCTCATGATTTATACGAACTTATGCTCATGATCCCTCTTTTACTGATTTACTGACATGTTTTACTTTCTCTACATACTCAGTATATTCAAAGTACTGACCATATACTCTTGCTATATTATCCATGATATAGGTTCGGGTGATTAGTCTCAGCCCTGACGTTTGCTCGCTCCCGCTTCAGTATAGTACCATCCCAGTTTTGGTGAGTCCTCATGATCCGAGGACGGCGGTTTTGGTTCATGCCTCTTTCTCTTATGCCTTTCAATTTCAGACTTAGTGAACTAGTTAAGGGTGTTGTCCCATCAGCTCATTGTATGATTAAAGGCTTTTCATTAGAGGCTTTTCGGACAGCTATGTATAGATGGTTCAGTATTGTTAACTTGCTGTCTATGCTTATTCTTTATGATATGCAGACTTCCACTCAGGTTATGTTCATGTTTTATTTTCTCTAAGTTATACTCGTAATCATGTTGCGTATGTGAGATGGGTTATCTTAGAATTTTTCATCGTATAGGTACCGTGCATTGGTCCAGGGTCCACGCTTGGATCGTGACAAACTTGGTATTAGAGAAAAGGTTTAAGTGTGTCCTAGGGTGTCTGAAAGCTGCGTTAAGTAGATTCTTTTTTATGGGTGTAAAGCGCGCCACACTTATGAGAAAGAGGCTACTAGATGTTTTAAGAAACTTTACTTCTTCCATGATTCTATCTCGTGCTATGAAGTTCAACTATGTTTATCCTTCTAACTCGTGCTACACACATTTGCAAAAATATGCATCCTCGCTGAGTCAACGGAAGAAGAATTAGCAATGGCAATGGCAATGGGAATGGCAATGCCGACAAGCATCAACCAGCCTCGCCAGCTGCAGCTGATCCTTTGCATAAGTAGGTGACTTATGTTGAGTTTAAGGCTGCTTTCCAAATGTTGGACCAAGCTATGATAGCCTAGGTCAACCAGCAGACAGTTTCCCATGTGAGTCAAAATGGGAATGTAGCGGTAGCTAGAGTATGAGACTTCATTAGGATGAACACACCTGAGTTTCATGGGTCAAAGGTGGATGAGGATCCATAGGAGATTATTGAGGAGGTTTAGAATATTACCCAGACTATGGGTGTTACAAGAGAGGAGAGTGCAGATTTGGCCTCCTACTAGCTGAAAGGGGTTGCTCATATATGGTTTTCACAGTGGAAAGAAAGTCGGGGAGTTGGTGAAGTCCATATTGGCTGGGATGAGTTCGCTACGACTTTATTGGATCGATTCTTTCCTCGAGAGTTGAGGGAAGCAAAGGCAACAGAGTTCGTCAACTTGAAGTAGAATGACATGAATGTTCAGAAGTATGCCCTGAAGTTCACCTAACTGTCCAAGTATGCTGCAGAGATGGTTGTAGAGCTGAGGGCTCATACGAGCAAGTTCGTGAACGGGATTATAGATTCATTGGTCAAGGAGTGCAGGATCGCCATGCTGATTAGTGATATAGATATCTGCAGATTGATGGTATATGCTCATCATATAGAGGAGGAGCAGATAAAGGAATGGGAGAGAGAGGCCAAGAGGGCTAGGACAGGGAGTTTCGGGTATTGTCAGTAGAGGCCAGGTGGTGGATATCGCTCATAGATCAATCAGAGGTCATCAGCCCCAGCTTCATTATCAGCCAGTGTTCCATCCAAACCTCGAGGTGATTAGAGAGGAAAAGCATTGGGATCTAGAGGTAAGAGAAGCATGGCAGGGGAGCTCACTTTCCCAACTAGCTATTTTCAAAAACATGGTAGAGAGATTCATTGAAGTGTTCATAGATGACTTGTCAGTATATGAAAGTGATTTTGATGACTGTTTGAATCATTTGGATGCAGTGTTAGCCAGATGTGAGGAGACCAATCTTATGCTGTATTGGGAAAATGCCATATGAAGGGATAGGTCACTAAATTTCAAATGCTAGTATTGAGGTCGACAGGGCTAAGATTGAAGCCATTGAGATGTTACTAACCCCTGTCTCTGTAAAAGGGGTGCACAGTTTCTTGGGACATACTAGTTATTATAAGAGGTTCATTCAAGACTTCTCCAAAATAGCCAGCCCAATGTGCAAACTTTTGGAAAAGGATGTGAATTTTGAGTTCAATGAAGAATGTGTGCAGGCTTTCAATCTCTGAAGGACAAGTTGATAACAACTCCAATTATTATTACTCCAGACTGGTCATTGCCATTCATAGTGATGTGTGATGCCAAACATTTTTCTATAGGAGCTGTTTTGGGGCTGAACAAAGGGAAGAAATTTTAGCACAACTATTGTACAAGCAAATCATTAGAGCCTTGCCTCCGTGAAACGGCGTGGACGCGGACCCTCTCTGGAATTTCCAGGGTTCAGTAATTTAACCTCAACGTGGCACGGAGGCCATCGCGGAGGCCTATCTCCGTGCCACGGAGCTGCCGCGCAGGCATACTGGAAAGTGCCAATTTATTTCACGCCCAGACAGTGTGCTACAGCGATGGTAGCGTGGCACGACCCCATCGCGGAGCCCCTATAAATCCTGCATTCCAAGGTCTTTTCCACGCTCGCATCCAAGTCCAACTCCGACATAGTTCCAACATGCAGTTTATCTCCTAAAAATCACATTTTCCTGCAAAAAAAAAATGCTAATCATGTTGGTTAGTATAAATTCGCATTTTATTACCAATTACATGATATTATATACACATTGCACAACAAACAAGGTAAAAATGATACGTTTGAGTATCACTTGGGCATATAAATCTGCCCAAGATCACTTACCCCACACTTAAATCCTTGTTCGTCCTCGAACAACACATACACAACTCATGCAAATTACATCCCAACTTTCGTCACTATGGTGCAACAATTTACGCTACGGTCATACCGATTATTCAATTTTTGCAAATCATCAAGAAAACATGCTTGGTCGTACAATACAATGACCTTAATACATCAAGGCTTCCTAGACTTTAAGAATTGATTCTTGATATCGGCAAACTCATGCAAATCAACTAATCAAGAAATCCGAAACGAAAATCAATCTTTCATCAAGCATGTGCCCTCACAACTCGATAGAAATTTCCCCTTTATGTTCATGCAACACACAAACATGCAAGTAGAGGCATATAAAAATTAATTTCACTCTCTCTCCCAAAAGAATTCACATGCATCATGTCATGACCCATAGGCTTGCCCTTAGTGTATTACTCCACTAATATAAAGAAATGCAATATAGGATCAAATATGACTTTTAATGGGTTGTAACGGGGCTATGGATCTAGTATATATATATTGGATTAGCCAATAATAGTCGCTAGCATCCTTAAGCGCCTTTTCAACTCATTCCCATCGACTCATGGACATTGTTCCTCTCTTTTCTCTTTTTCTCCCATTCATGCTGGTTTACTTTCATACAACCCATTTCATCAGGCACACTTGACACAAAACAGAGGGTTTTCATGTACCTTCACTATCATTTAATTACAACAAGTGCCTCTTCAACGTCATCTTTTCTTTCCTCACTTTGCTTTTCTTTTCTTTTCACTCTTTTCACTCTTTAACACTTTGGGAAACATTTTCTGTTCTTTGTAAGCGCTTAAGAGCTTCTTTTAGACTTTAAGGCTAATGAAAAGAAGGAATAAAGCTTAGTTCATACAATTCTGGACAAAAGAAAGAAATCGGCTAAAGGCTCAACGGGCTGACTAGGGTATACAACATATAAAAAGGTAGAATTTGACAAGAAAACAAAATATGGAAACTATCGGTTAAAACAAAGAAATGCCTACATCCTTTCCAACACTACACCTCCTTCATTTCGTTTTGTACACACACCAGGCAAGTTCTAGACAATTCACAATGACATGGAATAGCAAAACCTCACTTCACACTTCATGCACATGCTCGAATCAAGATGCATTCACAGACTCTTTAATTAGTCAATTACATGAATTCAAGATTAAGCCTCAATCATAATGAACCAAATTATATAGCCTAGGTAACTCAACATATTTACAGAATTGCATGCTTTCAAACGAATCACTTTCACATTTTGAACATCAATTGCAACACGCAACGAAATTTTAGCAACCATAAGCAACTACAGTTTATTGATGCAATCCACCAAAGAAAACTAAAAAGAAACAACAAATAAAAATCCTACTCCTACCGACTACATTTCCCTTAAGTCGGTCGTCATCCATCCATCATAGGGAACGGTCACTAACTATGACATCGGTTCAATGGGACTATTCTCGGTAAAAGAACCGAAAACAAACTCCGAGAAACCCAAAAAATAAAAATCGAAAAAATTTTTTTGCAACACATCGATCATTTCGATAGAAAGAAAATATTTACAAGTGCAATATATTTTCGCAAAAATTTTGAAAAATATCGATCATGTCGATAGAGAAAACAAAATATTTACAAAATTTACAAAATTATTTACAATGGCAACCATAACTTTCAAAACACACATCATTAGCCACAAAACAAATATATACACATGCATCGCAAATCAATTCACAACAGGGAAAGCACAACATACATAAACAGCAAGGAAAAATTATACAGCAATTTAGAGCCTTGACCTAGCACCTAACTACTCCCCACCCCACACTTAAATCGAACACTGTCCCCAGTGTTCACAAAAATACAAAGCACAAAATTTTGGGTGGTGGAACTCCCTGCTTAGTCAAAATATTCGACTTCCTCATCCGGTGCTACGGCCTCGACGCCCATATCTGAATCAGCTCCATCGTCGTCATCGTACTCCACATCGGAGTCCTCACGACGTGTCTCCTCATCAGTAGGGACATCATCATCTGTCGGCTCCACAAAGGCTGGCCCCACCTTACATAAGGCTCTGGCGTTCTCGCCAAAGGGGTAGTCCAGCTCCAGCTGCCATAACTCCTCCTCGGTGGCTGGTCTCCCACCTATCCGTAGCTGCAGCATCTGCATGCCGAACATTCGGGCCATGTACTGATCGTCACGAGCATGTCGCTCGCCCAAAGTCAGCACGGGTCCGTGTGTAGTGTCGGGGGCCTTAGTCTTTGTCACATCAAGGGCCCTCCGCTCCAGCTGCGGAATGTAATCCAAGGCTTCTTCCTCAATGTCGAGGCCTCGGAGGAAGGTGGTGATGAGTCCGCCAAACCCGTATCTGTGACCCTGGTGCAGTCTGGCTCTCTTCATGGTGGATATTATGACCACCCCAACATTAATCTCAAGCCCTTTCATAAGGGCATACACAAAGCAGACACGGTCCCGGGTCACGTCTGTCATATGAACTCCCGGGATCAAACACGAACATACAATTTTTAGCCAGATTCTGGCCTCCCTGTTCATCTGCGAATAGGGCAGAGTCTGGTGGTAACCCCTCTCTTTATGTCTACTCCATCGGGCTGGGGATCGAGCCCCACACAACGTACGTCTGATGTCGGCGTACGGTGGGGTGATGTTTAGCTGGCGGAGAACGTGGGCGTCTGTGTCCCGCGCTCCAACGATGGCATTCAGCTGCTGGGGTTCCAGAGTGACAATCTGCCCTCTGATTTTAATAGTGTGGCTTCTGATGGCCGGTTTCCAGTTGGCATAAAATTCCCGGACCAAGTGAAGGTTGCACTCCTTGGGCTCCTGAAAAATAAAGCTGAGCCCAGCTGCCTCAATCCTCTGTACAATGCGAGGGAACTCCTGTGCAAGTGGTTCCCTAGCAATATGTTCCTCGGGGAAGTACTTGTTCTCCTTATGCTTTGCGTACCATTTCTTCCCTTCATCGGTGACCTATCGTGTTCCATATCGGCGGTGTTGACCGCGCGGAACAGCGGGTGCCGCTGGGACTGTAGTGCCCAGTCTCATCCTTTTTCTGCCGGTGCCTGAGGTAGAAGCACCCTTGCCTTTGTCTTGTCTGCTAGCCATTGTACCTGTCAGTTTACACAAACAAGCACAACGTTAAGCTAAATAGTTGTTAGCTTCGGCTAAGGTTGGGTTACACAAAATTTACCCCACACTTAGTCCTTAACAATATTTACAAAATTTCAGCAAGGATAGCTCTATTTACAACCCCAAACACAAACAACTATACACATATTGCTAAGTGCGTTCGTAACAAAATTTCGACAGCATAACGGTTAGTGTACTACTCAGACTTCATATAGCTAATTCCCCATCCTGCTATCGCTAGCAATTCAACCATCGCACAAGCAACAAAATAACCACAAACTAAAAACAACTAGAAAAACATTTTATATACAAGCTAATCTAACAATCTAACCAATTCACACATTATGCAATTTCCCACAAAAATTCAAGAATTAGTCGTCTTCGAACATTTACACAATATTTACCACGACTTATCTCAAATAATAAACACACCCCGGCATCAATTTCACCAAACAATCAAGTTGCCCAAGTCAAATTTAACAACCCAAGCCCTAGAATAGAGTTCGACAATCAAATTTTGAATTATTTACATAATCGACACGTTCAAACGCTAACTACAACAATCCGAACATAATCAATCACAAAATAATTCAACATCATGTTTAATTTCTACCTAGGGTGATATTTCTCACCTTACATGCCCAAATTTGACAAAAATCGCCAAAAAATTGAGTTAGACGATGAAAACATACCTTAGAATTGAAGAATCGGAGAAACTTGACGTTTTTCTTTGCCTACCAACGTGGCACGTTGCTTGGGGAGGGGGAAATAGGTGTTTGGTCGCGGAGGGAAGAGAGAATGGGGGAATTTGGGGCGAAATCGGGGTTATTATTTAAAGGAAACACGCGGGTCACCCGGAAACCCGGTGTGACCCGGCACTGGGATAAGGGCAACATGTCACAGAGGGTAACGCGGAGCCCCTCCTCCGTGACACGGAGCCAACGCGTTGGCTTACTGGAATTTTGAAAAATCCAGATTTGCCTTCAACGTGTCACGGAGGCCAACGCGGAGCATTGCCTCCGTGACACGGCGCCAACGCGCCAGTGCTCTGTTTCACCAATAAATTTAATTTTCATACCTCGCCTCATTTTCTCGATTCCATGTATATTTCCTCCGTTATACCTGAAAATCACCTCACTAAACAAAAATTGGTTAAATTAATAGATTTCCCTAACTAAAAATAAAAGATACTAACTAAAATGCAAATCTAAACCTAGTCAAGAAAAAGAAAAGAAAAGTAAAAATTATTTACACTAAAAAGAAAGAAAGAAAATATTTTTCACGGGTTGCCTCCCGTGCAGCGCCTGGTTTAACGTCGCGGCTCGACATCCTTTAAGCTCATTTATCTACTAGGGAGATGGACGATTTTTCCCGATCATGATCATCCCCCCAGTAGTGCTCTACCTTGTCCGGTGGCCTACCTAGTAACTCTCGGGAATCACTCAATCTGTTAGCCTTCCCATGATCAATTACGTTGATCACCGAGAGATCCTTATAAACAGTCGGGAGCTTAGGTACCTTGTACACGTCGAACACTTCGACCTTGTCATGTGCTCGCATCGTGAGTTGACTCGCAGCTACATCGATTAATGCTTTTCCGGTTGCCAAAAAGGGTCGTCCCAAAATAAATGGGACTTCCGCATCTGGTTCAAAGTCCAGAACAATAAAATCGACCGGAAAAATAAGGGAGCCTACCTGGACCAACACATCCTCAACAGTGCCATCCGGCTTAGCCAAAGACCTGTTTGCTAGCTGCAAGATTACCGTTGTAGGTCTAGGACTGCCTAGACCTAACTTTCAGAATACCGAAGAAGGCATCAGATTTATACTTGCCCCCAAGTCGCATAATCCACGCGCTCGGATACTTTGCCCAATAGTCAGCTGGATAGTGAAACTTCCAGGGTCTTTCAGTTTTGTGGGCAACCTATTCTGAATACAGGAAGTGCATTCCTCCGTTAAAGCTACCGTGGCATACTCAGTCAAGCGACTTTTGTTGGCCACGATGTCTTTTATATACTTCGCATATTTTGGCACTCCCTGCAAGACATCAACAAGAGGTAAGTTAACATGTACCTGTTTAAGTACCTCCATGAATTTCTGGAAACACGCCTCCTCCTTGTGTTTCTTAAGTCGTTGAGGGAACGGGGGTGGAGGCCTTGCTGGTTCAGCTTCTTTACTCTTCCCCTTATCAGAACTTTGCTCTCCCTCAACATCTGCTGCTCCTGACTTTTGAGGCGGTCTTTCCGGTTCCACCTCCTTTAATTGTAAACCACTCCTCGTGGTCACTGCATTCACCTGCTTAGGATTGGGATCCGTGTCGCTAGGTAGTCCTCCTCTTGGTCTAGTATTTTGGGCACTAGCAAATTTCCCAAACTGATATTCAAGAGCCTTGGTCGCCAATTGATTGTTCTTCACTTTGGCTGCCAATTTGACATAGTCAGCCTGCAATTGTGCCTGGTTGGCAATCATGGTTTTGAACATCTCCTCAATAGTCGGTGATGGTGGTGGAGGAGGGGCATTGTGATTTCTGAAATGCGTCTGATAGCCTTGTTGCCCTCCTTGGTTTCTGTGCATACCCTGTCCTGAACCTTGGACTTATTGATTGTTGCTACCCCACGAAAAATTCGGATGGTTCCTCCAATTCTAGTTGTAGCCACTACCAAACTGCTGTTGATTCCTTTGTGCATTGCCCACAAAGTTAACAGAATCAGGATTTGCACCACAGCATTCAGCTGAATGCTCACTACTACCGCACACTTCACACCACATCTGTTGGACTGCATTGACGGAGGCTGAAGGCTGGTTCAAATTCATATTGCTGAAGTGAGTGTTTAACTGATTTTGCAAAGCAGCTATCTATGCAGCGATAGCTGTGAATCCATCCACTTCAAGCACTCCCGCTGCTTTCCTTGCTCCACCTCTTGAAGAATCTGCATTCCATTCCGGATTGCCTTGTGAAATTCGGTTGAGCAAAGTGTACAGCTCCTCATAAGTCTTCTCCAACGCTTGCCCTCCAGCTGTTGAGTCTAACAAAATTTTAGTGTGGGGTTCCAAACCCTCAATAAAAGTGTGTACCAACACCTCATTGGACTGATGATGATGAGGACAGTCCCGCAACATGGACTTGAATCTTTCCCAAGCTTGATAAAGATTTTCTCCTTCCCTCTGTTTAAAACTTAGAATCTGACTTCTAAGTTTAGCTGTTTTACCCGAAGGGAAAAATCTGATCAAAAACTTCCTTGCAAGATCATCCCACGTTGATATAGAGTTGGGTGGTTCAGCTTTTAACCACCTCTTGGCTTCACCAAGTAAGGAAAATGGAAATAAGGTGAGCCGAACATAATCAGGTGACACTCCAGCGGGTATGTAAGTGTCAGTTATCTCCAAAAAGTTCTGGAGATGTTGTTGCGGATCTTCGTGAGGGAGACCGGTAAACTGCCCGCTAGTGTGCAAAAGTTGCACCATATTTTGCTTTAACTCAAATCTCCCTCCAGGCTCTGGTTTGCGGATGCTGGAATGTACATTATTAGCGTGTGGGATTGCCACCTTGCGAACCGGCCTGGCTGCTACTTTCTCGGGCACTAACACTGCCCGCACAACTGGTGGATTTGGTTGCTCCATCATAGACTGTTTAAGCAACTGCAGCTTCTTCCGAAGAGCTTCTCTACGTTGACTATGCAATTCACGTTCTGGCTCTAAGTAAGATTCCACCAGCTCCTTGTCCCTTGCCAGTGTTCACAGAAATAAAAATCTGCAAAATACAGGCTAAGACCAAGTTGTTAACACTTAAGAAAATAAAAATACAAATACAGTAAATTTACACTAAACAAAATTTTACAAATCGCCTAGCCTCCCCGGCAACGGCGCCAAAAACTTGTTCGCGGTCTGCTCGGTATATATTAAAAACTGACACGCAAGTGCACGTGGTCAAACAAGTAATAAAGTGGCTAAGTAGCCAAGTATCGATCCAAGGAGGCTGCTCTAGATACGTAAAATTGCCTAGTTTACTATATCTCTATTCTATTCCTAATTATGTCAACAACAATGCAACCAAGAGTTATTTTGAGTTTTTGTTTCTAAACTATATGTATACTACAATTAATCACACTTAATTATTTTTGAATTTAGACAATGGATATGAACATGCCAAGGTTAAGAACGAGTAATGAACTTGATAATCATGATAATTTGGTTATCCTCTTCCTCATGTTGCTAGCCAAGAACGTTTGCCTAGAAATTAAAACTTTCGTATTTAATTTCACTTTAGAATCATAAACCATCCGTCTACATTTCTGTGATCAAATGCAATTTATGACCTAGCACTACAATTTCGGTTCCTAAGTTGACTAATACGGCTTTCAAGTATATTTCTATCAAGAAAGCACATCAAAACCCAATTTTCCCAAATCAAGTTAAGAACAATACCCTATTAATTCACAACTTTCCAATTTCTTGCTCTCTCGAGTGAAATTGGACTTTTTAGATATACATTAATGTTGGCCAATCAATAATGTAGTAAGAACAAGAATTAATAGAACAACATGCAAGAAGAAGAAGAAACCATATCAATTATCATCAAAATTCATTACACAAGTTCGAAACCTCAGCAGGAAAGTGAATTAGCCACTCATTCTTGGATTAATCATCCTAAAATGAGTGTAAATCATGCATACAATTGAAGGAAAGAAGAAAGGAAGAGAAGAAAACTCTTAGCTTTTCTGTTCTTCAACTGCTACTAACCCACGTTCCTGCTCTCCACTTCTGAACTCAGTCTAAAAACTAAAAACTCCCTAAAAAATAAACCTAAGTGTGCTATTTATACTAGTGGGAAATTTTTCCCGAAATAACAAGCAACGTGTCACGGAGGCCAACGCGGAGCCTTGCCTCCTTGACACGGCGTGGACGCGGACCCTCTCTGGAATTTCCAGGGTCCAGTAATTTAACCTCAACGTGGCACGGAGGCCATCGCGGAGGCCTATCTCCGTGCCACGGAGCTGCCGCGCAGGCATACTGGAAAGTGCCAATTTATTTCACGCCCAGGCAGTGTGCTACCGCGATGGTAGCGTGGCACGGCCCCATCGCGGAGCCCCTATAAATCCTGCATTCCAAGGTCTTTTCCACGCTCGCATCCAAGTCCAACTCCGACATAGTTCCAACATGCAGTTTAGCTCCTAAAAATCACATTTTCCTGCAAAACAAATGCTAATCATGTTGGTTAGTATAAATTCGCATTTTATTACCAATTACATGATATTATATACACATTGCACAACAAACAAGGTAAAAATGATACGTTTGAGTATCACTTGGGCATATAAATCTGCCCAAGATCATTATTCATCATAATTTCGAGAGAAAACGCAGCAAAACAGAGAGAGACGAGGAGGGTTTATATATTATCACCCGATTACGCTGCCAAACGTAGTCCAAACTTAAATTAACTCCAGATACCAAGGTATTTAGCAGCAGGGAGAATTCCTACAGATTTTGTTTCACGGAATACGGCCGACGAATCGTCGAGCTACCGAACCAAAGTAAGTAGAATTGCTCTAAACTAGTGTCTATGTGTTCCTAGCTGTGAAGTGAATACTTCTCCCTTCTGGACTTTTGAAAAATAGCGAGTTTTCGACCGTCTTTCGATAAGCCTAAGTTTAGGCTATAATTATATCAAAAGTGATGCCATCCTTCAGAATGGTGTTGTATTTAGTACTAATTGACGTGTTTATGAATGAAGTTGGGAGATTTAGCTGGAATACTGACCGAGCCTCGTCCGACAGTCGGATAACTCGAGGTTAAGGTATGTAAAGTAGTTTCCTCGGCAAGTTAGAGGTTTCAGTCATAGAAATCATAGTAAGCTCCATATTTGAAACTCTTGGAGTTGAATAATGAGAATTGAGTGAGTCCAATAGATTCTGAGTTGTGTTGCCGTATCGTATCCAGTCCAGAAGTTAGTAAAGCATGCGCCAAAGGGCGAATTAGCATTCCAGATTCAGTATAGCTTATTGTATGACTAGCAAGCATGTAATAGAATAAAAAGAAACAGATTTTAAAAATATAAGCTAGTAAAGTAAAACTAGATAGACAGGTAGTTTCATGGCTACAGACTAGCCATTCAAACAGATGAGATATTGGCTACAGATTAGCCATTCAGACAGATAGTACCCTGGCTACAGATTAGCCAACAATTAAAGAAAGATCTCAGAATCAGTATAATCAGTAAAGAATCAGTTTAGTACAGAAACGAATCAGAATAAGAAATCAGATTTCAGATAGTCTTTTTCAGTTATACATGCTTGCTATTTATATGTGCTATTTGTTTGTTGAGACTTGATGTGGCGTGAGGGCACCTTATTGAGCGTCCTCGCCGCCCCTGGGTTGGTAATCGTGTCGCCCACTGAGCGGGTGGGTTTTACGTCACTCCGAGGGGTGGCATGCCATCCCCAGCTTAGACGAAGATGGGATGAAGCTTTCCCCATAGCAGTCTGATCAGCATTACAGGTGCAGCTCCGGCTTCAGATAGCACTGTTGAGTTTTGTGTCCAGGGAACTAGACCCTATCTGTTACTGTCTGTACATTCAGTTATTATAGGTGTAGCTCCGGTTTCAGGTAGCCCTGTTGAGTTTTGTGTCCAGGGATCCAGACCCTATCTGTTACTGTCTACACAGGAGTCCTCCGGACCCAGACACGGTTGCTTATATCGGAGGCTATGGCCCGAGCCGGAGACCCAGGGGGCCGGTAGAGGATCTCCGAAGTGAGTAGATGAGTGGAGTGACTTATTTTTGGCTGGTTTTGACCCGGGTAGGGGTATATAGATTGTTTTCTTGTTTGGCGCCATCCGGCTTATGGGGGTTGGTATTGGCTATTGCTTGCTAAATGTATATGTATTTATGTGCTTTATATATATATTAGTTAATAGACAGCAGGCCGCCGTGACTACAGACACGCTCCTGCCTATCAGCGCAGAAAGGTTTTATCTAGTTCCTATCAGCTCTTCAGATTCAGTTGTCTTCTGCTCACAGACTTGTTAGTTATGTTGTCTGTATTTAGTTATATTGTTTCAGTTGCTTTGCTTACTCGGTACCAGTGGTATTGACGCCCAGTGGGGCGCTGCACTACTTGCCTGCAGGTACTCATAGACGAGGAGGCGATCCCTCGTGATCCTAGCCAGCGCAGAGTCATCAGCTCCTGTCATCCAGAGCTTGATATTTCAGAGGTTTATATCATTTCCTTTTGTTGTACAGTACGGGTAGGTCGGGGCCCTGTCCCGACCATCTTATCAGTATTCCTAGAGGCTTGCAGTCTGTATATATTTCCCTGTGGTCAGTTGAGCTGGTCGTGTGAGGCCGTGCAGTTTGTTATAGCTGTTTAGCATTTCAGTTTATGTTGGCCGCGTGGGGCCACAGTTTGATAGTAGTGGTGACCTTGCCAGTCACATAGTTGTTCAGTATTCCCTTTGTTGAGTCCCAGATGACTAGACAACATGGTGGCCTTGCCGACCCGCATAAGTTACTCGTTACGAGTATGTTTCTGGTTAGCTGTTATTACAGGTACAGGTGGCTATAGGCCAGTTGGCCGGAGGCTGTGTTTACAGCCGTTATATAGCCCTTTGTTTCCAGGAATCTGAGTTAGAGCCAGATAGGCACCAGATGCGCTCAGGCTCAGTAGTCTATCAGTTCTGGTCCTACTAGGGCACCAGGTGCCAGTCATACCCCCCAAGGCGGGGCGTGACACTTTCATCAGGGCGTACACCAAGCATACACGATCCCGGGTTACATCCGTCATATTCACCCCCGGGATTAGGCAGGAACAAACAATCTTCAGCCATATCCTGGCTTCCCTGTTCATCTGTGAGTAAGGCAAGGTCTGATGGTAGCCCCTCTCCTTATGTCTGCTCCACGGAGCTGTTGATCGAGTTCCATACAATGTGCGTCTGATGTCCGCATATGGCGGAGTGATATTCAGCTGTCGAAGCACATGGGCGTCTGTGTCCCGTGCCCCTAGGATAGCATTGAGGTGGTGAGGCTCAAAAGTGACTATTTGCCCCCTTATTTTGATGGTGTGACTTCTGAGAGTCGGGTTCGAGTTGGCATAGAATTCCCGAACCAAGTGCAAGTTGCATTCTTTGGGCTCTTCAAAGATGAAGTTCAGCCCAACTGCCTCGATCCTATGGACAATCCTGGGGAACTCCTGTGCCAACGGTTCCCTTGCTATGTGTTCCTCGGGGAAGTACTTGCTCTCCTTGTGCTTTGCGTACCATTTCTTCCCCTCCTCTGTCACCCACCTGTTTCCGTATTGACGACGTTGGCCGCGTGGAACCGTTGGTGCTGCTGGGACCGCTGTGCCCAGTCTGATTCTTTTTCTTCCGGCGCCAGATGTTGATGTGCCTTTTCCCTTGTCTTGCCTGCTTGCCATTATTCCTGTCAAACCAAACAGGCAAGTTCAATGTTAAGCCAATTAAAATTAGCTTCGACTAAGGTTGGGTTAAGCTAGGCTACCCCACACTTAGTCTTTAGCCAAAATTACAACATTAAGGCAAGATCGTACTTATTTACACAAACAAACAACAAAACATAACAAATATGCTTAGTGCCTTGGGAGAATTCGGTGGTATACATTCCATGTACTACTCAGACTTCGTACAGCTAACCACAATCCTTACCTATCGATAACATTTTATCCCATAACACTTAGCAAGGAGAAATAAAAGAAAAATTTTAACTACATGATCCTATACAATTCACCCATTTCTTGCAATTTGCAATATTTCCTTAACCCGAGAATCCTTCGGTCTTTTAGCATAGTTACAGTTAGCACAATCGACTCATCTCACCCAACATGTACAACCCAGCATGAATTTCACTAGTTCAACTCAATTTTTCCATTTCAAACTCAAAGTCAAGCCCTGGCTATGATTTTATCAAAAATTCGATTAAGCTATGTAATTATCGAGTTCAAGCAATCACACCGTTACTCCGAACATCAATCAACAATAATTCAATTGAATTTAAGCTTAATTTCTACTTAGGACAAGTTTTGCTCATACCACATGTTCAACATCGAAAAACATTCGACAAGAATTGAGATAGAGTTGAAGAACATACCTTGAATTCGAAGAAATGACGAAAACTTGATAAAATTATGGGCCTAAGTCCGTGTCACGTTGAGGGGGGAGGGGTTTTTGGGATGTTGGTCGCGGAGGGTATGAAAAATGAGGAAAAATAAGGGGGGATCGGGGTTAAAAAGTGGGAATTTCGCGCGGGTCACCCGGCGACCCGGTGTGACCCGTCGATATACACCTCAACGTGTCATGGAGGGTAACACGGAGCATGCCCTCCGTGACACGGAGCCATCGCGTAGGTGTTCTGGAATTTGTAAAAATTCCAGAATTACCTTCAACGTGTCACAGAGGGTAACGCTGAGGTCCTCCTCCATGACACGGAGCCATCGCCCTGGCTCACTGTTTTGCCACTTTTATTATTTTTCATACCTCGGATTTTCCTTTGTGATTCCTTGCATGTTTACCCTCCGTTCAACCTGAAATTCATCTTACTACAAGAAATTGGTTAGAATTAAGGATTAACTTAAAATAAAAATAAGAATACAAATAAAAACTAACAATTTTGTTGTTAATCAAAAGAAAAAAGAAAAAAAGAAAAAGAAATCTATTCACGTTTTACAAAGAAAAATTTCACGGGTTACCTCCCGTGCAGCGCCTGGTTTACCATTGCGGCTCGACATCATTCAGCTCAGTCATCTTCTAGGGTGACAGACGTTTTCTCTCGACCACCGTCCTCACCCTAGTAGTGCTTACATCTCTGCCCATTGACTAAAAACGTGGCACTCCGATCTTCTTGCCACAACTCTACTACCCCGTGGGGGGTCATTCTCACCACTTCAAATGGCCCCGACCATTTGGACCTCAGCTTTCCTGGAAACAACTTCAATCTTGAATTGAAGAGCAATACTTTCTGCCCTGGCTCGAAGATGTGATGCACCACATGCTTGTCATGCCACCTTTTCATTTTTTCCTTGTAGTACTTGGCACTCTCATAAGCATGCCAGCGGAATTCTTCAAGTTCACTGAGTTGCATTAGTCTCTTCTTGCCCGCTAGCTCTAAGTCCATATTCAATTTCCTCACGGCCCAGAAGGCTCGGTGCTGTAGCTCCACCGGAAGATGACAAGCTTTACCATAGACCAATCGGTATGGTGAGGTTCCAATCGGTGTCTTATAAGTAGTTCTGCACGCCCACAACGCATCATCAAGTTTGCTTGACCAATCATTCCGTTGTGTGTTTACCATTTTCTGGAGTATCTGCTTCACTTCTCTATTCGATACCTCTACTTGCCCACTAGTTTGGGGTGGTATGCTGTTGACACTTTGTGGCGCACCCCATACTTGGCTAGTAGTTTCTTGAAACTTGCATTGACAAAATGAGCCCCTCCATCACTGATAATGGCTCGGGGTGTCCCGAACCTGGTGAGAATGTGTTTTTTCACAAATTTTGTTACCACCTTTTTGTCATTCCTGGGGCAAGCTATTGCTTCCACCCATTTTGATACATAGTCTACGGCCACCAAGATGTAACGATTACCAAATGACGGTGGGAACGGTCCCATGAAGTCAATGCCCCATACATCAAAGGTCTCTACTTCCATTATATTCTGTAGCGGCATCTCTTGTCTTCTACCAATCGTTCCTGTACGCTGACATCTATCACACATTTTGACGTATGCCATAGAGTCTCTGAACAGTGTAGGCCAAAAGAACCCTGACTGTAGAACCTTGTGTGCTGTTCGCTCGCCTCCATGGTGACCCCCACACAACGAAGAGTGATAGCTCCTCAACACCTCTGCAATCTGACTCTCCGGGATGCATCTTCTCATTACCTGATCTGGTCCCTGTTTAAATAAGTATGGTTCATCCCAAACAAAGTGCCGGCAATCATGCCTCAATTTCCTTCTATGTTGATCTGTTGCCTCAGGTGGGTAGACTCCACTCACTAGCAAGTTGACTATGTCTGCGTACCAGGGAACTTCAGCTTCCCCTACTGCCAAGAGCTGCTCATCCGGGAACTCCTCATTGATGTTATCACCTTCCATCACATGCGATCGGCTCTCCAATCGCGATAAGTGATCTGCCACCTGATTTTCACTCCCCTTTCTATCCTTAATCTCAAGGTCGAACTCTTGCAACAACAGGATCCATCTGATCAGCCTGGGCTTAGCATCCTTCTTGTTAAATAGGTATCGAATCGCTGCATGATCGGTGTAAACCACTACTTTTGACCCCACCAAATAGGACTTGAATTTGTCAAATGCAAACACCAATGCTAGAATTTCCTTCTCTGTGACTGTGTAATTGCTTTGGGCCGTATTCAGCGTTTTGCTTTCATAATGAATAGAATGAAAGATTCAATTTTTCCTTTGCCCCAATACAGCTCCCACAACCACATCACTCGCATCACACATCAGCTCAAATAGTTGTCCCCAGTCCGGAGAAGTAAGGATAGGTGCTTCTATCAATTTCTGCTTCAACTCCTTAAATGCTTTAACACACTCATCATCCAACTCAAACTTTACCTCTTTTTCTAACAATCTGCATAATGGTCTAGAAATTTTGGAAAAGTTTCTGATGAACCGTCTGTAGAATCCTGCATGCCCAAGAAAACTGCGAACACCTTTCACCGACACAGGTGGTAGCAACTTCTCAATAACTTCGATCTTAGCACGATCGACTTCCAACCCCTTGCGAGACACTTTGTGGCCAAGGACAATACCCTCCTTAACTAGAAAGTGGAATTTCTCCTAGTTTAGTACAAGGTTGGATTCCTCGCACCGAGCCAGCACCCTGTCAAGATTCTGCAAACAAGTAGCAAACGAATTACCGAAAACAAGAAAGTCATCCATAAATACCTCAACAAAATCCTCCACCATGTCGTGGAAAGTAGACATCATGCATCTCTGGAATGTGGCGGGTGCATTGCATAACCCAAATGGCATCCGCCTAAAAGAATATGTCCCATAAGGACAGGTGAAAGTAGTCTTCTCTTGGTCCTCCGGAGCGATGGCTATTTGGTTATAACTAGAGTACCCATCAAGGAAACAATAATATTCCTGTCCAGCCAACCTATCTAATATTTGATCAATGAACGGGATAGGATAATGATCTTTCCTTGTGGCTTCATTCAGCTTTCTATAGTCCATGCAAATCCGCCAGCCTGTGACGGTTCGTGTAGGAATCAACTCATTTTTCTCATTGGTGACCACGGTCATCCCTCCTTTCTTTGGAACGCACTGAACGGGGCTGACCCATTCACTGTCTGAAATCGAGTAGACCACACCTGCATCAAGCCACTTAATTATTTCTTTCCTAACCACATCCTTCATTGCTGGATTTAGCCTTCGTTGCGGCTGAACGGCTGGTTTTGCTCCTGTCTCCATGAAAATTCTGTGTGTGCAAAAAGCTGGATTGATACCCTGAATATCTGACATTTGCCAACCCATTGCTTTCTTCCTTTTTCTGAGGACACCCAATGCTTCCTTCTCATGTGCCTCCGTCAATTCTGCGGAGATGATGACTGGTAACATCTCATCTTCCCCCAAAAAGACATATTTTAAATGGGGAGGCAATTCTTTCAATTCCAGCTTTGGTGCCTCCTCAATGGATGGTTTCGGCAACGGTTCCAAGGACCTCATCAAAGATTGAAATTCCTATCTCCTTGGATGCCTTTGTGACTCATTCAACATTTGGACCACCTCATAGGCATCTCTATCTACAAAATGATTGGAGTGCATCAACACTCTTTCCAGTGGGTCTTGAGATTTAACAATCTGACGAATTTCTTCTTGTTCAACCACACTGATTGCTGACAGCTCCTCATGTATGGCCGGCAGCTTCATGGGTTTAAACACATCAAATACCTCAATCTCGTAGTGTGCTCGCATGGTTAGCTTCCCTGCAGCTACATCAATCAGCGCTTTCCCGGTTGCCAAGAAGGGACGTCCCAAAATAAATGGGACTTCCGCGTCTGGCTCAAAATCCAGCACGACGAAATCTACCGGGAAGATAAGGGAGCCCACTTGCACCAGCACATCCTCCACAATGCCATCAGGTCTAGCTATGGACCGATCCGCTAGTTGCAAGATCACTGTTGTTGGTCTAGGACTCCCTAGACCCAACTTCTCGAATACCGATGACGGCATAAAATTTATGCTCACTCCCAAATCACATAATCCGCGAGCTCGGATACTCTGCCCAATTGTAATTTGTATAGTAAAGCTCCCAGGATCTTTGAGCTTTGTGGGCAATCGGTTTTGTATCCGGGAAGTGCACTCCTCGGTGAGAGCTACCGTAGCATACTCAGTCAACCGACTTTTGTTCGCCACGATGTCCTTAATGTACTTTGCATACTTCGGCACTCCCTACAAAATATCAACAAGAGGTAAGTTAATATGTACCTGTTTCAGCACCTCCATGAATTTCTTGAAACACGCCTCCTCCTTGTGTTTCATTAATCTTTGAGGGAACGGGGGTGGTGGTCTTTCTGATTCAGCTTCCTTTTTCTTCCCCCTCTCATCACTTTGCTCCCTCTCAACTTTTGCTACTCCCGATTGTTGAGGCGATCTTCTGGTTCCACCTCTTTAAGCTGCAAACCCCTCCTTGTGGTCAGCGCATTCACCTGCTTGGGGTTGGGATCTGTGTCGCTCGAAAGTCCTCCTCTAGGCCTGGTGTTTTGGGCTCCAGAAAATTGCCCAAATTGATATTCAAGTGCCTTAGTAGCTAACTGGTTGTTCTTCACCTCGGCTGCCAATTTCAAATAGTCAGCCTGCAATTGAGCTTGGTTAGCTATCATTGTCTTGAACATCTCCTCAATGCTGGGTGATGGTGGGGGAGGAGGTGCATTGTTGTTTCTATATTATGCTTGATAGTTCTGCTGCCCTCCTTGATTCCTCTGCGCCCCCTGACTCGAACTTTGCCCTTGATGGTTGTTGCTACCCCAAGAGAAATTCGGATGATTCCTCCAGTTGGAATTGTAGTTGTTGCCATACTGTTGGTGGTTGTTCCTTTGTACATTTCCCACAAAGTTCACCAAGTCAGGATTTGCTCCATAACACTCAGCTGAGTGCTCACTACTCCCGCACACTTCACACCAAATTTGCTGCACTACATTCACTAGGGCTTGAGTCTAGTTCATTGTCATATTACTGAAGTGGGTGTTGAGTTGATTCTGTAAAGCAGCTATTTGTGCAGCAATAGCTGTAAAACCATCCACTTCTAGAACTCCTGCTGCTTTCCTTGTTCTTCCTCTTGACGAATCAGCATTCCACTCCGGATTTCCCTGCGAAATACGATTTAACAAGGTATACAGCTCCTCATAAGTTTTCTCCAATGCTTGTCCCCCAGCTGCTGAGTCTAGCAAGATTTTTGTGTGGGGTTCCAAACCCTCTATAAAAGTGTGCACCAGCACATCATTGGATTGATGATGATGTGGACAATCCCGCAACATGGACTTGAATCTCTCCCAAGCCTGATATAGATTCTCCCCCTCTCTCTGTTTGAAACTTAGAATTTGACTTCTAAGTCTTGCTGTTTTACCGGATGGAAAAAATTGTATCAAGAATTTCCTTGCAAGATCATCCCACGTAGTAATAGAATTAGGTAGCTCAGCTTTCAACCACCTCTTGGCTTCTCCCAATAGTGAAAATGGGAACAATGTAAGCCTGACATAATCTGATGACACTCCAGCGGGGATATAAGTGTCACTTATCCCCAAAATATTTTGGAGATGCTGTTGTGGATCCTCATGAGGGAGACCTGTGAACTGCCCGCTGGTGTGCAGCAATTGCACCAAGTTTTGTTTGAGCTCGAACCTCCCTCCTGGCTCAGGTTTGCGGATGCTAGATGTGACATTGTTAGCATGTGGGATTGCCACCTCGCAAACCGGCCTAGCTGCCATTTCCTCGGGCACTAGCATTGCCCTTACTACTGGTGGATTCTGTTGTTGCTCCATGATTGTTTGTCTGAGCAAGTGGAGCTTTTTCTCTAGAGCTTCTCTCTGCTGACGATGAAATTGTCTTTCAGGCTCTAAATATGAGTCCACCAGCTCCTTGTCTCTTGCCAGTGTTCAAAAACGATTATATTTGTGAAATACAGGCTAAGACCAAGTTGTCAACACTAAGAAAAAAATATAGTAAATTTACACTTAAGAAAAATTCACCAATTGCCAGTCCCCGGCAACGGTGCCAAAAACTTGTTCGCGTCTGCTCTGTGGTAATTACTACACGCAAGTGCACGTGGTCGAACAAGTAGTAAAGTGGCTTAAGTAAGCCAAGTATCGATCCCACAGGGACTGGGATAAGGTAATAAAATACTTAAGTGTTACTATACTTACTCTAAAAATGAAGACAACAGTGCAAAGAAGAGTTTGATATTTTGATTTCTAATTATATTCCAAGTCTAAAACGAATATCTAATGTGAGTCTGAACTATGAATGTGAGCATGCTGAGGCTAAATGAACATGTATAGAAACTAATTATCGATACGATTTTGGTTAATCTTTCCTCCGGTTGATAGTCAAGAATTATTGCCAATGGATTAAAACTCTCGTATTTAACCCAACTTAAGAATCATGAACCGTCCACCTACATTTCTGTGATTAAACGAAATTCATGTTCTAGCCATACAAAACCGATTCCTTAATTGACTAATACGACTTTCAGGTATATTTCTATCCTGAAGGTAAATCAATTCTCAATTTTCCCAAACTAAGAAAAGATCATATCCTATTGATTCACAACTTTCCAATTTCTTACTCTCTCGAGTGAAACCGGACTTTTTAGATATACATTAACGTTGGCCACACATCAATGCAGTAAGAACAAGAATCAATAGAACAACCATGGAAGAAAAGATGAAAAAACCCAATTGATCAATAACTACATTTCAATACAATTGTTCTTAACCTTAGCAAGAAGAGAAATTAGCCACTCATTTGTGGATTAAACATCGTTAAATGAGTGTTAAACATACAAGCAATTGAATTAAAGAAGAAGGAGATAGAGAAAAACCCTTACAATTTCGTCCCCTCAACTGCCTGTAACCCACGTTCTTGCTCCACCAAGTCAGAATAATTAAAAATGAACCTAAGTGTTCTATTTATACTAGTGGGAATTTTTCCCGGAATAACAAGCAACGTGTCACGGAGTGCATCGCGGAGCACTGCCTCCATGACACGCCACTGACGCGGACCCTTACTGGAAATTGATTGTCTAGGTAATAAGGCCCAACGTGGCACAGCATGCAACGCGGGGCTAGGCCAACGTGCCACGGCCCCAACGCGCACCCTCACTGGATTTTGGCCAAAAAATCCCTATCCAGGTAGAAGGCATCCACGATGGCAGCGTGACACGGCTCCATCGCGGAGCCCCTTTAATTTGTGCCTTCAAATGCTTTTTCCCTTGCTAACATCCGAGTCCAACTCCGGTTTCTCCCAACATGCATTTTAGCTTCCCAAAATTATATTTCACCTGCAAAACAACGCTAATCATATTGGTTAGTATAAATTCACATTTTGTTATCAATCACATGAGAACGTATAAACATTGAAAGATAAACAAGGCTAAAATGACACCTTTGAGTATCACTTGGGCATATAAATTTTCCCAAGATCAGTACCGTGATTTATAAAAAGTTTATTAATGGAATAGCACGACGAAGGACATAGCGGAAATTGTGGATAAGTGTCCGAATTGCCAACAGGTGAAGGTTGAGCATCATAGACCTAGAGGTATGCTTTAGGAAATCAGAATTCCTACTTGGATGTGAGAAGAAATCAATATGGACTTCATTACAGTGTTGCCTCATACACACCGTTAGTATGGCTCTACATGGGTGGTTGTTGACAGGTTGACCAAATTAGCATATATCTTATCTATCAAAACTATAGATTCAGCCGAGGATTATGCTATACTATACATTTGGGAGTTATGAGGTTCAATAAGAAAGAGAAGCTGAGTCCCTGATATGTTGGTCCTTATAGGATTTTGAGGTGAGTTAGAAAGGTGGCTTATAAGTTGAAGCTACTAGCAGAGTTAGCTTTAGTGCATCCAGTTTTCCATGTGTCCTTACTGAAGAAGTGCATTGGTGATCCAACTTTAGTTGTTCCAATATAGATTATTGGTGTTAAGGATAGCCTTACCTATGAGGAGGTTCCGGTTGAGATCTTTGATCATTAGGTTCAGAAGTTGAGGAATAAGGAGTTAGCGTCAGTGAAGGTTTTATGGCGAAAACTACTTGTTGAGGGAGAGGGAAGCTGAAGCAGATATGATGGCTAGATACCTGCATCTTCTTCTTTTTGGCTTAGTTCCAGCATGAGCTACCAGTTTCCTCCTTAGTACTCTATTCAGTTTCATGACAAGTTCATGTCGTTCAGTTCCTTTCATGTTATAGTATGCATGTATGTTTCATGAATTCAGTTTAGTCATGTATCTCAATCACTCCGTCAGTTTTCAGCTCTAGTTATTCAATTTTGGGATTGCAGTTCCTTCCCTATCCATCCAGTATTCTTAATCTATATTCATCCTATTCAAGGATGAATATTCCCAAGGGGGAGATAATATAACACCCTAAAAGTCCCTAAGATCATACCCGAGACATAAAATGGAGAAAATAGTTAAAACTGAACCAGATAATAGAACAAGTCATCAAGTGACTCGTTAAAACACTTGTCAACTCGTCAAGTGAGCCGTTAGGTGCAGCAAGTTGGTAAAAACATAGGATTTCAAAGAGTCTTAACGAGTGGTGAAGTGATCAGTTAAGTGTCATGATAAATCATTAAGTGGAGGCGTCAAGAAGAGATCAAAAAGTTGGAAAATGTTTCCAAGGGTAACGAGTCATGGTGACAACTCATCAAGAGGCCTAATGATTCATTAGGTCACTTGTAGGTCTGGCAGAGTTAAATTTAAAATCGGGTTATTAAGGGCATTTTTGTAATTTCTATATTCCTAACTCCTAAACTAAGTTGTTTTAAACTCCTGAAAGGATGGTTTAAGGGGTTTCATTCATTTGAAACCCTCATTCTTATCCTAAAAACATCTCATTGAAGATCAAATCCTCTCAAGGCAAACCTAGGGTTCTTTATCATCTCTTCCCAAATTCTCTTGGGTCTTCAAGTAAAGTTACAGACTCATTAAGCCTAGGTATGTAGGGAAAATTCTTCCACACTTATGTCCTTTTCAAGTTCGATCTCATGATCTCTACTCCTTATGTTTCAAATTGGCAAACTCTAGAATGAAATCTTTTATGATCTCTTATGAATTCAAGTCTCGTATGATTCAACCCATGTTTTATGATTATGAATGCATGTTTTCTACTAGATTCTCTCATGAATTTATGATTCTTAAGCTATGATGATTTTTACTCAAAGTATCCATGATTTCATGAATTTCAAGCTTATTTATTATGGCTGAATCAAGGGCATTATTTCCATGGCTAGTTAACGTATATGAAGCATGTTATGATTTTCATGTTCTCTTATTAGCCCACATAAGAGCAAGTATGTTTTCATGATTATGGCTATGAGTCATGTGCATATTTTTTGGAGTAGTGTCTAGCACTGAGTAGACTGGAGGTTCGAAAATCCAGGCCTCATAACTACGTGCAACCGTAGGTGTGTGTGTGTGTGTGTATATATATATATATATATATATACATATTCATTTTCAAGCCCTACGAAGATTCACGAGTGATATTACGCCTTAATCGTTCCTTACCTTGGCAAGCTTGGAATAGCTCTGCCAACTTGAGCGAGATAGTTGGGCATCGTGTAGGCTCCATCATGATAGTGTCGGTTATGATGAGTCTCCCATTGTTCCTTGATTTTTATGCATGAATTATGTTTACGAATTATGATTAATTGGCTCAAATATGCTTTATGAGGTTTTATTCACGCATTCAGTCATGTTTAGCTTTATGAATTTGTTTTTGAAAACCTTGAGCCTTCATGTTTAGTTTATGATTTGAATCTCAGGATTTGTACGAAGTCATGCTCATGATCCTTCTTTTAATGATTTACTGGAATGTTTTACTTTCTCTACGTATTCAGTACATCGAACGTACTGACTTCATACTCTATGCTATATCATCTCGTGATATAGGTTCGGGTGATCATTCTCAATCCCGATGTTAGCTCATTCTTGCTTCAGTCCAGTACCATCCCAATTTTAGTGAGTCCTCATGATCTGAGGATGGAAGTTTTGGTTCATGTGTCTTTCTTTTATTCCTTTCAGTTTCATACTTAGTGAGCTAGTTGGGGATGTTGTCTCATCAACTCATCGTATAATTAGAGGCTTTTCAGACAATTATGTATAGATGGTTTAGCGTTGTTGGCTTGTTGTCTAAGTTTATGCTTTATGATATGCAGATTCCACTCAAGTTGTGTTCATGTTTTATTCCTCTTGGTTATACTCGTAATCATGATATGTATGTGCCATTGGTTAGCTTCGAGTCATTCGTGGTTCTAGGGCCCGTGTCTCGGTCCAGGGTCCACGATCGAGTCGTGACAGCCAGTCAAGAACTCTCACATTCAAAAGTTAAAAGTTGGAGAAATGAGGATGTTGTGACGGATGTCTGCGCATACTAAGAGAGATAGAATTAGAAATGAGGATATACAAAATAAGACGGGAGTGACTTTGGTAGAGAACAAGATATGGGAAGCGAGACTGAGATGGTTGGGGCATGTAAAGAGGAGATGTTTGGATGCCCAGTGTGGAGGTATAAGAGACTGGCTATGGATGATCTCAAAAGAGGTAGAGGTAGATCGAATAAGTATTGGAGAGAGGTAACTAGACACGACATGACGTAATTTGAGCTTACCGAGGACATAACCTTAGATCGGAGATTGTGAAAGACATGCATTAGGGTAGAAGGTTAGTAGTAGTAGTGTGTTATCTTGTTATTTGTCCATATTAATAGTTGTGGTATTTTCTGGTAGTTTCTTGTCCTTCAATTTCTGTTATTATTTGTTGTTACCTGTATTTTGACTATCATATTATTTTGTTATAGTTACTATCTTGTTACTATCTGTTGTTTCTATTACTATTTTCTATTTTTTGTGCATCTAGTACTTTTTCTAGATTTCTTTGGATAATTTTTCTTGAGCCAAAGGTCTATCGGAAATAACCTCTCTACCTCTAAGGTAGAAGTAGGTTTTGCATACATGTATATATTTCCCACTTTGTGGGATTATTTGTTGTTATTGCTGTTACATGTATATATTTTTCACATCTGAAATAGCTAGTTACTGTTATATGTATTTTAATTCTTTATTTTTGAATTTTTCTTTGATTAATATTTGACTTCCCAATGGGAATAAAGAACATTTTATTTTCAACCTATCTTTTTTATTTTTCGAGGGGTGGGATGGGGGGTGGGGTAGGGGGAGGGCTTTGCTTATATTGACATGTGAAATGTGACGTATCAACTTCAAAGAAGTACATTTAACAATATGAACTTCCCATGAAAAGAGCATGCTTGATTTATTAAAATTATGTTTTCCTGAAGTTTTTATCCATTGACATCATAAAATCACTAATCTAATAGTAATTGACAATTGATATATATCGATGGTATGTCTTTTACACCTTGTTTGTACGGTAGTTACATATAATTATTTCATATTATATCATATAGTGTTATATTATATCATAATATATTGTTTTAATAAATATAATATTTGAATAAATTATATCATTTTTTCGTTATTACATAATGTCACATATTAATAATTTAAAAAATAAACCTACCAGAAAATTAAGGTCTATAATTAGGGGTGGATATAGATGGAGGTCAGGGGGTTTACCCAAACCTCCTTTGTTAGAAAATTACACCATATATATAAGGTCAAAATTGAATTTTGTGAGTATATATCCTATAATAAAACCCCTTGAAATAACTAAAATGTTTAGCTTGGTGGTTAAGGAGATTCAAATATTCCCCGGGGTCATTGGTTCAATTCTTGTCCACAATGTTGTTTTTTCTCCTTGCGTTATTTTGGCTTTTCCATAGCATAGATGCAAATTGGGCTCAGGATCAAAACCCAATGAAAAACTCTCATTATTTTTAGGCTCAATTGACAGCTTTTGTTACGCCCTAAAACCGACCCTGGTGTAACAAGCATTCGATGCTATAGAACCACATCGGAAGTATCTTATGGATATGATATTTCACATAGTTACCTATCATTATTACTTAATTCATTTATATGTGTATAAATTAAGAAAATTAATTTAATAAAATAAAAACTAATATCAATAGTGTGAATATTTATCTAGCAGCTAAAAATAGTAGTGTGCCGAATGAGTCAAGCAATAACTCAAGTGCCCCTTACAACACAATATTTATTTATGGAGCCTCTAAGAAAAAAAAATTAACTTGATACACAACTTGAAGATCTAATAAAGCAATAAAATAGTCAATGGTGCCCACAAACAAGAACACGGGCTCACCAAAGTCTGATAAAATAGCAAGTTTTCCTAAGCGTATCGTAAAGCTGAAACCTACTTCTCTTCATTAACTAACACACTGCCAAAACCAAAAATGGTATGCTTGAATACTGGGTACACATTGTATGTCTTGAGGCAAGAGTTCATATGATGATTATGATGATTATGGATAATGATGATGATAATAATAATAATAATAAGAATATAAAATAGTTATAATGAAACAATTCAACCCAATGATAGAGTAAATCTTGAAACTTAGCAAAATCGCCAGTGATGAAAATTTAATAAATTCAAACCATTTCGTTCAAAAATTAATGTCAGGCTATTTAAGGCAAAAAATCTGTAAAATACTAATTATTTCTAGCGGAAAGAAAATCATAACACAACCACATGCCAACTCAGGGAAACCAAACAAGAAGAAAATGAGAGAATCATAAGTAAGATCCCATTTTTCAAAGTATTTCACTGGCAAACATCATTCCTTGAAGGTAAATCGTCCTCTGGACTGGCATAATAATTTATTTCATCATGGGAATACCATATCTTGGAGGTCAATTATCCTCTGGACCGACAAAATAATTTATTTCGTTAGGATCCATACCAGCTATTCGTCCTCTGAAATAGTATAGCTTGCCCATACAAGCCCAAATACAAATAATGGCATAGTTTTCAAAAATCTTTCAAAATCATCATCTGAGTAATAGAGTTATATGAGAAATCTTTGCTCAAATTTATAAACCATATTCAAACCATTAAATCATGTTTCAAATCAATCACTCATTTATAGAGCAAGAGCATGTAAAAATTATCACTTTAAATGCAATTCAAATTTCATTCATAGAAAAAAAATATGATTTCATGTATGTATGTATGTGTGTGTGTGTGTTTGTTTCACAATATGAATAAAATTATGAGACTCGATGCGAGCTTGTCCCATATGCGCATAAAGTCACATTCAAAACCTCATTTTAGTCTAAATATGTTCAAAACAAGACATATCTTATAATTCTCTAAAAGTGCTCTAAACATGTTCAAAAATGACCAGCGATGAATCTACAATTAATTTTAATGATAAAGTTTAGAGCTTTGATAAAATCCCATGAATTCCCGCCCTTTTAGAAAAACTAGAATTCTAGGACAAAATTCATGTTTATGATAAAAAAGAATCACCCATTATTAATAAGACTTTCAATAGGATACACAAGTCCCAATTAACCTTCTAATTTCAATAACGAATAAACGGGACTTACCTCGTGAAAATTCCTGAAAAGTTCTCTTTAATCGCTTTTGAATTTGATTCTTGAAATTTAAGAATTAGGATGATGATTCTAGCATAAATTCTTGTTAATTTGATGTAATAATCATGAGAATTGATTAGGAACTCATCTTAGATGATTAGAGAAATTTCTAGGGTGTTTTCTCTCTCAAAAGTCGGCCAAAAATGAATTGAAATTAAAAATTTAACTAAAATACGTATGTGTATATATATATATATATATATATATATATATATATATAGGTATAGGTTTCTGAAAATTTTGATCTATGGACACCACATCTTGGCTGTACTTTTGATCTACGGTCCGTATATCAACTTTAGAGGCATAAAATCTTTAGATATACATTGATATACACTAGATATATGCATAATATAAAGATGATATATGATTTGTATACTTGATATACAGTCTGTATGTCATGTACGCCACCACATACGAACCGTACATTTGACATACGGTATGCACGTAGTTCTAGTGAGTTAGGATTTTTTGCTTCCCACTTACGTTCAATATATGACTGTATTTTTAGTATGAGTCATATATCAGATTTACGACCACCCGTATAACATATAGTAAATCGTCCATAACTTTTTTTCTCACAAATCAGAATTGTCCTGATCTTTATATGGTTTGAAAGATATTTCAAAGGGATATATCTTTAGTGAATAGAATTCTTTAGGATTCTCAACTAATTAGGAATTATACGCATTCGAATGAAGACCATATGCAAATTCAATTGTAATTTCTGATTTTTTTCTTGCACTTTTTTACTTACCTTGGCCTTAGGGAAACGTTTACCCCCCAACCACCCCACCCACAAATCATTTTTAAAGAATTATTTATTGTAAATGCAACAAGTTTATAATATAATTGAGGACAATCAAACCAACAGTATTTAGAGAGTTCAAACCTAACCCAAAAACACAGAGTGTTACATTATCTCTCCCTTGGGAACATTCATCCTCGAATGTGGAACATAATATAAAATTTGACTAACTCTCCAAATGTTTAAAAGCTTCACTAGGGTTTCTTCTGTAAATAGAGAAAATTCCAATATTTAGACTTAGCTATTAATAAAATAATTAATAACATGGTCCTCACAGGGACTCCCACAATCAAAATCATCAACTCATAACACAAGATAGAAAATTTCATACCTCCAATCAACATTTGCAGAAATGCAATAACTAAGAGGTTACACTCATACCTAAAATAGAAAACAAGTGAGGATATCTCTTCTTTATGTCCTCCTCCACTTCCCAAGTTTCTTCCTTGTTGTCATGATTGATGTTGCCCAAATTACACCTCTAGATGAGATATAAAATGGTCGATGTTCAAACATAAAATCAAACAAGGGTTGGGGTCGAATCCCACGAGGAATATGGCGAGGACCTCGGTTAATGATTTTACTATTACTATTAGTCTACTTATTTCCTATGGGGGAGGTTTGCAACAAGAAATAATGTAAAAACAATATGTAGCAATGAGTAGATTCTTGGCTACAATTGATTGTATTCAATGAGCGAGTTGACTAGGATTGTACTCCCCATGATTTCGTAACAACGTAGGCTTATTATACTAATAATCTATTCTGGTGTTCAACATGCAATATCAGTAAGTTATTTTTACCTAAATGGTTGGTCACCTAATTAGATGATTATCACTATGCAGCTTGATCCGTATGCGGGTGTGTACTGGATTAACCCTTATCTTGGATATCGGATTAGCTATTCTCCGATAAGGTCAAGCTATTAGATAAGGATTGATAGCCTCAAATCTCTACTGTTAATCTCTTTTCCTATTCAACATCCCCTTGGTCTGGTGAGCAAGAATAAGACGAGTTCTAATGTTTGCAACCATTAAAAAGAAATTAAGACGAAGGAAAGATCAATACATGCGTAAGCCCCAGTTAAAAATCTCTAAGTATTTATATGATTTGTTAATTCATCATGGTTCCCACAACTCTAGTTATTGGAATTAGCTACTCATGCTTGAAGAATTATAATTAATCATTATAGGAGAAGAAATCATAATTATAAACTTGCAAGAATTTGTAGAAGAAATCACACTTCTTGAATTAATCAACAATAACCCAAAATCAAAATAGAAGAATGTTTGATTCTTCAAAACCCAAGAACAAAATTAGGAAAATTATTTCTTGAACTTCAAATCGAATAACAACCTCAAACGTATGGTTAAAAATTCGAAACTAGTAAAAGAAACTTACAAATCTATTTATAGAAAAATAAAATTCTTTCCTAAGAAAAATTGGATTCTGGTGTTGGAAAGTACGACTCGTTGGATGATTCAATGGTCCACTAGATACTTCATTGTTTCATTCGTTGTTTTTATTTGGAATTGGTTCTTTTTAGGTTATGACACATACAATGGCTCATTGTGAGAATACACGAGCCATTGATTTCTTCCATTAGTTCTAGGCTTTTAGGGCATATTTTCATAATCACTTTGTACAGGCAATCATGATGACTCGTCCTTTGAATGCACGACCTTTCTTTCCCATCCGTTGAATGTAGCCTCCTTTAGAACTTTTTTTGAACCTATTTCACGATCAGATAGTAAGGTCCGTTATATAATCATACGAGCCATGGATTTCATCTATTGTTTGGGTTTTAATTTATTAATCTTCTGATCCTTATGTGATGATTGCCTGATATGACTCGTGGTATGAATCAACGATCCATCCTCTGACCAGTCTATTGTCCCTTAAGCCTTTTTCTCAACTCTTTTATGATATCCAATTTCGGTGACATGTTCTACTTGCAAAATTACCAAAATGTGTCATATCCTGATAAATGGACCTAGTGCACGCATATTTACTTGGTTTTAAGTATCGAAAGTGCTATAAAATCATGACACATCAGCACCCTCAACTTAGCATGTTTAAAAAATTAACCTAATATGACGCTTAACTAAAAGAAACCTAGGAGATGCACAACAGTCTTAACCCTTGAAACATACATGTTGTTCACTCAATCAACCCCCTTTCTTCAGTGTTCAAAACAAAACCGCTGTGATGACTCAATACTCCTTATTCTGACATAATGGGATCAATGGATGGAATCACGTTACCACTGAGAATACACATATGTCATTTCACCTAGGTAAACTAGCAATTAACCAATGCAATCATATGTCCTCAGCAGATAGTACTCCCCCACACATATACAAGATCATGATAACAATTTTGGGACTTGATAAGAACTCACTCACTCTCATAAGAAAATTCAAACTGTGCACGTACAATACCTAGGTTTGCCTTTACTTTCAATACCTCGATTCTCAGATGGTTGAATAAGATCACTATAGGATTTCCTAGGCTTATAACATAGGCTCAGGGATGGTGTGGTACATATGGATATGGTCACTTAACCCTCCTTGGCACTACACTACTTTGACTCCACTTAAACCTCTATTTCCACTTTTCTCCCTCTTTTTTGTTTTTCTTTTCCTTCTTTTCTTTTAAGGCTATGGGTGTGATGTTTTCTTTTGCATTCACTTTCTTCTTTTTTTTTTCAAATTTATTCATTTTCGTACTTAAGCACACCGCACCTGTATTTCTTTTTCATGACTCAACCATTTCACCAAACTTTTCTTACGCACCTCTATACTAGACACTCTCAACTTAGGAAATTTACCTGAGTTCAGGTATAGGGTGTCCAAGGAGGGACAATGACCAAAATAGTTTTACCATAATTAAAGAGGGAAGGTGAATTGGCTAAACAACAAAAGGTTCAATTATAGCTCAAAATTGGGATTAAGGGGATATTTATTTCCATTTGGTAGGTCATTTAGGCTAGACCAGACTAATAATAAAAAATGGCCTATGATCCTTTTCTAATATCCCATCCTATATCTCGATATGACTAACTAGGCAAGTTCTAGATTGATGCATAAGGTTGAATTAAGTACATGTCTCACTTACACAAGCATTAGATTGCACGGCTAATTACCAACTACCAGGTTCATGCACAACTTAAGCATTAATTATTCTAGAGATAACTACGATGCCATGTAAAGAGCCACATTGGTCACAACTCATAGCACAAGTGCATACACACAAAAACTATTTAGAAGGGTATCATTTTCAAACATACAAAATCAAATCACACAATATGCTTTATTCGATTGCTCCTATGCCTCCTATTTTTCTTCCAGCTAACCAACACTAATAAAACATAATAAAATCCTAAACATACAAACACCTGAGGGAAAAGAAGTTCGGCAAGAAAAATCCTCGGATTATGTTCAGCAAAAAGCAAAGTACACCCCACCCCTATAAAAAGATATATGCGTCGTCCTCGATGCAGCAAAGTAGTGACACAAAGGGATAAGGAACATACCTCGGACATCCTAAATGCTTATGGTCTGGTCAGTGGGAGCCAAAGTCACAACCACAGAATCTGCAGTAGTAGGAGTCTCAAACTCGACCCCCACCTCAATAGTAGTGGCAATGGCTATCACCAATACGCTATCTGAAATAGTACTATTTGGGGAAATATATATGCCCCATTCTCCTTGGGAACCACCCTCATGATAGAACTGCCAGAACCCTTTACTCTCTCTGGTGTCTCTTTCTCACGCACCTCAAAAGTGTGCCGGCTATCTCTGAGAGAAGCCCCCACCTTTCTTTCTTTCTCTACTTTTTTTCCTCATCCTCCTCTCCCTCGGTGGCCCATTTCTTTTTGCCTTTTTCATGCAGGACCAACTCATGGTTAAATAATTGAGGAATCTCATCATCCAAGTCCTCCTCAAGAACCAAAAGGACTGGTGGTGGCAATACTGGAGTTTGTCGAGCTGACAACTCCGCCACAGATGCACGCAGTGATGCCAACTCTCTCTCCGCGGTCTCCTAATCCCGAGTCTGGGTATCAGACTGATCCTGATTGAGGCATAACTCAAATTTGTCCAGTTGCATATGCATCCCCCTCACAACATCATGAATCTCCTTTTTCACCCAACTTGACTTGCTTGAGTAACATGTCAATCTTCCATTCAGCAAGAGTCAGCCTCTTGGCCATCTTTTTCATGTCAGCCTCAAGGACCAACATGTAACTAGTGGGAGCGGACTGTGAATTTCTACCTAATGGAATAGATGTGGTGGCAACTGAGTGGCCGGCAACTCCATGGCCTGCTCAGCCTGGGAAGAGGCATCAACCTGCTCAACTCCGTCAGGAGCACCCTTAATCAATCTTGGCCCCACAACTGGACCTCAAAATTGGGCTACCGAATTCAAGTCATCCTTAATCAATGCTATGTCTACCGTCTTGGTGTTTGTAATCATATGATCAATATCCGATAGGATACACACACCAAACTCTATGCACAACTGATAGATAAGGCTATGAACGGGATAGTAGTGTTGTCCTTGACTAGCCCGATCCCGATTGAGGCATACCTCAAATTTTTCCAGTTGCATATGGACAACCACGACTTGGGAAAACAATTTAAGAAGGCCTTGTATATTGGCTTCCCACTTGTGACCCATTTTGTTTCCTCCTTGATATCTGCAGTAATATTTGCCATCTACCTAAAATGCATCAACTTGTCCTTGATGCTCAACATCTTAATCCCCTTCAAATGGCTCTATTTGGTAGTCATATTCCATAATAAGGGTCAATACTGTATACTCACCACCCATCAGGACCCTAGTGATAATCCTCTCAAATATGTTTATCGAAATAGCTCTTACTCAAACTGAGTCTAGCATAGGCTCCTTTTTTATTGCCTGCCTTGAAAGAGCATCATTCTCCAGAGTGCAGTAGTAGTTAATATAGAACTCATGGACCATCTCCAAACTGTATTTTCCTGGAGTCTCATCCATCCAATGCATATTATAGGCATCAAATAGCCGTGTAAGCTCTGGGACCTCATTCAGTACATTGGTCCAAATTGGGGGCTCCTCCTTGAATACTACGGCGGGGATTCTCTTTGTCATTGAGTTAGATCCCTAGACGATCCATATTTTAGACCTTGCCTCTAAGGTGGTGGGAGGGTCGGAGTCCTCCTCTTGATTATCAGATTCTTCCGCGACACTTTTTTTTCCACCAAATCTTCAGCTGAACTCTTCTTTTCGTCAGATTTATCAACTTCAGTCTCATCATCCCTGGGCTTCTCAGCATCATTATCGCCCTCCTCTACATCATCTGTAGGAGAGTCTTCATTATTGGACTCGGCCCCTTCTCTTCCCTTGACTAGGGAAGTGGAGAAGTGGCCGCTGCTGATTCCTTTGCATTTTCTTTCACCCTAGTGGTCACGACTAGAGAATCATCAAAGGAGTCAATTTCATAGTTCTCCTATGAACTACTAGAGTTTTCTAACTCTGGCTCATCCTAAAGCTGCCGCTTCTTAGCAATTTCTTTCCTTGCGACAACTTCTTATTTCTTCTTATTTCCTTGTGAAGGCATTGTACCTACGGAATAGTTGTTAGATCTAAAAAAACAAATATGTATGTTTAAACAATTTTATTCTACCATATCAGATGACCATCAGTACAGGTTGTTGTAGGAACAGATGACCCACTGTTGTGGTCGTTGAATGAGATTTTGGAAAATGGCTAATTCGCCCTTGATTCTACGAGCACATTCGACGGTCCGTTGTGAGATCCAATAGTCTGTTGAATGGTCCATTCAATGAGATTATTGGGTTTCAGCTTTTCGAACCTCTCACAATGACTACGTTCAATGATCCATTATTTGATACAACAGTCAATTGAATGAGCCATTGTGAGAAGGACTAGCAGTTGAGTCATTTGGCAGTCCCATTGACACAATAAATAAGCTGTTTTGAGATACAAAGGGTCATTGATTGGTTTGTGAAGCTTGACCTCACCCTATGCAGTGCGTTCAGTTTAAAATTTTACTCACCCAAATGTTATTTTTTCAATTTTAACCATGTTCTTGTTACTGTGGACTTCACCCCCATCAAAACCCTATGACACCCATTAGATTAGGTTTTAATTTAAAATTTGTTTAATTTTTTCATGTTTAACAGAATGAAACCATGACCATACTCCCTCCTACACTATTTATCATAGGCTTATGACAAGATTATGATCATTTATGGAATCCCAATTATTGACACACACTAAATGAGTAGTATATAATTTCAACTGTGATAAACACAGTGATTATAAGAAGAAGCACAACTTATTTCCTTTAAAGTTACTCACTTTAGTAGATGAGGTTGAATCCAAACTTTTAGAGTTGGAAATTTCTTCAAATTAATCACAATCTTGTGTTGGCTTTTTTTCATCAAAAGAAGGGAGTAATGGCTGAAATGCTATTATTTCTTTCAATTTTTTTGAACAGGGAATGATTTCAGTTAAGATGTAGGATTTAAAAGGGATAGGGTCTGGGCGAGCGGGGTTGGGTCATTAAGGAAGTCAAAATTTAAGAGGTGACCACGACTCGTCCAACGGGTTATTCCTAGGAACAACAACCTGTTCAATGTGTCCATAAGTAAAGAATTAGAAGACTTACCAGTGGAGCCTATGAACACAAAGGACGGACAGTTTATTCTCACAATAGCCCATTTTATACATCCGTAGGTTCGATCCTTGTCATTCTCAGACTCGTAGTTGGGGTCTTTGTTGATTTTTTTGAATTTTCTCCCTATTTAACTTGCACATATCATCACATGTGAACACTATCTTTATGTTACAACTACCACATAAGTTTCCTCCCACAAAGTTCCTAATTTAACATCGCAGCAGGACACAGGCATTTTAATTACTAGGACTTCATTAAGATCACCCCCATGGGTTACCTCTCATGAAACACCTAATTTAAAATCGTGACATGATGCGAGTCCCCAGGTTACTCAGACTTCACCCAGGGCCCAAAGGTCAAGCAGTTTGATCTTTTCACTCGCTCCTAGATATGCTTTGACCCGCTGACTGTTTACCTTGAACCTTTTTCCTTCATGATTCTCCAGCTCTATTGCACCATATGAAAACACTTGCACCACACAAAAAGTCCCCAACCACTTATATTCCAACTTGCCAGGAAATAAGCGAAACCTTGAATTGAATAGCAAAACCAGATCCCCAAGGCCAAACTCTTTCTGCTCAATTTTCTGGTCATGCTGTATCTTCATCCTTTCTTTGTAAATTTATTAAATTTCATAAGCTTTCAAACAAGATTCATCTAACTCATTAAACTTATTAAGCCTCACGTTCGGTGCATCACCCCACTTTAGATTCAGCTTCTTGAGTGCCCACATGGCTTTGTGCTCAAACTCAACTAGAAGATGACATGCTTTCCCATACATAAGCTGATAAGGAGACATATCTATAGGGGTTTTAAAGGCAGTCCGGTATGCCCACAAGGAAACATCTAACTTCCTAGACCAATACATCTTATTAGCATTCACAATCTTTGCTAGGATGGTCTTTATCTCCCGGCTGGACACCTGAACTTGCCCACTAAATTGTGGGTGGTAAGGTGTTGCCACCCTATGCTTCACCCCATATTTTTCAAGCAAAGTCCGAAACAACCGGTTGTAAAAGTAAGAACCCCATCATTTATGATTGCCCTAGGAGTCCCAAAATAGGAGAAAATGTTTATCTTTAAAAATGTTGTGATAGTCATGCCTTCATTAATAGGAAGCGCAACTACCTCCACCCATTTTGATACATAGTCCACTGCTACAAGTATATACTTCATCCCGTTCAAGCTCACAAATCGTCCAATGAAGGTAATGACCCACAAATCGAATAACATAATAACAAGAATGGGGGTGAGAGAGAGCTCGTACATTCTTGATATGCCTGCTTGTTTTTGGTATGCATTACATGCTTTTGCAAAATCATGTGCATCCTAGTGAATAGTTGTACAATAGTACCCACATTGAAGAATTCTATGGGCTATTCGGACCCACTGTGATGATCCTTAATAAGGGATGAGTAACAAGCCTCTAGTATGCTTAACATCTCAGCTTTGGGCACACACCCCCGGGTTACTCCATCAACACAAATGCGGAATAAGTATGGTTCATCCGAGAAAACATTCACATATCAGACATGAACTTCTTTCTCTGTTAAAGGATAAATCTTCAGGTACTACATCACACCAGATAAGCAAAGTCCGCAAACCATGGAATGAGATCCTGTGATGCAACCAACACCTACTTGTTAGGGAATGTTTCATCTATATCAAGTTCATCTCTAAGTGTTGCACCTGCCTCCAGACTCGATAAGTGATCCGCCACCTGATTTTCGGTTCCCTTACGATTATTAACCTCGAACTCGAACTTTTGTAGCAATAATACCCATCTAATCAACTATGGTTTGGAATCCTTCTTTTCCATCAAATATCATAGAGCTGCATGGTCTGTATGACCTATCACTTTAGTTCCAAGAAAGTAAGCCCGAAGCTTTTTAAATGCAAATACCATAGTCAAAAACTCTTGCTCATTCACAGCGTAATTTTTCTGAGCTACATTAAGCACCTTTCTAGCATAGTATATTGTATGAAAAAGCTTCTCATCCTTTGGCCCAAAATGGCACCTAGGTCCACTCTGCTAACATCGCACATCACCTCAAATGGTAAGGACCAGTGAAGTAAAACTATGGTAGGAGAAGTAGTCAATCTCCCCTTTAAGCACTCGAAAGCCTTCAAGCATGCATCATCAATTACAAACTTCACCTCTTTCTCAAGTAGCTTGCACAAAGTATGTGCAATCTTAGAGAAGTCCTTGATGAACCGCCGATAAAATCTTGCATGACTTAAAAAGCTCCAATACCCTTTACAGAAATCGGAGGTAGCAAACTAGCTATCACATCTATCTTTGCCCTATCCACCTTAATGCCCTTACCCAAAATCTTATGGCGGAGCAAAATACCTTGCTTGACCATGAAATGACACTTTTCCCAATTAAGCAACAAGTTAATCTCTTCACATCTCTGCAACACCTTGCTCAAATGCGCCAAGCAATAATCAAAAGAATCACCCACCACTAAAAAATCATCCATAAAAACTTCGATGATTTACTCAACCATGTCAGAGAATATAAATATCATGCAGCGCTGAAAAGTAGCGAGTGCATTAAATAACCCAAACGACATCCTCTTGAAGTCAAATGTCTCATAGGGATAGGTGAAGATGGTTTTCTCTTGGTCTTCAGGGGGTATGGAGATCTTATTGTACCAAATATATCCATTAAGAAAGCAATACCACTCCCTACTAAAAGTCGATCTAGCATCTGATCCATAAATGGCATCGGGAAATGATCTTTCTACATTCAATGATTTAACTTCCTACAGTCTATGCATACTCTCTGACCCATGACTGGTCTCAGTGATATGAGCTCACTTTTAACGTTTGGAACCACAATGATTCCACTCTTCTTTGGAACACACTGGACCGGGCTCACCCATTTGCTGTTTGCAATAGGGTAAAACATTCTTGCATCCAACCACTTAATAATATCCTTATTGACCACCTGTTGCATAGGTGGATTCAACCTACACTGATGCTTAATACTCGGAATACAGTCTGGGTCAAATTGGATCTTATGTGCACAAATACATGGTGGGATCTTAATAATATCCGCTATAGACCATCCAATAGCCTTCTTGTACATCTTCAAAATAGAGACCAAGGCCTCCACTTTTCATTCCACCAAGTCTGCTGCTACAATGATCGATAATGTGTTTCTGCATCCCAAAAATAAATATCATAAATGAGATGGGAATGACTTGAGCTCTAAGACTAGAGGCTCCCTAGTAAATGGCTTGGCCAGTGGGGTTACACGATTCTTTATATAAAGATTAATCTTTTTCGAAGCATAAGTGTATGACCGCATATTGGCAAGTATCACTCCTATTTATCTCGTTAGCATAAACATTTATCAACACTGCTGTTAAGTCATCAATACTCAACCTCTCCCCAATAGGCATCATTGGAATCTCAACCTCCGTAATATCAATCACTGAGACCACCCGCATATCATTTGGCTTCTTTATAGACCGGCACATATTGAAAGTCACTTCTTCATTATTCAACCAAAACTTCAGTTGTCCAGTTTCCATGTCCACAACAACATGACAAGTGAAAAGGAATGGTCACACCAAGATAATGGGAACCTCAAGATCCATCTCAAAATCAAGAATAACAAAATCAATCAAAAAATATAAAGCACTCAACCTTCACTAGAACATCATAAAGAATCCCCACAGAATTTTTCACTGTATGATCTGCCATCAGAAGCCGTATTGTAGTTGTTTTGGGGGCTTCCAAGACAAACTGTCTGAACACTTCTAATGAAATAAGATTAATACTAGCCTCTAGATCACGTAGAGCCTTAGCAAAATTGAAAACTCTAATAGTGCACTGTATAGTGAACACTCTAGGGTCTTTTTCTACAAAAGAGACCCAGATGCTATTGCACTACAATATTGCAAATTTTTTGCAGACTCAAAGCTCACGGTCTACTTCTTAGTGACAAGGTCCTTCATAAACTTTGCATAGCTAGGAATCTGCTCAAGTGCCTCGACTAAAGGGATGTTCACAAATAATTATTTCAGCATCGAACTAAATTTGTGTTATTTCCCTTCTTCGGCCTTCTTCAACCTATGAGGGAAAGGTGGAGGAGGTATAGGACTGGGATTCAAATTTTGAGGGACCTCCTTCTCCTTCCCTTTTTCAGACAGACTCTCCTTTTTAATAATAGGAGTTGTCTTTTCAGCTGCATCATCAACCATGACCTAATCCTTGAAATCTACCACCTTATCATCATCAATCAACTCGGGCTCAACTAACTCATCAACCATAATTGGCATAGGAGGATCAACTATCATCTTTCCACTTTTAGTAGTAACAACCATACAATGACTGTCAATTTTAGGTTCTACACTATGTTATCAGGAAGCGTGCCCTTCTGCCTCTGGTTCATATTAACAAACATTTGACCAAGCTGCTGCTCAATCTACTTGATAGCAATGGTATGCGACTCTACCTTTTGGTTCATCATTATCTGCGAGAAGCTCCTTAAAATGGCCATCATTAGCCTCCATCTTAGTCAAGACTTCGGATAATATATCTTCCACCCTGGAACCACTAGATTCTGCTTCTCGATTTCCTAGAGGAACATATAACCCACTTCTATAATTTTTCTAACCCTCACGCTTCTTCCAGTCACCAATATCTCTACCTCTACTTCTATCCTTGTATTGGCCCGATTGTAGTTTTTGTCTCTATAATAACTCTGGTCTTGGTTTCCTTGACCTTGGTGCAGGAGTTTATGTTAGACCCTTGCATATTAGTTCAGAAACCCATCGATTGATCATTCAGATAATTAGCTTCTTCCTTAGATGCCGACTCTCCACCATCATTCCTTTGGACTTTGCCTTGAGAACCAACTGCATTTACCTTTTCTGTTCTATCTCTCATAATATGCTTGGCAAGGAGTCCAACTGTGGTTTTAATCTCAGCAATATCATGATTTCTCTCCTCATCTTTCCTTATGTACTCCGTAGACATACCTACAACATTAGTACCGGCATGAACCTCTACTGCTTGTGTGTTCCATGTGCGGTTGGTCTTAGTGATCCGGTCAAGTACCTAAGTAGCCTCAGCAAAAGTGTGACTAATGAATGTCCCTCCTGAAATAGTATCAGCCACCGCCTTTATATTAGAATTTAGAGACCTATAGAAGATCTCCAACAATGTATCCTACGATATCCTATGGATGGGCACCTATTTCAGCTTTTTGTGGAACTGCAACCATGTCTCATGGAGTGCCTCAGAACTCAACTATCTGAAGTTGTATATCTCATCCTTCAGCTATAATGCTCTGAAAGGTGGAAAGAATCTCTCCAGAAAAGCCCTTTTGAGTTCCTTCCATGTAGTCAACTCAGCCAACCAGACTGTTGCCTCACTCCCTAGTGAAAAGGAAAATAACGTCAGCCAGATTGCATCTTGATTCAACCCCGATTGTTTGTATGCCCTGCAAATACCAAAAATTTTCATCAAGTAAGTATATGCATCATTAGTAGCATGACCAGAAAATATGTTACTTCATATTGAGCAATTATATCATTGCGCTAGTAATATCAAACTTTTCCCCAACAGGCAAGAGGGGAGGAACAATAGCACCTGTAGCACTGGCCTCATCAATATCGGCATCATCATCGTCATCAAAGTACCGATGCCTCTGCTGGTCTGGACCTGTGTTCTGTCTAGCTTTCTCAGCATTTGCAACTTGCCATTGCTCTTTAGCAAGCGTAGCTGCCTCATGTTCCCGTGCATGAGCCTATTCTTCAACAAACATCCGGGCTGTTTCTTCTTCCACTATCTCTTTCCTGCAGATGTTTGCCATTTTTCTTCTATTTCTTAGAGTCCACTCAAGTTCATGCTTAAGTGGAACAAGGGGTTTTCCTTGGATCCGGGTACTAGGCATTCAAGAAATTGAAACCTAGAGAGAAAACAAAAATAATAAAGAAAAATAAAACATAAATAAGGACCAATAGTAAAGCAAACACAATTAACTAAAGCTTAAGTCGTATTCTCCGGCAACAACGTCAAAATTGGGTGTTGCCCAAATTATATCTCTAGATGAGATATAAAGCAGTTGATGTTCAAATATAGAACCCAACAAGGGTTGGGGTGAATCCCACGAGGAATATGGTGAGGACCTCAGTTAACACGTTTACTATTACTATTAGTCTACTTATTTCCTATGGGGGAGGTTTGTAATAAGAAATAATGTAAAACATTATGTAGTAGTGAGTAGATTCTTGGTAAAGTTGATTGTATTCAATGAGTGAGTTGGCTAGGATTGTGTTCCCCATGATTTCATAATATCGTAAGCTTATTATACTAGTGATCTATTCTGGTGTTCAGGATGTAATATTGGTAAGTTAATTTCACCTAAATGGTCAGTATTAGATTATTATGACCATGCAACTTGATCCATATGTGGGTGTGTACTTGATAAACCCTTACCTTGGATATCAGACTAGGTATTCCAGGACAAGTTCGAGTTATTAGATGAGGGTTGATAGCCTCAAAACTCCGTTGTTAATCCCTTTTCCGATTCAACGTCCCCTTGGTTCGCTGAGCAAGAATAAGACAAGTTCAAACTTTCACGACTGTTAAAAAGAAATTAAATGAAGGGAAAAACAATACATGCATAAACCCCATATAAGAATCTCCAATTATTTTGCTTACGATTTTTTAATTTATCATGGTCCCCATAATTCTAATTATGGGATTTAGCTACTCGTGCTTGAAGAATTACAATTAATCATTGTAGGAGAAGAAATCATAATTATATACTTACAAGAATTTGTAGAAGTAATCACACTTCTTGAGTTAATAAGAAATAACCTAAAATCAATAATCAAACATTTTTTGATTCTTCATAACCCAAGAACAAAATTAGGAATGTTGTTTCTTGAACTTCAATATCAAACAACAACCTCAAAACGTATGGTAAAAAGTTTGGAACTAGTAAAAGAAACCTACAAATTCTACTTATAGACAAAAATAAAATCTTTCCCTAAGCAAAATTAGATTCTAGTGTTGGCAAATATAATGACTCATTGGATGATTCAATAGTCCATTAGATACTTCATTGTTTCATTTGGACTTAGTCCTTTTCAGGTTCTAGCACATATAATGGCTTGTTTTGAGAACATATAAGCCGTTGATTCCCTTAATTAGTTTCAGGCTTTTAGGGCATGTTTTCAGAATCACTTTGTATGGGTGATCAAGATGACTCTTCCTTTGAATATATGACCCATCTTTCCTATCCGTTGAATGTAGCCTCCTTTAGCACTTTTTTGTACCCATTTCACGATCAGCCAGTACGGTCCATTGTATGATCATACGGGCTATAGATTTCATCCGTTGTTTGGGCCTAAATTTTGTCAATATTCTGAACCTTATATGACGACTGCCTGGTACGACTCGTGGTATTAACCAATGATCAGTCCTATGGCTCGTCTATTAGCCCTTAAGACTTTTTCTCAAGTCTTTTCTCATATCAAACTTCAGTAACCTATTCTACTTATAAAACTATCAAAATGCATCATACCTAGATAAATGTACCTAAGTACATGCATATTACTTGGTTTTAAGCATTGAAAATACCGTAAAACCATGGCATATCAATTATTTTTCCACAACACATTAACCGAAACTACATCTTTAGTCATCAGCCTTCTAACTTGACGATCTAGGATTTGTACAGGTTGCTCTCATATGACAACCCCTTATTTATTTTAATTTCTTCATGGGAAAAGATATGAGATGGGTTAGAACTCAGGTCCATACAACCTCAACATAGACACGTGAAAGGCGGGATGTACAATAGACATCTCCTATGATAATTTCAACTTATAGTCCACCTTCCTTACTCTCTTTATAATTTCATTGGGACCAATAAATCGGGGACCAAGCTTTCCGTTCCTACCAAAATGCATGACACCTTTCATAGGTGAAACTTTCAAAAATATTCAATCATCCACAATAAATTCCAACTTGTGATGTCTCATGTCATTTTAAGACTTTTGTCTACTTTGACCTGGTTTGAGTTGATTCACAATAAAATTCACTTGCTCGATAGCTCATGAACCAAGTTAGGACCCAATAATTCTACCTCTATTAATTCAAACAAACCAATTGAAGATCAACAATGTTGATCTTGGGCATAATTAAGTTCCCAAGTACAATTTTATAACTTAGTTTAGTCATGTTTGTCTATTTATACACTTACATTCTCATGTTATTTTATGTAAATTGGGGTATGCACTAACCAACATGATTAGTCCTTGTTTTGTAGGTGAAAAAAGCATATGAGGGACTAAATAATGATTGGTGAAGTGAAGAAATGGAGTTAGAAGCGAATTGCAAAAGTTGGCAAGAAAGCATGCCATGGCAAGGCTGGCTGCGCCAGGCAGCGTGCCACGCTAGGCGTGTGCCGTGCCCAACGCTGTGCCACACCAAGGCCATGCGCGAGATGAGGCAGCAATTCCAGGGTGCCTACGCGTCAGCGCCGTGCCACGCTAGGCACTGCTGCGCGCAACAACCGTGTCACACAGGCCATCACGCAAGGGTTGCGCCGTGCCATGTTGGCCATCGCGCTATGCCTCGGCCAATCATCATTTTAATGCGATTTCTAGTGAGCCTACGCGCTACCTCCATGGCACGGAGGCAAATTGGTGCGTTCAGCTTCGTGCCACGGAGCTGTTCCACCACAGGCCAAATTTTGCATTTTTTCAGCTTAGTATAAATTGAACCCTTAGCTTCTAAAATCATTTTATCACGAAATAACTTGGGGAAACTGTAAAGGAGCGAAGGGAGAAGTGAAGAACTCTACCTAGGGTTGATTATATTTCATTCTACTTTAATTAGCCTTGTAAGTACACTACTTTAAACATGTTTTTGAGTATTTGTATGAACGTGAGTAGCTAAAACCCTTCCTCTAGGGTTGAGGCTATGTAAGATGATTGTAATTGCATGAATTCTTCTTGTTTTGAGTTTTTAGTTATTGTTTGGTCTTACATTCTTCATTATTGTTGGTTTTATGCTTGATCACCATGAAAACAAATGCGTTAAGCTTATGTAAAAGCTTGAGATAGTAACCCTTGGCTAGAACAAGAGAATGTATGGAGCAAGTTCTTACTTTTATGATAGGATTCACAATTAGGATAGAAATTATACATAATTTGACTTGCTTGGTTACTAAAATGGGATGACGTAGACACCAACTTAGAATTTTCACATCACCACTCGGAGAAGTAGTTGTGAAGCTAAGTTCGGTTAAATGATTAGAGGTATGAAACTCCATAATCAAGTGTGCAAACTCCATAAACCACATCCATGTAGTTAAATTGCTCACGAATTAGGATGTCACATCCCCGCCTAATGATGTAGGTGTAAGACTAGTTTGTCGTGTTTAGAGGCTCGAAAGACCATGAACATAGCATTTTAATTATGTGAGACAATAATTGAAGTTTTCATACTTGAACCATTGAGAATTGTAGCATTGCATGATTATTAGTCCTTAACTCTTGTTGCTCCTTATATTGTTTCTCAAGTATTTTGTATCACCCCTAGACTTAATTATAATTTTCCATAATTTCTATGATCAAAACTTGTGAATTTTATTTTTAACACTTGAACTTGATAATTCACTGAATTGGTCCAGTCCCTGTGGGTTCGACATCCGGTTCTTAAAAAGGGCCACTGTATTACTTGTACAACAGCGTACGCTTGCGTGTGCACTGGGGCGTGAACAAGTTTTTGGCGCCATTGCTGGGGACTGGCGAAGTTTAGTAAATTTTTCTATTTTTGTGTGATTTTTAATTTCCTTAAGTGTTGAGAAACTTGGTCTTAGTCTTATATATTGCAGGTGACAAGTTGTCCTTGCAGAGCTGGCAAGGAATAGAGAGCTAGTGGAACCGTTACTGGAGCCTGAACATCAAATTCATTTACGTAGGAGGGAAGCTCTAGAGCAAAAGCTAAAGATACTTCAGGAGAGGTTACAACAACACCCACCGGCAGGATAAGCAAAGTTGTCACCTGAAATCATGGCAGCCCGACCAGTTCGCGAAGTGGCTATCCCATTAGCGATAAATGTGACCTCTAGTATATATAAACCGGATCCTAGAGGGAACTTTGAATTGAAACAGAATATGGTGCAGCTGTTACATTCTAGTGGCCAGTTCACTGGGATGACTCATGAGGACCCACAACAGCACTTACAGAACTTTCTTGAGATTAGTGACATGTTCGTCCCCATCGGAGTGTCCACAGATTATGTCCGACTTACCCTGTTCCCATTCTCATTGTTGGGGGAGGCAAAGAGGTGGTTGAAATCTGAGCCACCGAATTCCATTACTTCTTGGGATGATTTAGCAAAGAAGTTCCTTGTCAGATTCTTCCCTTCAGGCAAGACTGCCAAACTCAGGAGTGAAATATTAAGCTTGAAGTAGTGGCCGGAGGAGAACTCTTATTTGGCTTGGAAGAGATTCAAGTCATTATTGAGAGACTGTCCCCATCATCAGCAGTCCAATGAAGTGCTAGCTCATACCTTTGTAGAAAGTCTAGACCCACACACAAAAAATTTACTAGACTCTGCATCGGTTGGGCAAGCATTAGAGAAGACTTATGATGAGCTGTACACTTTGTTGAATAGGATTGCTCAGGGAAATCCAGAGTGGCACAGCGAGTCATCGAGAGGGGCAGGAAAGAGAACAACAGGGCTGATAGAGATAGATGGTGTAAATGCCTTGGCTGCACAGCTAGCATCATTTCAGCGTCAGATGATGACTCAGTTCAATAAATTGAGTATGAACCAACAACAAGGACAACTAAATGCAGTTCAGCAAGCTCCAAGTTTGTGTGAAATCTGCGGCAATAGTGGGCACAATGCAGAATCATGCGAGGCAAATCCTGAATCGGTCAATTTTGTTGGGAATGTTCAGAGGAACAATCCGAATTTTGGGAACAGTTAAAACAAGAATTGGCAGAGCCACCCGAATTTTTCTTTAAGAAATCAAAGGCAAAGCTATCAGCAACCTCAGCAACAACAGTATCAGCAGTAGAACAGGAAGAATGATGGCCAGTTGAACAGCAACATTGAGGAGACATTGCAGAAGATTATGGAGACACAAACCCAATTAGCAGAGAATCAAGCGAGGATGGCATCAAACTTGAAAAATCAGTAGTTGGCCACCCACAATCTAGAGAAGCAGATGAGTCAACTAGCAGCTGCTCACCACACTAGACCGCAGGGAGGATTACCCAGTGACACAGACACAAACCCCCGATAGGTCAATGCCATCAGTCTGATGAGTGGCAAGCAATTGGCTGATGCAACACAGAAAGAGAGGAGAAATGAGGTGCAACCGGAGTTGGTTAGAAAGCGACCATCCACTGAAGAAGGAGAGAATCAGGGTGTTGTGCAATAAAATGCAAAATCATCATTGCAACCAGCACAAAGACTACCACCACCATTTCCATAAATATTCAAAAAGAGCAAGGAGGAGGAATGCTTCAGAAAGTTCTTTGATATTTTTAAAGAACTTCACATAAATTTGCCTTTGCTTGCTGTTTTGCAGGGAATGCCCAAGTATGCTAAATACTTGAAAGATGTGGTGGCCAACAAATTCATATTGGTGGATGTTCAGACAGTAGCATTGACGGAGGAGTGCAGCCACAGGGTAATGAGCAAGATACCTAAAAAGCTCAAAGACCCAGGGAGTTTTACCCTCCCCATAAGAAATTGGTAAAGCTGAGGTGATAAGAGCTCTGTGTGATTTAGGGGCAACAGTTAATGTAATGCCCCTATCCTTGTTTAATACCTTGGGGTTGGGTCAACCGATGATGCTGCAGCTGGCAGACAAGTCACGACTGGCACCAGATGGAATAATCGAAGACCTTCTCATTAAAGTGGGTAAGTTCATTATACCCGCTGATTTCATTATATTGGATTTTGAAGTGGATGACAAGGTACCCCTGATCTTGGGACGACCATTTTTAGCCACTGGAGGAGCGACTATTGATGTAAGAGCAGGGACCCTGAAAATGAGGGTCGATGATGAAGAAGAACTCTTCCGGGTTTACCAAGAGATTAACCCACCCACACATTACAAAGACCTTTATAAGGTCAGTGTGTTACCAGAGGCTAATTGTGGGGTGAAAGATTCCATAGGTCCATGGCCACAAGAGATGATTCGTTTTCAGCTCGAATCTGATGAAGGGCTTCCGTTGGAGAACGAGTTGGAGGAAGAGAGGGACAGAGTGGCGGCTGTTCCCTCGAAAAATATAAAGAGAAGAAGATGGTTCTCGAAAGGGAACACGGGTATGAGGATGTACTGAAAAGGATAGTCCACGTTGTGCTGCGACGTAAAATTAGGCGCTGCTTGGGAGGCAACTCAAGGGTACCACAGGTACAATTTTAATTTTTTTCATTTGTGTTGATTTTGTTTATTTTCATCTTGTTGTTGTTTTTGGTGGAGATTTAATCACAGATGGAGGGGAAGTCTGAGTACCCTTGGAGGAGAAAGCTGAGGAGCATGAAAGAGGGAAAGTTTGGGGTCGAGTACCCACTTGTTCAAATGAAGAAAAACATGCTGTAGCTAGGCCTAGAGGCCTCAGGGAGTATTTCTCACCCTTTTTGAATTTTAATTGGATGCTTTGGGGACATAGCATGATTCAAGTGTGGGGTGAGGGAAATTTCAAAATTTTGTGCTTAATGATTTCGGGTGAATTTAGTGCTTGTGCTTGATAGGTATTTGTTGAGGAAAATTTTTGAGTTGAGCATGATTCCCCGCCCACTGGTTTTTCTTTTTGGTTCTTTTCCGACGGGGGGCACTTTGAACCGAAGAATAAAAATTTTTTTGTGTCTGTACATAGTTGTTTTTAGTCATAATTAGGGACTATTTCCGACGATGGATGGATGACGACCGTCTTGAGGGAAAATTAGTTAATAGGTTTTGGTTTTTGAACCCATAGCTAATTGATGGCTTGATATTCTTGTTATGTGCTATACATGATTGTGAGATGCAAGTGTGGTTAGTGTTGAAGCATGTGAGAAGTTTTATAACTCTGTTTGAGACACCTAAGATCTCGAATGTGACTCTATGTGCTTAAAGTTAATTTTGAATTCTTGTGATTAGCGGAGTTAAGAGTCAGATGAATTTGTCTTCAATTTAGCATGTGCAATGAGTGTAAGGTTTGTGAATATTCCATGCTATTGTGTAGTGTCTAGAACTTGCCTGGTGTGTATACAAAACGAAATGAAGGATGGAGATTGTAGGAGATGATGTAGGCATTTCTTTGAATAAGCCTAATTTTTATCCCTCGCTTTACCTACCTTGAATGTCTAATCCTAGTTAGCCCCATTGAGCCTTAAGCCTATTCTTTGATGGATACAACATAAGCTTTATCCTTTTCTTTCATTAGCCTTAAATTTGATCCCAAACTCCTAAGCGCTTAAGTGAAAAAAATCCAAAAGAATAAGGGAGTAAGAATTGCGAAATAGAAGGAAAAATACTAGTTGTGGGATTTTAGGAAAGGATTAGAGGTGCACGTGTTTGAAAAAGCCTGAGTATTAGTTGGGAGTAAGAGAACAAATAAATGAAAAAGTTTTTTAAGTACTCCTTACTAATAAGCTAAGTGTGCTTAAAGAAATGGAAAACAGAAGAGGAAATTTAAGATTGAAAAGAAAGAGGGAGAAGTAAGAGAAGATATGCCCGTAATAAATGTGTGATGTATTAAAAGCTCTTAGGGAAGATAGTCACTATTATTAGCCATAACAGTACCTACCTGCCCTTAGCTTACATTACAACCCAATAAGTCCTACTTGATCTTACGTTCAAACATCCTTAAATTAATGGAGTAAAACACTTAGGGCAAGCTTATGGGTCAATACACGTGGCATGTGAATTCTTTGTGAGAGTGAGCTTAATTCTTATTTATATACCCATACACGGTATGATTTGAAATTTTTTGAGTAAAAATGGGTAACTCTCTTGTTGTGAGGGCACATGTTTAATGAAGGATACAATTCATGTCGAATTTCTTGATCAGTCAATTTGCATGAGGTTGTTGAGATTAAGAGTCGATTCTTAAGGGAAGTCTTAACATAGTTATATTTTAGTTTAAGGGTTAAATCTTGCATGCTCTATTTTTAACTTGCTATCTAAAACAATTGTTGTAGCCGTAGCTTGATTTGTCTTGCTCAATTAGCTATGTGTGAGTCTTCATGTGTATGAGATGTAAAAGGGTTGTTCGAGGATGAACAAGGCTTTAAGTGTGAGGTAGTGATCTTGGGCATAATTAAGTGCCCAAGTGCTATTTTATAAGTTAGTTTAGTCATGTTTGTCTATTTATACACTTACATTCTCATGTGATTTTATATAAATTTGGGTATGCACTAACCAACATGATTAGTCCTTGTTTTGTAGGTGAAAAATGAATATGAGGGACTAAATAATCATTGATGAAGTGAAGAAATGGAGTTGGAAGCGAATTGCAAAAGTTGGCAAGAAAGCATGCCATGGCAAGGCTGGCCGCGCCAGGCAGCGTGCCGCGCTAGGCGTCTGCCGCACCCAGCGGCATGCCACGCCAAGGCCATGCGCGAGATGGGAAGCAATTCCAGGGCGCCTGCGCGCCAGTGCCGTGCCACGCTAGACACTGCTGCACACCACAACTGTGTCACGCAGGCCATCGCGCAAGGGCAGCGCCGTGCCACGTTGGCCATCGCGCCATGCCTCGGCCAATCATCATTTTAATGCAATTTCCAGTGAGCCTACGCGTTATCTCCATGGAACAGAGGCAAATTGGTGCGTTCAGCTCCGTGCCATGGAGCTGTTCCACCACAGGCCAAATTTTGCATTTTTTCAGCTTAGTGTAAATTGAACCCTTAGCTTCTAAAATCATTTTATCACGAAATAACTTGGGGAAACCATAAAGGAGCATAGGGAGAACTGAATAACTCTACCTAGGGTTGATTATATTTCATTCTACTTTAATTAGTCTTGTAAGTACACTACTTTAAACATGTTTTTGAGTATTTGTATGAACATGAGTAGCTAAAATGCTTCCTCTAGGGTTTAGGCTATGTAAGATGATTGTAATTTCATGAATTCTTCTTGGTTTGAATTTTTAGTTGTTGTTTTGTCTTACATTCTTCATTATTGTTGGTTTTATGCTTGATCGCCATGAAAACATATGCGTTAAGCTTATGTAAAAGCTTGAGATAGTAACCCTCGGCTAGAACAAGAGAATGTTGGGAGCAAGTTCTTACTTTTATGATAGGATTCACAATTAGGATAGAAATTATACCTAATTTTCCTTGCTTTGTTACAAAAATGGGATAAGGTAGACACCAACTTAGAATTATCACATCACCACTCATAGAAGTAGTTGTGAAGATAAGTTCGATTAAATGATTAGAGGTATGAAACTCCATAATCAAGGGTGCAAACTCCATAAACCACATCCATCTAGTTAAATTGCTCACGAATTAGGATGTCACATCCCCTCTCAACGATGTAGGTGTGAGACTAGTTTGTCGTGTTTAGAGGCTCAAAAGACCATGAATGTAGCATTTTAATTATGTGAGACAACAACTGAAGTTTTCATACTTGAACCATTGAGAATTGTAGCATTGCATGATTATTAGGCCTTAACTCTAGTTGCTCCTTATATTGTTTCTCAAGTATTTTGTGATCACCCCTAGACTTAATTATAATATCCCAAAATTTCTATGATCAACACTTGTGAAGGATAATTTTAACACTTGAACTTGATAATTCGCTGAATTGGTCCAGTCCCTGTGGGTTCGACAATCCGGCTCTTAAAAAGGGCCACTGTATTACTTGTACGACCGCGTACGCTTGCATGTGCGCTGGGGCGTGAACAAATGTCCCCCATAAAGAGCTTCATAATGAGCCATTTGGATGCTCACTTGATAACTATTATTGTATGGGAATTCCGGAAGAGGTAGGTGCTAATCCCAACTACCTCAAAAATCAATCACACATGCTCTCAACATGTCCTCGAGAGTTGGATAGTTCGTTCTGCTTGTCCTCTATCTAAGGGTTGAAATAGTGGTCAAATTGACATGAGTTCCTAGACCATCTTGGAATGACATTTAGAAATGAGCAATAAATGGAGTACCTCTATCTGAAATAATGAATTTCAGAATACCATGTAGCCTCATTAGTTGTTTAACTATATCCTAGCATAGTGAGTCGCGATATCAGTCATTTTTATAAAAAAAGAAATGCAGGGATTTCATAAGTCTATCCATAATAACTAAATCAAATCATGTTTGATCCTTTTATGAGGCCAGTCTATAATAAAGTCCCTATTAATCATCTACCATTCTCATTGCAGGATTTCAATATTCTTGACACGATCCAAAGGGGCGGGTCGTGTCAAGTTGGTATCAGAGCGTCTAGGTTACCGATCTCACAAGTACAGGAGCAATGTAAATTAGAGTTCCATGGATTGGTGTAGAGACATCCATATCTATTCTTTGGAAGGCTATGAGGCATCTAGGAAGTTTCTCTTTATTTCTCTCCTATCGTGCAGTCCGAGTGTGTTATCCACATGGGTTGAGTCCAATTGATATCTGGAGAAATTTAATTAGTGTCTCGATGGCCCAATTGGTATCTATGAGAGTCCAATTGGTATCTTATAATGAATATTTCTGTGCAGTATGGGATGGTAGTAGTGTGCAATAATAAGTAACGGGTGAGGGATCATAGAGTTTGGGAAACTTGTGGTCCGAAAACTGCATACAACTTAGCGAGCTCTCGATGCTGCGGACTTGCTATTGTGAGTGAGCGCTATAGAAGGTTAGTTGCAGCGAGAAGACGATTGCTGCAACGAACGGCTTCTAAGCAGACCCCAATCCCTTATTTTGAAGAAATTTCCAGACTGTTTTAAAGGCTGCGAAGTAAAGCGTATAGATGTAAATAAGAACTGCCAGTAACAATAGTAAATAGGCCTAGAAAAAGGCCATTGTCATCAGGATGCAAAACGAGCACGCATAAAAAAACAAAAAAATTAGTAAAAACATCCAAAAACAGGTAAAAACAAAAGTGTGAATTATCTAACATGCCCTAAACGTAGGCAACCCAAACCATTTATCTAAAGGGAGGAGGGGAGGGAGATATATAATGGCCATAACTAACAGGAGGTCTTATTGTGCTGCGTCTAAGGTCACCGGCCACCTCATCCTCAAACTCGCTGAGGAAGGAGAACTCTGGGATGTTCTCTCTAACCACCTGGGGTGTTCCGGATCCAGGGGAGAGGGTCTTCAGGATTGATGTCTCCAAGTGCACAAACAAGAATACATGGTCGTCAAGTAATATAGGACGGTGAAGTTCCGATATCGTACCTACAAAGACTTGTCAGATTAATCGCTTAAGTTGAATCTTTATTTCACTATTAAAGAAAACACAAGTAAATTTAGGAAATAGTTTTGAGATTACTTTCTAATAACTTGAAATGTAACTAAACTATAATAAAAAGAATTTGTTTGCAAGAGAATTGTAATTCAAATGATGATTAAAATCCAGGGTCTTGGCACTTTTTCTTTTAGGTTGAGTTTTAGGATTCAAATATGCTAGACTAAGTCCTTCTAAGACTGCTAGTTGCAAGTTATGAAATCGCTTCTAAACTATTTTCCCGAATAGCCAAGAACTATCTCATGAACACCTAACACCTATATCCCTATGTTTGCAGGAGAAACATGAGACGATAGTTGAAAATACTTAACTTAACTATGTAGGGTTGTAGGGTATATCCCTATTCTCAATAACGAAATCAACACTTGAACTTTTTGAAAAGATACTAAAATGTCACGCCCCGAGCCTACACCCTGGGCGTAGCACGGTACTTGAAGCCACAAGTGACCCCAAGGCAACCCTTGGTTTATCAGTTACTAGCATTCTGAGTAAACAAGCACAGTGGAACTTTGAAATAATATCATAAAATATTTATGAGAGATAAGTCTGAAAACATAAAGTTCAAACAATTGAATAATATTGATAAATCTGAAAATCATGTCTATTTGAAAGCCATCTAATAGAGGAGTTTCTTGGACAAGTCCCCAGCTAACTCTAAGTCTAACTGAAACTAATACATGACTCAAAAAAGGAAAATAGTGCCCTCGGATTATGAGGACTCAGACTTCAACTGCTGTGATGGAGAATCTGAACTGCGGCAACTAACGGTGCTGAGTCTAAGAACCTGCAGTTGTATCATTTCATGATACAGGATAAAAGTATATGTCAGTACTTTGAATATACTATGTAAGTGGGAGGAACATAACTAAATATAAAATCTGAACTGAAATGACACGCAATGACCAACAGGTAAGCTGAACATAACTACTAATATAATCTAAAATGGTCAAGATGACCCTGTCTGATGGTCAAGGACATGCCCTAAGTCTGAAACACTGAATTTGAGATACTGTACTGAACCGAGGTGCTTATTCTGATACTGGTCTGGACTGGCTAGTGGGAGAGTCCATAAGCGACATATAACCACGTGAGCTAGACGTGGAGTCCGATGTATACACCCTGCCATTAGGACCCAATATACCTTGCCAAGGTATAAAGGAATGAACTGAGTCATCACAAAGTCTGGGGCCAATCAGGCCAAGTAATACTGTAAACTACGCTGGCAACGTAGTTTTGGGAACCTAGTGCGCTGGAACCCCGGCCTGCTCGGTGCTAAGTTCTACTCCCATTGGACAACCTAAATTGAACTTCTAAGGTGATAGCTCAAAACTGGGGTCCAAGACTAGTCAAGGATGTATAACTGCATGTTCTCTGAGAGTATTATCGGACTAGATTCTAAAAATGGGTTTTAGACTGGTTAGAGCTGCTTATGTGGAAGCTTCATGACCGTCTAAGAACAATCTGTATATAAACTGGGGTCCTGGGGCTGGTCAGAGCTATATAATAGAATGTCATGACCGCCTAATGGACCAAAAACTATAAATCTGAGTTTGATTCTGATTACTGAGAGGCATCACTAAAACCTACAAATAAGGCTGAAGTCAAACTGATCAGTTGACAATTTTTCCAAATTTCAGCGAGGATTGTAACACTCTGACTGAGACTAGACTGATATGATTCTGAAGGGATTCTAAGTTCTAACTGGTCTGAACTACTAGTAGCTAATAGAAAACTCAACTTACTCCAACAACATGGAAATTTCATAATGTAGAGCAATTTCAAGAATTTTAGGAATTTCATTCAACAGAGATAAAGTCATTCTCATTAATGGGATATTTACTCGACATATACATATATAGGAAATTCTAGAAAGTTCAGACCAAGGCTGTCACACCCCGCCTTGGGGGGTATGACTGGCACCTGGTGCCCTACTAGGACCTGACCTGCTGGACTGTTAAGCCTGGGCACATCTGGTGCCTAGCTGGCTCTAACTCACATTTTTGGAAACAAAGGGCTATATAACGGCTGTAAAAACAGCCCCCGGCCCATTGGCCAATAGCCTTCTGCACCTGTACTAACAGCTGACCAGAAACATATCAACTCAGGGGAACCTATGCGGGCCGACAAGGCCACCATGCTGTCTAGTTATCTACAACTCAATCATGAAGTACTAAAAGCTACGTGACCGGCAAGGTCACCACTACTGGCAAACTATGGCCCCACACGGCCAACATAAAAGGAAGAAGGAATACTAACAGCTATACAACTGCACGGCCTCACACGACCGGCTCATCTGACCATAGGGAATATATACAGATTGCAAGCCTCTAGGAATAGCAATAGAAATGATCGGGATAGGGCCCCGACCTACCCGTACTATACAACAAAAAGGAACTGAAATACACCTCTGAAATTCAGTCTCCGGATGACAGGAGCTGAATACTCGATCGCTGATGGGGATCACGTAGTATTGCCTGCTCGTCTATGAGTACCTGCAGGCAAGTAATGCAGCGCCCCACCGGGCGTCAGTACCGCTGGTACTGAGTATGTAAAGCAATAACTGAAAGGAAAGTCTGGAAACAACAAAGTAACTGATAAATTGAAGTAGGAGGGATTAGATTAACTGCCTGATACTGTAAGTCATACCTTTTCTCATTTACATTGGAAAGAAATAGAAGTCATACCTAGAGACGTATCCCTCTACTGCTGATTTACTCGTGTCTAACATAACATGGCATAACATGAAATAGCATAACATGGCACACACAAACCTTACCCGACCCCCATAAGCTGGGAGGTACAACCAGCACAGAATCTACACCCTACCCCGGTCATCCCATCTCCTATAATGGCTGTAAGCATCCTGCCGGTCCCCTGGGTATGCACTTGGGCTCGCTGATCCCCTGACTATAACTGTACCTGAGTCCGAAGGACTCCTGAATCAACACCCGGGCGTATCCGCTCGACGGGGGTGTATAAAAGCCGACCAAGGCAAAATATGGGGAAACTGGCATCCCATCTTCGTCCCCTTGCGGGACGGCATACCACTCCATAGAGTGACGTATCCTCGTCCTCTGGCGGACGAGTCGATACAGCTATTAAACCTGGGGCGGTCGTGGATGCTAGGTAGTCCAACCCCAAACAATACAACGGTCTCAACTAGTAATGCTGTCTGTGTATCTCACATGCTGAGGCCAACAGGGGTAAGGTATCGTATATATTACATGCTGAGCTAATAATAATAATCTGTACGTGTTTGGTATGTGCTGAGGCTGGTAAATATATATATATGAATATAGTCTCCTGCTAAACTGTACTGGGGCAAAGGCCGTACAAGATAGTGTTTCTGCTGAAAACTATGCTGTTTACTGAGTTTCTGTATTAACATGATCTGCTATTCCTAACATGCGTTCTAAACTTTATTTTAGCCTGCCATTCCATTTCTGGAGTGTTTTATGGATATTACATCACTTCGCGGGGTTTCAACTAAATACAAAGATATCTTAACATGTCATACTACATCACATACTGAGCATACTGAGCAATCTCTAACACTTGTGTTAGAATTTATGTCGTACTAGTAGGTTTCATACACGTTACAACCCAATGCTTCTCATATCGTATCAATATTCATAATAAACGTAACATTTGACTTCTGAACGTTCTACTGGCCTGTAAATCACTATACTGTACCGATATTACTTAACTTGCCGAGGGAACTAGCTTTACATACCTTATCCTTGAACTATTCGTCCGTCGGACGAAGCTCGGCCGGTACTTCAGCTATTTTCTCCCAACTGCATTCATAAATATGCCAATTAATACTAAATACAGCTTTACTGTAAAGAGCAACGTCACTTTCGATATAGTTTATAGCCTAAACTTAGGCTTATCGAAAGACGGTCGAAAACTCGCTATTTTTCGGTGGTCCAGAAGGGAGAAATATTCACTTTTCACCTAGGAACACATAGACATTAATTTAGAGCAATTCTACTTACCTTAGTTCGGTGGCTCGCCGATTCGTCGGCCGTATTTCACGAAACTAATTCCGCAGGAATGCTCTCTGCTGCTAAATACTTCGGTATCTGGGATAAATTTGAGTTTGGGCAGCGTAATCGGACGAAAATTATTTAATTTCTTCGACCCTTTTCCCTTCATTGCGTTTGCTCTCTGTTTTCTGGAATTTCCTAAGTGTTTAAATGAAATTAAACCGAAGTGGGGCTTATATACTTGAGCCTGAACCTGGGCAACGTGTCACGGAGCCATCGCGGAGGCCTCACCTCCGTGACACGCTGCCATCGCGGAGGGGCTCTGCCTCGGCTCCTCCCGCGATGGTTCGACGGGTTTCTCGTCCGATCTTTTTCCCGGCCTTTCTCTAGCACGTATGGCCTTCGAATATACTTAACCAACGTGCGAATAGGTCGTCTAGGTGCCAAGAATTCTACGGGGTATAACATTCTCCCCCCCTTAAGACCATTCATCCTCGAATGTACACTGTTATCTAGAGGACTACTTACTTTACTTTCTAGAAAAATTTCGGCAGAGTTTCCCCTGTAATGTGGACTATAGCAAAAACCTGAAATGCAGAAAAGTCCAACACAGGCACTGCACGTAATATTCTAGGATCCACTGGATAATTAGATATCAATCTTTCTTTATCATTTGCAGACATACAACCATAAGGTACTGCATAAGTAATAATACGGACATACCTGTCGCCTGACTAGGCCTGGAATAGGTGAGGGTATCTGACTTTCATATCTTCTTCTGCTTCCCACGTCATTTCCTCACGATTTCTGTTACGCCACAATACTTTGACAGATACAACATCTTTAGTTCTCAGCCTGCGAATCTGTCTGTCTAAGATAGCTACGGGAACCTCTTCATATGCTAACTCTTCTGTGACCTGGACGTCCTGAACTGGAACTACTGTAGAAGGGTCCCCTACGAACTTCCTTAACATAGAAACATGGAATACTGGGTGAACAGATGCTAATTCTGGAGGTAAGTTCAACTCGTATGCAACTCGGCCTATTCTTCGCCGAATCTGATATGGCCCAATGAATCTTGGTCTAAGCTTGCCCTTCTTGCCAAACCTCATTACCCCTTTCATCGGGGACATTTTCAGATATACCCAGTCATTTACCGAAAATTCTAGATTTCTGCGCCGCATATCTGCATAAGACTTCTGGCGGCTCTGAGCAGTCAGTAAACGTTCTCGGATAAGTTTTATCTTTTCCTCGGACTGCCGAACAATGTCTGGGCCAACTAATGCTGATTCTCCTATTTCAAACCAGCCCACCGGCGATCTACATTTTCGCCCGTATAATGCCTCGAAAGGCGTCATCTGAATAGCTGAATGGTAGCTGTTATTATAAGCAAATTCAATTAATGAAAGATGTTCATCCCAGCTACCCCCAAAATCTAACACACACGCTCGTAGCATATCTTCGAGCATCTGAATTGTACGTTCAACCTGCCCATCTGTCTGAGGATGGAATGCTGTGCTCAAGTTAATCTGCGTTCCCAAACCTTTCTGAAACGACTGCCAGAATCTAGCTGTAAATTGTGCTCCCCTGTCTGAAATGATAGATACCGGCACTCCATGCAATCTAACTATTTCTCTGATATATAATTCGGCATAATCCTCAGCTGAGAAGGTAGCCCTCACTGATAGGAAATGAGCTGATTTTGTCAGCCTGTCAACTATTACCCAAATGGAATCATTTCTGCGTCTAGTATGGGGTAACCTTGTTACAAAATCCATGTTTATCGTTTCCCATTTCCACATAGGTACCGTTATATCTTGCATCAAACCACCCGGTTTCTGGTGCTCGTCTTTTACCTGCTGACAATTAGAACATCGAGATACAAATTCAGCTATCTCAGCTTTCATACCTGGCCACCAGTAGATGTCTCTGATGTCGTGGTACATTTTAGTCGCTCCTGGATGAAGGGAATAGCGAGCATAATGTACCTCATGCATGATCCGTCCGCGAAGCCCTGAAACATTCGGGACACAGAGGCGGCCCTTACAGCGTAGCACATCATCCTCGGTTATCTAAAAATCTGGCTCCTTACCTTTCTGAATTCTATCTCTGAGCTGGACTAAATCGGGATCCTCGTACTGTCGTTCTTTTACTTCTGTAACTAATGATGACACAGCAGAATTCTGAATTACTGCTCTATTATTTTCTGTTTCCATTACTCGAACGGCTAGACCAACCAACTGATGAATTTCTTTAGCTAATTTCCGTTTCTCAGGTCGCAAATACGCCAAACTCCCCATTGACTTACGACTCAGGGCATATGCTACAACATTAGCTTTTACGGGGTGGTATAGAATATTCACATCATAATCTTTTAACAGCTCCAACCAGCGGCGTTGCTGCAGATTCAACTCCCTCTGAGTAAAAATGTACTGTAGGCTCTTATGATCTGTATAAATGTCAACATGGATGCCGTACAAGTAATGCCTCCACATTATTAAGGCGTGAATTACTGCGGCCAATTCCAGGTCATGGGTAGGGTAATTCTTTTCGTGTTTCCTCAGCTGTCTGGAAGCATATGCAATCACTCTACCATGCTGCATCAATACACAACCTAACCCAACACCTGACGCGTCACAATAGACTGAATAACCCTCTGTGCCTTCCGGCAATGCTAACACTGGAGCGGAGGTTAATCTGTCTTTCAATTCCTGGAAGCTCTGCTCGCATGTCTCTGTCCATTGAAACTTTGCTGCTTTCTGTGTCAATTTAGTTAGAGGTGCTGCAATGGTCGAGAACCCTTCAACAAACCTCCTGTAATATCCTGCCAATCCCAGGAAACTACGAACTTCAGTTGGGGTGGTAGGCCTAGGCCATGACTTAACTACTTCTATTTTCTGCTTGTCTACCTGTATACCAGCGTCTGAGACGATATGCCCTAAAAAGGCCACTGAGTTAAGCCAGAATTCACACTTCGAAAATTTAGCATACAACTGGCAGTCCCTGAGAATCTGGAGCACTGTCCGCAAATGAGTCCGGTGATCTGCTTCAGAGCGTGAATATACCAGAATATCATCAATGAATACTATCACGAACAAGTCCAGGAAAGGTCTGAAAATACTGTTCATCAGGTCCATAAAGACTTCTGGGGCATTCGTTAACCCGAAGGACATAACTAGAAATTCAAAATGTCCATATCGGGTCCTGAACGCTGTCTTAGGAATATCTCTCTCACGTACTCGGACCTGGTGATATCCGGACCGCAAGTCAATCTTAGAAAAGTATCTGGCTCCCTGTAACTGATCAAATAGGTCATCAATTCTGGGGAGCGGGTACTTGTTCTTCACTGTAACTTTGTTTAGTTGCCGATAATCTATGCACATTCGGAGCGAGCCATCTTTCTTTCTCACGAATAGAACTGGCGCACCCCACGGTGAAGTACTCGGCCTGATAAAACCTTTATCTAACAAATCTTTCAACTGCTCCTTTAATTCTTTGAGTTCTGCAGGAGCCATACGATAAGGAGGTATTGATATTGGCTGAGTGCCTGGTAACAAGTCGATAGCAAAGTCTATTTCCCTTTCTGGGGGAATACCAGGTAACTCATCAGGAAATACATCTGGGAATTCATGCACCACCGGGACAGATTGGAGTGTCGGAGATTCTTCTTGGACGTTCTGAACTCTGACCAGATGATAAATACACCCCTTAGATATCAACTTTCTCGCCTGAAGGTAGGAAATAAACCTACCTTTTGGCGTAGCAGTGCTGCCCTTCCACTCCCGTACTGCTTCTCCTGGGAAGTGGAATCGGACCGTCTTGGTCCAACATTCAACATTGGCAAAACATGGCACTAACCAGTCCATACCCATTATGGCATCGAAGTCTATCATTTCTAACTCGACCAGATCTACTGTGGTCTGACGGTCAGCAATCTCTACTGTACACCCCGGTAGATTCGGCTAGCTGTGATAGAGTCACCGACGGGCGTAGATACTAAGAAGGGCTGCTGTAATGATTCTGGTACAATACTAAACTTTCGTGCCACAAATGGAGTAATATAGGACAAAGTAGACCCTGGATCAATTAACACATAAGCCGGGTGTGAGCAGATAGTTAGCATACCTGTCACAACATCAGGCGACGCTTCTGAATCTTGCCTCCCTGGTAAGGCATATGTGCGGCTTGGGCCCGCACCTGTACTGGAGGCCCCTGATCTGCCCCGACCCCTGCCTTCTGAAACTGAGGGCCTGCGCCCAGTCGAGGATGCTGTGGCTCGTGACCCTGCTGATGTCCTATCCTGTCCATCGCGGTCCTCTCGACCTCTGGCTAGGCAATCTTTCATCAAATGGCCTTCTTGGCCACAAATATAACATGCGGTGGAGCCATATCTGCATGCTCCAGGATGGCGTCGATTTCATATAGGGCAAAGTGGTAGGGTATACCTGCTCTGCTCCGCCCTCCTCTGTAATGATGAATCTGCCATCTGTGAGCCTCTACCAGTCTCTGACTGCCCCCTGCGACTGAATCTACCCCCTGTGACTGTGGCGGAGGTGGGAGCCTGGGCGGCCTGTCTGACAACCGTGGCCTGGGTCCTCCCCGGGCCTCCCTCTGTAACTCAACTGGCCTGTCCCGGCGACGCTTCTCCTGACCGACCCTTCTGATCTCCCGTTGTCGCTGTCTGATGCCCTCAATATTTTGGGCAAATGCCTGAACTCGAGCAATGTCCATGTCCTCTCGCAGTGTGGCTGTAATACAAGTCTCAACATATTCTGGATTCAGCCCCATAATAAAATGGTGCACTCTGGATGCCATGGTATCAACAAAGGCCGGTGCATATCGAGCCAAAGAATCAAACTGCAAGGAATATTCCAGAACACTCATGGCCCCCTGTTCTAGATGTAGGAACTGGTCTACCCGGGCCTGTCGAATCTCCCGCGGCAAATAGTGATCCAGAAAGGCTCCTGAAAAGCTGGACCAGGTGGGAGGGGAAACATCTCTCCCTCGGGACCTCTCCCAGCTTTCGTACCATAACACTGCAATATCCCGTAACCGGAATGCTGCCAATTCAACTGATTCGGTAGGCGTGGCATGCATAACCCTGAAGATCCTCTGCATTTGATCTAGAAAATCCTGAGGGTCCTCTGTCCGGTCCGAACCTGTAAATTGTGGGGGATTCAAAGCCAAGAACTCTCGGACCCTCGAACTACCGGGCCCTCCTGATGATTCTGCAACTGTAGATGGTATTGGCTGACGCTGAGCAGCCATCATCTGTGCTAACATAACCACAACACTCCTAACCTCCTGGTCGGAAGGTGTCGGTATAGGGACTGCTGAAGGTACTGTCGCCCCAAGTGGCTCCCGACGTGGTGGAGACTGCTGAGGAGGCTGGGACGATGCCTCTGTAGCGCCCTCTGATCGGGCTGTTTCCAAATGAAGGGGAGGCATCCTGCTGGTGCCTTCCCCTGCTGCAATATCTAAGCTCCGACCTGTGATAGGATGTTGCTGGTCTGACATTATCTGTAACCAAAGAATATAATAAGCTTTCAGAGACTCACCCTATACTATACCGCTCTACAGCACGACTGAATAAGAATAAAATACAACCACCCTATCATGCCTTGTAGCCTCCTTCCCATAGTATGTGGTGCACAACACATCCATGGACAGGACTCTACTCAGCACGGCTTGCAGACTCCCTGGGATACGACCTGCTCTGATACCAAGTTTGTCACACCTCGCCTTAGGGGGTATGACTGGCACCTGGTGCCCTACTAGGACCTGACCTGCTGGACTGTTAAGCCTGGGCACATCTGGTGCCTGGCTGGATCTAACTCACATTTCTGGAAACAAAGGGCTATATAACGGTTGTAAACACAGCCCCCGGCCCATTGGCCTATAGCCTTCTGCACCTGTACTAACAGCTGACCAGAAACATATCAACTCAGGGGAACCTATGCGGGCCGACAAGGCCACCATGCTGTCTAGTTATCTGCAACTCAATCATGAAGTACTAAAAGCTACGTGACCGGCAAGGTCACCACTACTGGCAAACTATGGCCCCACACGGCCAACATAAAAGGAAGAAGGAATACTAACAGCTATACAACTGCACGGCCTCACACGACTGGCTCATCTGACCATAGGGAATATATACAGACTGCAAGCCACTAGGAATAGCAATAGAAATGATCGGGACAGGGCCCCGACCTACCCGTACTATACAACAAAAAGGAACTGAAATACACCTCTGAAATTCAGTCTCCGGATGACAGCAGCTGAATACTCGATCGCTGATGGGGATCACGTAGTATCGCCTGCTCGTCTATGAGTACCTGCAGGCAAGTAATGCAGCACCCCACCGGGCGCCAGTACCGCTAGTACTGAGTATGTAAAGCAATAACTGAAAGCAAAGTCTGGAAACAACAAAGTAACTGATAAACTGAAGTAGGAGGGATTAGATTAACTGCCTGATACTGTAAGTCATACCTTTTCTCATTTACACTGGAAAGAAATAGAAGTCATACCTGGAGACGTATCCCTCTATTGCTGATTTACTCGTGTCTAACATAACATGGCATAACATGAAATAGCATAACATGGCACACACAAACCTTACCCGGCTCCCATAAGCCGGGAGGTACAACCAGCACAGAATCTACACCCCTACCCTGGTCATCCCATCTCCTATAATGGCTGTAAGCATCCTGCCAGTCCCCTGGGTATGCACTTGGGCTCGCTGAGCCCCTGACTATAACTGTACCTGAGTCCGAAGGACTCCTGAATTAACACCCGGGCGTATCCGCTCGACGGGGGTGTATAAAAGCCGACCAAGGCAAAATATGGGGAAATTGGCATCCCATCTTCGTCCCCTTGCGGGACGGCATACCACTCCGTAGAGTGACGTATCCTCGTCCTCTGGCAGACGAGTCGATACAGCTATTAACCCTGGGGCGGTCGTGGATGCTAGGTAGTCCAACCCCAAACAATACAACGGTCTCAACTAGTAATGCTGTCTGTGTATCTCACATGCTGAGGCCAACAGGGGTAAGGTATCGTATATATTACATGCTGAGCTAATAATAATAATCTGTACGTGTTTGGTACGTGCTGAGGCTGGTAAATATATATATATATGAATATAGTCTCCTGCTAAACTGTACTGGGGCAAAGGCCGTACAAGATAGTGTTTCTGCTGAAAACTATGCTGTTTACTGAGTTTCTGTATTAACATGATCTGCTATTCCTAACATGCGTTCTAAACTTTATTTTAGCCTGCCATTCCATTTCTGGAGTGTTTTATGGATATTACATCACTTCGCGGGGTTTCAACTAAATACAAAGATATCTTAACATGTCATACTACATTACATACTGAGCATACTGAGCAATCTCTAACACTTGTGTTAGAATCTATGTCGTACTAGTAGGTTTCATACACGTTACAACCCAATGCTTCTCATATCATATCAATATTCATAATAAACGTAACATTTGACTTCTGAACGTTCTACTGGCCTGTAAATCACTATACTGTACCGATATTACTTAACTTGCCGAGGGAACTAGCTTTACATACCTTATCCTTGAACTATTCGTCCGTCGGACGAAGCTCGGCCGGTACTTCAGCTATTTTCTCCCAACTGCATTCATAAATATGCCAATTAATACTAAATACAGCTTTACTGTAAAGAGCAACGTCACTTTCGATATAGTTTATAGCCTAAACTTAGGCTTATCGAAAGACGGTCGAAAATTCGCTATTTTTCGGTGGTCCAGAAGGGAGAAATATTCACTTTTCAGCTAGGAACACATAGACATTAATTTAGGGCAATTCAACTTACCTTAGTTCGGTGGCTCGCCGATTCGCCGGCCGTATTTCACGAAACTAATTCCGCAGGAATGCTCTCTGCTGCTAAATACTTCGGTATCTGGGATAAATTTGAGTTTGGGCAGCGTAATTGGACGAAAATTATTTAATTTCTTCGACCCTTTTCCCTTCACTGCGTTTGCTCTCTGTTTTCTGGAATTTCCTAAGTGTTTAAATGAAATTAAACTGAAGTGGGGCTTATATACTTGAGCCTGAACCTGGGCAACGTGTCACGGAGCCATCGCGGAGGCCTCACCTACGTGACACGCTGCCATCGCGGAGGGGCTCTGCCTCGGCTCCTCTCGCGATGGTTCGACGGGTTTCTCGTCCGATCTTTTTCCCGGCCTTTCTCTAGCACGTATGGCCTTCGAATATACTTAACCAACGTGCGAATAGGTCGTCTAGGTGCCAGGAATTCTACGGGGTATAACAAAAGCATTCTTCATTCACTAGAGGAAATTTAATAAGCAAAAACATTACTCGAAAGTTAGGGCTTAGATTCACTTTTTTATAAACACTGACATTATGATAAGAAATTTATGCAGATCATATCAGCAATATACATGAACATCATTCTAAGTGAAATCAATGAAAATAAACATGAAACCTTTTCATACTCGAAAATTCAGGGCTTAAAACTGATAGAGGAAATTTAGGAGGATTTTGGGGACACATGGGAAGAACAATCCCCTTGCTAAAACCCCACATAACGTATTAAAATTTACCCAAAGAAGGGGACTTGAACTGCTGCGATAGATGAGAACCCTAAGCTTGCTTGAGAGTTTTCTTGAGGAACCCTTCGATAGATTTCTGAGAATAAACGTGAGAATGAGGGGAGGAACTGTCCCAACCCTCTAATAAGTCTGATTTTACATTCAAAATGACGTGGTTTAGAGCTTAGGAGAAAAGGAAATTACTAAATAGCCATTAGAAATTTTCTTGGAAAAACTGTCAGGTGCCCCTAATAGGTGATCTAACGAGTCGTAGTGACGAACCACGACTCGTGGTCACTCCCGTCAGGTACACTGCCTGGGATCCTCAATAGGTCACCACGAGACCCAACGAGTCATTATCTGTGACCAAGACTCATGGACCACACTGTCTCATTTTGTATATTTAATGCTAAGTCCCATAACGAGTCACTTAACAAGTCGTTGAAACAGGTGATGACGCGATTCACCCACTCGTTGAGTACACTAGTCAACTAAAATATTCCCAAATCAGGCCAGACCACGAGTGATTTAACAGGTCATGGTTAGTGAACACGACCGTGATGTGCCTCATTTGGTACACTGCCTACCTCCTTTACATTAACTAGCCTTTTCCTCACTGCTCACCTAACGAGTCATGAGGTTACTTTACGACTCGTTAGGTGAGCCGTCCTGCAACATTTCTGCAGTTTTCCAGATTTCCTGTTTTATGCACCGAAATTGGATTTTGAGTTTCCGGGGTGTTATAATATCTCCCCCTTGTAAACATTCATCCTCGAATTTTAGAAAACACACAGAAAGAAGAAAATAGCAATCAAATTCTTCAAATACTGCTCATTTAACTCCAAAACTGCCGAAATGACTATCTCCGTTTCAAAATACATATCTGAACTGAGTTTACTTATCATACATACATTCAAAACTATAAAAGATACTTGAACCTCTGAACTGAGTCATGAAAACTAAACTGAGTTCTAGGGTCATAGCTAATATCTCAAGTTGTGCTGGAGTCGGTAGAGAACAAATGCGGGTATTTGGCCATCATATCTACTTCGGCCTCCCACGTAGCTCCCTCAACCTGCTAATTTCTCGATAAGACTTTGACTGAAGCTATTTCCCTGTTCCTCAACTTACGCACCTGTCGGTCAAGGATCTGGACTTGTACTTTTTCATATGAGAGACTATCTTTTATTCCTACGCTGTCCAATGGCAAAACCGAGGTTTGATCTCCAATACACTTCTTTAAAAGTGACACATGGAAAACTAGGTGTACAACCACTAGTTCTGAAGGTAACTCTAGTGCATAAGCCACATTGCCGATACGCCTCAAAATTCTACAAGGTCCCAAGTACCTCGGATTGAGCTTCCCCTTCTTTCCAAACCTCATCACCCCTTTCATGGGCAAAATTTTTAGGTATACCCAGTCATCAACTGCAAACTCTAATTCTCTCCTCCACACATCGGCATAAGATTTCTGATGGCTCTGAGATGTTTTCAACCTTTCTCGGAGGAGCCGAACTTTCTACATTGCCTCATGAACCGAGTCTGGGCCTATCGAGGTGGCTTCACCCACTTCAAACCACCCTATAGGAGATCTACACCTTCTACCATACAATGCTTCAAATGAGGCCATCTGGATACTAGAATGGGAACTGTTGTTGTACGCAAACTCGATAAGAGGCAGATGGTCATCCAAATTACCCTTAAAATCAATCACGCACGCTCTTAGCATATCTTCTAGTGTCTGATTAGTCCTCTCAACTTGCCAATCCGTGTGGGGGTGAAAAGTTGTACTGAGCTTGACCTGAGTGCCAAGTCCCTTCTGAAAAGACTTCTAGAAATGGGAGGTGAATTGGGTACCCCTATCTGAAATAATGGCCAATGGCACCCCATGTAGCCTAACCAGCTTCCGAATATAAAGTTTAGCAAAGTCCTCAGTTGAATTTGTGGTTTTGACTAGGAGGAAATGTTCTGACTTAGTCATTCGGTCTACTATTACCTAGATTGAGTCATGCTGTCGACAAGTCCGAGGTAGACCCGTAATGAAGTCCATATTAACTTCTTCCCACTTCTAGGTGGGTATGTTGATATCTTGGGTCATGCCTCCTGGTCTCTGGTGTTCTACCATGACTTGCTGGCAGTTCGAGCACGTAGCTACAAATTCAGCAATGTCTCTTTTCATGTCGTTCCACCAGTAAATATCACGCAAATCGCAGTACATTTTGGTAGCACTGGGGTATATGGTGTATTTTGAGCTATGTACCTTAGCCATTATTTGTTGTCTCAACTCACCAACATTCGGTACACACAATCTGCCCTGCTATTGAAGCACCCCATCTCCCTCTTGGGAGAAAGCCTCAACCTCCTTTCTGAGGATTGCTTCTTTTAGCTTAAGTAGAATTGGATCTTCATCTTGTCTAGACTTAAAATCAACTACCAAGGATGAATTTGACCCGCTTTGCATTACCACGCTACCTTCAGCTGAATCCACCAACTGTACCCCTAACCATAGCCTGTGAATTGCTTTCGCTAGCTCTCTCTTGCCTTCCTTAATGTGGGTTACACTTCCCACAGACCGTCTGCTTAGGGCATCAGCCACCACGTTGGCCTTGCCCGGGTGATACAACACACTCATGTCATAATCCTTTAGTAGTTCCAACCACCGTCTCTGACGCAGGTTTAGGTCCTTCTAGCTGAACACATACTAAAGGCTCTTGTGGTCTGTGAACACATCCACGTGAGCCCCATACAAGTAGTGTCTCCATATTTTCAACACGAATACCACCGCTGCCAACTCCAAGTCATAAGTTGGATAATTCTTCTCATGAACTTTGATCTATCTAGAGGCATAGGCTATCACCTTGCCTCGCTGCATTAGCATACAACCGAGTCCAAATCTGGAGGCGTCGAAATATACAACAAACCTATTTGTTCCTTCTAGCAGAGTCAAAACTTGAGCAGTAGTGAGTCGAGTCTTTAACTCCTGAAAACTCTTCTCACACTCATCCGACCATTGAAATATCACTTTTTTCTGGGTTAACTTGGTCAGAGGGGATGCTATAGAAGAGAAAACTTCCACAAATCGTTGGTAATAACCCGCTAAGCCTAGGAAACTCCTGATTTTAGTAGAAGACGTAGGTCTGGGCCAATCTTTTACTGCTGTTATTTTATGAGGGTCTACTTGTATTCCCTCACCTGATGCCACATGACCCAAAAATGTCACAGACTTCAACTAGAATTCACACTTGCTGAACTTGGTGAATAACTAGCGATCTGTGAGGGTCTGTAATGCTATCCTTAGGTGATTGGCATGCTCTTCCTCATTTCTAGAGTACACCAGAATGACGAACATATACAGGTACTGCTTGAAAATCCTATTCATCAAATCCATTAAGGCTGCTAGGGCGTTCGTTAACCCAAAAGGCATCACCACAAACTCGTAGTGAGCATACTGAGTTCTTAAAGCTGTTTTCGGTATGTCACACTCTCTGACCCTTAACTGATGGTATCCTTACCTGAGATCGATCTTGGAGAAAAAGTTAGCTCCCTAAAGTTGGTCGAACAGGTCATCAATTCTAGGTAGGGGGTATCTGTTCTTAACTGTGACCTTGTTCAGTTGACAGGAATCTATGCACATTCTGAGGGTACCATCTTTCTTACGCACGAATAGCACTGGAGCACCCCAGGGAGAGATGCTGGGTCTGATAAAACCCTTATCAAGAAGATATTTTAGCTGCTCCTTTAACTCCTTAAACTCAGCTAGAGCCATTCTGTAAGGAGGGATGGAGATAGTCTGAGTATCCAGGAGAAGATCTATTCCGAAGTCTATTTCCCGTTCAGGGGGAACTCCGGGAAGATCCTCAGGAAAAACATCGAGGAACTCACTGACTATTGGAACTGACTGGATGGTTGGGGTCTTAGAGTTGGAATCCTTGACCCGAAACAGATGATATAAACATCCTTTGAAAATGAGTTTCTGGGCCTTAAGGTAGGAAATAAACCTACCCTTAGGCGCTGAACTGCTGCCTGACCATTCTAAAACTGGCTCAATAGGAAACTGGAATTTGGTAACTCTAGTTTTGAAATCAACTGAGGCATAGCAGGAGTGTAACCAATCCATGCCGAGAATAAGGTCGAAGTCGACCATGTATAGCTCTACGAGATCAGTTGGATTTACTTTGTTTAGGACTGTGACTGGGTAATTTCTATACACCCGGCTTGCTCTAACTGACTCACCAACTGGGTTAGAGACTGCGAATGGTTCTGAGAGGACCTCTAGACTTACACTGAAATGAACCGCTATATACAAACTCATGAATGAAAGAGTAGCTCCTGGATATAAGAGGGAATATACGTCTAGATGGAAGAGACGTAACATACCAGTAACTACGTCAGGTGAGCTTTCCTGATCCCGACAAGAAGATAGAGCATAGAAATGATTTTGGCACTGACTGCCACCTGTACCTGATGTGTTAGCCTGCTGGGCTGGCCAACCTACTGGAGCTGATGATGTGGTAGATTGTGATCTCCCACGCCCGGTTGATGGGCACTCCCTAAGCCTGTGTCCACGCTGTCCACACCGAAAGCAGCCTCTCGTCCCTGAAGGCATTCTCCTAGGTGATTCCTACCACACTTGCCATAAGTTGGATACTTTTTTTTGGTACTGTGAGCTTGAGATTGAGTGCCAGATGACCCACCCCTCCAATCCTGGCGGGACCGAAAGGATGGGGCGCTGGCTTAACTAGGTGTTGGGGCTCTCTGCTGCTAATGTTGCTGGGGTTGCTACTGTGGGTGGCTACTATCGCTAGACCTCTGATGGCCGAAATCTGACTAGCCAGTCCTTGCTCGCTTGTTCTTACGTTCCATATCTTTTAGCTTCTCAGCCTCAATCTGCTGATCATACACAATTAAGCTAGAGAGGTTCATATCCTTGATTAGCATTGCCGTCCTGCACTCCTTGAGGACCAGATTAGATACTTCATTTACGAACTTCACATGCGATCCCTTGGCTCGGCTACCATCTTTGGAGCATACTTTGATAGTCTGGTAAACTCTAGAGCATATTCCTCCACTATTCTATTTCCCTGACGCAAATTCATAAATTCCTCCATCTTAGCCTCCCTCAGCTCTCTAGGGAAAAACCTGTCCATAAAAGCTAAGTGGAATTATTCCCACTCCGCTGGTCCTTCTTCCGTTGGCCATCAATCCTTCCACTGATCATGCCAGACATGGGCTACTCCTTTCAGCTAGTAGGCAACTAAATCAGAACTTTCAGAGGAACTGACGCCAATAATTCAGGTGATTTTTCTAATCTCATCTACAAACCCTTGTGGGTCCTCTCCCACTTTCATTCTATGAAAATCTGGAGGGTTCATCCGGGTAAAATCTTGCACCCGAGCAGTAGTTGCAGACCCATTTGTGGCTATTGGAACCACCTACTGGTTCACCTGATTGGTGACTATTTGAGCTAGCAATTGAATGGCCGCCCTGAATTCAGCGGTGGATATGGATTCATCCTAAGGTGCTGATGGGGTAGATGGGGTGGGTCTGTTGACATTAGCAACCCTTCTTCCATTACCACGTTTAGGAGGAATGGTTCACTGAAATGAAATAGAGCACAAATTAGAAGAGCATTTATGGAATTTGAACTTTTACGCACGATAAAGAATATAAACAAAAGGGAATTTTCCTAATAACATCTCGTAACCTCCTCGTCATAAGTGTGGAGCGCTTCACACCCATGAAGAGGACTCTACTAGATGCGGCTTTCAGACTTTCTGAGGATACTCTAAACCTAGGGCTCTGATACCAAGTTTGACCCGCACCGAGCCTACACCCTGGGCGTAGCACGGTACTTGAAGCCACAAGTGACCCCAAGTCAACCCTTAGTCTATCAGTTACTAGAATTCTGAGTAAATAAGAACAATGGAAATTTGAAATAATATTATAAAATATTTATGAGAGATAAGTCTAAAAACATAAAGTTCAAACAATTGAATAATACTGATAAATCTAAAAATCATATCTGTCTAAAAGCCATCTAATAGAGGAGTTGCTGGTACAAGCCCCCAGCTAACTCTAAGTCTAACTAAAACTAATACATGACGAAAAGAAGGAAAATAGTTCCCTCGGGTAATGAGGACTCACACTTCAACTACTGCGATGGAGAATCTGAACTGCGACAACTAATGGTGCTGAGTCTGAGAACCTGCAGCTGTATCATGAAACTGAGTTCTAGACTGGTTAGAGCTGCTTATGTGGAAGCTTTGTGACCGTCTAAGAACAATCTGTAGATGAACTGAGGTCCTGGGGCAGGTCAAAGCTATATACTAGAATTTCATGACTGCCTAATGGACCAAAAACTATAAATCTGAGTTTGATTCTTATAACTGAGAGGCACCAATAACACCTCAAAATAAGACTGAAGTCCAACTGATCAGTTGACAATTTTTCTGAATTTCATTGAGGATTCTAACACTCTGACTGAGACTAGACTGATATGATTCTTGAGGGATTCCAAGTTCTAACTAGTCTGAACTACTAGCAGCTAATAGAAAACTTAACTTACCCCAACAACGCGGAAATTTCATAATGTAAAGCAATTTCAAGAATTTTAGGAATTTCATTCAATAGAACTAAAGTCATTCTCATTAATGGGATATTTACTCAAAACGACTCGTGGTCCCTAGTCGTGGACCACACTGTCTCATTTTGAATATTTAATGCTAAGTCCCATAATGAGTCACTTAACGAGTCGTTGCCATAGGTGATGACTCGTTTCACCCACTCGTTGAGTATATTGGTCAACTAGAATATTCCCAACTTAGGCCTTACCACGAGTGATTTAACGGGTCGTGGTCAGTGACCATGACTCGTGACGTCCATCATTTTGTACACTGCCTCCCTCCTGTAAATTAACCATCCTTCTCCTCACGGCTCACCTAATGAGTCGTGAGGTTACTTGACAACTCGTTAGGTGGGCCATCCTGCAATATTTCTGCAGTTTTCCAGATTTCCTATTTTATGCCCCGGAATTGGATTTTGAGTTTTTGGGGTGTTACATGAAACCTACACTATTTTTCTTTTAACCCTCATTAGTTCCCTCTTCTTAGTTCAACCAATGAGCCAATAGATAATATTCAAAAGGTGATCAGACAAAAAAATAAGCATGAGATCAAGTAAGTATAAACAACCTTGAAAAGAAGAACCAAACATCTAGCATAAATGAATATTCAAACTACAACCATCAAGACATGGAAAAAATCCTAGAATAGGGAGTTTAGCCACTCATGTTCAACTGTAAAACCAAGGAATTCATCATACAAATCAATATAAGTAAAGAGTAAAGAAGAAAAATCTAAGAAGACTATGGACTTCTTGTCTCTTCCCCAAAGACTGCGTATAATGGCCAATCTCCCCTAACAAATGCCCTAGCAATGTATTTATAAGCATGGTAAAGAATTTCTCTTTTGCCCTTATGTGACTCAGCTTTTAGACTTAGAAAAATAATTCCTAGACAGGCCTTGGCGTGCCACTTCACCCATCTCGCCAAACTTGGCTTGAATTGCTTCTGGCGCGCCACTTTTTCTATCTCACCAAGGTGTTAGTCAAAATTCTATAGTTCTGGACCTTGCATGCCACTTTCCTTAGTGCACCAAAGTGTTAGAAAAATTTTCCAACATCGGATCCTCTCTGGTGCACCAATTCTCTCATTTCACCAAGGTGTTTATCAAAATTTTTTCTGAATTTTAAGGTATGGTATGCCACTTTAGCCATAGCACAACTTGAGCACAATTTCTCTGAATTTCAGGCTCTGGCGCACCACTTCAGCCATTTCACCGGCTAAATTTTTCTCGAATTCTTCTTTCTTCACACCTTACACCATTTTTTATTTTTTTTCCATGTGTTACCTACCAAAATCATCTTAAAACCTTCGTTAGCTCTTTTCACACACACATTCATGAAACCATACATTTCATAAGGATAATCATCTCAAAACATGATAAAAGATGGGTAAAAGTATGAAAAATGGGCATAAAAAATATTCCCAACATCATCACCCCACACTTAAATCATTGTTCGTCTTTGAACAATTCTTACTTTAATGCAACAAACAATTCTTGTCACCTCTATCAATTCTCACTCAAGAAACAGCGTAGAGCACATAAATAAGTGGTTCATCAATTGATAAATAATCTACAACATATACACAAAGAAGTTATTCATATTTGAAACTACATACTTTCTATGACTGACTCATCTTTTTCAAAACGATAGCCAACATTATTTAGTATGAACAATGTGACACATAATACACCAACTCCGACCATCTTGTTCCCTCACTTATTTTAGTGATGTTCCATCCCTCATATTATCAATTCAAGAACTTGGAACATAGTAAAAGAGGCACACTCACTCTCACAAATGATGTTTCATACACACACTCCATACCATAGGTTTTCCTCTCATGTATAGTCAAATTACTTAATTTCTTCAAAAAGAATAAAATCATAAGGAATTTTCCTACTTGTAATGTCAGCTAAGGGACAAGTAGGAATGATATTTGTTAATAGTGGATACCAATTCTAAGTACTTTAAAATATTTTTGTTCATTTTTCTTCTCCCATCATTTGTTCCCACTGCTCATCCTTTCTTTAACTAATCCCCATTTGTTTTCTCATGCTCCTTTTTATACTACTTGACTGTTATTTTCTTCTATAAGGTCAGCCAAAATAATTAACTATTAAGGATCTTTTCTTTATGTTCTACCAGCAAGTAGACGTTTTGTTTTGTGGGCTCCACGCTTTCCTATTTTCTCATCTTGCCATCCAAATTTTTTCTCCTTTCCCTTAACATTGTTACATCGGTGGAACCTTCATTCTTAAATCTCAAAGTACCTTAAACTGTCTTTGGATAAAAAATTCTGGATGTCACATAACAAAGGGAATAAGCTTCTTTTGTGGCTAGAAAAAAAAAACATACGCTTATAGCTCAATGGGGATGACTAAGGATAATGTTAAAGGAGGTAAAACAACTACAAACAACATGGGTCTATCAAAGAAATGCCTTAATCATATCTTACCTTTTCAACAACTAGCTATCATTTAGACATGTTAGGCAAGTTCTAGAGGTTACTCTATATACAAAACACAACAATTTCAGGCTCACTCCTCATGGCATCATGATCTGAGTTAGTTTCTTATGGCCGCATAGCCACACAAACATATTGAATGAATTTCTATTTTTAAGCCCTGGGATCTGCTTCCTTAAGTCAAGTTAAGAACCTATGTGTTTCTCATGGAATTTGTACTTCTCATGCATTAAAGATGACTACTCCATTGTTTCTAGCTCAACTTCTAAGTGGAATGTCAAGAGCACACAAGTGGTGATTTTTGACTCCATCCTAAAAATAAAAAAAATATGACTAATTTTTTCCTTAAGAAGGTCTTCATCCATCTATCATTGGGACAAGTCACTACACCTATGACGAACTAAAATTTTTTTTGACTCTCAATTAAACTAAACAAACAATTAGTGATGAATGAAAACATAACATGACATCATTCAATTTCAACAACCATCCATATACTAACTATTATAGACCAAGATAACTAACACAGAAGTTTGATAATCATTACTACAACTTATTCTAATAATTTAGCAAAGATGGAATTAAAAAAATCTATTTCCTCCACCCATACTAAACATTGCACAAATATATCATATCAAGTAGGGAGAGATGAAAAACTTCCTAGGCCTCTAAACATAATCATAATCATCAGGATTAATATCCTGATCATCATCATCTTCTGCATCATTAACTAACATAGCTCCGGTGGTTGCATCATCCTCATCATCGTCATCAACTACATCAGTGAGCACTATAGGCTCATCATCATCTAATGGCTCCTCAAAATCTGCCCCTAACTTACACATCATCATAGAATAGTCTGTGAGTGGGTACAACTCTCTAGTGTATACATCTCCTCGGAAGTCGCAGGTCTACCCTAATGTTCAGCTGCAACTCAAAAATCCCAAACATACAAACTCTGCAACTGTTATCCCGAGAAGGGCGATCGACTGGAGTGAGATATGGGTTTTGATGTGGTGCTTGGCTCCTTGACTTTTGTAACATCAAAAATCTTTCCTGTCAACTGCCCTGCTAGGGGTAGATGGAGGTCGGCTTCCTCTTCCTCAATACCAAGCTCTCTCAAGAACTGAGTCAACAGGCTGCCATAGTAATACTTCCATTGGTGATTATCCTTAGACCTTCGAATATTGTCCTTAAGCATTGTTTAGAAGTTAATTGTCAGTCCCTTCATCAGCATCTACACCATTATTACCCTCTCTCTAGTGATCTCAGATGTATGTTTCACTAGACGGATTACAGTGACCAACTTGATCCAAACTCTGGCCTCCTTAGTCAGGTAGGAGAAGGAGATTGTCGAATGAACACTAGTCTCACTTCTTGCCCACTAGGTAACTAAATGCTCTCTACATAATGTATGGTAAATGTCATTGTTGGGGGCATCCCAAGCAACAAGAAATACATCTCTGGGTCCACCACTGACATGTCGAGGAAGGCATTAAAAGACATGGTAGTGAAATGGACCACTAGACCCTATACCTTGATCTTTGTGCTCTCTGCATAAAAGGTGTTCCAATTGGCATAAAATTCCCTCACTATGTTAATATTGCACTCCTCTGGTTCAGCAAACACATACCCAGCCCCAACTCGCGAACGATGTGACGAATGGTAAAGAATTAAAGTGTCAGACAACCCTCATCGATCCAATTCATTTGGGTGTATTTGCTTCTTTTTAGGCATTGAACCATTTGAGCCCATGCTCTCCACTGCCTTAGCTCTAAACCTCCCACCAGGGGGTGCCCTTGGGATTGAAGAACTCAGTGCAACTTCTTTCCTAAGCCTTTTGAATCCCTTTCTTGAGGTTGCCACCTCCTTGCCTTTGTTTGCTCGTGAAGCCATAACACCTACCATTGCCTTGGTTTGTGCGGTGAAGCCATAACACCCGCCAACCAAAAATAAATGCTAACACAAAATTAGTTCATGCACATCAATGCTAGCTAATTAGGTGTAGGAGATGCAAAATGACCTCGCACTTAATTTGTTAGCATAATTGTGAAAATTTGTCAAATAAGGTTCTCAGACTTCCCCTATTATCGTGCCAAATCTCATCAATCCAATTTATTCACAAACTTTACACTGCAACCCACATTCATGATTTCATCAAACTCCTCTTGTATTCTTTCTATTTTCTTTTCATCGTGATTCAAATTATCCACTCACTTCACTTTTCCAATTCTTAATTCACAATTCACAACAATCCAAGTGCGTAAGTAGTCACAATATGCATTCAACCAACAATTTACATGATTTTCACTAACTTTCCACAATGAATTAGTATGAATTTTCAACAACCCAAACTTTTCAAAATTAAAGCATCATACTATTCAAGCAGTTTGTTCCTCCACAAAAGTACTCCAAATTTAAGAATTTCATAAAAATATCTATCACCCATCCACCACTTCTCTTCACACCCACAACTTACAACCACATTAACTCAACCGAAACAATCAACCCAATAAAAGATACAACAATATTATGGAGGAATATATGATTCTTAAGCTAAGAAAAGCCCACATTATGAAGTTCAAGATTCTTTCCCAATAGTGGTGATTTTGAGTTTTTATTTGGGGAAGAGAGGTTAATGGGAGCATGCTTACAAAATAATTACTAAAGGAAGGAAGAAACTTACTTACTTGAGTTGAAGACTCTTGCTTCACCAAGATTTGGAGAAGACAACAATGGGGGAATGGGAAAGAGGAGTTACGACTAAGAGAGAGAGAGAGGGAGAGAACTCTTTTTTCTTTTATTATACCTTTTTAGAGAGAGAAGATGAATGGAAAATAAAATAAAGGGTATGGGTGAAGGGTTAATATTAATTTAGGATCCTTGGGTCAGATTTGACCTATGGACCTGAAAAAATTTTCACCCAAAACACCCCTGGTGCCGCACCAGTCACTACGCCATACATTTAAAAAAAATTTCCGATGAAGTTTAATAGCTGATGCGCCACACCACGCCAGGTATTTTTCCTCAAGATTAAATTTTTTTCAGCTTCCTTTTACCACTTTTTTGCTCAAATGTCCCGTTCGTCTCTATAAAACAAAAATGTGTTAGAAAGATGAGTTGCCTCCAACCAAGCACCTTATTTATTGTCGTGGCACGATATTCACGGGTTTCCTCCCGTGCAACACCTGATTTAACTTTGCGGCACGAGCAAGACCTCTTACTCCTTCAACTGTATAAGATGATTTGTAACCTGAGTTCCTGTTAGTTCTTCTTGAAACACATGCTGCTCTACCACCTACTTGGACCTTCCAGTTTATACCATTATGATAGTCTTAAGCTCCACATAGTGGGGTGGCAGTTATGCCACCCTAAATACACCGAAAAATACTTCCTGACCATCCATAGTCATTGACTTCTTGCCTGACCTCACCCTTATAACTTCATTAGCGGTAGCCAAGAACCTCTTCCCAAAATGATGGGAACTGCTTTGTCAGCTTCATTTTCAAGGATGATAAAGTCTACCGGCAAGATGAACGATCCCACTTTGATAAGCATATCTTCAATAATACCTTCGGGATAAGTGATAGACCTGTCAACCAACTGTAATGTCACTGTGGTAGGACGTGTTTTTCCTAACCCCAACGTTCCGAACAATGATGCAGGCATAATATTTATGCTTGCACGCAGATCACATAATGCTGAGCTGACCTCTCTGCTACAAATGATTATTGGAATAGTGAAGCTCCTATAGTCCTTCAACTTCTACGGAAACTTATTTTGCACCCGAGAACCGCACTCCTCTATAAGAGATACAGTCTCAAACTCTGTGATCCTACTTTTATTAGGCACAATATCCTTAAGATATCTAGCGTACTTTGGAACCTCCTACAACAACTTTACCAATGGTAGATTCACATGCACCTGTTTTAGGACATATAGAAACTTCTTACAAGCTGCATCCTCCTTCTGCTTTCTAAATATCTATGGAAAGGGAGGAGGTGGTCTAACTTCAGCTGCTTTTGATTGTGCAAGACTAGACTCACCAACCTCCTACTTTGACTCTACAACTTATTCTGCATCTTTCTTATCATCTCTGGGAATCACTTCACCCAACTCTTTTCCACTGTGCAAAGCGATTGCATTGACATTCTCCTTGGGGTTCTTCTTAGTATTGCTCGGAAGTGCCCCTTGAAGTATGTTTGTCAGTTGAATGGCCAATTGGCCCACTTGTCTCTTCAACTAATGGATTGACTTCTGCATCTCATTAAAAACCTAAGTCTACTGAGCCATCCATTGCTTCATGGTCTCCTCTAAAGAACTACTAGGCTGTTGGCGCTGAGGTCTCTGGAAGTTATTTGGGGGTCTATGAAAGTTTTGATTTCCTCCCCATGGGGGATTAGCTACATTCCTATACCCTTTATTATAACAATTCCCTACAAAACCTCCACTGTGACCTTGTTTCCCCACAAAACAGATTTATTTTGGGTTTAGTGGACTACCTGAATATGCGTGACTTTCTCCACACACTTCACATAATAGTGGTGGAGTTTGAACTTGCTAAACTTGATGAACCGGAGTTACTGCTGGTGTTGCCACTAACTTGTTGATCACATTCACCTACTGACTGATATCTGACCAAATTGCTGCTACACCATCAACCTCAAGTTTCCCTAGAACTTTGGTTGACGTAAAACCTCTACCAGAATCTTGATAATCTTGACTCCCAGTCAACATGAGATTCAACAAAGCCTCTATCTCATTGTAAATCTTGGACAAGATTTTCCCTTGTGCAGTAGCATCAAATAGAATCTTAGACTCTAGTTTGAGCCCCTCTATGAACTTGTGCCCAATGATCTCCTTTAGATGCATATGGTGTGGGCAATATCACAAATATCCCTTGTATCTACCCCAAGCTTGAGCCTAGGTCTCACTATCCTTCTAAATGAATCTTTAGATCTTTCCTCTCAACTCCGTTTTTCTCCTTGAAGAGAAAAACCTATTTATGAACTTTTTGAAATGAGCTTCCCAAATAGTGATGGATCTTGCTGGCTCATTCTGAAGCCATTCCTTGGCCTCTCCAATTAATGAAAATAGAAATAAAATGAGTTTAACATACTCATCAAAAATATTTTTATAATGGAAGTTCTCCTTGAGTTCCACGAATGTCATCAAATGCCTGTGGGGATCCTCATGAGGCTTGCCCTAATATTGAAAGTGTTTTGAACCAACTACACGATTTTCTCCTTTAACTCAAAATTTTGAGGTGATGGCTAGCTTGATGATCGATTAGGAAACGTTCTCCAAGTTTGGCCTAGTAAAGTTGAGCACTGGAATCCTTTCTTAGTTGTTGCCTTGTTCTTGCTCATTATTCTCTGCCATTGCCAACTGAGGTAAAGTTCTTTTGATTTTTGGATCAAAGTGAGCCAAGGATTGTCCCTGAATTTAAGTAGAAGGCATACACCAGACAAACAACACCTAAAATATTTCAACAACCAACAACAAACATAAAATAAGGAACAGTGGAATAAAATTCCCAACCATAAACAATTAATCAATATTCAAGTCCCTGGCAACGATGCCAAAAACTTGACATAGCCAAGGGCACACGCAAGGGTATGTGGTCTTCAAGTAATATAGGACAGTGAAGTATCGATATTGTACCCACAGATACTTGTCCGATTAATTGTGTAAGTCAAACCATTATTTCACTATTCAAGAAAACACAAGTAAAATTTGGAAAGAGTTTTGAGATTACTTTCTACTAACTTTTAATGTAACTAAAATGTAATAAAAAGAATTTGTTTACAACAATTTAAGAAGGACTTGTATATTGGCTTCCCGCTTGTGACCCATTTTGTTTCCTCCTTGACCTCTGCAATAATATTTTCCATCCACCTAAAATGCATCAACTTGTCCTCGATGCTCAACTTCTTAATCCCCTTCAAATGGCTCCATTTGGTAGTCATATTCCATAATAAGGGTCAATACTGTAAACTCACAACCCATCAGGACCCGAGCGATAGTCCTCTCAAATATGTTTACCGAAATAGCTCTCACTCAATCTGAGTCTAGCATAGGCTCCTTCTTTATTGCTTGCCTTGAAGGAGCATTATTCTCCAGAGTGCAGTAGTAGTTAATATAGAACTCATGGACCATCTCCAAACTGTATTTTCTTGGAGTCTCAGCAATCCAATGCATATTATAGGCATCAAATAGTCGTCTAAGCTCTGGGACCTCATTCAGTACATTGGTCCAAATTGGGGGCTCCTCCTGAATACTACGACGGGGATTCTCTTTGTCATTGAGTTCTAACCCCGCATAATAAATGTTGTAGGATCCCTAGACAATCCATATTTTAAACCTTGCCTCTAAGGTGGTGGGAGGGTCGTAGTCCTCCTCTTGATTATTGGATTCTTCCGCGACACTTTCTTTTTCACCGAAATCTTCAGCTGAACTCTTCTTTTTGTCGAATTTATCAACTGCAGTCTCATCATCCCCGGACTTCTCAACATCATTATCGCCCTCCTCTATATCATCTGTAGGAGAGTCTTCACTATTGGACTCGGCCCCTTCTCTTCCCTTGACTAGGGAAGTGGAGAAGTGGCCGCTGCTGATTCCTTTGCATTTTCTTTCACCCTAGTGGTCACGACTAGAGAATCATCAAAGGAGTCAATGTCATAGTTCTCCTCTGAACTACTAGAGTTGTCTGACTCTGGCTCATCCTGAAGCTGTCGCTTCTTAGCAATTTCTTTCCTTGCGACAACTTCTTATTTCTTCTTGTTTCCTTTTGAAGGCATTGTACCTGCGGAATAGTTGTTTGATCTAAAAAACACAAATATGTATGTATACACAATTTTATTTTACCAGATCATATGACCATCAGTACAGGTCGTTGTAGGAACAAATGACCCATTGTTGTGGTCGTTGAATGAGATTTTGAAAATTGGCTAATTGGCCCTTAATTCTACGAGCACATTCGACGGTTCGTTGTGAGATCCAATAGTCTGTTGAATGGTCCATTGAATGAGATTACTGGGTTTCAGTTTTTTCGAACCTCTCACAATGGCTACGTTCAATGATCCATTATTTGATACAACAGTCACTAGAATGAGCCATTATGAGAAGGACTAGCATTTGAGTCATTTGGCAGTCCCATTGACACAATCAATAAGCCATTGTGAGATACAAAGGGTGATTGATTGGTTTGTGAAGCTTGTCCTCACCCTATGCAGTGCGTTCAGTTTAAAATTTTACTCACCCAGATGTTATTTTTTCATTTTAACCATGTTCTTGTTACTTTAGACTTCACCCCATCAAAACCCTATGACACCCATTCGATTAGGTCTTAATTTAAATTTTGTTTAATTTGTTCATGGTTAGCAGAACTAAACCATGGCCATACTCCCTCCTACACTATTTATCATAGGCTTATGACAAGATTATGATCATTTATGGAATCCCAATTATTGACACACACTAAATGAGCAGTATGTAATTTCAACTGTGATAAACGTAGTTATTATAGGAAGAAGCACAACCTATTTGCTCGAGAGTTACTCACTTTAGCAGATGAGGTTGAATTCAAGCTTTTAGAGTTGGAAATTTCTTCAAATTAATCACAATCTTGTGTTGGCATTTTTTCTTCAAAAGAAGGGAGTAATGGCTGAAATGCTATTGTTTCTTTCAATTTTTTTTTAACAGGGAATGATTTCGGTTAAGATGTAGGATTTAAAAGGGATGGGTGTGGGTGAGCGGGGTCGGGTCATTAAGGAAGTCAAATTTTAAGAGTTGACCACAACTCGTCCAATGGGTTGTTCCTAGGAACAACGACCCGTTCAATGTGTCCATTAGTAAAGAATTAGAAGACTTACCTGTGGAACCTATGAACACAAAGGACGAACAGTTTATTCTCACAATAGCCCATTTTATACATCCGTAGGTTCGATCCTTGCATTTTAAAATCCGCAGGAAGTGAATAGGCGGGTGATCCAATGACTCGTACTTTGAAAGGACAATCCGTTGTGACCCATCATATAATCACTTCTAAAAGTGTGCATTCTTTGAGCAGGGATCCATGACTAGAACTACGAGCTGCACTAATATAGTATTGGTCATTCTGAAACTCGTAGTTAGAGTCTTTGTTGAATTTTTTGAATTTTCTCCCTATTTAACTTGCACATATCATCACATGTGAACACTATCTTTATGTTACAACTACCACATAAGTTGCCTCCCACAAAGTTCCTAATTTAACATCGCAGCAGGACACAGGCATTTTAATTACTAGGACTTCATTAAGATCATTCCCATGGGTTACCTCTCATGAAGCACCTAATTTAAAATCGTGACATGATGCGAGTCCCCAGGTTACTCAGACTTCACCCAGGGCCCAAAGGTCAAGCAGTTTGATCTTTTCACTTGCTCCAAAATATGCTTTGACCCACTGACTGTTTACCTTGAACCTTTTTCCTTCATGATTCTCTAGCTCTATTGCACCATATGAAAACACTTGCACCACTGAAAATGGCCCCAACCACTTATATTCCAACTTTCCAGGAAATAAGTGAAACCTTGAAATTAACAGCAAAACCAGATACCCAAGGCCAAACTCTTTTTGCTCAATTTTCTGGTCATGCTGTATCTTTATCCTTTCTTTGTAAATTTATAAAATTTCATAAGCTTTCAAACAAGATTCATCTAACTCATTCAACTAATTAAGCCTCATGTTTGGTGCATCACCCCTCTTTAGATTCAACTTCTTGAGTGCCCACATGGCTTTGTGCTCAAGCTCGACTAGAAGATGACATTCTTTCCCATACATAAGCTGATAAGGAGACATATCTATAGGGGTCTTAAAGGCAGTCCGGTATGCCCACAAGGAATCATCTAACTTCCTAGACAAATCCATCTTATTAGCATTCACAATCTTTGCTAAGATGGTCTTTATCTCCCGGCTGGACACCTCAACTTGCCCACTAAATTGTGGGTGGTAAGGTGTTGCCACCCTATGCTTCACCCCATATTTTTCAAGAAAAGTCCGAAACAATCGGTTGTAAAAGTAAGAACCCCTATCATTGATGATTGCCCTAGGAGTCCCAAAATTGTAGAAAATGTTTTGCTTTAAAAATGCTGTGATAGTCATGCCTTCATTAGTAAGAAGCGTAACTGCCTCCACCCATTTTGATACATAGTCCATAGCTACAAGTATATACTTCATCCTGTTCAAGCTCACAAATCGGCCAATGAAGTCAATGACCCACGCATCGAATAACATAATAACAATAATGGGGGTGAGAGGGAGCTCGTACCTTCTTAATATGCCTGCCTTTTTTGGTATGCATTACATGCTTTTGCAAAATCATGTGCAACCTGGTGAATAGTTGTACAATAGTACCCACGTTGCAGAATTCTATGGGCTATCCGGACCCACTCTGATGATCCATAATAGGGGATGAGTAACAAGCCTCTAGTATGCTTAACATCTCAGCTTCGGGCACACACCCCCGGATACCCCATCAACACAAATACGGAATAAGTATGTTTCGTCCCAGAAAACATCCACATATCAGACATGAACTTCTTTCTCTGTTAAAGGATAAATCTTCAGGTACTACATCACACCAGATAAGCAATGTCCGCAAACCATGGAATGAGATCCTGTGATGCAACCAAACCTATTTGTTACGGAATGTGTCATCTATATCAAGCTCATATCTAAGTGCTTCACCTGCCTCCAAACTCGATAAGTGATCCGCCACCTGATTTTCGGTTCCCTTCCGATCGTTAACCTTGAACTCGAACTTTTGTAGCAATAGTACCCATATATTCAACTGTGGTTTGGCATCTTTCTTTTCCATCAAATATCACAGAGCTGCATGGTCTGTATGACCTATCACTTTAGTTCCAAGAAAGTAAGCCCGAAGCTTTTTAAATGCAAATACCATAGTCAACAACTCTTGCTCAATCACAGTGTAATTTTTCTGAGCTATATTAAGCACCTTGCCAGCATAGTAGATTGTATGAAAAATCTTCTCATCCTTTGGCCCAAAATGGCACCTAGGTCCACTCTGCTAACATCGCACATCACCTCAAATGGTAAGGACCAGTGAAGTAAAACTATGGTAGGAGAAGTAGTCAATCTCCCCTTTAAGCACTCGAAAGCCTTCAAGCATGCATCATCAATTACAAACTTCACCTCTTTCTCAAGTAGCTTGCACAAAGTATGTGCAATCTTAGAGAAGTCCTTGATGAACCACCGATAAAATCTTGCATTACTTAAAAAGCTCCAATACCCTTTACAGAAATCGGAGGTAGCAAACTAGCTATCACATCTATCTTTGCCCTATCCACCTTAATGCCCTTACCCAAAATCTTATGGCGGAGCAAAATACCTTGCTTGACCATGAAATGACACTTTTCCCAATTAAGCAACAAGTTAATCTCTTCACATCTCTGCAACACCTTGCTCAAATGCGCCAAGCAATAATCAAAAGAATCACCCACCACTAAAAAATCATCCATAAAAACTTCGATGATTTACTCAACCATGTCAGAGAATATAAATATCATGCAGCGCTGAAAAGTAGCGAGTGCATTAAATAACCCAAACGACATCCTCTTGAAGGCAAATGTCTCATAGGGATAGGTGAAGATGGTTTTCTCTTGGTCTTCAGGGGGTATGGAGATCTTATTGTACCAAATATATCCATCAAGAAAGCAATACCACTCCCTACTAAAAGTCGATCTAGCATCTGATCCATAAATGGCATCGGGAAATGATCTTTCTACATTCAATGATTTAACTTCCTATAGTCTATGCATACTCTCTGACCCATGACTAGCCTCAGTGAAATGATCTTATTATTAGCGTTTGGAACCACAATGATTCCACTCTTCTTTGGAACACACTGGACCGGGCTCACCCATTTGTTGTTTGCAATAGGGTAAACTATTCTTGCATCCAACCACTTAATAATCTCTTTCTTGACCAACTGTTGCATAGGTGGATTCAACCTACAGTTATGCGCAATACTCGGAATACAGTCTGGCTCAAATTAGATCTTATGTGCACAAATACCTGGTGGGATCTAAATATCCGCTATGGAAAATCCAATAGCCTTCTTGTACATCTTCAAAATAGAGACCAAGGCCTCCACTTTCCATTCCACCAAGTCTGCTGCTATAATGATCGATAGTGTGTTTCTGCATCCAAAAAATAAATATCATAAATGAGATGGGAGTGACTTGAGCTCTAAGACTAGAGGCTCCCTAGTAAATGGCTTGGCCAGTGGGGTTACACGACTCTTTATATCAAGATTAATCTTTTCGAAGCATAAGTGTATGACCCCATATTGGCAAGTATCACCCCCATTTATCTCGTTAGCATCAACATTTATCAACACTGCTGTTAAGTCCTCAATACTCAACCTCTCCTCAATAGGCATCATTTCAAGCTCAACCTCCATAATATCAATCACTGAGACCACCCGCATATCATTTGGCTTCTTTATAGATCGGCACATATTGAATGTCACTTCTTCATTATTCAAACAAAACTTCAGTTGTCCAGTTTCCATGTCCACAACAACATGACATGTGAAAAGGAATGGTCACACCAAGATAATGGGAACCTCAAAATCCATCTCACAGTCAAGAATAACAAAATCAATCAAAAAATATAAAGCACTCAACCTTCACTAGAACATCATAAAGAATCCCCACAGAATTTTTCACTATATGATCTGCCATCAAAAGCCATATTGTAGTTGTTTTGGGGGCTTCCAAGACAAACTGTCTGAATACTTCTAATGAAATAAGATTAATACTAGCCTCTAGATCACATAGAGCCTTAGAAAAATTGAAAACTCTAATAGTGCTCTATATAGTGAACACTCTAGGGTCTTTTTTCTACAAAAGAGACCCATATGCTATTGCACTACAATATTGCAAATTTTCTACAGAAGCTCACGGTCTACTTCTTAGTGAAAAGGTCCTTCATAACCTTTGCATAGCTAGGAATCTGCTCAAGTGAATCGATTAAAGGGATGTTCACAAATAATTATTTCAGCGTCGAAATAAATTTGTGTTATTTCCCTTCTTCGGCCTTCTTCTTCAACATATGAGGAAAAGGTGGAGGAGGTATAGGACTGGGGTTCAAATTTTGAGGGACCTCCTTCTCCTTCCTTTTTCCAGACACACTCTCCTTTTTAATAATAGGAGTTGTCTTTTCATCTGCATCACCAACCATGACCTAATCCTCGAAATCTACCACCTTATCATCATCAATCAACTCGGGCTCGACTAACTCATCAACCATAATTGACATAGGAGGATCAACTGTCATCTTTCCACTTTTAGTAGTAACAACCATACATTGACTGTCAATTTTATGTTCTACACTATGTTATCAGGAAGCGTGCCTTTTTGCCTCTAGTTCATATTAACAGACATTTGACCAAGCTGCTGCTCAACCTACTTGATAGCAATGGCATGCGACTCTACCTTTTGGTTCAACCCTATCTGCGAGAAGCTCCTTAAAATGGCCATCATTAGCCTCCATCTGAGTCAAGACTTCGGATAATATATCTTCCACCCTGGAACCATTAGATTCTGCTTCTCGATTTCCTAGAGGAACAAATAACCCACTTCTATCATTTTTGTAACCCTCACGCTTCTTCCAGTCACCAATGTCTCTGCCTCTACTTCTATCCCTGTATTGGCCCAATTGTAGTTATTGTCTCTATAATAACTCCAGCCTTGGTTTCCTTGACCTTGGCACAAGAGTTTTGGTTAGACCCTTGCATATTAGTTCAGAAACCCATCGATTGATCATTAAGATAATTAGCTTCTTGCTTATACGCCGACTCTCCACCATCATTCCTCTGGAATTTGCCTTGAGAACCAACTGCATTTACCTTTTCTGTTCCAGCTCTCATAATATGTTTGGCAAGGAGCCCCATTGTGGTTTTAATCTCAGCAATATCATGATTTCTCTCCTCATCTTTCCTTCTATACTTTGTAGACATACTTACAACGTAAGTACCAGCATGAACCTCTACCTCTCATGTGTGCCATGTGCGGTTGGTCTTAGTGATCCGGTCAAGTACCTCAGTAGCCTCAACATAAGTGTGACTAATGAATGTCCCTCCTGAAATAGTATCAGCCACCGCCTTTATATTAGCATTTAGAGACCTATAGAAGATCTCCAACAATGTATCCTCCGATATCCTATGGTTGGGCACCTATTTTAGCTTTTTGTAGAACTGCAACCATGTCTCATGGAGTGCCTCAGAATTCAACTGTCTGAAGTTGTATATCTCATCCTTCAGCTGTAATGCTCTGAAAGGTGGAAAGAATCTCTCCAGAAAAGCCCTTTTGAGTTCCCTCCATGTAGTCAACTCAGCCAACCAGAGTGTTGCCTCACTCCCCAGTGAAAAGGAAAATAACCTCAGCCAGATTGCATCTTGATTCACCCCCAGTTGTTTGTATGCCCTGCAAATACCCAAAATTTCCATCAAGTAAGTATATTTATCATCAGTAGCATGACCAAAAAATATCTGCTTCATATTGAGAAATTAGATCATTGTGCTACTAATATCAAACTTTTCCCCAACAGGCAAAGGGGGAGGAACAATAGCACCTGTAGCACCGACCTCATCAATATCGACATCATCATCGTCATCAAAGTGCCGATGCCTCTGCTGGTCTGGACCTGTGTTCCATCTAGCTTTCACAGCATTTGCAACTTGCCATTGCTCTTTAGCAAGCCTAGCTGCCTCATGTTCCTGTGCATGAGCCTATTCTTCAACCAACATCCGGGTTGTTGCTTCTTCCACTATCTCTTGCCTGCAGACATTGGCCATTTTTCTTCTATTTCTCAGAGTCCACTCAAGATCGTGATCAATTGGAACTAGGGGTTTTCCTTGGATCCAGGTTCTAGGCATTAAAGAAATTGAATCCTAGAAAGAAAACAAAAATAATAAAGAAAAATAAAACAAAAATAAAGATCAACAGTAAAGTAAATACAATTAAGTCGTATTCTCAGGCAATGACGTCAAAATTGGGTGTTGCTCAAATTATATCTCTAGATGAGATATAAGGTAGTCGATGTTCAAATATAGAACCCAACAAGGGTTGGGGTGAATCCCACGAGGAAATGGTGAGGACCTCAATTAACGCGTTTACTATTACTATTAGTCTACTTATTTCCTGTGGGGGAGGTTTGTAATAAGAAATAATGTAAAACATTATGTAGCAGTAAGTAGATTCTTGGTAAAATTGATTGTATTGAATGAGTGAGTTGGCTAGGATTGTGTTCCCCATGATTTCATAATAGCGTAGGCTTATTATACTAGTGATCTGTTCTAGTGTTCAGGATGTAATATTGGTAAGTTAATTTCACCTAAATGGTTGGTATTAGATGATTATAACCATGCAACTTGATCCATACGTGGGTGTGTACTTGATTAACCCTTACCTTGGATATCAGATTAGCTATTCCAGGACAAGTTCAAGTTATTAGATGAGAGTTGATAGCCTCAAATCTCCATTGTTAATCCCTTTTCCCATTCAACGTCTCCTTGGTTCACTGAGCAAGAATAAGACAAGTTCTAACTTTCACGACCGTTAAAAAGAAATTAAATGAAGGGAAGAATAATACATGCATAAACCCCATATAAGAATCTCTAATTATTTTACTTACGATTTTTTTAATACATCATGGTCCCCATAATTCTAAATGTGGGATTTAGCTACTCATGCTTGAAGAATTACAATTAATCATTGTAGGAGAAGAAATCATAATTATATACTTACAAGAATTTGTAGAAGAAATCACACTTCTTTAGTTAATAAGAAATAACCCAAAATCAATAATCAAACATTGTTTGATTCTTCAAAACCCAAGAACAAAATTAGGAATGCTGTTTCTTGAACTTCAATATCAAACAACAACCTCAAACGTATGGTAAAAAATTTGGAACTAGTAAAAGAAACCTACAAATTCTATTTATAGACAAAAATAAAATCTTTCCCTAAGCAAAATTAGATTCTAGTGTTGGCAAATATAATGACTCATTGGATGATTCAATAGTCCATTAGATACTTCATTGCTTCATTTGGACTTGGTCCTTTTCTGGTTCTAGCACATATAACGACTTGTTTTGAGAACATACGAGCCGTTGATTCCCTCAATTAGTTTCAGGCTTTTAGGGCATGTTCCCAGAATCATTTTGTGTGGGTGATCAGGACAACTCTTCCTTTGAATATATGACCCGTCTTTCCTATCCGTTGAATGTAGCCTCCTTTAGCACTTTTTTGTACCCATTTCACGATCAGACAGTACAGTCCATTGTATGATCATACAGGTTGTGGATTTAATCCGTTGTTTGGGCCTAAATTTTTTCAATCTTTTGAACCTTATATGACGACTTCCTGGTACGACTCGGGGTATTAACCAACGATCAGTCCTATGGCCCGTCTATTGGCCCTTAAGACTTTTTCTCAAGTCTTTTCTCATATCCAACTTCAGTGACCTATTCTACTTATAAAACTATCAAAACGCATCATATATAGATAAATGTACCAAAGTGCATGCATATTACTTGGTTTTAAGCATTGAAAATGCCGCAAAACCATGGCATATCAATGATTTTTCCACAACACATTAACCAAAACTACATCTTTAGTCATCATCCTTCTAACTTGACGATCTAGGATTTGTACATGTTGCTCTCATATGACAACCCCTTATTTATTTTAATTTCTTCATGGGACAAGATATGTGATGGGTCAGAACTCAAGTCCATACAAGCTCAACATAGACACGTGAAAGGCGGGATGTACAATAGAAATCTCCTATAATTATTTCAACTTATAGTCCACCTTCCTAACACTCTTTATAATTTCATTGGGACCAATAAATCAGGGACTAAGATTGCCATTCCTACCAAAATGCATGACACCATTCATAGGTGAAACTTTCAAAAATATTCAATCATCCACAATAAATTCCAGCTAGTGATGTCTCATGTCATTTTAAGACTTTTGTCGACTTTGAGCTAGTTTAAGTAGATTCACAATAAAATTCACGTGCTCGATAGCTCATGAACCAAGTTAGGACCCAATAATTCTACCTCTATTAGTTCAAACCAACCAATTGAAGATCTACAATGTCCCCCATAAAGAGCTTCATAAGGAGCCATTTGGATGCTCGCTTGATAACTATTATTGTATGGGAATTCCACATGAGGTAGGTGCTAATCCCAATTACCTCAAAAATCAATCACACATACTCTCAACATGTCCTCGAGAGTTGGATAGTTCGTTCTTCTTGTCCTCTATCTAAGGGTGGAAATAGTGGTGTCAAATTGACACGAGTTCCTAGCCCATCTTGGAATGACTTTTAGAAATGAGCAATAAATGGAGTACCTCTATCTAAAATAATGGATTTCAGAATACCATGTAGCCTCATTAGTTGTTTAAATATATCTTAGCATAGTGAGTCGCGATATCAATCATTTTTATAAAAAAGAAATGCAGGGATTTCATAAGCCTATCCACAATAACTAAATCAAATCATGTTTGATCCTTGTATGAGGTAAATCTATAATAAAGTCCCTATTAATCATCTCCCATTCTCATTGCAGGATTTCAATATTCTTGACACGATCCAAAGGGGCGGGTCGTGTCAAGTTGGTATCAGAGCGTCTAGGTTACCGATCTCACAAGTACAAGAGCAATGTAAAGTAGAGTTCCATGGATTGGTGTGTACACATCCATATCTATTCTTTGGAAGGCTATGAGGCATCTAGGAAGTTTCTCTTTATTTCTCTCATATCGTGCAGTCCGAGTGTGTTATCCACATGGGTTAAGTCCAATTGATATTTGGAGAAATTTAATTAGTGTATCGATGGCCCAATTGGTATCTATGAGAGTCCAATTGGTATCTAATAATGAATATTTCTATGCAGTATGGGATGGTAGTAGTGTCCAATAATAAGTAACGGGTGAGGGATTGTAGAGTTCAGGAAAATAGTGGTCGGAAAGCTGCATACAACTTAGCGAGCTCTCGCTGCTGCGGACTTACTACTGTGAGTGATGGACCGCTACAGAAGGTCAGTTGCAGCGAGAAGACGATTGCTGCAGCGAACGACTTCTAAGCAGACCCCAATCCCTTATTTTGAAGAAATTTCCAGACTGTTTTAAAAGTTGCGAAGTAAAGCGTATAGATGTAAATGAGAACTGTCAGTAATAATAGTAAATAGGCCTAGAAAAAGGCCATTTTCATCAGGATGCAAAACGAGCACGCATAAAAAAACAAAAAAAATAGTAGAAATATCCAAAAACAGGTAAAAACAAAAGTGTGAATTATCTAACATGCCCCAAATGGGGGCAAACCAAACCATTTATCTAAAGGGAGGAGGGGAGGGAGATTTATAATGACCATAAATAACTGGAGGTCTTATTGTGCCGCGTCTAAGGTCATCAGCCACCTCGTTCTCAAACTCCCTGAGGAAGGAGAACTCTGGGATGTTCTCTCTAGCCACCTGGGCTGTTCTGGATCCAGGGGAGAGGGTCTTCAGGATTGATGTGTCCAAGTGCACAAACAAGCATACATGGTCGTCAAGTAATATAGGACGGTGAAGTTCCGATATCGTACCCACAAAGACTTGTCAGATTAATCGCTTAAGTCGAATCTTTATTTCACTATTCAAGAAAACACAAGTAAATTTTGGAAAGAGTTTTGAGATTACTTTCTACTAACTTGAAATGTAACTAAACTATAATAAAAAGAATTTGTTTGCAAGAGAATTGTAATTCAAATGATGATTATAATCTAGGTCTTGGAACTTTTGCTTTTAGGTTGAGTTTTAGGATTCAAATATGCTAGACTAAGTCCTTCTAAGACTGCTAGTTGCAAGTTATGAACTCGCTTCTAAACTTTTCTCCCGAATAGCCAAGAACTATCTCATGAACCCTAACACCTATATCCCTATGGTTGCAGGAGAAACATGAGACGATAGTTGAAAATACTTAACTCAACTATGTAGGGTTGTAGGGTATATCCCTATTCTCAAAAAAGAAATCAACACTTGAACTTTTTGACAAGATACTGAAATATCATGCCCCGAGCCTACACGCTGGGCGTAGCACTGTACTTGAAGCCACAAGTGACCCCAAGGCAACCCTTGGTTTATCAGTTACTAGCATTCTGGGTAAACAAGCACAGTGGAACTTATAAATAATATCATAAAATATTTATGATAGATAAGTCTGAAAACATAAAGTTCAAACTTGAATAATACTGATAAATCTAAAAATCATGTCTGTTTGAAAGCCATCTAATAGAGGAGTTTCTAGGACAAGCCCCCAGCTAACTCCAAGTCTAACTGAAACTAATATATGACTCAAAAAAGGAAAATAGTGCCCTCGGATGATGAGGACTCACACTTCAACTGCTGCAATGGGGAATCTGAACTGCAGCAACTAACGGTGTTGAATCTGAGAACCTGCAGCTGTATCATTTCATGATACAACATAAAAGTATGTGTCAGTACTTTTAATGTACTATGTAAGTGGGAGGAACATAACTGAATATAAAGTCTGAACTGAAATGACACGCAATGACCAACAGGTAAGCTGAACTTAACTACTAATATAGTCTAAAATGGTCAAGATGACCCCGTCTGATGGTCAAGGACACGCCCTAAGTTTGAAACACTAAATTTGAGATACTGTACTAAACTGAGCTGCTTATTCTGATACTGGACTGGACTGACTAGTGGGAGAGTCTAGAATCGACATATAACCACGTGAGCTAGATGTGAGAGTCCGACGTATAACCCTGCCAGTAGAACCCAATATACCTTGCCAGGGTATAAAGGCATGAACTGAGTGATCACAAAGTTTGGGGCCAATCAGGACAAGTAATACTGTAACCTACACTCGCAACGTAGTTTTGGGAACCTGGGTGCGCTGGAATCCTGGCCTGCTCGGTGCTAAGTTCTACTCCCACTGGAAAACCTAAATTGAACTACTAAGATGATAGCTCAAAACTAGGGTCCAGGACTAGTCAGGGATGTATAGCTGCATATACCCTGAGAGTCTTATCGTACTAGATTCTAAAAATGGGTTTTAGACTGGTTAGAGCTGCTTATGTGGAAGCTTCATGATCGTCTATGAACAATTTGTAGATGAACTGAGGTCCTGGGGATGGTCAGAGCTATATACTAGAATGTCATGACCTCCTAATGGACCAAAAACTATAAATCTGAGTTTGATTCTGATAACTGAGAGGCACCACTAACACCTCGAAATAAGACTGAAGTCAAACTGATCAGTTGACAATTTTTCTGAATTTTAGTGAGGATTCTAACACTCTGATTGAGACTAGACTGATATGATTCTGAAGGGATTCTAAGTTCTAACTGGTCTGAACTACTAGCAGCTAATAGAAAACTCAACTTACTCCAACAACATGGAAATTTCATAATGTAGAGCAATTTCAAGAATTTTAGGAATTTCATTCAATAGAGATAAAGTCATTCTCATTAATGGGATATTTACTCGACATATACATATATAGGAAATTCTAGAAAGTTCATACCAAAGCATTCTTCATTCACTAGAGGAAATTTAATAAGCAAAAACATAACTCGAAAGTTAGGGCTTAGATTCACTTTTGTATAAACACTGACATTATGATAAGAAATTTATGCGGATCATATCAAAAATATACATGAACATCATTCTAAGTGAAATCAATGAAAATAAACATGAAACCTTTTCATACTGGAAAACTCAAGGGTTAAAAATGATAGAGGAAATTGAGGAGGATTTTAGGGACACATGGGAAGAACAATCCCCTTGCTAAAACCCCACATAACTGACTAAAATTTACCCAAAGAAGGGGACTTGAACTACTGCGGTAGATGAGAACCCTAAGCTTGCTTGAGAATTTTCTTGAGGAACCCTTCGATAGATTTTTGAGAATAAACGTGAGAATGAGGGGAAGAACCGTCCCAACCCTCTAATAAGTCTGATTTTACTTTCAAAATGAGGTGGTTTAGAATTTAGGAGAATAGGAAATTACTAAATAGCCCTTAGAAATTTAATGGGAAAAATTGTCAGGTGCCCCTAATAAGTGATCTAACGAGTCATGGTGACTAACCACGACTCGTGGTCACTCCCGTTAGGTACACTGCCTGGGATCCTCAGTAGGTCATCACGAGGGACCTAACGAGTTGTTATCTATGACCAAGACTCGTGGACCACACTATCTCATTTTGGAGATTTAATGCTAAGTCACTTAACGAGTCGTTGCCACAGGTGACGACTCGTTTCACCCACTCGTCGAGTACACTAGTCAACTAAAATATTCCCAACTCAGGTCAGACCATGAGTGATTTAACGGGTCGTGCTCAGTGACCAAGACTCGTGATTTCCCTCGTTTGGTACACTTCCTCCCTCCTTTACATTAACCAGCCTTCTCCTCATGGCTCACCTAACGAGTCATGAGGTTACTTGATGACTTGTCAGGTGAGCCGTCCTGCAACATTTCTGCAGTTTTTCAGATTTCCTATTTTTTGCATCGGAATAGGATTTTGAGTTTTCGAGGTGTTACAATATCTCCCCCTTGTAAACATTCATCCTCGAATGTTAGAAAACACACAAAAAGCAGAAAATAACAATCAAATTCTTCAAATACTGCTCGTTTAACTCCAACACTGCCGAAATGACTATCTCTGTTTCAAAATACATATCTTAACTGAGTTTACTTATCATACATACATTCAAAACTACAAAAGAGACTTGAACCTCTAAACTGAGTCATGAAAACTAAACTGACTTCTAGGGTCATAACTATTATCTCAAGCTGTGCTGGAGCCAGTAGAGAACAAATGCGGGTATTTGGCCATCATATCTACTTCGGCCTCCCACGTTGCTCCCTCAACCTGCTAATTTCTCGATAAGACTTTGACTGAAGCTATTTCCCTGTACCTCAGCTAACGCACCTGACGGTCAAGGATCTGGACTAGTACTTCTTCATATGAGAGACTATCTTTTATTCCTACGCTGTCCAATGACACAACCGAGGTTGGATCTCCAATGCACTTCTTCAAAAGTGACACATCGAACACTAGGTGTACAATCGCTTTTTCTGAAGGTAACTCTAGTTCGTAAGCCATATTTTCGATACGCCTTAAAATTGTATAAGATCCCAAGTACCTCGGACTGAGCTTCTCCTTCTTTCCAAACCTCATCACCCCTTTCATGGGCGAAATTTTCAGGTATACCCAGTCATCAATTGCAAACTCTAATTCTCTCCTCCACACATCGGCATAACATTTCTGATGGCTCTGAGCTGTTTTCAACTTTTCTCGGATGAGCTAAACTTTCTGCATTGCCTCATGAATCGAGTCTAGCCCTATCGAGGTGGCTTTACCCATTTCAAACCACCCTATAGGAGATCTACACCTTCTATCATGCAATGCTTCAAATGGGGCCATCTGGATACTAGAATGGTAACTGGTGTTGTATGCAAACTCGATAAGAGGCAGACGGTCATCCCAATTACCCTTAAAATCGATCATGCACGCTCTTAGCATATCTTCTAGTGTCTAAATAGTCTGCTCAACTTTCCCATCTGTGTGGGGGTGAAAAGATGTACTGAGCTTGACTTTAGTGCCAAGTCCCTTCTGAAAAGACTTCCAGAAATAGGAGGTGAACTGGGTACCCCTGTCTGAAATAATGGCCAATGGCACCCCATGTAGTCTAACCAACTCCCGAATAAAAGTTTAGCATAGTCCTCAGCTGAATATGTGGTTTTAACTATGAGGAAATGTGCTAACTTAGTCATTCAGTCTACTATTACCTAGATTGACTCATGCTGTCGACAAGTCCGAGGAAGACCCGTAATGAAGTCCATATTTACTTCTTCCCACTTCCAGGTGGTATGCTGATATCTTGGGTCATGGCTCCTGGTCTTTGGTGTTCTACCTTGACTTGCAGGCAGTTCAAGCACTTAGCTATAAATTCAGCAATGTCTCTTTTCATGTCGTTCCACCAGTAAATATCCCGCAAATTGCAGTACAATTTGGTAGCACCGGGGTGAATGGTGTATTTTGAGCTATGTGCCTCAGCTAGTATTTGCTGTCTCAACTCACCAACATTCGGTACACACAATCTGCCCTGGTATTGAAGCACCCCATCTCCCCTATGGGGAGAAAGCCTCAACCTCCTTTTTGAGTATTGCTTCTTTAAGCTTAAGTAGAATTGGATCTTCATCTTTTCTAGACTTAACTTCAACTACCAAGGATGAATCCGACCTGCTTTACATTACCACGCCACCTTCAACTGAATCCACCAGCTGTACCCATAACCGTAGCCTATGAACTTCTTTCGCTAGCTCTCTCTTGCCTTCCTCAATGTGAGCTACACTTCCCATAGACTGTCTGCTTAGGGCATCAGCCACCACGTTGGCCTTGCCCCGGTGATACAACACACTAATGTCATAATCCTTTAGTAGTTCCAACCACCGTCTCTGACATAGGTTTAGGGCCTTCTGGCTGAACACATACTGAAGGCTCTTGTGGTCTGTGAACCCATCCACGTGAGCCCTATACAAGTAGTGTCTCCATATTTTCAACACGAATACCACTGCTGCCAACTCCAAGTCATAAGTTGGATAATTCTTCTCATGAACTTTGAGCTGTCTTGAGGTGTAGGCTATCACCTTGCCTCGCGGCATTAGCATACAACCGAGTCCAAATCTGGAGGCGTCGAAATATACAACAAACCCGTCTGTTCCTTCTGGCAGGGTTAAAACTGGAGCAGTAGAGAGTCGAGTCTTTAACTCCTGAAAACTCCTCTCACACTCATCCGACCACTAAAATTTCACTTTTTTCTAGGTTAACTTGGTCAGAGGGAATGCTATAAAAGAGAAAACTTCCACAAATCGTCAGTAATAACCCACTAAGCCCAGGAAACTCCTGATTTTAATAGAAGAGGTAGGTCTGGGCCAATCTTTTATTGCTGCTATTTTATGAGGGTCTACTTGTATTCTCTCATTCGATACCATATGACCCAAGAATGTCACAAACTTCAACCAGAATTCACACTTGCTGAACTTGGTGAATAACTGGCGATCTATGAGGGTTTGTAATGCTATCCTTAGGTGATTGTCATGCTCTTCCTCATTTCTGGAGTACCCTAGAATGACGAACATATCCAGGTACAGCTTGAAAACCCTATTCATCATATCCATAAAGGCTGCTGGGGCGTTCATTAACCCAAATGACATCACCACAAACTCCTAGTCCATATCGAGTTCTGAAAGTTGTTTTTAATATGTCACTCTCTGACCCTTAACTGATGGTATCCTGAACTGAGATCGATCTTGGAGCAACAGTTGGCTCCCTTAAGTTGGTCGAACAGGTCATCAATTCTAGGTAGGGGGTATCTGTTCTTAACTGTGACCTTGTTCAGTTGATAGTAATCAATGCACGTTCTGAGAGTACCATCTTTCTTACGCATGAATAGCACTGGAGTACCCCAGGGAGAGATGCTGGTTCTGATAAAACCCTTATCAAGAAGATCTTTTAGCTGCTTCTTCAACTCCTTAAGCTCAACTGGAGCCATTCTATAAGGAGGGATAGAGATAGGCTGAGTATCCGAGAGAAGATCTATTTCGAAGTCTATTTCCCGTTCAGGGGGAACTCCGAGAAGATCCTCAGGAAAAACATCTGGGAACTCACTGACTATTGGAACTGACTGGATGGTTGGGGTCTCAGAGTTGGAATCCTTGACCCGAACCAGATGATATATACATCCTTTGGAAATGAGTTTCTGGCCTTAAGGTAGGAAATAAACCTACCCTTAGGCGCTGAACTGCTGCCTGACCATTCTAAAACTGGCTCAGTAGGAATTTAGAATTTGGAAAATCTAGTTCTGAAATCAACTGAGGCATAACAGGAGTGTAACCAATCCATGCTGAGAATAAGGTCAAAGTCGACCATGTCTATCTGTGCGAGATCAGTTGGATATACTTTTTTTAGGACCGTGACTAGGAAATTTCTATACATCCGGCTTGCTCTAACTGACTCACCAACTGGGTTAGAGACTACGAATGGTTCTAAGAGGACTTCTAGACTTACACTAAACTAAACTGTTATATATGGAGTCACGAATGAAAGAGTAGCTCCTGTATCTAAGAGGGCATATACGTCTAAATGGAAGAGACGTAACATACCAGTTACTACGTCACGTGACCTTTCCTGATCCCGACGAAAAGGTAGAGAAGAGAAATGATTTTGGCACTGACCGCCACCTGTACCTGATGTGTTATCCTGCTGGGCTGGTCAACCTGCTGGAGCTGATGATGTGGTGGATTGTGATCTCCCTCGCCCGGCGGACGGACACTCCCTAAGCCTGTGTCCAAGCTGTCCACACCCAAAGCAGCCCTCTCATCCCTGAAGGCATTCTCCTTGGGTGATTCCTACCACACTTGCCATAAGTTGGATACTTTTTTACAATACTGTGAGCCTGAGATTGAGTGCCAGATGACCCACCCCTCCGATCCTGGCGGGACTGAAAGGCTGGGGTGTTGGTTGAACTAGGTGTTGGGGCTCTCTGCTGCTATTGCTGCTGGGGTTGCTACTGTGGGCGGCTGTTACTGCTATGCCTCTGATGGCCGAAATCTGACTGACCAGTCCTTGCTCGCTTGTTCTTATGTTCCATATCTTTCAGCTTCTCAGCCTAAATCTGCCGAGCATACACTATTAAGTTAGAGAGGTTCATATACTTGATTAGCATTGCCGTCCTGCACTCCTTGAGGACCATATTAGATACTCCGTTTACGAACTTCAACATGCGAGCCCTTGTCTCGGCTACCATCAACAGAGCATACTTTGATAGTCTGGTAAACTCTAGAGCATATTCCTCCACTATTCTATTGCCCTAACACAAATTCATAAATTCTGCCATCTTAGCCTTCCTCAGCTCTCTAGGGAAAAACCTATCTAGAAAAGCTATCTGGAATTTTTCCCACTCCGCTGATCCTGCTTCCGTTGGCCATCCTTCCTTCCACAGGTCATGCCAGACTTGGGCTACTCCTTTCAGCTGGTAGGCAGCTAAATCATCACTTTTAGAGGAACTGATGCCCATAATTCGGGTGATTTTTCTAATCTCAGCTACAAATCCTTGTGGGCCCTCTCCCACCTTCATTTCATGAAAATCTGGAGGGTTCATCCGGGTAAAATACTGCACCCAAGAAGCAGCTGCAGACCCATTTATGGCTACTGGAACCACCTACTAGTTCACCTGGTTGGTGACTATTTGAGCTAGCAATTGAATGGCCGCCCTGAATTCGGCGGTGGATATGGATTCATCCTGAGGAGCTGTCGGGTTGATGGGGTAGGTTTGTTGACATTAGCAACCCTTCTTCTATTACCACGTCTTTGAGGAATTGTTCACTGAAATGAAATAGAGCACGAATTAGAAGGGCATTTCTAGAATTTGAACTTTAACGCACGATAAAGAATATGAACAAAAGGGAATTTTCCTAATAACACCTCGTAACCTCCTCGTCATAAGTGTGGCGTGCTTCACACCCATGAAGGGGACTCTACTAGATGCGGCTTTCAGACTTTCTGAGGATACTCTAAACCTAGGGCTCTGATACAAAGTTTGTCATGCACCGAGCCTACACCCTGGGCGTAGAAGGGTACTTGAAGCCACAAGTGACCCCAAGTCAACCCTTGGTCTATCAGTTTGTTACACCCCGTAAATTTTTAAACGAATAAATATCCTAAGGGCATGTTGGTTAAGGGATTTAGAAGGCGAGCAAAAAAAAAATTAAAATAGCAAAGTCGGTTTTTTCATTATCTTCATCAATATAACTTGGAAAAACAGGGGGTATAGCCATGAAAGGCAAACCCACGACAAACATACATAATTTCCTTCCAATTACGCGATGAAACGCGGTCTAAATTCCGTTCCGGCTTAGATACATAGGTATAAAGCAACAGAGAGCAATCCTACAGAGTTGGTTTCGTGAAATTTGGCCGGCGAAACATCTTGCTACCGAGGTAAAGTAAATATAATTGCTTTAAATTAGTACCAATGTGTTCCTAGCGTTGCAGTGAGCATTTATCCCTTCTGGACTTTCGAGAAATAACGAGTTTTCGACCGTTTTCTGAAAGGTTGAAGTTGGGATAAATATATATCAAAAGTGATAATTTCTCCCAGATATTAATGTATTTAGTTCTGATTGATATGTAATGAATGTAGTTGGGAGAAACAGCAGAAGTACTGACGGAAATCACATCGGTCAGTCGGGTACTCAAAAACTAGGTATGTGAAGTTGTTCTTCGACAAGTTAGTGAGCCTTAGCTTGGTAAGTCATAGTAAACTCCGTATTTGAAACTCTCTGAGTTAAATGTTGAGAATTAAGTGAGTCTAATAGATTCTGAGTTGTGTTGCCGTATCGTATTCAGTCCGAAAGTTTGTAAAGCATGCGCCAAAGGGCGAGTTAGTATTCCAGATTCAGTATAGCTTATTGTATGATTAGCAAGCACGTTATAGAATTAAAAAGAGACAGATTTTCAGAATAAAATCTAGTAAAGTTAAACCAGATAGACAGACAGTTTTATGGCTACAGATTAGCCAAACAGTTGAATAAAGATTTCAGAATCAGTATAATTAGTAAAGAATAAGTATAATACAGAAAGAGATTTGAATAAGTAATCAGATTTCAGATAGTCTTTTTCAATTATACATGCTTGCTATTTATATGTGCTATTTGTTGTTGAGACTTGACGTGGCGTGAGGGCACCTTATTGAGCGTCCTCGCCGCCCCTGGGTTGGTAATCGTGTCGCCCACTGAGCGGGTGGGTTTACGTCACTCCAAGGAGTGGCATGCCATCCCCAACTTGGACGAAGATGGGATGAAGTTTTCCCCATATCAGGCTGATCAGCATTACAGTACAGATAGCCCTGTTGTGCGCAAGCGCCCAGGGAACAGATACAGATACAGTTATAGTTACAGATCTTATTACAGGTGTAGCTCCGGTTTCAAATAGCCCCGAGGAGAGTTCCGGGGAAACAGACCCTATCTATTACTATCTACATAGGAGTCCTCCAGACTCAGACACGGTAATTTATATCGGAGGCTATGGCCCGAGCAGGAGACCCAGGGGGCCGGTAGAGGAGCTCCTAGTGAGTAGATGAGTGGAGTGACTTATTTTTGGTTGGTTTTGACCCAGGTAGGGGTATATAGATTGTTTGCTTGCTTGGTGCCATCCGGCTTATGGGAGTTGGTATTGGCTCTTGCCTGCTACTTGCATATTTATTTATATGTTATATACTAGCTACTAGACAGTAGGCCGTCGCGTTTACAGGTACGCCTCCGCCTTATCAGTACAGAAAGCATGATTCAGTTTTTACCAGTTCCTTCATATTCAGTTATCTCCTACCATACAAATTTGCTAGATATGCTATTTATATTCAGTTGTTTCAGCTATATTATTTCAGTTGCTTTGCATACTCAGTACCAGCGGTACTGACGCCCAGTGGGGTGTTGTATTACTTGCCTACAGATACTCATAGACGAGGAGGCGATCCCTCGTGATTCCAGCCAGCTACTGAGTATTCAGCTCCTATCATCCGGAGTCTGATTTCCAGAGGTGTAGCTCTTTTCCTTTTATGTACAGTACGGGTAGGTCGGGGCCGTGTCCCGATCATTTCTATTGTTACTCTTAGAGGCTTGAAGATTGTATATATTATCTCCCTGTGGTCAGTTGGGCCGGTCGTGTGAGGTCGTGCAGTTGTATAGCTATTTAGTATCTCTATTTTTTTATGTTGGCCACATAGGGCCATGGTTTGATAGTAGTGGTGACCTTGCCGGTCATGTAGCTGTTCAGTATTCCCTTTGTTGAGTCTCAGATGACTAGACAGCATATTGGCCTTGTCGGCCTACATAGGTTCCTTGTTACGAGTATGTTTCTGGTTAGCTGTTATTACAGGTACAGGTGGCTATAGGCCAGTTGGCCGGAGGCTGTGTTTACAGCCGTTATATAGCCCTTTGTTTCTAGAAATCTAAGTTAGAGCTAGTCAGGCGCCAACTGTGCTTAGGCTCGCCAGTTGGCAGTCCAGGTCCTACTAGGGCACCAGGTGCCAGTCATACCCCCAAGGCGGGGTGTGACAAACTTTGTATCAGAGCAGGTCGTGTCCCAGGGAGTCTGTAAGCCGTGCTAAGTAGAGTCTTGTCCATGGATGTCTTGTGCACCACATACTATAGGCAGGAGGCTCCGAGGCATGATAGGATGGTCACTCTTCTTTCTCAGTCAGTCATGCTATAGAGCGGTATAGTATAGGGTTGAGTCCCTAAAACTTATCGTATTCTTTGTCTACAGATAAGAATGGCAGATCTGCGACACCCTGCCACAGGCAGAAGACTAGATACAGCAGCAGGAGAAGGCACCAGCAGGGTGCCTCAGCTTCAATCAGAGTCAGCCCGATCTGAGGGCGATATAGAGGCTTCATCACAGCCCTCTCAGCAGTCCCCCTCACATCAGGAGCCGTTGGGTAGTACACCGCCCCCGATAGCTCCTGTGCCTTCGCCATCAGATCAGGAGGTTCATAGCATTGTAGTTATGTTGGCACAAATGATGGCCACACATCGCCAGTTAGTGCCACCTGTAGCAGCAGAGCCTTCAGGTGGGTCAGGTAGTTCCAGGGTCAGGGAATTTTTGGCACTGGGTCCCCCGCAATTTATAGGGTCAAATCAGGCAGAGGACCCCCAGGACATTCTAGATCAGATGCAGAGGATATTTCGAGTTATGTATGTGACCCCTTCAGAGTCTGTTGAGCTGGCAGTATTCCGATTACGGGATAAAGCTATATTGTGGTACGAGAGTTGGGAAAGGTCCCGAGGGAGAGATGTTCCCCCTCCGACCTGGACCAGCTTCTCGGAGGCCTTTCTAGATCATTATTTTCCAAGAGAGATTCACCAGGCCCGGATGGACAGTTTCTTCATCTAGAGCAGGGGGCGAGGAGTGTACGTGAGTATGCTTTACAGTTTGACTCCTTAGCCCGTTGTGCTCCAGCATTTGTTGATACCATGCCAGCGAGAGTTCACAGATTTATCATGGGTCGGAATCTGGAGTATACTGAGGCATGTATGACGGCGACGTTGCGAGAGGATATGGACATTGGCTGAGTATAGGCTTTTGCTCAGACCATAGAGGGTCTTAGACAGCGACAGAAGAGTAGTAGACAGACCAGTCAGGAATAGCACCACAGAGATAGACCAGATGACATACAAAGGGAAGCTCAGAGAGGACCTAGGCCTCGACTATCAGATAGACCCCCTAGACCCCCACCTCCACCATAGCAGCAGCAGCGAGGTAGATATGTTCGTAGAGGGCAGTTAGAGCCCAGTGGCAGTTCCAGAATAGTAGAATCTTCACAGCAGAGAAAGGGAGAGCAGAGCAGATTTGCACCCTCACCCTGTCCCTATTGTAATCGACCAAACTCCGGAGCTTGTAGATATGGCTCCACCGGGTGTTATATTTGTGGACAGGAGGGGTATCGGATGAGAGATTATCTGACCAGAGGTCAGGGAAGTACAGACAGTCAGGACAGGGGATCCGCAGGGCCACGAGCCCCAGCAGCCTCAGCGGGGCGTGGGCCTTCAGGTTCAGTAGGCAGAGGCCGAGGTAGATCAGGAGCTTCCAGTTCAGGTACGGGTTCAAGCCGTACTTATGCACTACCAGGGAGGCATGACTCAGAGGCGTCTCTAGATGTAGTGACAGGTATGCTGACTATCTGTTCATGCCCTGCTTATGTATTGATTGATCCAGGATCCACCTTGTCATATATTACCGCATTTGTGGCACAAAAGTTCAATATTACACCATAATTATTGCAGCAGCCCTTTTCAGTATCCACGCCCGTCGGTGACTCTATTGTAGCTAGCAAAATCTACCGAGGGTGTACAGTAGAGGTTGCTGACCGCCAGACTACGGTAGATCTGGTAGAGCTAGAAATGATAGACTTCGATGCCATAATGGGTATGGATTGGCTAGTGCCATGCTACGCCAATGTTGAATGTTGGACAAAGACGGTCCGATTCCACTTTCCAGGGGAGGCAGTGCGAGAGTGGAAAGGCAGCACAGCTACTCCAAAAGGTAGGTTTATTTCCTACCTTCAGGCGAGGAAATTGATAACTAAGGGATGTATACCACCTAGTCAGAGTTCAGGATGTTCGGGCAGAATCCCTGACACTCCAGTCTGTTCCGGTGGTGAACGAGTTCCCTGATATGTTTCTAGATGAGTTACCTGGTATTCCCACAGAAAGGGAAATAGATTTCACTATTGATTTATTACCAGGCACTCAGCCTATATCTATTCCTCCTTATCATATGGCTCTTGCAGAACTCAGAGAGTTGAAGGAGCAGTTGAAAGATTTACTAGATAAAGGTTTCATCAGGCCAAGTACTTCACCATGGGGTGCGCCAGTTCTATTTGTGAGGAAGAAAGATGGCTCGCTCCGTATGTGCGTAGATTATCGGCAATTGAACAAAGTGACGGTAAAGAATAAGTATCCGCTTCCCAGAATAGATGATTTGTTTGATCAGCTACAAGGGGCCAGATATTTTTCCAAGATCGACTTGCGGTCCGGATATCATCAGGTTCGGGTACGTGAAAGAGATATTCCTAAAATGGCGTTCAGAACCCGGTATGGACACTTTGAATTTCTAGTTATGTCCTTCGGGTTGACGAATGCCCCAACAGTATTTATGTACCTGATGAATAGTATTTTTAGACCATACCTAGACCTGTTCGTGATAGTGTTTATTGATAATATTCTGGTGTATTCTCGCTCTGAAGCAGATCACCGGACTCATTTACGGACAGTGCTCCAGATTCTCAGGGACCGCCAGTTATATGCTAAGTTCTCCAAGTGCGAATTCTGGCTTAACTCAGTAGCCTTCCTAGGGCATATTGTGTCAGAAGCTGGTATACAGGTTGATAAGCAGAAGATAGAAGCAGTCAAATCATGGCCTAGGCCTACCACTCTGACTGAGGTCTGTAGTTTTCTGGGATTAACAGGTAATTATAGGAGGTTTGTTGAGGGTTCTCCACCATAGCGGCACCTCTGACTAAACTGACGCAGAAAGTAGCAAAGTTTCAGTGGACAGAGGCATGCGAGCAGAGCTTCTAGGAACTGAAAGATAGATTAACCTCCGCCCCAGTGCTAGCATTGCCGGAAGGTACAAAGGGTTATTCAGTGTATTGCGATGCATCAGGCGTTGGGTTGGGTTGTGTGTTGATGCAGCATGGTAAGGTGATTGCGTATGCTTCCAGGCAGCTGAAGAAACACGAAAAGAATTACCCTACCCACGACCTAGAGTTAGCCGCAGTGATCCACGCCTTGAAAATGTGGAGACATTACTTGTATGGCGTCCATGTTGATATTTTTATAGATCACAGGAGCCTACTGTATATCTTCACTCAGAGGGAGTTGAATTTGCGACAACGTCGCTGGTTGGAACTGTTAAAGGATTATGACGTAAATATTTTGTACCACCCGAGAAAAGCCATTGTTGTAGCAGATGCTCTCAGTCGTAAGTCCATGTGGAGTTTGGCGTATTTGCAGCCCGAGAAGCAGGAATTGGTCAGGGAGATACATCAGTTAGCTAGCCTAGCCGTTTGTGTAGCAGAAATAGAGGACGGTAGAGCAGTAATTCAGAACACCGCCGTGTCATCATTAGTTGTGGAAGTGAAAGAACGACAATATGAGGATCCTGACCTGATCCAGCTCAAAGACACGATCCAGCAGGGTAAAGCGCCAGATTTTCAGATAACTGAGGATGGAGTGCTACGCTGTAAAGGTCGTCTATATGTTCCAGATGTTTAAAGCCTCCGCCAGCAGATTATGAATGAGGTACATTGCGCCCGCTATTCTGTCCACCCTGGCGCGACAAAAATGTACCATGATATCAAAGAAAACTACTGGTGGCCAGGTATGAAAAGAGAAATTTCTGAATTTGTAGCCCAGTGTCCTAACTGCCAATAGGTGAAAGCAGAACATCAGAAACCAGGCGGTTTGACTCAGGATATAGCTGTGCCTCTCTGGAAATGGGAAGCTATAAATATGGATTTTGTGGCAAGATTACCCCGTACTAGACACAGACATGACTCTATATGGGTGATAGTTGACAGATTGACCAAATCAGCTCATTTCCTGCCAGTGAAAACTACCTTCTCGGCTGAAGATTATGCTGAGTTGTATATCCGAGAGATAGTCAGATTGCACGAAGTGCCAGTATCCATTATTTCAGACAGAGGAGCACAATTTACGGCTAGATTCTGGCAGTCGTTTCAGAGAGGTCTGGGTACACAGATTAATTTGAGCACAGCATTGCACCCTCAGACAGATGGACAGGCTGAGCGCACTATTTAGACGCTCGAGGACATGCTGCGAGCGTGTGTGCTAGATTTTTGAGGTAGCTGGGAAGAACATTTTCCGTTAATTGAATTTGCCTATAATAATAGCTATCACTCGGCTATTCAGATGGCGCCTTTTGAGGCTTTATACGGGTGAAAATGCAGATCGCCGATTGGCAAATAGGGGAATCGGTGTTGATTGGGCCAGACATTGTTTAGCAGTCAGAAGAGAAGGTAAAGCTTATTAGAGAACGCTTACTGACTACACAGAGCCGCCAGAAATCATATGCGGATGTGCGGCGCAGAAACCTGGAATCCCATGTGAATGATTGGGTATTTTTGAAAGTGTCCCCGATGAAAGGGGTGATGAGATTCGGCAAGAAAGGTAAGCTCAGTCCAAGATTTGTCGGGCCTTATCAGATTCGTCGAAGGATAGGCCGAGTAGCATATGAGTTGAACTTGCCTCAGGAAGTGGAATCCGTTCATCCGGTCTTTCATGTGTCTATACTGAGGAAATGCATAGGAGACCCATCCAGAGCAGTCCCAGTCCAGGATATCCAGGTCATAAGAGAGCTGGCCTACGAAGAGGTTCCAGTAGCCATCCTAGACAGACAGATTCGCAGATTGAGGACTGAAGATATTGCGTCTGTCAAAGTATTGTGGCGTTATAGGAACCGAGAGGAGATAACGTGAGAGGCGGAGGAAGATATAAAAGCTAGATATCCTCACTTATTCCAGGCATAGGCAAACAGGAGTTGTGTTAGAACTGTTTTTCCTTATGAATGCTTATATTTCATATATGAAAGCAGGCGATTGATTATAGACAGTTATATATGAATGATTATTATATCGTGTGGAGTACCTGTATTGGGCTTTTCTGCTTTTCAGGAATTTTGAGATAGTCCATAATACTGGGGAAACTCTGACGAAATTTTTCTAGAAACAAGTTGAGTAAGTTGAGAAGCCCTCTAGACAAAATGTCATTCGAGGACGAATGTTCTTAAGGGGGGGGGAGGATGTTACACTCCGTTAATTTTTAAATGAATAAATATCCTAAGGGCATGTTGGTTAAGATATTTAGAAGGCGAGCAAAAAAAAAATTAAAATAGCAAAGTCGGTTTTTTCATTATCTTCATCAATATAACTTGGAAAAACAGGGGGTATAGCCATGAAAGGCAAACCCACGACAAACATACATAATTTCCTTCCAATTACGCGATGAAACGCGGTCTAAACTCCATTACGGCTTAGATACAGAGGTATAAAGCTGCAGAGAGCAATCCTACGGAGTTGGTTTCCTGAAATTTGGCCGGCGAAACGTCGTGCTACCGAGGTAAAGTAAATAGAATTTCTTTAAATTAGTACCAATGTGTTCCTAGCGTTGCAGTGAGCATTTATCCCTTCTGGACTTTCGAGAAATAATGAGTTTTCGACCATTTTCCGAAAGGTTGAAGTTTGGGATAAATATATATCAAAAGTGATAATTTCTCCCAGATATTAATGTATTTAGTTCTGATTGATATGTATATGAATGTAGTTGGGAGAAACAGCAGAAGTACTGACGGAAATCACATCGGTCAGTTGGGTACTCAGCAACCAGGTATGTGAAGTTGTTCTTCAGCAAGTTAGTGAGCCTTAGCTTGGTAAGTCACAGTAAACTCCGTATTTGAAACTCTCGGAGTTGAATGTTGAGAATTAAGTGAGTCTAATAGATTCTGAGTTGTGTTGCCGTATCGTATTCAGTCCGAAAGTTAGTAAAGCATGCGCCAAAGGGCGAGTTAGTATTCCAGATTCAGTATAGCTTATTGTATGATTAGCAAGCATGTTATAGAATTAAAAAGAGACAGATTTTCAGAATAAAAGCTAGTAAAGTTAAACCAGATAGACAGACAGTTTTATGGCTACAGATTAGCCAAATAGTTGAATAAAGATTTCAGAATCAGTATAATCAGTATAATACAGAAAGAGATTTGAATAAGAAATCAGATTTCAGATAGTCTTTTTCAATTATACATGCTTGCTATTTATATGTGCTATTTGTTGTTGAGACTTGATGTGGCGTGAGGGCACCTTATTGAGCGTCCTCGCCGCCCCTGGGTTGGTAATCGTGTCGCCCACTGAGCGGGTGGGTTTCGTCACTCCAAGGAGTGGCATGCCGTCCCCAACTTGGACGAAGATGGGATGAAATTTGTTCCATATCAGGCTGATCAGCATTACAGTACAGATAGCCCTGTTGTGCGCAAGTGCCCAGGGAACAGATACAAATACAGTTATAGTTACAGATCTTATTACAGGTGTAGCTCCGATTTTAGATAGCCCCGAGGAGAGTTCCGGGGAAACAGACCCTATCTATTACTATCTACATAGGAGTCCTCCAGACTCAGACACGGTTATTTATATCGGAGGCTATGGACCGAGCCGGAGACCCAGGGGGCCGGTAGAGGAGCTCCTAGTGAGCAGATGAGTGGAGTGACTTATTTTTGGTTGGTTTTGACCCGGGTAGGGGTATATAGATTGTTTGCTTGCTTGGTGCCATCCGGCTTATGGGGGTTGGTATTGTCTCTTGCCTGCTACTTGCATATTTATTTATATGTTATATACTAGCTACTAGACAGTAGGCCGTCGCGTTTACAGGTACGCCTCCGCCTTATCAGTACAGAAAGCATGATTTAGTTTTTACCAGTTCCTTCGTATTCAGTTATCTCCTGCCATACAAATTTGCTAGATATGCTATTTATATTCTGTTGTTTCAGATATATTATTTCAGTTGCTTTGCATACTCAGTACCAGCAGTACTGACGCCCAGTGGGGCGCTGTATTACTTGCCTACAGGTACTCATAGACGAGGAGGCGATCCCTCGTGATTCCAGCCAACTACTGAGTATTCAGCTCCTGTCATCCGGAGTCTGATTTCCAGAGGTGTAGCTCTTTTCCTTTTATGTACAGTACGGGTAGGTCGGGGCCCTATCCCGATCATTTCTATTATTACTCTTAGAGGCTTGCAGATTGTATATATTATCTCCCTGTGGTCAGTTGGGCCGGTCGTGTGAGGCCGTGCAGTTGTATAGCTGTTTAGTATCTCTATTTTTTTTGTTGGCCGCATGGGGCCATTGTTTGATAGTAGTGGTGACCTTTCCGGTCACGTAGCTGTTCAGTATTCCCTTTGTTGAGTCCTAGATGACTATACAGCATGGTGGCCTTGTCAGCCCGCATAGGTTCCTTGTTACGAGTATGTTTCTGGTTAGCTGTTATTACAGGTACAAGTGGCTATAGTCCAGTTGGCCGGAGGCTGTGTTTACAGCCGTTATATAGCCCTTTGTTTCCAGAAATCTGAGTTAGAGCTAGTCAGGAGCCAGCTGTGCTTAGGCTTGCCAGTTAGCAGTCCAGGTCCTACTAGGGCACCAGGTGCCAGTCATACCCCCCAAGGCGGGGCGTGACACAGTTACTAGAATTCTGAGTAAACAAGCACAGCGGAACTTTGAAATAATATTATAAAATATTTATGAGAGATAAGTCTGAAAATATAAAGTTCAAACAATTGCCTAAAATATTCATGTTTGCCTAAAAGCCATCTAATAGAGGAGTTCCTCGGATAAGCCCCCAGCTAATTCTAAATCTAACTGAAACTATTACATGACTAAAAGAAGGAAAATAGTGCCCTCGGGTGATGAGGACTCACACTTCAACTACTGCGATGGAGTATCTGAACTGCGGCAACTAATGGTGCTGAGTCTGAGAACCTGCAGCAGTATCATGAAGTTGAGTTCTAGACTGGTTAGAGCCACTTATATGGAAGCTTCGTGACTGATCTTGGGCATAATTGCATGCCCAAGTGATACTTTATTACTTAAATTTGACTTGTTTATCTACTTATATGTGTACATTCTCATGTGGTTTTTATGTAAAGGTGGATTTATACTAACCAACATGATTAGTTATTTTTTTTGCAGTTAGAATGAAATTTGGGAACTAATCTACAAGTTGGTGAAGTGGAGGAATGGACTCGGAAGCAAAACTAGGAAGTCGGCAAGAAAATGCTAAAAAATTAATGCTCCGCGACAGGGCCGTGTCACGCCACCATCACGGAGGCATTCTGCCTAGAGTGGAATTTTGGTGGAATTCCAGTGAAGGTGCGCGATGGCACTGTGTCACGGAGCCCATGCTCTGCATTCACTTCAGTGACACGGCGGGAGGATTTAGCGTCTCACTTGGAATTCCAGTAAAGGTGCGCGTTACCTCCGTGGTGCGGAGCCTCAGCTCTGCGATGCCCTCCGTGCCACGCTTAAGATAATTATTCGGCACCCCAGGTTTTAGTGAAGGTCCGCGTCAAGGCCGTGGCACGGAGCTAGTGCTCCGCGATGCCCTCCGTGCCACCTTGCCAGTTTATTCTGGAAAATTTCCCACTTGTATAAATAGCACACTTAGATTTTATTTTAAGATATCTGACATTTCAAGCTAAGAACGTGTGTATCAGGTAGTTGAGCTGAAGAAGTTCTTGGGTTAATTTTCTTCCTTTTTCTCTTCAATTTCAATTTCTTGTATGATTTCTACTTGTTTGAAGATGTTTAATCATCAAATGTGGCTAATTCACCTTTAGCTAAGGTTGAGGATGATTGTAGTAATATGTAATTGATTTTTTTTTAGTTTTTATCTTCTCTACAACAGTTGTTCTACTAATTCTTATTTTCACTACATTAATGATTGGCCATTGTTAATGTAAATCCTAGAATTCCAGTTTTAATTCCGAAAGGTTGATTAATTGGATAGATGTGAATTGGAAGGATATGTTCTTGTCTTGGTTGAGAAATTAAGAGAAGATTAACATTCAGAATAGAAATATATCTGTAATGTCATATTTGGTCATCTATGGAATTTGTTGTGTATTGCTAGAATATGAAGTGTTTGCATCACAGAAATGTGTAATCTGAGTCTCATGATTCTTTAATTGCAGAGGAATTCAAAAGACCCAATCCATTGGTTAATAATTCCTGACCAACAACCGAAGAGAAGTGTTGACTGAAATTCAATCAGTAAATTACATATCTACATGTTTTTCCTTAACCTTAGCTTGTTTGTATTATTGTTCAGATTATAATTTGTGATTTCTTTACTTAAAGTTACATTAACTAATACTCTTGAAAAATCATCATTTGTTCTGTTTGTCTGCTTGTATAAAATTGCGTATATTAAACACTTGAATAAAAATTACTGACACATTACAGTCCCTGTGGGTTCGATACCTGGCTTGAAATAAAGCCACTTTATTACTTGTACGACCACATGCACTTGCCTGTAGTTGGGAGTGAACAAGTTTTTGGCGCCGTTGCCGGGGACTGGCAATTGGTTATATAATTTTCTTAGTGTTAGTTTACAAGTTTGATACAAGTGTTGACGACTTGATCTTAGCCTTTCTCTTGCAGGTACTAAATTGTTTCTGAACGCTGGCAAGGGATAAGGAGTTTGTGGATTCGTTGTTAGAACCGGAGAGACAATTTCATCTACAGAAAAGGGAAGCTCTAGAAAAGAAGTTGCAGTTATTACGGAGAGAAATCTGGAGCAACAACAGTAACCACCAATTGTAAGGGCAGTTTTAGTGCCCGAAGAGATGGCAGAAAGACCGGTCTGCGAGGTGGCAATCCCACATGCAAACAATGTAACATCTAGCATTTGCAGGCCGGAACCAGGAGGGAGGTTTGAACTTAAGCAGAATATGGTGCAGCTATTGCACACCAGTGGGCAATTTACAAGTCTCCCTCATGAAGATCCACAACAGCACCTCCAAAATTTCTTTGAGATAAGTGACACATATATACCCGCTTGAGTATCATCTGATTATGTGAGGCTTACACTATTCCCATTCTCACTATTGGGGGAAGCCAAGAGATGGTTGAAGGCTGAACCGCCAAATTCTATTACTACTTGGGATGACCTAGCAAGGAAGTTTTTGATATGATTCTTTTCATCAGGGAAGACAGCCAGGCTTAGAAGTCAGATTCTATGTTTCAAACAGAGAGAGGGTGAGAATTTGTATCAGGCTTGGGAGAGGTTCAAGTCACTGCTAAGAGATTGTCCTCACCATCACCAGTCTAAAGATGTGTTGGTGCATACATTCATTGAGGGCTTGGAACCACATACAAAGATTTTTTTAGATTCAGCAGCGGTGGGGGGGGTGGAAAGCATTGGAAAAGACCTACAAAGAGCTTTACACCTTGTTAAACCGTATTTCACAAGGTAATCCGGAATGGAATGCGGATACAACTCGAGGGGGAGCAAAGAAAGCCGCAGGGGTCTTTGAGGTGGATGGATTTATAGCTATCACTGCATTGATAGCTGCTTTGCAAAATCGACTTAACACTCATTTCAACAGTATGAGCTTGAGCCAGGCACAAGCCCCAATCAATGCAGTTCATCAGGTATGGTGTGAAGTATGTGGAAGTAGTGAACACTCAGCTGAGTGTTGTGGTTCCAATCCAGATTTAGTAAATTTTATTGGAAACGCCCAGAGGAGCAGTAATCAGCAGTATGGTAATAGTTACAACCCAAATTGGCGGAATCATCCGAATTTTTTATGGGGGAGTAATAGTCATCAGGGACAGAGTTCAAATCAGGGTGTGCACAGAAATCAAGGGGGTCATCACAATTTTCAGTCACAGTTCAGAGGAAATAATGCACCTCCTCTGTCCAGCAATATCGAGGATATGCTCAAAACCATAATAGCTAACCAGGCACAGATGCGGGTTTATCAAGTAAAATTGACAGCTGATATGAAAAATAAGCAGTTAGCTACAAAGGCATTGGAGTATCAGTTGGGACAGTTAGCTGGAGCCCAAAATACTAGACCGCGGGGAGGATTACCTAGTGATACATACCCAAATCCTAAGCAGGTGAATGCAACTACTACCCGGAGTGGAAAGAGACTCGGGGAGGTGGAACCCGAAAGACCACCTCAGACATCTGGAGCAACAAAAAAGGATGAAGGAAATGATGAAGTGAGGGGGAATGAAAAGGCAGCAGAGATGGAAAGACCACCCCCTGTTTCCTCAAAGATTGAAAAAGCACAAGGAGGAAGCATGCTTCAAGAAGTTCATGGAAGTGCTCAAGCAGGTACATATTAATCTTCCTTTTGTTGATGTGTTGCAGGGAGTGCCAAAATATTCCAAGTACATTAAAGACATCGTGGAAAACAAGAGTAGATTGACAGAGTATACTACCGTTGCACTTACTGAAGAGTGCACCTCCCGTATTCAGAATTGATTGTCGACGAAGCTCAAGGATCCTTGGAGCTTCACTATTTAGATTACAATTGGGCAGTCTATTCAAGCTCGTGGATTGTGTGATTTGGGAGCAAGTATAAAGTTGATGCCAACATCAGTATTCAAGAAGCTGGGGCTGGGCAGTCCTAGACCCACTACTGTAATCTTGCAACTAGCTGACCATTCATTGGCTAGACCTGATGGTATTGTGGAGGATGTGCTAGTGCAAGTAGGCTCCCTCATTTTCCCGATGGATTTTATAATTCTTGATTTTGAGCCAGATGCGGAAGTCCCATTTATTCTGGGACGTCCCTTTTTGGAAACTGGGCGAGCATTAATTGATGTAGTTGTTGGGCAGCTAACCATGAGAGCTCATGATAAGGTAGAGGTCTTTGATGTCTACAAGGCCATGAAGTTACCGGCCATATATGAAGAGTTATCAGTAATCAGTGTTTTGAATCAGGAGTCGACCCTTCATATTATTGACTCACAGGATCCCTTGGAGAGAGCCTTGCTGGGACGTGATCATTTTGGGGACAGTGCGACATATGAGATGGTGCAGACTTTGAATGAACCAAAATGATTTTTCAGGAAGCAAGATTTTGAACCATTGTAGAGGTCTTTGGAACCATACCCAAAGCCATCAATAGAGGAAGCACCTAAATTGGAGTTAAAGACATTGCCTCCACATCTGTAGTATGTATTCTTGGGTGAAGATGACACCTTACCAGTCATCATTTCAGCAGAACTGACAGATGCACAAGTGAAAGATGCATTGGTGGTCCTTAAGAGGAAAAAAAGAGCAATGGGATGGAAGATGTCAGACATTAAGGGGATTAGTCCAGCTTTATGCACAGAATATTTATGGAAGAGGGATCCAAGCCAACCGTGCAGCATCAGCGGAGATTGAATTCGGTGATGAAAGATGTAGTCAGAAAGGAAGTGATCAAGTGGCTGGATGCAGGAGTGGTATATCCCATCTCAGACAGTGAATGGGTTAGCCCAGTTCAATGCGTTCCCAAGAAAGGGGGAATGACAGTGGTTACAAATGTGAAGAATGAGTTGATTCCCACACACACAGTCACAGGCTGGCGAATTTGCATGGATTACAAGAAGCTCAATGAGGCCACTCGGAAAGATCATTATCCTATTCCATTCATTGATCAGATGTTGGACAGGCTGGCAGGGCAAGAATATTATTGCTTCCTGGATGGATACTCTGGCTATAATCAAATAGTAGCACCAGAAGATCAGGAGAAGACCACGTTTACATGTCCTTATGGGACATATGCTTTCAGGCGGATGCCTTTTGGTCTATACAATGCACCAGCCACATTTCAGCGATGCATGATGGCAATATTCCACGATATGGTGGAAGACTATGTCAAGGTATTTATGGATGAATTTTCTGTTTTTGGTAACTCATTTGCTATGTGTTTGCAGAATCTTGACAGGGTGTTAGCTAGATGTGAAGACTCAAACCTAGTGCTCAACTAGGAAAAGTGTCACTTTTTAGTCAAGGAGGGTATTATCCTTGGCCATAAGGTGTCATGCAGATATTTGGAGGTCGATCATGCAAAGATAGAGGTGATTGAAAAGCTACCACTGCTAGTATCAGTTAAGGGTGTCCGCAGCTTCTTAGGACATGCTGTGATTTACAGATAGTTTATTCAAGACTTCTCTAAAATTTCTAGACCGTTATGCTGGTTGCTAGAAAAAGAGGTGAAGTTTGAATTTGGAAAGGAATGTGTAGAAGCATTTGAGGAGCTGAAAAAGAAGCTGGTGGAATCTCCTATTCTCATTGCTCCCGATTTGGAATATCCTTTTGAGTTAATGTGTGATGCAAGTGATGTGTCTGTAGGAGCGGTATTGGGGCAGTGAAGGAATAAGATTTTTCATTCCGTCTACTATGCAAGAAAAACACTTGATGCTGCACAAGTCAATTATACAGTCACTGAGAAGGAGATGCTGGCTCTAGTGTTTGCATATGACAAGTTTAGATCTTATCTGGTGGGTTCTAAAGTGGTGGTCCACACTGATCATGCGACAATTCGGTACTTATTTGGCAAGAAGGATGTGAAGCCCAGGCTTATCAGGTGGATATTATTGCTGCAAGAGTTTGATCTGGAGATCCGAGACAGGAAGGAAAGTGAAATCAAGTTGCAGATCACCTATCGAGCTTAGAGAATCATTCACTTGTGAAGGAAGGTGAGAGCATCAGAGAAGAGTTTCCCGATGAACAACTCCTGGCAATAAAGGAAGCTGAACGTCCGTGGTATGCAGATATGGTGAATTTGTTGGTAAGTGGAGTATACCCACCTGAGGCAACGACTCAACAAAGGAAGAAGCTGAGGCAAGATTCCCGGTACTACATGTGGGATGAGCCGTATTTATTTAAGAAAGGGCCAGATCAAGTGATGTGGCGATGCATTCCAGAAAGTCAGATGGCAGAGGTGCTGAGGAGTTGTCATTCATCATTGTATGGAGGTCATCATGGAGGAGAGCGTACTGCTCACAAAGTGCTGCAATCTTGGTTCTTTTGGCCCACACTGTTCAAAGATGCTGTAGCTTATGCCAAAGTATGTGATAGATGTCAAAGAATAGGAACAATCGGCAGAAGACAGGAAATGCCATTGCATCACATATTGGAAGTTGAAGTGTTTGATTTGTGGGGGATAGATTTCATGGGCCCGTTTCCACCATCGTTTGTCAATAGATACATGTTGGTGGAAGTGGACTACGTGTCCAAGTGGGTTGAGGTAGTAGCGTGTCCCAGGAATGACAAGAAGGTGGTGACTAAATTTGTGAAGAAGCAGATTTTCACAAGGTTTGGTACACCACGAGCAATTATCAGTGATGGAGGGGCACATTTTGTAAATGCAGGGTTCAAGAATTTGCTAGCAAAATATGGGGTTGTACATAAAGTGGCGATAGCATATCATCCCCAGACTAGCTGGCAAGTGGAGGTGTCAAACAGGGAAATTAAACAGATTTTGCAGAAAACGGTGAACGCACAATGCTTAGATTGGTCAAGCAAACTGGATGATGCGTTGTGGGCATATCAGACTGCATATAAGACACCCATTGGGACTTCACCGTACAGATTGGTTTATGGGAAGGCATGTAATCTACCCGTGGAGCTAGAACATCGAGCTTTTTGGGCTGTGCGGAAGCTGAACATTGATCCTGAGATTGAAGGAAAGAAGAGATTGATGCAACTGAGTGAGTTGGACGAGTTTCAATGGCATGCATATGAAGGTGCCAAATGCTACAAAGAAAAAACTAAAAGGTGGCATGACAAGCACATGGTGCATCAAATCTTTGAGCCGGGTCAGAAGGTGTTGCTATTTAACTCAAGGTTGAAACTCTTCCTAGGTAAGTTGCGCTCCAAGTGGTCAGGGCGATTTGAAGTAGCAAGGATGACCCCACACGAGGCGGTTGAATTGTGGCAAGAGGATAAAAGTGCCACATTTTTGGTGAAAGGGCAGAGGTGTAAGCACTATTGGGGTGAAGACGTTAATCGAGAGAAGACATCTATCACCTTAGTAAATGATGAGTATGTCAAGTGTCAAGCCGCGATGGTAAACCAGGCGCTGCACGGGAGGCAACCCGTGGATGTAATGTACTAGACTAGTTAGAAAAAAAAGAAAAGAAAAAGTGGCACTAGGTGGGAGGCAACCTACGATTTTCTAACAAATTGTTGTTGTTTGTGAATTGCAGAAAATATGGAGGGCAAAAATACAAAAAAAATCGCAAGTGGAAAAATAAAGGTAAAAAGTGAAATTTGGGGTAAGAAACAGTGAGGGTCCGCGTCGGCTCCGTGTCACGGAGCTGGGCCTCCGCGTTACCCTCCGTGACACGTTGAGGCTATTTTCCCGACGGGTGAATTCGGGGCAACGGGTTGACCCGCGTGAAAATCATTCTTTTTAACCCCAAATTCCTTATTTTTCCCCATTTTTCTGAAACCCTCCACGACCAACACCCTAAAACCCCTTCTCCCTCAACGTGCCACAACCCTAGCTAGAAAATTTCTTCGATTCTTCTTAAAATTCTTCAAGTAAAGGTATGTTCTCGAATTTTTTCTCAGTATTGCTTAATATTTCAATTCTTGAACATGTTTTCTTTGATGAAATTCTGACCTAAGTGATTAATAAGTTTTGTAATCAATTGAGTTATGGATGAATGTGGTTTGTATGATCGTTTTGATTGGATGAACTCAATAATTACATGATTTGTATTGAAAATCTTACATTGTTGATAACTAGGGGTGAGAAATTTATTTAGGATGACGAAGAAATGGGTTAAAATGGTGGTATTGTGGGCTATGCATGTTGTTTTAGTGGAAACAAGTTTTGATTGAAGTTGGAGTATGTTATGGTAGAAGATGAATTTTTGGGGATGAAAGTAGGAAATTCCCATAGGTTGTTGTGCACAAATTGCAAAGTGCTCATGATTATATAAATGAATCGATGGATGAACTTTCACAATGCATTGTATGAAGTCTGAGTAGTACAATGAAATTGTTCCATCAACTTTTATGAATGAACTGAACATTTTGGGAAATAAGAACTGAAAATATGTGATTGTTCTTGTCGAATTGTGTTGACTGCGGCTAATGACTAAGTGTGGGGTGATCAATTGAAGCCAGCCTTAGTAGTAGCCAACTATACCATGAATGACATTTGAAATTTATGTTTTTGATGGATAGGACAAATATTTGGAAGACAAGACAAAGGGAAAGGCTCATCCACATCTGGCGCCAGTAGAAAAAGATTTAGAATTGGGGCAGCAGTGCCAGCGGCACCACCGGTTCCAAGGGGGCAACGTAGACAATATGGGACACGATGGGTTACAGATGAGGGGAAGAAATGGTATTCCAAACACAAGGATTCCAAGTATTTCCCAGAGGAACAAATAGCACGGGAACAACTAGCTCAAGAATTCCCGAGAATCCTACACAGGATAGACACTGTTGGGCTAAACTTCATCTTTGAAGAACCCAAAGAGTGCAATCTCCATCTCATAAGGGAATTCTACGCTAACTGGAATCCCACTGTGCGCAACCACACAGTCAAGATCAGAGGACAGGTGGTTACTTTTGAACCACAACATTTAAATGCCATCTTGGGGATGCGGGACACAGACGCACATGTCCTCCGCCAGCTGAATATCACTCCACCATATGCAGATATCAGACGCACCTTATGTGGAGCACGATCAACAGATAGGTGGAGTCGTCACAAGGAAAGAGGGTATCACCACACATTTCCATACTCCCAAATGATCAGAGAAGCGAGGATCTGGAGATAGTATGTACTTGCCTGATCCCGGGGGTGCACATGACTGACGTTACCCGGGACAAAGTTTGTTTGGTGTATGCATTGATGAAAGGACTGGAGATAAATGTTGGAGTGGTGATTGTTTCGGCCATGAAGAAAGTCAGACTTCATCAAGGGCATCGGTATGGTTTCGTTGGTCTTCTCACTACTTTCCTCAGGGGCCATGGTATTGAAGAAGAGGCCCTGGACTACATTCCTCAACTTGACCGGCGTGCTTTGGATGTTACCAAGACCAAAGCACCTGATACCACATATGGGCTTGTTCTTACACTCGTCGAGCGGCATGCTCGGGACAACCAATACATGGCCTGAATGTATGGGATGCAGATGTTGCAACTATGGATTAGTGGAAGGCCTGCTACGGAGGATGAATTATGGCAGCTCGACATGGATTATCCATTCAATGAGCATGCCCGAGATTTATGCAGAGTTGGGCCTGCATTTGTAGAACCAGTTGATGACAACGTCCCTACTGATAAGGAAATGCGCCGGGATGACTCAGACATTGAATTAGAGGAGGAAGGCGAAGAAGACTCTGATCTTGGTGATGAGGCACTAGCACCTGATGAAGAGATTGAACATTTTGATTGATCAGGGAGTACACCACCCAAAACATTGTTTTTAATTGCAGATATACGAACACTAGGGACAGTGTTCCAACTAAGTGTAGGGTGGGAGTAGTTAGGCGCTGGTGTGGTAAGGTAGTGATGTGCTTGTGTTCTGTGGCTGTTTAATGTGTGACATTGTGTTTTGTGTTATGTTGTTGATGCTTTGTTGTGTTGGTGCTGGTAATGTAATTGTAATAAATTGTTTATTGTTGAGTAGTTATTTGTGTAATTATTTGTGTAAGTTATTTGCTATTTTTAATTTTTTTACTTTACTTTCTATTTTTTTATTTGGGTTTCTCGATTTTTGTTTTCGGTGCTTTTTCCGAGAATAGTCCCTTTGAACCAAAGTCTTAGATACAGACTGTTCCCTATGATGGATGCTGACGACTGTCTTAAGGGAAATTCAGTCAGTAGGTTTTGAGTTTTTTTGTGAAGACATAGCTAATTAATGGTTCGACATTCTTGTTATGTGCTGTATTATAAGATGCAAGTGTGATTCGTGTGGAAGCATGCAAATGTGTTAAACATGTTGAGACATCTAGGCTCTAGAATTTGAATCGATGTGATTAAAGCTTAATTTTGAATTTTTGTAATTAACTGAGTTAAGAGTCTGCGAATAGGTCTTGAATTGAGCATGTGCATGTGCAGTGAGGGTGAGTTTTTCTAATATTCCATGCTACTGTGAAGTGTCTAGAACTTTCCTGGTGTGTATATAAAACGAAATGAAGGATGTGGATTGTAAGAGAGGATATAGGCATTTCTTTGAATGAACCTGAATTTTATCCCTTATCTTACCTACCTTGCAAGTTAAATCTTAGTTAGCCCCATTGAGCCTTAAGCCTATTCTTTCATAGCTATAACATAAGCTTAATCCTTTTCTTTCATTAGCCGTGAATTTGATCCAAAACTCCTAAGCGCTTAAGTGAAAAATTCCAAAGAGTAAAGGAGTGAGAAGAGTGAAACAGAAGGAAAAGTCGAAGTTGTGAAAGTTTAAGAAAGGACAAAGGTACACTTGTTGAAAATGATTGATTATTAGTAGAGAGTATGAAAGTAAATGAAAAATTTGCTTAAGTACGTTTTACTAGTAAGCTGAGTGTGCTTAAAGAAATTGGAACAAAAAGAGAATATTCGAGGGTGAGAAGAGTGAGGACAAAGTATAGAGGAGATGTCTTTAATGAATGTGGATGTAGTAAAAGCGCTTGGGGGAAGATAGTCACTATTACTGTCCAGAATAGTACCTACCCGTCCCTTAGCCTACATTACAGCCCATTAAGTCCTACTTAATCTTACGTTCATGCATCCTTAAATTAGTGGAGTAAACACTAAGGGCAAGCTTATGGTTCACTATATGAGGCATGTGAATTATTTGAGAGAGTGAGCGTAATTTGATTCATATACCCATACCTTTTGTGATTTAAAATTCTTGTGAAGTAAAAATGGGGTAACTCTGTTGTGTTGTGAGGGCACATGTTTAATAAGAGATAACATTCATGTGGAATTCTTGATCGGTTGATTTGCACGAGTTTGCTAATATTGAGAGTTGATTCTTGAGGTTAGGAAGTCTTAACATAGTTGTAATTCATCCTAATGATGGAATCATGCATGCCTTATTTTTAACTTTCTATCTTAAATAATCTTTATAGCCATAACTTGGATTGTTGTGCTAAATTAGCTATGCGTGAGTCTTCAATTTCATGAGATATGAAAGGGTTGTTCGAGGACGAACAAGGCTTTAAGTGTAGGGTAGGTGATCTTGGGCATAATTGCATGCCCAAGTGATACTTTATTACTTAAATTTGACATGTTTATCTACTTATATGTGTACATTCTCATGTGGTTTTTATACTAACCAACATGATTAGTTATTGTTTTTGCAGTTAGAATGAAATTTGGGAACTAATCTACAAGTTGGTGAAGTGGAGGAATGGACTCGGAAGCAAAACTAGGAAGTGGGCAAGAAAATGCTAAAAAATTGATGCTCCGCGACAGGGCCGTGTCACGCCACCATCTCGGAGGCATTCTGCCTAGAGTGGAATTTGGGTGGAATTCCAGTGAAGGTGCGCTATGGCACCGTGTCACGGAGCCCATGCTCCGCATTCACTTCAGTGACATGGTGGGAGGGTTTAGCTGCTCACCTGGAATTCTAGTAAATGTGCGCGTTACCTCCGTGGCACGGAGATGAGGCTCCGCGATACCCTCCGTTCCACATTGAAGATAATTATCCAGCACCCCAAGTTCCAGTGAAGGTTCGCGTCAAGGCCGTGGCACGGAGCTGGTGCTGCGCGATACCCTCCGTGCCACGTTGCCAGTTTATTCTGAGAAATTTTCCACTTGTATAAATAGCACATTTAGGTTTTATTTTAAGATATCTGACATTTCAAGCTAAGAACGTGGGTATCAGGCAGTTGAGCTGAAGAAGTTCTTGGGTTAATTTTCTTTCTTTTTCTCTTCAATTTCAATTGCTTTTATGATTTGTACTTGTTTGAAGATGTTTAATCATCAAATGAGTGGCTAATTCACCTTTAGCTGAGGTTGAGGATGATTGTAGTAATATGTAATTGACGTTCTTTCAGTTTTTATCTTCTCTACAACGGTTGTTCTACTAATTCTTGTTTTCACTACATTAATGATTTGCCATTGTTAATGTAAATCCTAGAATTCCAGTTTTAATTTTGAAAGGAAGATTAATTGGATAGAGGTGAATTGGTAGGATATGTTCTTGTCTTGGTTGAGAAATTAAGAGAAGATTCACATTCAGAATAGAAATATATTTGTAATGTCATATTTGGTCATCTATGGAATTTGTTGTGTACTGCTAGAATATGAAGTGTTTGCATCACAGAAATGTGTAATGTGAGTCTCATGATTCTTTAATTGGAGAGGAATTCAAAAGACCCAATCCATTGGTTAATAATTCCTGACCAACAACCAAAGAGAAGTGTTGACTGAAATTCAATCAGTAAATTACATATCTGCATGTTTTTCCTTAACCTTAGCTTGTTTGTATTATATTTCAGATTATAATTTACAATTTCTTTACTTAAAGTTACATTAACTAATACTCTTGAAAAATCATCATTTATTTTGTTTGTCACTTAAAGTTACATTAACTAATACTCTTGAAAAATCATCATTTGTTCTGTTTGTTTGCTTGTATAAAATTGCGTATACTAAACACTTGAAGAAAAATTACTGACACATTACAGTCCCTATGGGTTTGATACCTGGCTTGAAATAAAGCCACTTTATTACTTGTACGACTACGTGCACTCGCGTGTAGTTTGGATTGAACAGTGACCGTCTAAGAACAATCTGTAGATGAACTGGGGTCCTGGGGCTTGTCAGAGCAATATACTAGAATTTCATGACCGCCTAATTGACCAAAAACTATAAATCTGAGTTTGATTCTTATAACTGAGATGCACCACTAACACCTCGAAATAAGACTGAAGTCAAACTGATCAGTTGACAATTTTGCTGAATTTCAGTGAGGATTCTAACACTCTAACTGAGACTAGACTGATATGATTCTGAAGGGATTCTAAGTTCTAACTGGTCTGAACTACTAGCAGCTAATAGAAAACTCAACTTACTCCAACAACGTGGAAATTTCATAATGTAGAGCAATTTCAAGAATTTTAGGAATTTCATCCAATAGAGCTAAAGTCATTCTCATTAATGGGATATTTACTCAACATGACTCATGGTCCCTAGTCGTGGACCACACTGTCTTATTTTTGAGATTTAATGCTAAGTCCCATAATGAGTCACTTAACGAGTCGTTGCCACAGGTGACGACTCGTTTCACCCACTTATTGAGTATATTGGTCAATTAAAGTATTCCCAACTTAGGCCTTAGCATGAGTAATTTAACGAGTCGTGGTCAGTGACCACGACTCCTGACATCCCTCGTTTGGTACACTGCCTCCCGCCTTTACATTAACTAGCCTTCTCCTCACGGCTCACCTAATGAGTCGTGAAGTTACTTGACATCTCGTCAGGTGGGCCATCCTGCAATATTTCTGCAGTTTTTCAGATTTCCTATTTTATGCCCTGGAATTGGATTTTTGAGTTTTCGGGGTGTTACATGAAACCTACACTATTTTTCTTTTAACCCTCATTAGTTCCCTCTTCTGAGTTCAACCAATGAGCCAATAGATAATATTCGAAAGGTGATCAGACAAAAAAATAAGCATGAAATCAACTAAGTATAAACAACCTTGAAAAGAAGAATCAAACATCTAGCATAAATGAATATTCAAACTACAACCATCAAGCCATGGCCAAAATCCTAGAATAGGGAGTTTAGCCACTCATGTTCAATTGTAAACCCAAGGAATTCATCATACAAATCAACAGAAGTAAAGAGTAAAGAAGAAAAAAACTAAGAAGACTATGGACTTCTTGTCTCTTCCCCAAAGACTGCGTGTAATTTTCAATCTCCCCTAACAAATGCCCTAGCAATGTATTTATAAGCATGGTAAAGAATTTCTCTTTTGCCCTTATGTGACTCAGCTTTTAGACTTAGAAAAATAATTCCTGGACAGGCCTTGGCGTGCCACTTCACCCATCTCGCCAAACATGGCTTGAATTGCTTCTGGCGTGCCACTTCACCCATCTCGCCAAACTTGGCTTGAATTGCTTCTGGCGTGCCACTTTTTCTATCTCACCAAGGTGTTAGTCAAAATTCTACAGTTCTGGACCTTGCATGCCACTTTCCTTAATGCACCAAAGTGTTCGAAAAATTTTCCAAGATCGGATCCTCTCTGGTGCGCCAATTCTCTCATTTCACCAAGGTGTTGATCAAAATTTCTTATGAATTTTAAGGTATGGTACGCCACTTTAGCCATAGAACAACTTGAGCACAATTTCTTTGAAGTTCAGGCTCTGGCGCACCACTTCAGCCATTTCATCGGCTAAATTTTTCTCGAATTCTTCTTTCTTCACACCTTACACCATATTTTTTTGTATTTTTCCATGTGTTACCTACCAAAATCATCTAAAAACCTTCATTAGCTCTTTTCACACACACATTCATGAAACCATACATTTCATAAGGATAATCATCTCAAAACATGATAAAAGATGGGTAAAAGTATGAAAAATGGGCATAAAAAATATGCCCAACATCATCACCACACACTTAAGTCATTGTTCGTCTTTGAACAGTCCTTACTTTAATGCAACAAACAATTCTTGTCACCTCTATCAATTCTCACTCGCGAAATAGAGTAGAGCACATAAATAAGTGGTTCATCAATTGATAAATAATCCACAACATATATACAAAGAAGTTCTTCATATTTGAAACTACATACTTTCTGTAACTGATTCATCTTTTTCAAAACGGGGCCAACATGATTTAGTATGAAAAATGTGACACATAATACACCAACTCCGACCATCTTGTTCCCTCACTTATTTTAGTGATGTTCCCTCCCTTATATTATCAATTCAAGAACTTAGAACATAGTAAACAAGGAACACTCACTCTCACAAATGATGTTTCATACACACACTCCATACCATAGGTTTACCTCTCATGTATAGTCAAATTACTTAATTACTTCAAAAAGAATAAGATCATAAGGACTTTTCCAAGTTGTAATGTCAACTAAGGGACAGGTAGGAATGATATTTGTTAATAGTGGCTACCAATTCTAAGTACTTTAAAATATTTTTACTCATTTTTCTTGTCCCATCGTTTGTTCCCACTGCTTATCCTTTCTTTCACTAATCCCCATTTCTTTTCTCATGCTCCCTTTTATACTACTTGACTGTTATTTTCTGCTATAAGGTCAGCCAAAATAATTAACTATTAAGGATATTTTCTTTATGTTCACCAGCAAGTAGACATTTTGTTTTGTGGGATCCACGCTTTCCTATTTTCTCATCTTGCCATCCAAATTTTTTCTCATTTCCCTTAACATTGTTACATCGGTGGAACCTTCATTCTTAAATCTCAAAGTTCCTTAAACTGCCTTTGGATAAAAAATTCTGGATGTCACATAACAAAGGGAATAAGCTTCTTTTGTGGCTAGAAATAAAACATACGCTTATAGCTCAATGGGGATAATGTTAAAGTAGGTAAAACAACTATGAACAACATTGGTCTATCAAAGAAATGCCTTAATCATATCTTACCTTTACAACAACTAGCTATCATGTAGACATGTTAGGCAAGTTCTAGAGGTTACTCTATATACAAAACACAACAATTTCAGGCTCACCCCTCATGGCATCATGATCTGAATTAGTTTCTTATAGCCGCATATCCACACAATCATATTGAATGAATTTCTATTTTTAAGCCCTGGATCTGCTTCCTTAGGTAAAGTTAAGAACCTATGTGTTTCTCATGGAATTTGTACTTCTCATGCATTAAAGATGACTACTCCATTGCTTCTAGCTCAACTTCTAAGTGGAATGTGAAGAGCACACAAGTGGTGATTTTTGACTCCATCCTAAAAATAAAAAAAATATGACTAATTTTTCCTTAAGAAGGTCTTCATCCATCTATCATTGGGACAAGTCACTACACCTATGATGAACTAAAAAATTTTTTTACTCTCAATTAAACTAAACAAACAACTAGTGATGAATGAAAACATAACATGACATCATTCAATTTCAACAACCATCCATATACTAACTATTACAGACCAAGCTTACTAACACAGAAGTTTGATAATCATTACTACAACTTATTCTAATTATTTAGCAAAGATAGAATAAAAAAATCTATTTCCTCCACTCATACTAAACATTGCACAAACATATCATATCAAGTAGGGAGAGATAAAAAACATCCTAGGCCTCTAAACATAATCATAATCATAAGGATTAATATCCTGATCATCATCATCTTCTGCATCATTAACTAACATATCTCCAGTGGTTGCATCATCCTCATCATCGTCATCAACTACATCAGTGAGCACTATAGGCTCATCATCATCTAATGGATCCTCAAAATCTGGCCCTAACTTACACATCATCATAGCATAGTCTGTGAGTGGGTACAACTCTCTAGTGTAGACATCTCCTCTACAGTTTCAGGTCTACCCTAATCTTCAGCTGCAACTCAAACATCCCAAACATACAAACTATGCAACTATTATCCCGAGAAGGGCGATCGACTGGAGTGAGATATGGGTTTTGATGTGGTGCTTGGCTCCTTGACCCTTGAAACATCAAGAATCTTTCCTGCTAAGTGCCCTGCTATGGGTAGGTGGAGGTAGGCTTCCTCTTCCTCAATATCAAGCTCTCTCAAGAACTAAGTCAACAGGCTGCCATAATAATACCTCCATCGGTAATTATCCTTGGACCGTCGCACGTTGTCCTTAAGCACTGTGTCGAAGTTAATTGTCATCCCCTTCATCAACATCTACACCATTACTACCCTCTCTCAAGTGATCTCAGATGTATGTTTCACTAGATGGATTACAATGACCAACTTGATCCAAACTCTTGCCTCCTTAGTCAGGTAGGAGAAGGAGAGTGTCGAATGAACACTAGTCTCACTTCTTTCCCACTAGGTAACTAAATGCTCTCTATATAATGTATGGTAAATGTCAAGGTATGGGGGCATCCCAAGAAACAAGAAATACCCTCATTAGTTCTTTCTCCCGAGTTCAACCAATGAGCTAACAGATAATATTCGAAAGGTGATCAAACTAACGAATAAGCATGAAATCAAGTAAGCATAAATAATCTTGAAAAAAAGAATCAAATGTCTAGCATAAATGAATATTCAAACTATAACCATCAAGACATGGTCAAAACCCTAGATTAGGGAGTTTATCCACTCATGTTCAAGTGTAAACCCAAGAAGTTCATCATTCAAATCAACAAAAGTAAAGAGTAAAGAAGAAAAAGCTAAGAAAACTATGAACTTCTTGTCTCTTACCCAAAGAATGCATACAATGATCGATCTCCCCTAACAAATGTCGTAGCAATGTATTTATAAGCATGGTAAAAAATTCCTATTTCTCTGTAAAGTGACTCAGCTTTTGGACTTAGAAAAATAATTCCCGGATAGGCCCTGATACGCAACTTCGCCCATCTCGCCAGACTTGGCTTGAATTTCTTCTGAAGTTTTGCTTATAGCACACCACTTCTGCTATCTCACCAAGGTGTTATTCAAAATTTTATAGTTTTGGACCTGGCACACTTCCCTCAATGCACCAAAGTGTTACAAAATTTTTCCAACAATGGATACTCTCAAGCGCTCCATTTCTCTTATTTTGCCAAGGTGTTGATCAAAAGTTCTTCAGAAGTATGAGGTCTAGCGAGCCACTTCAGCCATAGCACCAACCTAAGCACAATCGCTCTTAACTTTAGGCTCTAGCGTGCCACTTTAGCCATTTCACCAAGCTAAATTTTCCTTGAATTCTTCTTTCTTCACCCCTTGCACCATTTTTGAGTATTTTTCCATGTGTTACCTGTCAAATTTATCTAAAAACATTTGTTAGTTCTTTTTACACAAACATTTATGAAACCATGCATTTCATAAGGATAATCTTCTCAAAATATTATAAAAGATGGGTAAAAGTATGACAAATGTGCATAAGAAAATGCCCAACATCATGGATCTTCTTGATCCTCTTGCACATATGGAAGAAGAGCTTGTCCCGGGAGAGTCTCTTCCTCTTCTCTCTCTCCAGTTCCTCCATGAGCTCTACATGGGCCTGGGCCAAGGAGACGATCAGTCCCTACACCCACTTTGGATCTACAATGATAACACTTAAGCTCACACTTCCTGACAAAGTAAGAAACAGTCATTGTCAATAAGGAAACCAACTAAGAGATTGGGGTCCAACCCACAGGGAATAGGGTAAGAGCTAGACTAATGTCGGTAATTGAACTTATTGGTGAGTTATCTCCAATTTGGGGGGTTTCAAAGAAAACAATATTAAACAAAAGATTATATTTGTAATCTAAATCAAGGTTTGCAAACAACTAGGGTAAGTATTCCCCAAGGGTTGACAACTACTTCGGGTATACACACGTGATCAATCCCAATGCTTACTTGTAGAAGTTATAATTAGGGTTAATCCCTATTGGATGACTTTACTCAATCACTGGTTCAGGTCACATGAGCGGCTTCAAACTAAACGTTATCAATATGTTCCAAATTTAACTATCGTGTGACCACAACTCAAGTTAATACAAAGATCGTGAAGACCAAGGCTTTGTTGTAATTCTCTTTTCCTAATCTCTTCTTCTCTAGGTTTAATCAAGTACTGAGTTCAGGCAAGTCCTAACATTGTACACTATTAAGAAATATTTAAAGATGAAGAGAATACTATAGAAGCATTTCACATTGGTTTTGAATAACTTTTGTGCAACCCTATTTCGTTAATCCACCATGGTTCCCACAACCCCTAGTTGTGGAGGTTTTAGCCTCTCATGGTTGTAGAATTACAATTTGCATTCATAGGCAAACACATAATCAAATACTTACAGCAACAATTGAAAGAAAACTATATATGAATATCGAAGAACAATCTCAAGAACAACGTAGGAAGTCATGAATTTGATCCCATGAATTTCTCCTCAAAACTTATTCTTCACACATATACTAATTTGATTATGTCCTTCCTTAACTAAAATAAAACATAAAAGCTATTTATACAGACATTAAAAACCTTTCCCTAAACTAACAGGGAATTTTCCATAACTTCTGCCTACGACTCGTATTGTTTGTAGTGTCTGAAGTGTTGCCAAGTATTCAAGAATCTTCTGAAGTTCACCACGACTGATGGTTCAGTTCGTTGTTGGTGTTACAATCCGTGAGTCCATCTGTATCAGGAGTCTACCTTTATGCAATTTCCTCTGAATAATTCCATGATTTAAATTATGGTTCGTACCATCTTGGTACGGCTCGTATAGAGAGTTGTATGATGCCTTCTTCTCAGTTCAACCTTCTGACTTGCATCATGGTTCTCAGTACGGCTCGTACAATCAAGGTACGTCTCGTACTGAGACTTGTACTTTGGCTGACTTTATGCATTTTAAGGCTTCTTTTGCACATCTTTGCTCCAACACTTATTTTCCATGCAATCAAAGTAAAAGTGCCTTATATCCATATAAACATACCTAAGTCCATGCTATTTTCTTAGTTTTAAGTGTTGAAAGTGCTGTAAATTCACAGCACATCAACACCCTCAACTTATGACTTTTGCATATCCTCAGGCTAAGAAAATAAAAACTAAACACGATGCTTAACTAGAAAATAAACCAAGGATATTATAGCCAACATCAAACAAAATTTGCACTGTTAACTCAAAAATCTTTTGACCCTTTTCTCATGAACCAAATTAGCATATGAATTACAAGCAACCAAAAAACATGATAAATAGGGATCAAGATATGTTATCTAGCTATCAACATATAGTCAAGTCATCACCAATGCTTTTTACACAGACCACTTGTAGAGTTAAACATAAATCATGTACCCTCACAGCAAATGAAGTTCCCCACTCACAGATATAGTAAAATATATAACATGAGATTGAACAAGAAAGACTCTCACTCTCACAATGAAGTTCCAAATATTTCATATCGGATATCATAGGCTTGCCCTTATTTTCTCTACTTCGGTTTGTCAGATGGTCAAGGATCACTATAGGACTCGCTTTCATTTGTAATGTAGGCTAGGATCACTATAGGACTTTCTTTCATTTGTAATGTAGGCTTTCGGGCTTGGTATGGTAGATATGGGATTTTTTTAAGTGACTAAACCCTTCCTTGGCACTACATACATATGGCTCTATTTTTCCACTTTTCACCCTTTTGCTTATTTTACTTTTTCCTCCCTTTTTACTCTTCTGATTCACTTATATCAGTGTAGTGTGTTTGTTCAAGCTTTTCATGGTTCATTCACCTTTTGAATTTTGTTTCTTAAAGTTTTCTTTTTTTTTTCTGTTTTCTTTTGTCACACCACACCTCATTTTTATACTTTTTTCTTTTCTTTTCTCTCCCTTTTTCAGCTTCCCACTATTTATGCACTCCTACTCTAGCTACCCTCAACTTAGGCATTTTTCCTATTTTGAGGTTCACAATGTACAAGGAAGGACCAGGGCCAAAATAGGTTCATCATAAAAATGGGTACCGTTAATTGGTTAATCAAAGAAAAATAGTCAATTTATAGCTCAAAAGTTTGGATCAAGGGAATCATATCATTTTTCGTAGGGTCATATAAGATAAAAATGGGCTAAATGAGAATGACCTATGATCCTTTCCTAACCAACCATCCTAAAACCTATGCAAAGACCAACCGGGCAAGTTCTAGATCCTCTATGCAGTATTGAACTAAGTATTAGACCTCACTCACTCATGGTACATGAAAGGCATTTACTTTACCTGTCCGGTTTATTCAAGGCTTAACAAAAACTACACATGTTAATATACTAAATGACATGAAATGATCCACAAAAATCATGCATGCAATCCAACTACACAACTAACCATCAAAATTTTAAACAAGGTCAATTTTCAAAAATATCAATACTAGTGCAATTTATTGGCTGAGTACTACTAAGCTACTTTATAATTAAAGAAAAATCACAAAAATAAAATCCTAAACATGTCGGTTCTACTAGATAGAATGCTCGAGGGAAAAGAAACACGGTAAGAAGAACCCTCAGACAAATCAAAACTCCAAAAAAAATTATAAGTACAACCCCTTCCCTTTTAAAAAAGCGTGCTTTGTCCCCGAAGCATAGAATGTAAAAACAGAGGGAAGGGAACATACCTGTGATAACGTCCAATATATACTATCCTTTTATGAAAGAGCATAAATAGTCGCTGCTCAAAACAAATATTCCCGAGGAGTGGTTGGGGGTCGTATCACACAGAGAATTTAGTCGATAATTCAAAAGTTATAAACTAATTCAAATTAGAGAGCATAATTATTCAACATTTGAAAAGTAAAATTGGGGGAGAAATAAAAAGGTAAAATTAATGTTACACCCCGTAAGTTTCTAGCACTTAGTTGGCCTATTCACATGTTGGTTGGTAGTTTTAGAATGCCATACGTGCAAGGAAAGGGCCCAGGGAAAGGCCGAACGTGTGCCAAGTTAGATTTTCGCAAGAGGAGGTCGAACCGTGCTGCCCAGAGGGGCAACGTGGCACGGAGGCACCTCCTCCGCGATGTCCAGCGTGGCACGGAGCCAAATTAGCACGATGGCCAGCATGCCACGTTGCTATGCAACTGACTCCAAGTATATAAAGGCCTCAATCTTCATTTTCATGATATTTTATAAGTTAAATGACCAGAAAACAGAGAGGACAAAGGGTTAACATAAATTTATGTTTGATTACGCCGTCAAACACTGTCCAAGGTCAAATTAACTTCGGGTATCGAAGTATAAGGCTGCAGGGAGCAGTTCTACGGAGTAAGTTTCGCGAAAATCGCCTGGAGAATCGTCGTCCCGCCTAGTCAAAGTGATTGGAGTTGCTCCAAACTAGTGTTAATACACTCCTAGGACTTAAGTGAGTATTTCTCCCTTTTAGACTCCAGAGAAATTACGAGTTTTCGATCGTTCATCGGTAAGTCAAAGAATAGTCAGTATATAGACTTAAAGTATTGTCTTCTTTCAGTATAATAGTGACGTTAGTTCTATTCTTTTGTGAATATGATTACAGTTGGGGAGAATAGCTGAATACTAGATGAGCCTCGCCAGTTAATCAGTAACCCAGCAGTCGAGGTATGTAAAGCCAGTCTCTTTCGACAAGTTAGTTTCTTTAGTATAGTAAAACAGTATGAATCCCAGTAAGGTATTTCAGGAATAGTATATCACGTTCAGTATGAAAATAAGTAAAGCATGTCAGAAATATTATATCATATTCAGTATGAGACTTAGTACAACATGTCAGCGATTATATTATTATCATATTCAGTGTGTATTATATGTAGTTATTGCTATCAGTTGAGACTTGATTGTATTGTTTTGCGCTGGATTACCCGTATAACTTCTGTGACCGCCCCAGGGTTAATGGCTATCGACTCTTCCACCAGAGCCCGAGGATACGTCTCTCTACGGAGTGGCATGCCGTCCGCCAGGGATGAAGATTGGATGCACCAGTTCCCCATAGTTTGCCGTGGTTGGCCTATACAAACCCTCGTCGAGCGCTTGCCCCCGGGGTGTTGATTTCAGGAGTCCTCTGGACTCAGGTATAACTATAGTTAGGGGCCCAGCGGGCCCAAGCTGCATACCCAGGGGACCGATAGGATGCTTATAGCTACTAGGTGATGTGGTATGACATAGGTAGGGGTAAATAGATTGTGATGATTTCACCTTCCGGCTTATGGGGGCCAGGTAAGGTTTATGTTATGTTGGTTTAGTTATTGATAGATAGACAGTAGGACGCCACGTTATCAGGTATGACTCTTAGTCTTCTCAGTATAGCTATGTTAGCCCTGATTCCTCTATCTCAGTCAGTTTTAGTCCATTTCCTATTACTTCATTTACTGTCAGCTTTATTACTTACTTCCAGTTGTTTTCAGTTATTGCTTTACATACTCAGTACCTGTGGTATTGACGCCCGTCTTGGGGCACTGCATTACTTGCTTGCAGGTGTACATAGACGTGGAGCAGATCCTTCGTAGTTCCAGTCAGCGATATAGAGCCTTCAGCTCCTTTCATCCGGAGCTTGAAAGACAGAGGTTACTTTCTTTTTGTTTGTTCAGTATTGATAGGCTGGGGCCCTGTCCCAATAATCTTATTCCTCTTAGAGGCTTTCAGATTGTATCATATTCCCTTTGGTTAGATTTTATGTGATGGCCATGTGGGACCTTGTTCAGTTGTTAGTTGGTGACCTTGTCAGTTACAGATCAGTTTAGCGCCTGATTTCGTTTTCTTCAGCTATAAGTAGATATCATGGTGGCCTTTTCAGCCCGCATAGGACTCCTTATATTTAGTTGTTTGTGGTTAGCTATTTGCTTTTAACCGGTGGCTATAGGCCTTGTCGGCCGGGGGCTGTATTTACAGCCTCTATATAGCCCGTCATTTTCTTGATCCCAAAGTTTGAGCCAGCCTTACACCAGAAGTGCTTAGGCTCAGTTAGTTTAGCAGTCCAGGTCCTAGTAGGGCACCAGGTGCCAGTCATGCCTCCAAAGGCGGGGTGTGACAATTAACTAACTAATTCTATGATAAAATTAATTAGGGGGGATTCCAATTGAAGTAATCGCAAGTGAGAGGCTAGGGACATTATATGGGTGAGATCACAATTAAATCGGGAATTTCTTCAATGCCTTAGACTCAAGTGTAAATAATCTCGAGAATTAGGTAGCCTCAGCTTCCTAGCCTATTGACTACCCCTAGCTAGATTTTTCTCAAACTCTAGCTGCGATTAAGGGCAAGCCGATTTGATTTGGATTAGAAACTTCACTATTCCTAGCTATTAGTTGCCAATTTGGAAGGAGGAAGTAATTTCATCTATTTCTAGCTTAATTTTACAATCTCCTATCCATACCCACTACTAGATTCCCTTCCAATACTTAATCATTCTCTCCCGAGCAACAATCAAGCAAGTATAGATAGACCTATATCATAATCAATGGATTTTCATTAATAGATTGAAGAGAATCTAATAGATTTACACTTAATTGAACAATAGGAGGATGAATTTAGCAACACCCACCTACAATTCAATAAGAATCCAAGAGCAATTTATCAAAACCCAATTAAATTAACAAACCCACCATGAATATACTTTTATCTGCATATTTAAATTAGTAAAGCATATTTAAAGATAGAGAGAGGATACCAAGAGGATTCCCCTCACATTCATTGCATTAGCTTCACAAATCTGCTTCACAAGCTATTACAACAATGGCGGAATTCCCCCAAAATGGGTTAAAGAAAAAGAATAAGAAAAGTACTACCTAACTCTACAAAAGTATGGAGGAAAGAATCTCCTAAATATTCTATGAAGAATATGAAAACTAGATGAATGCGTTGTTGGTTGAATGGTTCCCCCTTTAGTTGGTGTACAATGGATGTTATATATATATACTTTCTTGTGTACAAATTTCCCTAAATGTCCTTGGAGCTTCTAGATGCTTTTGAGACCTTTCTGGACCCCTTTTTCCCTAATGCCTTTACAAAAGTTTGTAACACCCCATCATTTTATTGAAATTACTCCACCTAGTTTCTCCTTATTCATCATCTTTATCTTTTGTATAACACAAGCCACCCTTATAACACCCCTGAATTTCACATTTAGCCTCATCTATGCAAGAGATAGCACCTTTTTTTCTATTCTTTCTCTTTTGATGATTCGAGTTCTTTCAACCCATCGATTTATTCATTTCATCATGATTTTGGTGCTACCTCACATTGACGCTCTCATTTTCCCCCTTCTCTTGCAAGCCCCCAAACTCAGGCTTTTGCCTCATATCACATTCATTTCCTTATCGCTCCCCATCTCATGGGCTTCAAGCCCCATTTTTCATTATTTTATCTCTAGAAATTAGGGAGGATAGATGCTAAAGAGAAGGATTAAAAATTGTCATTATGCTTGTAATGTGGTTTCCAAAGAAAGGGTCCAAGGCTCAAGCTTTGGCTATCAAAGATTAATGTTCAAGGAGGTTATTTCGGTGAAGTGACTAACAAAAGAGTGCCTAAGATCATGTTCTAAGTGCAGCCACATCTATCATTTCGCCTTGAATCACACTTAGGGAAAGTTCTAGATAATCATGCATACACAAGAATTTAGCTAAAAACCTCACCACACAAGGCACCACAATCCAAGGAGTTCACACACTTCCTTTGTCACATTAAGAGGATGAATTTTAATGAGCTAGTTACTAATCCACAAGCCAATCAAGGAATATATAATTCATGACAAGAGCGTGCTCATTTTCATATTTAGATACCCCACTTTTCTTCTCAACTCTTATGAACAATTCCAGGTAAGAAATATTGGTGGTACCTCCTCAAGAAAGTGCACAAACAACTCAACAAGACTCTTGACATGGCATTTTCCCTTAAGAAAGTCACCTCTCAATCTATCATCGGGAAGTGCCAACCCGGTTCTACAATAAAAAGAAAAGACAAAGAAATTGCTCCGTGGGAAAGAACCATAGTATAAAGAAAACCCTTGGAGTTTATTCAAAGACTACTACCTAAAAAGGCGATACAAACTCGTAAGTAATGACGATTTACCCTTAAGAATGATGTCACCCAATCTATCATAGGGCCATATCGTGCATCACATAACAAGTGGGTTACTCAGGCTTCACCCCCTAACAAAAATAATGCATTGTCCTCAATGCCTAAGGTTAAACAAGATGAGAAAGGAATTTGTGACAGGACTCCCTGATACGACAGAGGCATTCATTTTACATGCATTTTCCATGCTCTTATTTTTCTTTTTCTTCTCTCATTGGTTGCTATGTTCCACACTTGTTCCAACTCTGTAAAATCAAGGACTACACAAATGTAAAGTAAAAAAACATAAAAGTAAAAAGTAAAAACAAAAAGTAAAAGCACTTGGGTTGCATCCCATGAAGTGCCTTAGTTTACGTCGTGGCTTCACGACTCCAACTTCACCACTTGTCTCTCCACTTAGAGAATTTGAATCGCACCCCTAGCTTCTTATCCATTCTTGTATCCCTCTTGAGGGGTGGTGGTGTAAGCATCAAAGGGTCAAGAAATGGATGTTGCATCTTGTGTGTCTTGGCCCTCAAAGGAGGGATGTGCTTCCACCTTGTTGAGCATGGCATATTCTAAGAAGAAGCCACCTTGATCATCCTCCTCAACTTCCTTCATTGACTTGGTCTCCTCAGTCGCCATTTTGTCGACCAAGATCAATGTTGAAAAATGATAAGAGGGTGGTTTAAGTCGCTCCCCTTTTGAGAATGCCTCTTGCTTGCCATGCTCCTCTTCAAGTGCACTAGAGTCCGTGAGTGTAATTTGTTGAATGTCATTTGGAGACTCTAGTGTCACTTCTTCAACCTTGGCATCTTGCATTTTGACAATGTTGGTTGGTTGGCACACCTCTATGACTTCTTCAACACTCACCTTGACACCTTCTTCATCATCAGTTTGATCTTCCTCCCATGAGTCAAGTTGAGCTATGCCCCATTGTTCACTTCTTCTTGCTATGCTCCTCAATGTCTCCTCCGCTTATTCTTTTAGAGATTTACATCTTTCTTCTAGCGGATATGATGATTCCATGGGAATAAAGGGGTTGATATTCTTATCCGCATTAGACTCCTACTCCACAAAGGATTGGAGCATGTCTTTTATGCGTCCACATGTGCTTCTCCTTCCCTCTCTTGCCATGGCTTCATTTCTTTCAAGCTTGGGAGCACAACTCCTATCGTAAACATTATAGTTCGAAGTGAACCCATTTGGGTATCCATCCGAATGTCTAATGTGCATCTATACCCATCATAGGAAGGAGAAGGTGCACTCATCTCCCTTCTAGGGGCATATTTGCAATCTTGTCAATAGTGTGGCCTTCCACAGTAGGGACATGGGTCATCATAATAAGGGTTGCCACCAACAAACCTCCTTTCATTCCATGATGGCATCATTCAACTACAAACAAATGAAAAAACGAAAATAAAAGAAAAACAAAATGTAAAACAAAAATGCAAAACTAGTTCGAATCAATAAATAACTAATGGCTTATCACATCTCAATTCCCCCTGGAATGGCGCCATTTTTGATAACATCCAAAATACACTCTTCTTTTATGAACCAGCATAAATGATCACTGCTCAAAATAAATATTCCCAACGAGTGGCTGGGGTTGTATTCCGTGGAGAATTGAGTCGATAATTCAAAAGTTATAACCTAATTCAAACTAGAGCACATAATTTTTAAAAATTTGAAAAGTAAAATTGGGGGAGAAATAAAAAGGGAAAATTAACAAACTAATTCTAAACTACAACTAATTGGGGGAATTCAAAATGAAGTAATCACAAGTGAGAGGCTAGAGACATTCTATGGATGAGATCACAATTAAATTGGGAATTTCTTCAATGCCTTAGACTAAAGTGTAAATATACTTGGGAAGTTGGTAGCCTCAGCTTCCCAGCCTATTGACTACCCCTAGCTAGAGTTTTCTCATACCCTAGCTGTGATTTAGCTCAAGTCGAATTGATTTGGATTAGCAACTTCACTATTCCTAGCTATTAGCTGTCAATTAGGAAGGAGGAAGTAATTTCAGCTATTTCTAGCTTAATTTTACAATCTCCTATCCATACCCACTACTAGATTCTCTTCCAATACTAAATCATTCTCTCCCGAGCAACAATCAAGAAAGTATAGATAGACCCTATCATAATCAATAGATTTTCATTAATAGATTGAAGAGAATCTAATAGATTTACACTTAATTGAACAATAGGAAGATGAATCTAGAAATACCCACCTACAATTCAATAAGAATCCAAGAGCAATTTATCAAAACCCAATCAAATTAACAAACCCACCATGAATATACTTCTAAATAGCAAATTAGTAAAGCATATTTAAAGATAGAGAGAAGATACCAAGAGGATTCCCCTCACATTCATTGCATTAGCTTCACAAATCCGCTTCACAAGCTCTTACCACAATGGTGGAATTCCCCCAAAATGCGTTAAAGAAAAAGAAGAAGAAAAGTACTACCTAACTACAAAATTGTGGAGAAAAGAATCTCCTAAAAATTCTATGAAGAAGATGAAAATTTGATGAATGAATTTTTGGTTGAATGGTTCCCCCTTTAGTTGGTGTACAATGGAGGTTATATATCTGTACATTCTTGTGTACAACTTTCCCAAATGTCCTTGGAGCTTCTAGATGCTTTTGAGACCTTTTTGGACCCCTTTTACCCTTCATTAGATGGCCTTTTCGGCAAGGAACTGGCGTTTCGACAGTTTCAATCCATGGAGCACAAAACTTTAGCCAGTTGAAAATAGTGTCCTTGAAGGGGGGAACCGGCAGTTCATTGGCTTTTAGACGGTGCCATTCCATGAAGGGTCGGTTGTTTAGCCAGTCTGAGAAGTAGCTTCGACATTTTTCTTGTGTTTCACCCTTTCAGATTCGCTTTTAGCCGATTCAAAGCACGTCCTTGCACCTCTTTTTGAGCTCAAATCTTCCCTTATCTTTGACTCCTCTCCCTCATATGCTAACTCATCAAATTTATTCTCAAATTCCATATGTTTTTCTCGATTTCATGCTTTCTTTACTCACATGAGGTACCTACAAAGAATTCAAGAGAAAGGGCATAAAATCCATATAAATGACTCGTAAACTAGGAAAAAACTCATGATTAGGAGCCTAATGAGTTGGTAAATTTCCAACTCATCAACCTGCAGCTACTCAGACTTCACCATCCATGGGTTGCCTCCCTGCAGCGCCTGATTTAACATCTCCAAACCACGTAACTTTTTTGATTCTTCAGGCATTATCAAGGTACACCGCCTCGATTCCTCTTATTTCCTCCGTATCTTTGATATATAACTTTATTCTTTGCCCGTTCACTTTGAATCTTTTTCCATCTTTGTTCTCAAGTTCCACTGCACCGTATGGGGACATATTCACCACTCTGTAAGGTCCCATCCATCTAGATTTCAACCTTCCAGGGTGCAAACAGAGCCTTGAGTTGAACAGTAGGTATAGATCACCCGTGTTGAACTCCTTTTTTGCAATCTTCTTGCCATGATAAATCTTCATTCTTTCTTTATAAATGACCACACTCTCGTATTCTCTAAGTCGGACTTCATCCAATTCATTGAGCTGGTCAAGTCTAGACTTTGTTGCTTCATTCCAGTTCAAATTCAGCTTTTTCAGAGCCCGTAATGCCTTATGCTCTAATTCGACCGACAGATAAAATGATTTTCCATAGACCAGCTGATATATAGATGAACCAATGTGGGTCTTATAAGATGTTTGATAGGCCCATAGTGCATCATCGAGTTTCCTAGACCAATCTATCCAATTAGTATTCACTGTTTTGGCAAGAATGGTCTTTATCACCCTATTTGAAACTTCTACCTGCCCACTTGATTGATGATGGTAAGGTGTTTCCACTTTATACTTGATGCCATATTTTTTCAACTGGGTTCTAAAGAGGCGGTTACAAAAGTGTGATCCACCATCACTGATGATTGCTCTGGTTGTGCCAAATCTAGTGAATGTGCTTCTGTAGAAATGACGTGACACTTTTACCTTCATTATTAGGTAGTGCAATAGCCTCCACCCATTTGGAGAAATAATCCACTTCGACCAACATGTATTTCATCCCATATGAGCTAACCAACGGGCCCACAAAATCTATACCCCATACGTCAAATAACTCAACTTCCAAAATAGGGGTCAATGGTAACTCATGCTTACGGGTAATGCCGCCCTTCCTTTGACATTGATCATATGACTTGGCATAATCATAGGCATCTTGGTGAATTGATGGCTAGTAATACCCGCATTGAAGCATTTTATGTGTAGTTCGAATACCACTATGATGACCCCCAACTGGGGATGAATGATAGGCCTCCAGAATGCTCAACACTGCTACCTCTGTCACACACCTTCAAATGATCCCATATGCACAAATTTGAAATAAGTGTGGTTCATCCCAATAGTATCTTTGGGCATCAAATAAGAACTTCTTCTTCTGCTGGGGAGCCATGTCTACTAGGATCATGTCGCTAACCAAATAATTTGCTAAGTCAGTGAACTAGGGAATGAAGTACTGAGATTCAGCTAGTACCTGCTCACCTGGGAAAGCATCATCAATATCAATCTCCTCTCTTGCCCTAGTTTCAGACTCTAATCTGGACAAGTGATCAACTACCTGATTTTCAGTTCCTTTCTGATCTTTGACCTCCAACTCGAATTCTGGAAGCAACATCACCCACCTAATCAACTTGGGTTTAGCATCATTTTTATACATCAGTTATCTCAAAGCGACATGGTCTTTATGGACGATCACCTTAGTTCCAAGAAAGTATTCTCAAAATTTCTCGAATGCAAAGACCACTGCTAGCCGCTCCTCTTCTGTGACAATGTAGTTCTTTTGGGATGTGTTGAGTGTTTTACTAGAGTAATAGATAAGATGGAAAATCTTTGCTCTCTATTGGACCAAGACAGCACCGAGAGCAATCCCGCTAGCATCACACATTACTTCAAATGGAAGAGACCAATCTGGAGCTATGATAATAGGAGTAGTGGTGAGTTTCTCTTTCAATAACTCAATAGCCTTTAGACATGGCTCATCAAATTTGAACTTTACCTCCATCTGAAGAAATTTGCACAATGGCTGTGCAATCTTTGAAAAGTATTTGATAAACCACCTATAGAATCCTGTATGCGTTAAAAAGCTTTTGACCCCTTTTATGGAAATAGGTGGTGGAAAACCTGCTATAACTTTAATTTTCGCCTTGTCCACCTCAATCCCTTCTCTAGAGATTTTGTGAACCAGCACTATTCCTTCCTTGACCATAAAGTGACATTTTTCCCAATTTAGGACCAGATTAATTTCATCGCATCTGTTCAACTCTTTGCTCAAGTGTTTGAGGCAATATTTGAATAAGTCACCCACAACTGAGAAGTCATCCATAAATACTTCAATGGTGTCCTCTATCATATCTGAGAATATCAACATCATGCAGCGCTGGAATGTGATCGATGCATTGCATAATCCAAATGGCATTCTTTGGAAAGAAAATGTTCCACACACGCAGGTGTAGGTAGTCTTTTCTTGATCTTCTGAGGCTCTAGTGATTTGATTATACCTTGAGTAGCTATCGAGAAAACGGTACCAACCTCTACCTGCCAATCTATCAAGCATCTGATCCGTGAATGGTATTAGAAAGTGGTCCTTCTAGGTCTAGTGGTTGATCTTCCTATAATCCATGAATACACGCCATCCTATGACTGGTCAAGTGGGTATCAACTTATTCCTCTCATTAGGTACCACTTTGATCCCACCTTTATTTGGCACACACTGTACCGGACTTACCCACTTCCTATCTTTAATGGGGTAGGCTACAATAGCGTCTATCCACTTGATAATCTCCCTTTTCACTACTTCTTGCATTGGTGGGTTTAGGCGTTGCTAATGCTCTATACTTGGTGTATAGTTTGGCTCAAGCTATATCTTTGAGTACATATGCCTTGAGGGATCCTAATTAAATCAGCTATGGTCCAGCCAATTGCATTTTTGTGCCTTTTTAATACTGTGATCAAATCTTCTACCTGTCAGTCCATCAAATCTACTACAATAATCATTGGCGAAGTGTTGTCTTCACCAAAGAATGCTATTTGAGATGGGGATGTAGTGCCTTCAGTTCAAAGACTGGTGGTACCTTTATTGATGGCTTTGTTGTCGGTGTTGAATGGTTCTTCAAATCAAGGTCCAACTTCTTTTGTCTAAGGTTATATGACCCTATTCCATCTAGGGCATTCACCAGTTCCGTGTACCTTAATACCCCATCTCCTTCATAGTTCATCAAGATAACTACTAGTGTGTCAATATTCATTATCTCTACCACATGCACTAGCAGCTTCTTGTGTTCCATCTGGGTGTTTTCAAAGGCAGCTCCTTTGGTGTTGGCCTGAATGAATCACAAAAGAAATACAAAGAAAAGGTCAAAGGGGAAATAACAACCTCAAGTCAAATTAATCAATTAATCAAATCTTAGTCGTATTACCTGGCAACGGAGCCACTTTTTGATAACGTTCAAACTCACACTTCCTAAAAAGTATGAAGTGTATGTTGTCAATAAAGAACCCAACTAAGAGATTGGGGTCGAACCCACAGGGAATAGAGTAAGATCTAGTCTAATGCTGGTAATTGAACTTGTTAGTGAGTTATCTCCAAATTGGTGGGTTTCAAAGAAATAAATATTAAAGAAAAGATTATATTTGTGATTTAAATCAGGGTTTGCAAACAACTAGGGTAAGTGTTCCCCATGGGTTCATAACTACTTTGGGTATACACATGAGATCATTCCCAACGCTTGATTGTAGAACTGATAACTAGGGTTCATCCAAACGACTGGTTCGTCATTCTGGGTTCATCCAAATGGCTAATTCGTCCCTATTGGATGACTTTACTCAATCACCGGGTTAGGTCTCATCAGCGATTTCAAACTAAACGTTATCAATATATTCAAAATTTAACTATCCTACGACCACTACTCAAGTTAATACAATGATCGTAAAGACCAAGGGTTTGTTGTAATTCTCTTTTCCTAATATCTACTTCTCTAGGTTCAAGAAAGTAAAGAATTCGGGCAAGTCCTAACGTTGTATACCGTTAAGAAACGTTTAAAAATGATGAGAATACAATACAAGCATTTCATTGGTTTTGAATAACTTTTGTGCAACTCCATTTCGTTAATCCATCATGGTTCCCACAACCCCTATTTGTAGAGGTTTTAGCCTCTTATGGTTGTAAGGTCACAATTTTCATTCATAGACAAAAACATAATAAAATACTTACAGCAACAATTGAAAGAAAAAGATTTGAATATCAAAGAATAATCTCAAGAACATTGTAGGAAATCAAGAATTTGATCCCAAGAATCGGTCCTCAAAACTTGATAAAAATTCAAAAATATTATTTTTCACACGTCTACTAATTCGATCCTATCCCTCCCTAACTAAAATAAAACATAAAAACTATTTATACACACATTAGAAACCTTTTCCTAAACTAATAGGGAATTTTCCATACCTGGTGCCGACTCTGTCATGACTGGACCTACGATCCGTAGCAGGATTGTATGGGTCGTACCTGCTTCTCATAAGTCCTTGGCTGTTGCAGATTTGGCTAAGTGTTAGTAGGATGGTATGACTCCTACCATCATCCTACGAGTCGCACAATGCTTTTGTGGTTTGGCTCTAAGAACTCTGACATCTTCTAAAATTCTCCACGACTGTTGTGGTACGACTCATACCTTCTTCCTACGATTGGTACTGTCTGTAGTGTCTAAAGTTTTGCAAAGTATTCAAGAATCTTCTGAGTTCACCACGGCTGATGGTTTGGTTCGTAAGTTGGTGTTACAATCCGTAAGTCCATGTATACCAGGAGTCTACCTTTGTGCAATTTCCTATGATCAATTCCACGATTCCAATTATGGCTCGTACCATCTTGGTACGACTCGTATAAAGAGTCGTTTATTGCCTTCTTCTCACTTCAACCTTCTAACTTGCATCATGGTTCTCAGTACGGCTCGTACTAAGACTTGTACTTTGGCTGATTTTCTGCATTTTAATGCTTCTTTTGCACATATTTTCTTCAACACTTATTTTCCATGAAATCAAAGTAAAAATGCATCATATCCATATAAACATACTTAAGTCTATGCTTTTTTCTCAGTTTTAAGCATCGAAAATGCTGTAAACTCACGGCACATCACATAACAACTACGCTAGATGGCCTGTAACTTGAAGGAGATCTAGGCAATCCTCCAATAGCTCCCGCATAGAGGCCATCCTAGTCTCGATCCACTTGAAAGAACCAACAGGCCTGGAAAGACTGTCCCCACAACCATCGTTGCCAAAAGCGTCCTTCCTCTTCTTCCTATCCCTCCCAAATACCCTCTTCACCCTCAGAGGATCAAAGGGCATGTCACATACCACTATGATGTCCCTAGCTTCCTGATGCACCTTGGCCTGCTCACAGAGCAAAGTAATGTGAGAGGGAAAGGGCAGGCCAGTGACACTCTTGGCTGATAAATACCTCCACTCCTTTACTATCTGAGCCTCCACGTTGATCGGCACTTCGTTCAAGATACAAGCCACCACTAAAGCTTAGGGGCAAGTCATGTCAGTGATATTGATGGACGGGCGGATCCTTCAAGACACAAAACTTAGCCATCTCCGAGCCTCAACCATGAAGTAGGTATCCCTAATTATAGTGCGGGTGATTCTCTAGTGAGATGAAGCCCTGTGCTCCTCTACAACCAAAGTATCCACTAGCCACATCCCTTCTCTTCCGTGTCCCTAGCTTTCAGCTCGACCTTGGAGGGTAGGTCAAGTTCAATGCTTTATTGATCGAGGTGGTATTGAGACTAATTTTCATCCCTTGAACATAGGCCACCCAGTTCGGATAGTCCCAGTTCACAGTGGGGAGGTTGGCATATAACTCTTTCACCCAATTTTCATTGGCCTTGTAGGATTCCTTGACCAATGGGCCCAACCCCATCTACTGGAGATTGGAATAGAATTCCAACACCTTCTCCACCACTTCTTGAATAATAAATACCCTCTCGTGCAACAGACCCTTGGCTGCCTGCTTGTTGTGCCGGAACTAGCACTGGTCAGTCACAAATCGGATATAGCCGAAGGTGTGACTGTTGGCATTGATAGACATGGTGGAATTCTATGGAAAATAAATAAATTATTAAATTAATACACAAGGAAAGGGAAACAAAGGTAGGGAGGCATTCTACCTATGAGGTGACCATCGCGACAGGGATAAGGATTTGCTGCAGCGAGACAGCCACGACGAATGAGGACTGCTATGATGGGCTCCCAAGCCCCCAAACTAGTTTACAACCCTACATCCTTCTATTTCGAGCCTTAAGGGATCTAATAATTTCAAACTACCACACTACCTAAACCCCATCATTTCTAGCATAAAACCCCCCATAAAAACGGTCTATAACATATAGGGAACGACTCAAGCAACTTGAGAACATAAATATAACTATCATGCTTAGTAAATCTATCCCTAATTGTGCACAAGAAAAAACATCTTCACCACCCAAAAACTAACCCCTAAATCGCACCTATGGGCATAAAAACACTATAATTCAATAGTAAATAAAGCAAGGGAGTCATGGGAACTGGAATTACCTGACGAAACAATGAAGAACCATTGTGGTGTTAAGAGAGTACGCAAAGTTTTCAAAGTGGAAGTGACAAGAATAAGGTCAAAATCATTCACTGCACCCCATTTTAATATAATTTTGGTTCCACTGCGGTCGTACCACTATGGTGAATAAAGCCTCGCTATGGTAGACAATCCTAAAAATAATGACGTTTCAAATTCCCTCGTAAGTCAACCACCTTCAAATTCTGGTTAGGAGAGGTTCTATAAAGATTCGTGATGCCGTGAGGGTCACATAGAAAATTGGCAAAGGATTTGAGCCTCGAGTGAAGCATGTGAGTCACAGGGGAGATATTCAAAAAATATTAAGACTAGATGGGTTGATCCAATTCAAAACTAACAAGTAGGAGTAAAGTGCATGGGAACTCCTTTTGTCTATAATACAAGAGGGAGATAGGATAGTAGAAATATTTGTGTAGCACATGACGTATCTCATGGCTTCTTAAAGACCTTAAGATAACGGCCTAGTAGGTATACCAATCTGGAAATCTAGGAACAGTGTAGGCACGACCGTAGTATTGCTAGGGGTCTTCCAAACTATGACCTCATACCAAACTAATAGATGTGCTACAACAAAAACTCTTTCCTGTTTTGTGGGACCATTTAGGGATGAACGGATTTTAATTGCTATCCGATGTAAAGACCAGTTCGACCATTATAGTACCTTGACCACATTAACGTAAGAAATTAAAACTCCTTCTACAGGCCCGGTATATTTTATATGAAGGATGGAAGTATTGGTTGTATTTTAATTAAAGAGGTGGAGTTAAAAAATTTTGTTGACCTAACAACAGGATCACTATTGTGGGTGCTTCTCGCCACAGCAGGACCGCTGTAGTGGAGTACGAATCGCTACAGTAGGATATGCGAACCAGAACTTTGTGTTTTTCCACTTTCTTAAAACTCAGATCCTATTGTAACAACGTTTATTCATTAAAAAAACTGGAGAACAGATCCTACTTATTAGTAAGGGAAAAGAAGAGGGTGGCTAGAGAAGAAAAAAACTTCACCATCCTCCCCGATGAAATTATTCAAGAAGCATTGGATTCGAAGCAAGAAATGATATCTCATCACTTTCTTGGCATTATCTTGGCACCCAAGTAGGCTATGGATTACCTTTGTGTTAAAATTTTATTAGTGAAACTTATACGTGGTATTATTGGTGTACAAATAATGAAGGTAGAGGGATCAATAAATAGGATGACAGGATGAAAGACTGGTAGGGAAGCAACCATAACAATTGGAGAATTAATCCTAAGGATGAGAACATATGGGGATGGGAAACCTAGTTAATAAGTAATATGGAGGGGTTCACTTGGACGTTTCGTTCTTGATAAAATACTCTTGATGGCATGTGTCTCTAGTTGTTCCTAATTGTAAATTTTGGTGGTGTAATCTTAGTAGTATAATCTTGGTTGAGCGATTGTTGTATTAGGGAAAAGGGGAAAAGGGGAGGTGATCAGGCCTAGGGTGGCTATAGAAGTTTAATGTTGCAATTTAATAGAGCTAGAATAAAATGTAAAACGAGTAGTACAAATTAACCATCTTAAAATAAACATAAGATAAGGAGAGAAAGGGTAATGGTGAGAAACCATATTAGCAGGGCCGAGTAATTTAAAATTGGTGTGCGTTGAAATGATCATTGTGCCTTAATGAAATTTCGTTACCAAGGAATAGGGTCTAATATGAGCAATACTCGATCAAACTTTAAAAGAATCTATTTATGTGATAGACCTTTAAGTGAGAGGGTAGGGAAGGTCAAATTGAAGAAGTGTGAGGGTTACCTTATGTGTTTCATTATTGTGATAGATGATGCAGGACTTTGCTAATCCATAAATAACTAGAAAGGTAATATGTTATCATTTTATAAGGATTTAGACTTTAGAAAATGATGTCTGTATGTGTGGAATGATAGCACACTTAGTTGGTTTGTGGACACTAATTGTCATTAATGTAGTGATGTGTTAAATATTTTTGTAATGTTAGCTTGGACATAATTACTGCTAATAAATACTGTTGTGAATTTGGGTGGTTGAATAATGGTGAGTGTAACCAAGTTGATGAAGGAATCATGATGCCTCTGAAAGTCATACGAATTGACCGATTGATAACATATTAAATATGAGAATAAAAGTGGATAAGATGCTTTATCTTGAGATTAGTGGCTAATGTATGAGGGGAGCATTGGGACAAGCGATTATAATTGAGTGGCTCCTGTCCACGGACAACATCTGGACAAGCAAATGAGTAGGAGCGGGTACCACGCCAGCACAGTACATGGATTTCTAGAGTACCCTGCAGGTCATGACTGGAAAGGTAGAAATAAGACCCTCTAACACGTATGTACAGTGATATTTTATGTGAGTTTGTGATGTGATGTGACCAGGCGTGTGCCCAACATACTACCGAGGTTATGAAATTGAAAGAGAGTTGAATAATGAGGATTGGTTAAACGATATAAGAACCATATAAAACTGAGATATTGAATGTGTAGCTTATTGTGGATTTAATGTTGATGTATGGGTCATAACATGTTTCATAATTGTAACAACTATTCATTAATCTGTGCTAAGTTGATAAATTAATTGTTGAGCATTCATGTGTGTATCCAATGTGATAAGTTGATGAATTGATTATTGAAAATTCATATGTATATCTAATGCAATGAGTGGATGAATTGATTTTGAAGATTTATGTGTATATCCAAGGTGATAAGTTGATGAAGTGATCGTTGAGTTTCTTTCATGCATAAACTTTCCGAAGTTGATGAACTGATTGTGAGAATTTCTATGTGGGGAATCTAAGGTTGTTAGCTTGGTTGAAATTTTGGCACCACAGTGCTATTGCAGCGGTAACCTTATCGTTGTAGTGAGACCGCTGCCACGTTTATTACACCACTACAATAAGGCCCAATCAAGTGAGCAGGCCGACTTAGTACATTATTTCGTTGTGCACATTGTCATCCCTGACAGATCTCCGACCCCGACAATGGAGGTCGAATTTCCTTTTTCCTCTAAATTCAGCATAGATCGGGCAAGGGTGAAGTAACCCCAAGCCCTAAAACTAGTTTTCAACCCCACATTCCTCTCCTTCAAAGGGCTCAAATAAGTTCAAACCACCACTCCACCCAAACCTCACCGTTTCTAGAGTAAAACCCCTCATGGAAATAGTCTATAACACCGAGGGAATGATTCAAGTAATTAAGAACATTAATACAATAGCTTGCATTGTAAATCTACCACTAAATGTGCACAAGAAAACGAATCTTCACCACCCAAAACCAACTCCAAAATTGCATCATTCAAGAGTAAATTAGGCAAGGGAGTCATGTGAACATGAATTACTTGATGAAACAATGAAGAATCACCGGGTTTTTGAGAGAGTTTGAAAATTTTTTGAAGTGGAAGAGGCAAGAATGAGGCTAATACAAGTCACTACACCCCCTTTAATCTAATTTTGGTTCCGCTGCAGCGAATCTTTTCCTACTATAGCGATATCACTACCGCAAATAATGCCTCATTACAGTGGACAATCCTAAAAATAATGACGTTTCAAATCCCCTCATAGGTCAACCACCTTCCATATTCCAGATAGGAAAGGTTCTATAAGGTTCCATGACGCCGTTGGGGTTGCATATACAACTAGCGAAGCATTTGAGCCCCGAGTGAAGCATGCAAGTCACAGGGGAGAGATTCGGGAAAACTGGGACTAGAGGGGTTGAACTAATTAAAAATTAACTAGTCAAAGTAAAGTGCATGGAACATCTTTTGATCATAATATAAGGGGGAGATGGGATAGTAGAAATATTCATGCACCGCATGATGCATCTCATGTCTTTCTAATGTCACGACTGAGTTACACCCTAGGCGCGACATAGTATTTAGGATCACAAGAGAGCCCAAGCAGACCCACGACATAGTTTAATTCTAAAAGATTGATCTACTGAAAGATAAATATAAGAAGAAGTTGACTAAAGAAATGGCCAAATACTAAATAATAATAATAACAATCTATCGAAATATTGGAACTCAAGCTGAATCTAATATATACTATGTGAAAGCCTTATAAAGGAAATGATGAGTTGTAGGGACAAACCCCCCAGATAACTCTAATATCTGGAACTAAATTGAAAATAGTATGCTAAAATGGAAACTATGTCCCTCAACAGATAAGGACTCACCACTAAAAGTTGTTGGAGAGTCACTGAGAGAAACTAGCTGTGGTGCTGAGGCTGAGTACCTAAGCCTATATCATAAAATGATATAGCACATGGAATATGTATGCCATAAGTACTTTGAATGTACTGAGTATTCAAGATACAAGCTAAACATAAGAAAATAATAATACATAAACTGTACTGAATGACATGCTATGACCATATTTGAAACCGTAAATACTGAATAGAAATCTGAAAATATGACAATATTATAAGAACCAATAACTGACTGAAAGTCATAAGCAAATCCTGAAAATCTGGGAGACTAGACTAGATTTTGGACTACGACTATACTAGACTAAATTGTACTATGGGAGAGCATATAACCGACATATAACCACTTGAACTTGATGTGGAGTTTGATGTAAACACCCCATCAAAGAGAGACCACTGTACCTTGCCAGGTATAATGGCTGAGCTGTGTGATCATTTTCTGGGATCCATTTGAGCTAATAACCCACAGTGGCATGTAGTTCTAGAAACCTAGGTATGCTGAACCTCGGCTCGCTCAGTGCTAAGTACTATTCGCACTGAAAACCTAATTATATCTAACTGGATGATAGCTCAAAACTGATGTCCTAGTACTAGGTCAGGACTATTTATTTGGAAGTGTTCTGAGAGTCTAAGAACCTGAAAGAAAATGTGTTCTAAGACTTGTCATAGCTACTTTATCTGAAAGTGTTATGACAGTATAAAGAACAACGAACATGTTTGTAAACCGATATTACTGAATAGCTTGGGTACTTATAATATTACTGAGATAGAACACACTAAAAGCATTGACTTTCCATTTAAAGAATTTGTTTTAACATTCATAATTTCAAATGGAAAATACCATGATAATACAATAATTCTTTTTGAATTCCATATCATATAAGTTCATTAAAATGATGCTAAAAAATAGGGCTAGGAGATCAGACCGTGTAATAATAGACATGAAAGTTTAAAGCACTATCAAAATTAAAGATTCTTACGCTGACTGAAATAAGTCTTAGTTCTAATCTTCTATAGGGATGGAAAATAATAGAGTTTTTTGGACAATAATTTAGGACACAAGGGGGAAAGAAAACCCTTGTTGAAGTCGCACATACCTGAAGAATAAATCCTAGAGAATTAGCTTGGAAACTCTTAGAAGAGATGAATGCCTAGTTCCTCGCTTGAGAGGAAAACTCTGAACTCTACAATCTTTTTCTATAAGATAGGGAGAGAGTGAGGGGAGAGTGTCAATAAATCCCCTTAATTCCCCTCTAAATGCACCCTAAAATGACGTAGTTTAGGTGTTAGGAGCTTAGAATTTGACAAAATTACCCTTGGGTAACCTTTTCAAAATCTGGCTGTCTAAATCCAATGGGCCTCGCAATGAGTCATTGGTGGTTACCACGACTAGTTGGTGCCAATCATCATTTCTGGGCTAGAAATTTCCCTCTTCTAGACTATCACGACGGACGACACCATGACTCATTGGTCAGAACAACGGGTCATTGTCATTACTCGTCGTCACCACTGGACAATCTAAATTGGTTTTGGACTTTGACCCATGGACTGGAACAATGACTTGTTAGATGGTACAATGACTCGTTGGTTCCACTCATTGTTGATCCTTTTCAGCCTGTCTAACTCAAGCCAGATAGCAGCAATCACTCTAAATAGTCATATGCGGAACACATGCAAGTCCAGTTTACTAGGAGAATTTTGAACAATTTCTTGATTCCCCTAACGGATGGACAGAATGACCCGTAATTGGAAACAATGGGTTGTTGTTACCAACCTTGTCACTGGAGGGATTTTCTAACCCTTTCTAGATTTCCTCTAATAGCTTCCTACAACGAGTCATTATACCCAATAATGACTCGTTATCTGACTCATTGTTTGGGAGAAGGTTTTTGACAGGTTTTTGGACTGCTACCAACGGATAAAACATGGACTCCTTACTTACATCAATGGGTTATTATATTGCTCATTGGATCTGGGGAAGAAATTTGCAGAGGCTGGCAGCAACTCACACAAGGGTCTTCCTTACTAATAATGACTCATTGGTTGAGTTGTTTTGAGGCAGAATTTTTCTAGTTTTTCATTCCATGTCAGGATTTGGTCTAAGAAACTTTTGGGGTGTTACAATATCTCCCCCTTGGGATCATTCTTTCACGAAAGAAGGCTAAGTAAACTAAAAGACTGGGGAAAGAGCTGCAATCCCGAACTAAAGACTAAACTGATTATTGAAGGAGTGACCAATTCCGAACTGAGATAGACATACTAACTGAACTGTATACAATTAGGGTGCACATTAAAATATGAATAGAGTTGAAGGGTATGGAACTTAATAGAGTACTAAGGAGGAATATAGTACCTGATGTTGAAGCTGAGCTGGAAGGGAATAGGTTATGGTATTAAGCTATCATATCTGCTTCTACTTCACAATAGCTCCCTTAACTAGTTGGTTCCCCCATAAAACCTTTACTGAAGCGACCTCTTTATTCCTCAGCTTACGAACCTGATGGTCTAGGAGTTGAACTGGAACTTCTTTGCAAAAGAGGTTGTCCTTTACACCAACACTCTCTAGTGGCACTACTAAGGTTAGGTCACCGATGCACTTCTTCAACAATGACACATGGAAGATTGGGTGCACCGATGCTAACACCACACTACACGCTACCAATGCATCTCAGAATTTTATAAGGACCAATATATCTAGGACTGAGCTTTCCTTTCTTCTCGAACCTCATCACCCTTTTCATAGGTGAGATTTTTAGATATACCCAATCATCCACAGCAACTCTAACTCTCTTCTCCATACATCAGCATATGATTTCTGTAATCTTTGAGCTATTTTCAGTCGTTCGCTGATAAGCTAAACCTTCTACATGGCCTGATGTACTGAATCAGGTCCTATTAAGGTAGCATCACCAACCTCAAACCACCTTATAGGAGATCTACACCTCTTACCATATAATGCTTCAAACAGGGCCATTTGAATGCTGGAGTGGTAGTTGTTGTTGTATGCAAACTCGATGGGAGGTAGGTGATCATCCCAACTGCCTTTGTAGTCGATCACGTAAGCCCTTAACATATCCTCTAAAGTTTGAATAGTCCGCATAGACTGGCCATTTGTATGTGAGTGAAATGTTGTATTGAGCTTGAACTGAGTACCAAGTCCTTTGTGAAATGACTTCTTGAAGTGCGAGGTAAACTGAGTACCTCTATCTGAAACGAAGTACAAGGGGACTCTATGCAGTCTGACCAACTCCCAGATGTACAGTATAGCATAATCCTCTATTGAGTCTGTGGTCTTAACTAGTAGAAAATGTGTTGACTTAGTCATTTGGTCTACAATCACCCAAATTGAGTTATGCTGTTAGCGCATACGAGGTAGATATTTAATGAAGTTGAGGTTCACTTCTTCCCACTTCTAAGTAGGAATGCTAATATTCTGAGTCATACCCCAAGGTCTCTGATGTTCAACCTTGCCCTATTGGTAATTTGGACACTTAGCTAGAAATTCTGCAATGTCCTTCTTCATGCCATTCCATTAGTAGACTTCCCGTAGATCAAGGTACATCTTGGTGACACCTAGGTGGATAGAGTACATAGTGTTGTGAGCTTCCATTAGTATCTGTTGCCTCAAGTCATCTACATATGGAACACACAACCTGCCCTAGTAATGGAGCATACCATCTCCCTTTTTAGAGAAAGCTTCCTCCGCTTTCTTTAGGACAACTCCCTTCAACCTGAGTAGAATTTGGTATTCATCCTACTTTGGTTTAACCTCCACCACCATGGAAGATTCTGATCCATTCTGGACTAAAACTCCACTTTCAATTGAGTCAACTAACTAGACCCCTAACCGAGCCAATATGTGAACATCTCTAACCAACTCTTTCGTATCGTCCTTAACATGAGCAACACTCTCCATAGATAATCTGCTGAGAGCATCAACCACTACGTTGGCCTTACCCAAGTGGTAGAAGATGCTCATGTTGTAGTATTTCAACAACTCTAACCACCTTCTCTGATGTAGATTCAGGTCCTTCTGATTAAACACATACTATAGGCTCTTGTGGTCCATAAAAACATCCACATTAACCCCATAAAGGTAGTGCCTCCAAATCTTCATGGATAATGCTACTGCTGCCAGTTCAAGATCATGAGTCTGATAGTTATTCTCATGAACCTTGAGCTGTCTAGAAGCATAAGCTATGACCTTACCATGCTGCATCAAAACACAACCAAAGCCAACTCTGAAGGCATTACAATAGATCAAAAAACCCTTCTGAACCTTCTGGAGAGTTAGAGCTGGGGCTATAGTGAGTCGAGTCTTCAATTCCTGAAAGCTCGTCTCACATGCATCGGACCACTAATACTTCACCTTTTTTTATTTAGTCTAGTTAAAGGAGTGGAAATAGAGGAGAAACCTTCTTTGAAATGTCTGTAACAATTGTCTAGGCCCAAAAAAGTCTTGGCATCTAATGGAGAGGTGGGTCTTGGACAGTCTTTGATAGTCGCTATCTTTTGAGGATACAACTGAATATCCTTACTGGAGACCACATAACTGAGGATTGCAACTGATTTAAGAAATAATTCGCACTTGCTAAATTTAGCGAACAACTGGCGGTCCTTTAGAGTCTACAAAACTATTCTCAGATGGTCTGCATGCTCCTCCTTTGTCTTGGAGTAAACCAGAATATCATCTATAAAGACAATAACGAACATGTCCAGATACAACTTGAGTACCCTGTTCGTTGATCCATAGAAGCTGCAGGAGCATTGGTTAGTCCAAAAGACATAACTACAAGTTTGTAGTGACCATACCGAGTTTTGAAAGCTATTTTCAGAATGTCACATTCTCTGACCTTGAGTTGATTGTATCCTGATCAGAGATCTACCTTGGAAAAACAACTAGATCCCTGAAGTTGATTGAACAAGTCATCAATCCTGGGTATAGGTAACTTTTTTTGACTGTGACCTTGTTCAGCTAACTATAGTTAATGCACATTTTGAGGGTATCATCTTTCTCTTGCACGAGTAGGTCTGGGGCACTCCATAGAGAGATACTGGGTCCAATGAAGCCGTTATCTAGAAGGTCTTTTAGCTATTTATTTAACTCTCTAAGCTTAACTAGATCCATTCTATATGGAGGAATTGAGATAGGCTGGGTATCCAGAAGAAGGTCTATGTCGAAGTCTATTTCCCGTTTGGGAGGGACTTTTGGAAGGTCTTTGAAATTACATTTGTGAACTCATTTACCACAAGGACTGAATGAAGTGTCAAGTTCTCAAAACTAGAATCTTTGACCCTAACTAAGTGATAGAAGTACCTCTTAGCGATCATTTTTCTATCCTTAAGGTATGAGATGAGCCGACCCTTAGGCGCCGACATACTACCCTTCCATTTTAGGACTGGATCATTAGGAAACTAGAATCTAACAACCCTAGTTCTACACTAAATTAAGGAATAGCATGAATGTAAAAAATTCATGCCAAGAATGAGGTCAAAGTCGACCATATCTAGCTACTAGATCAACTGTGGTAACCTTATGTAACACTATGACCGGACAATCCCTATACACCCAGCTAGCTCTAACTAACTCACCACTAGAGTAGAGACTGAAAATAACTCTGAGAGAAATTTTGGGCTAATGTCAAACTAGATAGTAGTGTAAGGAGTCACGAAGGAAAGCATGGCTCCTAGATCTAGTAACCCATACACATTTATCTAAAAGAGTTGTAACACATCAGTCACTACGTCAGGTGATTTCTCCTGGTCTTGACGGGAGAATAAGGCATATAAGCAATATTGGTGCTGACTGCCACCTATACCTGAGGTGGTATCCTGCTGAGAATGACCTGTCGGAGCTACTGATATAATAGACTAGGCCGCCCCCCATCCTATTGATGAGTAATCTCTCAATTTGTGACCCAACTAGCCACAACCAAAACAACTCTCCTTTCCTAGACAACACTCACCCGGATTGTTCTTACCACAGTTTGAACATACTACAAAAGTGCGGCTGCTGGAACATGGCTCTGAGTCTGGGAGCTTGATGCTACTCCTCTCCGATCTTCATGGGGCCTAGAAGAACGAGCAGTGGCTGATGAGGGTTCTTGAGATCTTTGTTGCTATTGTTGGGAGTGATTACCATTAGTTGACCTTTGTTGGGAGTACTCAAACTGACCTGTTTTCGCCCATTTACTCTCCCTCTCTACCTCCTTTAGTTTCTCTGCCTCTATCTGTTGGGCATGAATAATGATCCTGGAGATATCCATTTCATTGGTAAGGATGACAGTCTTTCACTCCTTGGCTCCCAAGTCTAAAACTCCATTCACGAACATAAGCATGCGAGCTCTCGGCTCCACAACCATTTCTGGAGCATACATCAATAGTTGAGTGAACTTTAAAGTGTAATCCTACACTATCATGTAATTCTGCTTCAAGTCCACAAACTCGGCGACCTTAGATTTCCTTAACTCCCGAAGAAAGAATCTTTCCAGAAATGCCATAGCAAACTCATCCCATTTCACCAGAACGACACTATTCTACCTTCCTTCTTTCCACTACTTATACCAAATCTAGCCACTCCTTTTAACTGATAAGCAGCTAGATCTACTCTTTCCATATGAGTAAAACTCATGATTTGGGTGATTTTCTGTACCCTGTCAATGAAATCCTGTGGGTGTTCATCAACCTTGGACCCATGAAATATTGGGGGATTCATCTGAGTAAATCCTGGACTTTGGAAGCCACAGCAGACCCATTAGTATTGAATGGTACGACCTACTGATTGACCTAATTGGTCATTGCCTAAGCCAGCATTTGGATAGCAGCCCGGAACTCTGCATGTGACACCTGATTATCCTGAGGGGCTGCTAGAGCTCATGGGGCTGGCTTGTTAGCATTTCCTGTCCTCCTTTCATTTCCTCTTTTGGGAGGTATCATTAGCTGAAAAGGGTTGAGCATGAGTTAGGAGGAAATTTTAGATACTAAAACTCTACGTACCATAAGAATCATGAAAAAAAGGGAATTTTCCTAAAATCTCCTCATAGCCTCCCCATCATTAGTGTGGCACGTTTCACACCCATAAGAGTAACTCTACCTTGTGCGGCTTTCTGACATCCTAAGAAACTCAAAACTTGAGGCTCTGATACCAAGTTTGTCAAAACCTAAGCTTACACCATGGACGCAACATGGTACTTAGGATCACAAGTAACCCCAAGAAAACCCATAGAATAGAATAATTCTAAGAGACTGATCTCCTAAAAAAAGATAAGAGCAAGCTGACTAAAGAAATAGCCAAATACTGAATAATAATAATTTATTCAAACACTACAACTCAAGTTGAATCTAACATATACTATGTGAAAGCTTTATGAAAGAACTGATGAGTTGTTTGGACAAATCCCCTATTTAACTCTAATATTTGGAACGAAACTGAAAATTACACGCTAAAATGGAAAATCCGACCCTCGATAGATGAGGACTCACCAATGAAAGCTGCTGGAGAGTCACCAAGAGAAAGTAGCTGTAGTACTGAGGCTGTGTACCTGAGTGTATATCATAAAATGATATAGCACATGGAATATGCGATCAGTACTTTGAATATACTGAGCATGCGAGATATAAGCTAAACATAAGACACTGATAATGCATAAACTGTACTGAACGACATGCTATGACCATATCTGAAAATTTAAATACTGAATAGAAATCTGAAAATCTGACAATACTATAAGAACCAATAGTTGATTGAAAATCATAAGCAAATCTTGGAAATTTTGAAGACTAGACTAGACTGGAGACTATGACTGTACTGGACTTAAAAGTACTGTTGAGGGCCTATAACCGACATATAACCATGTGATCTACATGTGGAGTTCTTTGTATATACCCTATTGAAGAGAGCCCACTGTACATTGCCAGGGTATACTGGCTAAGCTGTGTGATCACTGTTTAGGACCCATTTAGGCTAATAACCTATGGTGACACATAATTCTAGAAACCTAGGTGCACTTAACCCCTTCCCACTCGGTGCTAAGTACAACTCCCACTAAAAATCGAATTATATCTAACTGGCTGATAGCTTGAAATTGATGTTTTATGACTAAGTTAGAACTACATATCAAGAGGTGTTCCGAGATTCTAAGGACTTGAAAGAAACTGTGTTCTAAGTCTTTTCAGAGCTACTCTATCTGAAAGTATCGTGAAAGTATAAAAAACAATGAATATACTGTTAAACTGGTATTACTGAATAGCCTGGGTACTGAAAATATCATTGAGACAGAACACAGTAAAAGCATTGACTTTCCATTTAAAGAATCTATGCTAACATTCATAATTTCAAATGGAAAATATCATGATATCACAATAATTATGTCTGAATTCCAAATCGTATAAGTTTATCCAAAATTATGCTAAAGACCAGGGCTAGGAGATCACACTATGTGAATGACCCAAGACATGAATTCTAAGTAATAATAGACATGAATGTTTCAAGCACCATCAAAATTAAATAATTCTTAAGCTGACTAAAAAACCATAGCTTCTAATCTTCTGTAGGGTTGGAAAATAGTAGAGTTGTTCTGACAATAATTTGGGACACAAGGAGGAAAGGAAAACCTTGTTGAATTCCTACACACTGAAGAACAAATCTCGGAGAATTAGCTTATAAACTCTGAGAAGAGATGAATGCCCTAGTTCCTAGCTTGAGAGGAAAACTCTAAACTCTATGTACTACTTCTATAAGTATAGGAGAGAATGAGAGGAGAATGTTGATCAACCCCTTTAATTCCCCTCTAAATGCACCACAAAATGATATAGTTTAGGTGTTAGGAGTTTAGAAGTTGACAAAAATTCCCCTGGGTAATCATTTCAAAGTTTGATTATCTAGATCCAAGGGGCCTCACAATAAGTTGTTAATTGTGAACACGACTTGTTAGTGGCAGTCATCATTTTTAGCCTACAAATTTTCCTCTTCTGGACTCTTATGACGAACGACAAAACAACTCGTTGGCCAGAAAAATGGGTCATTGCCACTACTCATCGTCACCATAAGACATTCTGATAGGTTCTAGAATTTGACCCATGAACAGGAATATTGACTCATTAGATGGGAGAACGAGTCATTGGTTTCACTCCTTATTACTAGAATAGTTTGGATCTATTTTCGGATTCCCCCAATGGACGGACAGAATGACCATTGTCATAAACAACAAATTATTGTTACCAACTGTTGTCACTAGAGGGATTTTCTAACCCTTTCTGGATTTCCTCTAACAGCTCCCTACGATAAGTCAGTATACCCAACGACTACTTTTCATCTGACTCATTGTTTGAAAGAAGGTTTTTGACAGGTTTTTGGACTGCTACAAACGGAAAAAACAATGACTCATTACTTGTAGCAATGGGTTATTATATTGATCATTGGATCTGGTGAAGGAGTTTGCAGAAGCTGGAAAAGACTCACAGAATGGGTCGTCCGTATTGACAATGACTTATTGGTTGAGTTATTCTGAGATAGAATTTTCTAATTTTTCATTCCAAGTCTAGATTTAGTCTGAGAAAGTTTAGGGGTGTTACACTTAAAGACGTTAAGATAAGGTCCTAATGGGTATAACGATATGGAAACTCAAGAATAGTGTTGGCATGACTGTAGTACTATTAGGGGTCCTCTAGACTATGACCTTGTGCAAAATTAACCACAGTGTGACTGTAAAACACTGGCCTATTTCCTGGAGCGCGTTTGAGGATTAATGAATTTTTAATTGGTATTTGATGTAACGACCTATCCCACCATTATAGTACCTTGACCACATTGACGCAAGAAATGAAACTCCTTCTACAAGATCGGTTATTTTTTAGAAGGGATAGAAGTATTGATTGTGTTCTATTTAAAGGGGCATAACTACAATTTTTTATGGGCACAACGATAGGATCGTTACTGCAGGTACTTCTCGCTATAGTGGGACCACTGCAGTGGAGTACGAATCGCTGCAGTGGGAGACACGAACCTGAACTTCGTGCTTTCCCCCTTTTTAAAAATCCAAATCCTATTGTAACAAGGTTTATTCATTAAAGATGCTAACAAACAGTTCCTAATTATTTTAGCAAGGTAAAAGAAGAGGGTGGCTAGAGAAGGGAAAAACTTCACCATCCTCCCTAGCAGAATTATTCAAGAAGCGATAGATTCAAAGCAATAAACAGAATCCCATCACTTTCATGGAATTAATTTGGCATCCAAGTAGGTATGACTTATCCTTGTGTTATACTTTGATTAGTGAAAGGTATACGTGTGTACTATTAATGTACAATTGATGAAGGTAGTTAAATTAATAAATAGGATGACAGGATGAAATACTGGTAAGGAAGCAACCATAATAATCAAGGGATTAATCATGAGGATTAGAACATATAGGGACGGAAAACCTAGTTGATTATTAATTGGGGATGCACTTGGATGTTTCATTCTTGATAAAATACTCTTAATGAAATGTGTCTCTAGTTGTTCCTAATTGTAAATTTTGGTGGTGTAATATTAGTGGTTTAATCTTGGTTTAATGATTGTAATATTACGGATAAGGGGAAAAGGGGAGTTGATTAGACCTAGGGTGGCTATAGAAGTTTAATGTTGAAATTTAATAGTCCTAGACTAAATTGTAAGATGGGTAGTATAAATTAACAAGCTTAAAAAGAACATGAGGTAAGGAGAGAATAGGTAATGGTGAGAAATCGTAGTAGCATCACGAAGAAATTTAAAACTAGTAATGCATTGAAATAATCATTGCGCCTTAACGAAATTTCCTTACCAACGAATAGGTCTAACATGAGCAACTCAATCGTAATTTGAAAGAATCTGTTTATATGATAGACCCATAAGAGAAAAGGTAAGGAAGGTTAAACCGACGAAGTGTGAGGGTTACCTTGTGTGTTTCCTTATTGTGATAGATGACACGAGACTATGCTAATCAATAAATAACTAAAAAGGTAATAGGTATTTTATAAAGAGTTAGACATTAGATAATGATGTGTATATATATGGAATGAAAGCATGCTTAGTTTTTTTATGGACACTAATTGTCATTAATGTTATGATGTGTTAAATATTCTTGTAATATGACCTTGAAAATAATGACGATTAGTAAATGTTGTTGTGAATTTGGGGTGCATTGATATGTTGTATGTGTTTTTTTAATTGCCATGTGAGTGGTTGAATACAGATAAGTGTAACCAAGTTGATAAAGGTAACATGATGCCTCTGAAAAGTCATACAAATTTATTGGTTGATAACATATTGAATATGAGAATGAAAGTGGATAACATGCTTTGTCTTAAGATGAGTGCCTCATGCCCGAGGGGAGCATCGGGGCGAATGATTATAATTGAGTGGCTCATGTTTGAGGGAAGCATCTAGATGAGCAGATGAGTGGGAGCGGGTAACACGCCGGTACAGTACATGCATTTCTAGAGTTCCCTGCAGGTCATGACTAGAAGAGCAAAAATAAGACCCTCTAGCATATGTGTACAACAATATTCTGTATGAGTGTGTCCGGTGATGTGACTGAGTCATGTGCCAAGCATATTACCAATGTTATGATATTGAATGAGAGTTGAATAGTGAGGATTGTCTTGCTTATATAAGAACCCTATAAAAATGAGATGTTGAATGTATAGCTAACCGTGGATTTAATGTTGATGTTTGGGTTATAACATGCTTCATAGTTATAATGATTATTCATTAATCTATGGTAAGTTGATAAATTGATTGTTGAGGATTATGTGTGTATCCAATGTGATAAGTTGATGAATTGATTGTTGAGGATTCATGTGTATATCTAACGAGATAAGTTGATGAACTAATTGTTGAGGATTCATGTGTATATCCAAGGTGAGAAGTTGATGAAGTGAGCTTTGAGTTTTTTTCATGCATAAAGCTATCCGGAGTTGATGAACTGATTGTGAGAATTGCTAAGAGAGGAATCTAAGGTTGTTAGCTTGGTCGAGATTTTGTCGGTGCAGTACCGTTGCATCGGTAACTTTATCATTATGGAAAGACAGTTGACGCAATCATAACACCACTGCAGTCAGGCCCAATCTAGTGAGCAAGATGGCTTAGTACCTTATTTTGATTTGTTTTAGATTCCATGTTATCTAATGACTACCTATTTTAGTTAATGTAATTGGTTAGATAATATGACAAATTATTGTTAAAATCAAGGGATTTGATGCACATTAATTTTATACTGTTGCGTTAACTAATCTTAGTCAGCCGATGATGCCTACCAGTACATGTGGTATATTGCTACACCTTTTTAGATGTAGGTTGAAGTTTCATAATTGATGTGGCATACTCAGCACAAGCTTCCGAATTCCCTCCTTAGGCGAAGCTATGTCATTTTACCTTGTTAAGCTATTCCAAGTAGGGCTCTTGTACCTGTCTAGACTAGATCTTGGGGAAAGTCTTGGTTGTGTCGGGGTTATAATTATAATTTTTACTTATAGTGTGATTAATGTAAAGGCAGTGAGAAATTTCTAAGTAGTCTTATGTGTGATTAAAAAAAGATTATCCTATTGAGTTAGAGTCGATGTTGGTGCCTGCGCCATCCACCCATTTGGGTCGTGTCATGTGAATGAGGTAAGTAGAGAACAGGTAATGGTGAGAAACTGTAGTAGCGGGGCTGAGTAATTTAAAGTTGTTGTGCACTAAAATGATCATTTTTCCTTAATGAAATTTCCTTACAAACAAATAGGGTCTAATATGAGAAATACTCGATCAATTAAAAGAATCTGTTCATGTGATAGACCCTTAAGTGAGAGGGTAAGAAAGGTTGGACCGACAGAGTGTGAGCGCTACCTTGTGTATTTCATTATTACAATAGATGATGCGCAACTTTGCAATCAGTAAATAACAAGAAAAGTAATAGGTTATGATTTCATAAGGAGTTATAATTTAGATAATGATGTATATATGTGTGGAATGACAACATACGTAGTTGGTTTGTGGACACTAATTGTCTCAATGTTATGATGTGTTAAATATGCTTTTAATGTGAGCTTGAACATAACAACAGTTAATCAATGTTATTTTGAATTTGTGGTGCATTGGTATGTTGCATGTAATCTTTTAATTGCCATGTGAGTGGTTGAATACTGTTGAGCGTAACCAAATTGATGAAGGTAACATGACGTCTCCAAAAAGCCATACGAATTAACTGGTTGATAACATATTGAGTGTGAGAATGAAAGTGGATAACATGCATTTTCCTAAGATGAGTGGCTCGTGCCCAAGGGAAGCATCCGAATAAAAGATTATAATTGAGTGGCTCTTCTCCGAGGGGAGCATCCGAATGAGTAGATGATAATACATGTTATCCACGGAGCATCCGAATGAGCAGATGAGTGGGAGCAGGTAACATGGCGGTATAGTACATGAATTTTTGAAGTCCCCTACATGTCATGACTGGAAGGACAGAATTAAGATCCTATGGCATATGTGTACATCGATATTCCATGTGAGTGTGTGCGGTGATGTGACAGAGGCATATGGTCGACAATTACCGATGTTGTGATATTAAAGGAGAGTTGAATAGTGAAGATTGGTTCAATGATATGATAACCACATAAAAATGAGATGTTAGATGTATAGATAATTGTGGATTTAAAGTTTATGTATGGGCTATAACGTGCTTAACAATTGTAACGACTATTCATTAATCTATAGTAAGTTGATAAATTGATTGTTGAGGATTCATGTGTGTATCCAATATGATATGTTAATGAATTGATTATTGATGATTCATGTGTATATCCAATGTGATGAGTTGATGAATTGATTGTTGAGGATTTATGTGTATATCCAATGTGTTAAGTTGATGAAGTGTTCGTTGAGTTTCTTTCATGCATAAACCTGTCTGGAGTTGATAAACTAATTGTGAGAATTTCTAAGTGAGGAATCTATGTTTGTCAGCTTAGTCGAGATTTTACCAGTGTAGTGCTACTGTAGCAGTAACCTTATCATTGCAGCAAAACCGCTGCCGCGTTCATAATACCACTGCAGTGAGACCTAATCAAGTGAGCAGGCTGGCTTAATACCTTATTTTGACTTGTTTTAATTTTCGTTCAATCTAACGACTACTTGTTTTGATAACTGTAGTTGGATAGATAATATTACGAATTATTGTTAAAATCGAGGATTTTGATTGCATTTTAATTTTATACTATTTCATGAACTAATCTTAATCGGTTGATGATGCCTACCAGTATGTGTGGTGTACTGATACTACCTTGCTATACCTTTTTGAGTGTAGGTTGTGGAAGGTTGAAGTTTCATAATTGATGTTGTGTACTTGGCATCAACTTCTGCATTCCCTCTGCAGGAAAAGCTATGTCATTTTACTTTGTCAAGCTATTCTAAATAGAGCTCTGATACCTGTCTAGACTAGTTCTCAGGGGAAGTCTTCGCTGTGTTAGGGTTATAATTGTAATTTTGACTTATAGTGTGATCTATGTAAAGGTAGTGAGGGATTTTAAAGTATTTTCATGTGTGATTAAAAAAGGGTTCTCCTATCGAGTTAGAGTTGATGTAGGTGCTCGCATGACCCATGTTCGGGCAGTGTTTGCTATAGGTGTAAAAACCGACACGCAAGTGCACGTGGTCAAACAAGTAATAAAGTGGCTAAGTAAGCCAAGTATCGATCCAAGGAGACTCAGGATAAGTAAAATTGCCTAAGTACACTATATTCTTATCTTACTTCTAATTATGCTAACAACAGCGTAACCAACAGTTAAATAAGTTTTTGTTTATAAAATATATATATACTAAAACTATTAACAATTATTTACTATGAATTTAAACTATGGATATGAGCATGCCAAGGTTAAGAACAAGTAATGACTTCGATTATAATAATAATTTGGTTAATCTCTTCTTCATGTTGCTAGCCAAGAACAGTAGCCTAGAAATTAAAACTCTCGTATTTAATTTCACTTTAGAATCATAAACCATCCGTCTACATTTCTGTGATCAAATGCAATTTATGACCTAGCAATACAATTCCAGTTCCTAAACTGACTAATACGGCTTTCAAGTATATTTCTATCAGGAAAGCACATCAAAACCCAATTTTCCCAAATCAAGTTAAGAACAATACCCTATTAATTCACAACTTTCCAATTTCTTGCTCTCTCGAGTGAAATTGGACTTTTTAGATGTACATTAATGTCGGCCACACACTAATGCAGTAAGAGCAAGAATCAATAGAACAACATAGAAGAAGAAGAAGAAAACTATAAAATTAATAATCAAAATTCATCACAAATGTTCATAACCTCAGCAAGGAAGAGAATTAGCCACTCATTTGTGGATTGATCATCCTAAAACAAGTGTAAATCATGCATACAATTGATAGAAAGAAGAAAGGAAGAGAAGAAATCCCTTAGCTTTTTCGTCCCTCAACTGCTCCTTACCCACGTCCTAGCTCCACCAACTCTGAACTAATTAAAATAAACCTAAGTGTGCTATTTATACTAGTGGAAAATTTTTCCCGGAATAACAAGCAACGTGTCACGGCGTGGACGCGGACCCTCTCTGGAATTCCAGGGTCCGGTAAAATAGCCTCAACGTGGCACGGAGGCCAACGCGGAGGCCTATCTCCGTGCCACAGAGCTGTCGCGAGGCCACACTGGAATTTGCAATTTAATTTCCTCTCCAGGCAGTGTGCCTCTGCGATGGTAGCGTGGCACGGCTCCATCGCGGAGCCCCTATACTTTGTGCATTCCAATGTCTTTTCCATGCTCGCATCCGAGTCCAACTCCGATATTGTTCCAACACGCATTTTAGCTCCTAAAAATCATATTTACCTGCAAAACAAATGCTAATCATGTTGGTTAGTATAAATTCACATTTTATTACCAATTACATGAGAATATATACACATTGCACAACAAACAAGACGAAAATGATACGTTTGAGTATCACTTGGGCATATAAATCTGCCCAATATCACTTACCCCACACTTAAATCCTTGTTCGTCCTCGAACAACACATACACAACTCATGCAAATTACATCCCAACCTTTGTCACTATGGTGCGACAATTCACACTACGGTCATACCGATTATTCAATTTTTGCAAATCATCAAGAAAACAAGCATGGTCTTACAATGCAATGACCTTTCATACATCAAGACTTCCTAGACTTTAAGAATCGACTCTCGATATCGGCAAACTCATGCAAATCAGCTAATCAAGATATCCGACACGAAAATCAATCTTTCATCAAACATGTGCCCTCACAACTCAAGAGAGTCTTCCCCTTTATGTTCATGCAACACACAAACATTCAAGTAGGGGCATATAAAAATTAATTTCACTCTCTCTCCCAAAAGAATTCACATGCATCATGTCATGACCCATAGGCTTGCCCTTAGTGTATTACTCCACTAATATAAAGAAATGCAATGTAAGATCACGTAGGACTTTAATGGGTTGTAACGGAGGCTATGGAACTAGTATGTATATTGGATTAGCCAATAATAGTCACTAGCATCCTTAAGCGCCTTCTTCAACACATTCCCATCGACTCATGGATATTGTTTTTTTTCTTTTTCTCTTTTTCATGCTGGTTTCCTTTTGTATGGCCCATTTCCTCAAACACACTTGACACAACAACAAAGGGTTTTCATACACCTTTATTATCACTTCATTATACCAAGTGCCTCTTCAACCTCTTCTTTTCTTTCTTCACTCTGCTTTTCTTTTCTTCCCACTCTTCTCACTCTTTGACACTTCGGGAAAATTTTTCTTTTCTTCTTAAGCGCTTAAGAGTTTTGTATAGACTTTACGGCTAATGAAAAGAAGGAATAAAGCTTATTTTATACAATTTTGGACAAAAGAAAGAACAAATCGGCTAAAGGCTCAACGGGCTGACTAGGGTATACAAACATATAAGAAGGTAGAGATTGACAAGAAAAAAAATAGAAATTCTCGGTTAAAACAAAGAAATGCCTACATCCTTTCCAACACTACACCTCCTTCATTTCATTTTGTACACACACCAGGCAAGTTCTAGACACTTCACAATAGCATGGAATAACAATACCTCACTTCACACACTTCATGCACATGCTCGATTCAAGATGCATTCACAGACTCTTTAATTAGCCAATTACATGAATTCAAAAATTAAGCCTCAATCATACCAAATCAAATTCTACAGCCTAGGTAACTCAACGTATTTACAAAATTGCATGCTTTCAAACGAATCACTTTCACATTTTGAACATCAGTTATAACACGCAACTAAATTTTGCAACCATAAAGCAACTACAGGTTCATTGATGCAATCCACCAAAGAAAAAAACTGAAAACAAATTAAAATCCTACTCCTATCGACTACATTTCCCTTAAGACGGTCGTCATCCATCCATCATAGGGAACGGTCACTAACTATGACATCGGTTCAATGGGACTATTCTCGGTAAAAGAACCGAAAACAAACTCCGAGAAACCCAAAATAAAAACCAAAAAATTTTGCAACACATCGATCATTTCGATAGAAAAATATTTACAAAAGATTTTGATAAGTGCAAAATATTTTCGCAAAAAATTTTGAAAAAAAATATCGATCATTTCGATATATAGAAATATTTATAAACTATTTACAGCATTCACAAAATATTTACCTTGACAACCACAACTTTTCACAACACACATCATTAACCACAAAAAAATATACAGCTACAACACAAATCAGTTCACAACAGGGAAACACAAACATACATACAAACCAAGGAAAAAGCATACAGCAGATTAGAGCCTAAGTCCCAGCACCTATCTACTCCCCACCCCACACTTAAATCGAAAACTGTCCCCAGTGTTCACAAAAATACAAAACACAAAATTTTGGGTGGTGGAACTCCCTGCTCAGTCGAAATATTCGACTTCTTCATCCGGTGTTGCTGCCTCGTCGCCCATGTCTGAGTCAGCTCCATCGTCATCATCGGACTCCACATCGGAGTCCTCCCGACGTGTCTCCTCGTCAGTAGGGACATCGTCATCAGTAGGCTCAACGAAGGCTGGTCCCACTCGGCATAAAGCTCTGGCGTTCTCGCCAAATGGGTAATCCAGCTCCAGCTACCATAATTCTTCCTCGGTGGCTGGTCTCCCACCAATCCGTAGCTGAAGCATTTGCATGCCGAACATACGTGCCATGTACTGATCGTCACGAGCATGTCGCTCACCCAAAGTCAGCACTGGCCCGTGTGTGGTGTCGGGGGCCTTAGTTTTTGTCACATCGAGGGCCCTCCGCTCCAACTGTGGGATGTAATCCAAAGCCTCTTCCTCGACATCGAGGCCTCGGAGGAAGGTGGTGATGAGTCCGCCAAACCCGTATCAGTGGCCCTGGTGTAGTCTGGCTCTCTTCATGGCGGATATAATGACCGCCCCAACATTAATCTCAAGCCCTTTCATAAGGGCATACACCAAGCAGACACGGTCCCGAGTCACATCCGTCATGTGAACTCCCGGGATCAAGCAAGAACATACAATTTTCAGCCATATTCTGGCCTCCCTGTTCATCTGCGAATAAGGCAGAGTCTGGTGGTAACCCCTCCCCTTATGTCTACTCCATCAGGCTATGGATCGAGCCCCACACAACGTACATCTGATGTCAGCATACGGTGGGGTGATGTTTAGCTGGCGGAGAATGTGGGCGTCTGTGTCCCGCGCTCCAATGATGGCATTAAATGGTTGGGGTTCCAGAGTAACAATCTGCCCTCTGATTTTTATTGTGTGGCTTCTAATGGCCGGGTTCCAATTTGCGTAGAACTCCCTGACTAAATGTAGGTTGCACTCCTTGGGCTCCTGGAATATAAAGCTGAGCCCAGCTGCATCAATCCTCTGCACAATACGAAGGAACTCCTGTGCTAGTGGTTCTCGTGCAATATGTTCCTCCGGGAAGTACTTGCTTTCCTTATGCTTAGCATACCACTTCTTCCCTTCCTCGGTTACCCACCTTGTTCCGTATTGGTGGCGTTGGCCACGCGGAACAGCTGGTGCAGCTGGGACTGCGGTGCCCATTCTCATTCTTTTCCTCCCGGTGCCTGAGGTAGAAGCACCTTTGCCCTTATCCTGCCTACTCGCCATTGTACCTGTCAATATACATGAACAAGCATAATGTCAAGCTATAAACATGTTAACTTCGGCTAAGGTCAGGTTACACAACGTTTACCCCACACTTAGTCCTTAGCTACTTTTACAAACTATGGCAAGGATAACTCAATTTACACCAAAACAATCAACTATACAATTTATGCTTAGTGCGTTCACAAAAAATTTCGACAGCATAACGGTTAGCGTACTACTCAGACTTCATATAGCTAATCCCAATCCTACTATCGCTAACAATTCAACCATCGCACTTAGCAACAAAAACAACAAATAAAAAAAACAAAGACAAAACATTCTATATACAATCGAATCCAAATAATCAAACCAATTTGCACAATTTTCGCATTTTCCCCAACAATTCGAGAATTCGTCGTCTTTTAACATTCACACAATATTTACACGACTTAGCTCAATTTACAACCACACCCCGGCATCTAATTCATCAACTTATCAAATAACCCAATTCAATTTCAACAACCCATGCCCTAGAATACAAATTTACAATCAAATTCGAATTATTTAGATAATCTACAAGTTCAAATGCTAAATACAACAATCCGAACATATATCAATCACAAATAACTCAACATCATGTTAAATTTCTACTTAGGGTGATATATCTCACCTCACATGCCCAAATTCGACTAAAATCGCCAAATATTTGAGAGAAACGAGGAAAACATACCTTTGAGTTGAAGAATCGAAGAAACTTGACGATTTCTTTGCCTAGTAGCGTGGCACGTTGATTGGGGAGGGGAATTTGGGTGTTTGGTCGCTGAGAGGAAAAGAAATGGGGAGAAAGGGGCAAAAATCGGGGTTAATTTAAAGAAAAAGACGCGGGTCACCCGGCAACCCAGTGTGACCCGGCACCAAATATAAGGCAACGTGTCACGGAGGGTAACGCGGAGCCCCTCCTCCGTGACACGGAGCCAACGCGTTGGCTTACTGGAATTTTTTTTAAAATCCGGATTTTGCCTTCAACGTGTCACGGAGGGTAACGCAGAGCCCTTCCTCCGTGACACGGAGCCAATGCGCCAGTGCACTATTTCTTCAATTAAATTATTTTTTCATACCTTGCCTTTTCCTTCCTGATTCCATGTATATTTTTCTCCGTTAGACCTGAAAATCACCTCACTAAACAAAATTGGTTAGATTAATAGATTTCCCTAACTAAAATGAAAAATATTAACTAAACAAAAATTTATACCAAATCAAGAAAAGAAAAAATAAAAATAAAAATTATTTACACTAAAAAAGAAAGAAAGAAAAAAATATTTTTCACGGGTTGCCTCCCGTGCAGCGCCTGGTTTACCGTCGCGGCTCGACGTCCCAAGTTTCACCGCTTTTTCCTCCACCTTGAGGATATGAATCTCACCCCTAATTTCTTTTCTAATTTTCTCTTATGCTCCAGGGGTGGTGGTGAAAAATTGTAAGGACCAAGCAGTAGATGCTTTCTTTTGAACTTATTGGCCCTTGAGTAAGTGAAGTCATTTCGTTGCTTCGAGTTAGCAAATTTCAGAATATACGGGGCTTGGTCCCCCTCTAGACATTTCTCTATAATCTTGGAAGACTCTATTTCTATGTTGTCAACCAAACTTAATGTCGAAAAATGCTTCGAGTGTGGTCCAATCAACCTCAACTCTGAAATTGCATTGTGCTTGACTTCCTTACTTGTGTACACCTTTTCAACATCGACATCTATTTCTCCATTAAGGTCAAATGGGAGATATTCTTTCTCTTCTTCCATGAATGGATTTTCTATAGGTATGAGCCGATCACGGGGACACTCAAGAGATTCTAATTGTTGGGCTTCATCCAAAAATTCACCCTTGTATTCCTCTTGCAGTTCCTCCTGAATATCGGCTAAAACTGTCACCTGCAAATTATCACAAGCTTCAGCCTCAGCACACATCTCCATGAGTTTGACGCTCATCCTACTTACAGCCTCTGCATTCTCCTTTTGCTGAATTATCAATTCTGCCACCGACTCCTTCATTGCTTCTGATTGCTCCAAGAGTTGTTTCATCATGTCCTCTATTTGAACTTGGCGTCCCAAGTCCTCATTTTCAACATGCCTATATTCAGCAAAAACAACAGAATGATCATAGCGGGGGCTTGGGGGAAAGGAATATGCCTTTGGACAATCACCCCAATGGCCATATTGACACCCACATATATTGCACGTGTTACAGTTTTGCCACAAGTGGGGTCCTCCGCCATTCATGCAAGAATCGCCGAAATATGCGTATCCACCATTTATATTCCAAGATGTCATGTCAATGAGGGTATCCGAAAGAGAGAAAAATTAAAATGAACAAAGAATTAAAACAAATACTAAGACCAAGTTGTCAACACTTAAGAAAATAACACAAAAATACAGTAAATTTACACTTAACACAATTTCACCAATTGCCTAGTCCCCCCGGCAACGGCGCCAAAAACTTGTTCGGGCAGTGTTTGCTATAGGTGTAAAAACCGACACGCAAGTGCACGTGGTCAAACAAGTAATAAAGTGGCTAAGTAAGCCAAGTATCGATCCAAGGAGACTCAGGATAAGTAAAATTGCCTAAGTACACTATATTCTTATCTTACATCTAATTATGCTAACAACAGCGTAACCAACAGTTAAATAAGTTTTTTTTTATAAAATATATATATACTAAAACTATTAACAATTATTTACTGTGAATTTAAACTATGGATATGAGCATGCCAAGGTTAAGAACAAGTAATGACTTCGATTATAATAATAATTTGGTTAATCTCTTCTTCATGTTGCTAGCCAAGAACAGTAGCCTAGAAATTAAAACTCTCGTATTTAATTTCACTTTAGAATCATAAACCATCCGTCTACATTTCTGTGATCAAATGCAATTTATGACCTAGCAATACAATTCCGGTTCCTAAACTGACTAATACGGCTTTCAAGTATATTTCTATCAGGAAAGCACATCAAAACCCAATTTTCCCAAATCAAGTTAAGAACAATACCCTATTAATTCACAACTTTCCAATTTCTTGCTCTCTCGAGTGAAATTGGACTTTTTAGATGTACATTAATGTCGGCCACACACTAATGTAGTAAGAGCAAGAATCAATAGAACAACATAGAAGAAGAAGAAGAAAACCATAAAATTAATAATCAAAATTCATCACAAATGTTCATAACCTCAGCAAGGAAGAGAATTAGCCACTCATTTGTGGATTGATCATCCTAAAACAAGTGTAAATCATGCATACAATTGACAGAAAGAAGAAAGGAAGAGAAGAAATCCCTTAGCTTTTTCGTCCCTCAACTGCTCCTAACCACGTCCTAGCTCCACCAAGTCTGAACTAATTAAAATAAACCTAAGTGTGCTCTTTATACTAGTGGGAAATTTTTCTCGGAATAACAAGCAACGTGTCACGAAGGCCATCGCAGAGCACTGCCTCCGTGACACGGCGTGGACGCGGACCCTCTCTGGAATTCCAGGGTCCGGTAAAATGGCCTCAACGTGGCACGGAGGCCAACGCGGAGGCCTATCTCCGTGCCACGGAGCTGTCGCGAGGCCCCACTGGAATTTGCCATTTAATTTCCTCTCCAGGCAGTGTGCCTCTGCGATGGTAGCGTGGCACGGCTCCATCGCGGAGCCCCTATACTTTGTGCATTCCAATGTCTTTTCCACGCTCGCATCCGAGTCCAACTCCGATATTGTTCCAACACGCATTTTAGCTCCTAAAAATCATATTTACCTGCAAAACAAATGCTAATCATGTTGGTTAGTATAAATTCACATTTTATTACCAATTACATGAGAATATATACACATTGCACAACAAACAAGACGAAAATGATACGTTTGAGCCATGTCAATTCTAAGCCAGACCACCAGGTCGCTGATGCTTAGCCATTACTTGTTGACAATTCTGGCACATAACCACAAAATTGAATATATCAACTTTCATACTCTTGCACCAATAGTGTTGTTTTAAATCTTTATATATCTTGGTGGATCTTGGATGCACAAAATACTTGAAGCTATGAGCTTTCACTATTAATTCTTGCCGAAGACCATCGATATCTAGAACACGTAAGCGACCCTACAATCTCAAAAATTATTAGCTGTATTGATTGTGAATGAAATGTATTCACCATTTTACACTATTTATTCACTTTAGTAGAGTTTATCTTCATATTATTTGTACTTTATTCTGTCCATGATATCGGATTGTGATTGAGTGATCCCAACCAACTCACCACCATCAGTCTCATCCAACAAAACTCCAAGACTAGCAAGTCTTCGAGTCTCTCTGCCCATCCATGTTTCATGTGGGCTGGAGATATGCTAAGGTAACCATAAACTTATGACTTAAAACATCAGCAACAATATTAGCCTTACCAGGATGATACAAAATATTCAACTGTAATCTTTCAACAACACTAGCCACCTTATTTGTCTGAGATTCAACTCACACTGCATAAAAATATAGTGCAAACTTTGTGATCAGTGAACATATTACAATGCTTACCATACAAATAGTGACGCCAAATCTATAGCACAAACACTACAACAACTAACTTAAATCATGAAGCATATGCAATTACTTTACCATCTTACATCAATAAATAGCCCAATCCAACTCGAGAAGCATCTCAATATATCACGTAACCACCAGATCTCGAAGGTAGAGCCAAAATAGGAGATGAAGTAAATGTCACCTCTAGCTCTTGAAAACTCCTTTGACATGCCCCAGACCACTAGAATTTAGCAATTTTCTGAGTCAATTTAGTGAGTGGTGTGGCTATGGATGAAAATCTTTCTATGAACTTTCAGTAATAACAAGCCAAACCTAAGAAGCTACGAATAATTTGTCGCACTCGTAGGTCTCGTCCAGTCTTTAACTGCTTTAATCTTCTGAGGATCAACCTTGATAGCATCTTTGGATACCATATGACTCAAAAATGTCACAAAATTAAGCCAAAATTTGCACTTAGAGAATTTCGCATAAAGCTCATTCTCCTTAAGTGTTTGTAAAGTTGTTCTCAAGTGATTCACATGTTTTTCACAGTTTTTTGAGTAAACAAAAATATTATCAATGAACATAATAATGAATCAATCAATAAAAGGCTTAAAAATGCGATTCATCAATTCCATAAATACAGCTGGTGTACTAGTCCAGTCAAAGGACATCACCAAAAACTCAATGATACAAGCAGCTATTTTTGGAATATGTTGCTATTTTATCTTCAGCTGATAATACCCAGTGTGCGTGTCAATATTAGAAAAGAAATTAGTTCCTTGAAGTTGATAAAAGAAATCATCAATCCTTGGCAAAGGATACTTATAAAGTGTGCCCCTAGAAGATATTGACACAGCGCAAATGGGCGGGTTGTCTGGGCACTTACCTTGACTCTCTAGCTCAATAGGAGAATCCCTTTGTGAACAACATCTTAAAATATTTACAATTCTTATTAAATTGGACAAGTCAACAAGGTTTTTAAATTACAAGAAAATCTCTCTAGAAAACCATGACTCTCTCAATATCTAGTCTAGATAGGTACAAGCGCTCTACTTGAAATAGTGACAGAAATAAGGACATAGCTTCGCCTGTGGGGGAAATATGGAAGCTGATGCTGAGTAATGCCTCATCCACCATTGAAACAACAAATCACCCACCATAACCTACACCCAAAAAGGTGTAGCAAGGTAGTAATAATGCACCACACCAATCGGTAGGTATCATTGGCTGACTAGAATTGGCTCACAAATAGAATATAATCAACATGAAATTGTTCAAACATGCACAAAAACTAAGTCTAAATCCCGTTTAGATCCTCATTTAAATACACAATTACACCTATACGTGTACGCACATATTCATGCACTACAATTTTCCTCACTTAACATAGCAATCAATTGATCAACTCTTACACTGTTCACATTTCTTTCCCTTGGAATCTTATCCATCAAACCCTATGTTCTATACTATTTCATTATCTTACTTCAGCAGCGACATGACCGCTACAACGGTCTCTTAACAACGAGAATTTTTCTTTTGCAACGGTACCCTACCTATGTAGTAGCTTGATATCACTATCACTTATGTTTATCAACATATCGCTTAGAACTATAATCACCTTCCTCATTATATAGACTCATTACCATTATCTAAGTCTATTCTAGTTAACCAAGATTCATTTATTGACTCGACTATATCTTAAAGTGCTGATTATCTATTTATTTATCCATCATTATCCATCAATAACCCCTATTATCATATTCATAATTATACCTTATTAACGGAGTTATTTCAACAGTCAGGACCAATCCAAACCCAATAAATATTAACAGGAATACCTACTACAAGGAACTAACATCAAAATCAACTTAGCTTGATCAATTATACTTAGTCAACTCAGGACAATTAACCACATAATACGTGTAACTATGTTAACATACCATCTTCATTATCCATCAAGCAACACGAGTAATTTATTAACTGTAAAACAACCAATCATATTAGAGAAATCATGTCTACATTAGAGACACAGATGCACGCATATATCCGCACCTCATTGATTTCACCCCGTACCCATTTGTACCATATATATATCAACTCGTATCATATCTGTATCATATTGGTATATCTCATATTACGTTTGTATCTCTCATATCATTCTTGAATCAATGTCGGTATATAATGCATCATATCTGTATATATGTATATTTGTCACATATTTGTATATTTGTATACATATGCTAGAGGGTCTTATTTTTTCCCTTCCGGTCATGACCTGCAAGGGACTCTAGAAATCCATGTACTGTACCAATGTGGTAACCTCTCCTATTCATCTACTCGTCCAGATGCTCACCTTGGACACAAGCCACTCATATTGCAACTGCTCTCTCGGATGCTCACCTCGGATATGAGCCACTCATATTCTAGTATCTATACTCATACTCAATCACACTTGTTCACTCGAAGGGTGCTCACCTTGAACACGAGCGTCTCAACCCAGGTAAGGATATGTTACCCATTCGTCTTCAACACCTTTCATCATGCTCTAAATCAATCACCACATAGGATTGAGTGCCAGTTCAACCTCAATTATCATGATTTTACTTGCAGTTCAGGAATGATATTCATAATAATCAATTTAGAGTTCATTCAAACAAAATGATTAAATCACTATATTATTTATCACAAACATTGTCCAAAAACCATACAAATATATTAATCAAATCATCGATACCCAAGATATTAGCTATAGCCCCGTCTCTTATGATTTTTAATTACAGCTAAGGTAAGCATAGAATTTAGACACACATCTATCAATATGCTAGGGTGTTGAAATACTCTGCTCATATTTATGTATTTCTATGTAATAGTCTATTTTCATTATCTTTTAATTCATCCTCATGAAAATTTTCTATTCAGGGTAATATTCATTATGACAATCTCATCCATCCACTCACCCATAGTTCTCGATTACAACTACTCACAGTAGTCCTTTCATCCATCGAAGTCATTAACCCCGCAATTCCTGCCAAACTTCCCTAATGATACCTATCTTTCCTCCTACAAATATTAAATTATACCTATATACATAGTTTAAAATACCCAGTCGCAATTTACTGTTAGCCACGTCTACTAGAACACGCTTCCTAAAACATGTAATCACTAGACTAGCATCAAGATTCTATCCATACTCAATAATTTATGGCCTATGAATTATTCCCTCTTCTCCCTGGTTATACCAGCTATTTCTCTCACATTTAACCTTTTTTTGCTATGATTTATTAATCACTCTCAATAAAAATCTCTCTTTTAAAGGAGGTGGTTTCGGTCATTAAAAATAAAAAAATTCCCAATGAGTGTCGTGGTCGAAGCCCACAGATATTGAGGAGAGATTATTCAAAACTTGTAAATTAACTCAAACTAGCTAGCATCATGTCTAAACAACATAATGTAAATATTAGAGAAACAAAGTAAGTATTGATATCAAATTGTAAACAAAGAAAGGGCAAGCTACTTGTTGTAATCAATGAGAGCGACTAGGGGTGTGCATTTAATGGGGAGTTAACTTGATAGTTGTTGATTAAAATGTCTTAGATTTAATTAGTGAATGGAGAGCATTGGTTATGGCTATATCCTATATTTCTCAACAAAAAAGATATGTTTACCATGGGTTTTCTCGAACCTTAAAGCAAATCAATAAACCAACCAACAAAATATGAGGAAGGGTTAAACTATCTCTAGCCTTAACCCTTTAATGGAATATGAATATGGGTGTTGACTATCTCTAGCGCAACCCCAAGCATCATGCACCCTATTCCTCACTAATGAATCCTCACCCAAATCATACTTCCCTCTTTCAAGTAAAAGCAAGATAAGAAATCTAAATCAATGTTTGCAACCATCAATTATTAAATTAAAACTTGGAGAAAAATATAGATTAATGCTTACTACTCAAATCTTAGAACAATTCATCAACACCCAATAAAACTAGACACCCATCATGCACACACAACCCTAGCAAGAAATTTAGCTACTCATAAGTAAAAAGAGAGAAATCATATTCATAAGGAATTCCTCTAAATTCATCATATTAAGTAAGTAATTTCAGGCTTAAGGTCTTTAACAATGGTGTTCTTGCCCAAAGGAAATTGAAGAAGAAGAAAGTAATTGTACTGTACTCTCTATCTCTGCGAACTTCTCTCTACAGAATCACTATGACATAACGTGTGAATGTACAATTAGGGTAAAATCTGAAAATTTCTTTTTGTATAGCTTTCCAAAATTTCCCTTGGAAACTTTTCAGGTACATTTATACCAAAGCTGGATGATTTTTCCCTTGACAGCAGTGCCGGTTATTTGCACGACACCTGCATTTCGTAGGTGCCCATCTGTGGCTCGCAGATCCTTCAGTAGGCTTAAGTAGTGTTCTTTTCAAGTTATCTGCGGTGGCACCTGCATTCTACAAATACCAATCTGTTGTTTGTAGGTTCAATTTCACAAATTTTCCAACTTTATCTGTGTAATACCCTGTGAAACTTTCCTAGACCAAACTCAGTCATTTCATGAAAAACCAGAAAATAAATTTCTCAAAACGACCGAGATAATGAGTCATTGTCAACAGTAATGACCCATTGTGTAGGTCATGGTCAGCTCTGTCAGATATTCCTTGGGAACCAACGGGACATGGAATGACCAGTTGTGATAAGCAACGAGTCGTCCTGTCACTCACTGCATCCCGAGCTTAGAACCCAGTTGATCCCTTTCCAGGAACCCACGAGTCAAACAACAAGTTGTCATTTGATATAAGGACTCGTGGTGTAGCTCGTTAGTTAGGGCTTCCAAGGATTTTTCAATCAACTCCTTCAGTGACAACGAGTGGCAACAACGATTTGTTGTATTACACAATGAGTCGTTGTGTCCACCCCTGGTGTCAAGCCCCAAGAATCCTTTAGGATTTCCAATAGATAGGACGAGAGGTGACAACGACTCGTTGTCCCAACAAATGAGTCATGGTGTCACTCATTAGAGGAGGGGGCCAGTGTTTGTTTTAGACCCTGCCAGTGGCCACGAGAGGTACCAATGACCCGTTGGTTCTTCCAAAAAGTGGTGGTCCCCACCAGTTTCTATTTCTAGTAAGACAAGAATCCAGGCCAAGGACCAATGAATGGTTCCAACGAGTCCTGGTGTCAACTAATGACTCGTTGTGTGACCCGTTGGTCTCCTTTCGTGCAGTTTTCTAGACTTTTTCCCAGGTTTATTTTTGTAACTTTCCAACTTTTTAATCCCTAAACTATATCATTTTGGGTTATATTCGAGGAATTTAGAGAGGTAATCGACCTTTATACTTCATTCCTCTCATTCCTTCTGAAGTCAGATCATAGAACATTTTCAAAAAACACAAAGCAGAAGCAAGGGTTCAACTTTTCTTCTCAAATCTTGTCAAGGGTTTCTTCGGGGTTTTCATCACCAGGTATGTGAGAATTTATGTCACACCCCACATTGGGAGGCATGACTGGTACTTGGTGCCATACTGGGATCTGAACTGACCTGACTGAGCTTATGCACCTCTGGTGCACGCCTACTCTTCAAATCAAGAAAACGACGAGCTATATCTTGACTATAAACACAGCCTCCCGCCGACAAGTCTGCATAGCTACCTGTAAAAAGAAAATAGCTAACCAACAACACGCAGTAAAGGGGATTCTATGTGGGCCGACATTACCACTATGCTGTCTAGTTATGTCATAACGAAAATAGGCGATCAGAACTATACTATAGCCGACAAGGATGCTAGCTAATAGCTAAACTAGGACCCACATGGTATCACACAAAAGAAAACATACATAGGCCCTACGCGGCCAACAACAAAGCTAATACTAGAAATCTGTAGCCTGCAAGCCTCTAAGAGTGGAATAATGGTCGGGACAGGGCCCCGACCTACCCATAAACTGTACAACAAAAGAACAAACCTTCTAACTAACATCTCCAGGGCAAGAGGAGGTGAATAGAATGTTTACTCAGCTGATGATTAAGGAGGTCCTGAACTGTGCTAACCATACTTGCAGGGTCCTGAACTGTGCTAACCATACTTGTAGGCAAGTAATGCAGTGCCCTAAAGATGGGCGTCAATACAATATGTATCGAATATGTAAGGCAGTAAATGGAAATGAATGAATAATACTGATAATGAAACTGAAATAATTCAATAGGAGGGATAGAGAGTTAACCTGAATAACCTTACAACCTGCTATATAACTAATAGTAAATAATGAAAACAAGAACCTTACTTGGACCTTATATGCCCGAAAGGTACAACCAGCACAAAATAACCCAGCCGGGGCCCTTATAAGCCTAGCAAGTCCACTTCAATCTATATACCCCTAACAAGGTCAAACGAGTCGACATGTAACTATAGCCAACCTACTGGTCCCCTGGGTCTGCAACTGAACGCACTCGGCTCCTGATCTATAGTTGTGTCTGAGTCCAGTGGACTCCAGATAATTGCACCCTGGCCACTAGGCTGGACGAGGGTCAATGATGCCAATACGATATAAAGATAATAGTGCAGCCATAGAATGGACTGTAATATGGCCCTTAGGCCTCTGTATAGTCCCTTGGGACAATATCTAGCTCCTTGGAGCGATCTATATATCCTCGTAGGCAATGACATAACTAGTAACTCTGGGTTGATCACGGAAGGCTATATAGGGCAGGGTCAATCGCAATTTGAACAGACAATGCTAATCTCAGACTAATAATAGCAGCTAACCACAATAATCATGCTTCTGGCGTTCTTACGAGAGTCTAGGTTGTATTAAAATACAACAGGAATAACTTGTTGAACAAATTTGCCTTAACATACCTTGAATGCTGTTTTCTAATTTAATTGGTGAGGTTTAACTTGCAATCGACAACTCTTTCCAATTGTAACCTTAATACTAAAAGAACAGAACTAATTTCAAAACTAAATTCGACATATATCGATAACTTTTGATAACAATATCAATTATAATTCAATTTTGAATAACACAATCGAACACCTATAATCTCCCGAGAGTTCAGAAGGGAGAAGTGCTTACCTAATGCCTGTGGCTGGGTAGGAATAAATTTTGAGCAGTTATGACAATTTTTATTCGGCGGAGTTCCAGTTTTGCAAAGCAATTTTTTGAGAAATAACTCCATAGAAATGCTTCTCGTAGACTTAGGAATTGTTACCCGAAGTTAATTTGAGATTGGACGACATTTGGTAGCATAATCGGATGAAAAACTACTAAAACTTGCGTCTCCTTTTTTTCTTGGCTGGGAGGAATATTGAAGAATGCCTTGGATGAATCAAAATGGTATATACATAAATACACACAGGCGGTGGCCTAGGGGTGTTTCACATCGACCAAGGTGCCATACTGCCTTCTGTCCCGCGCTAGCGCGTTGCACTGGCCTCTCACTTCCTAGCCTTGCACAACCCTACTTCTGAGGCTTTTCTCACACATGTAAAGCTCTCCTTACTCATCACAAATCCATGCGTACGCCTACTAACCAATAAATTTTTACGGGGTGAACATCCTCCCCCCTTACAGAGTCTCCTCTGTAATATGGACTATTCGAAAACCTGAAATGCAGATAAGTCCAACATAGGCACCTCACAGGACGCTATAAACAACTATTTTACAACAAAGAGGTGCCTCATAGTACATATAACACAAGCAGTAAAATAATGAACGAATAACAATATCACCTTAACTTCATAATCTAAATCAATCCTAGAACAAGTGAGGATATCTAGATCTCATGTCGGCCTCAACTTCCCTGGTCATCTCTTCTTTATTCCTGTTCCTCCATAGCTTTAACAGAGGCTACATCTTTAGTTCTTAACCTACGAACTTGCCGATCTAGTATGGAAACTAGAACATCTTCATAGGATAACTCCTCGGATACTTGAACGTCCTCAACTGGCACAACTCAGGACGGTCCTCCTATGCATTTCTGCAACATTGACATGTGAAAGACTGGATGGACATATTCTAGCTCTGTAGCTAATTCCAGCTCATATTCCATTCTGCCTAATCTCCAGAGGATCCGATACGACCCAATGAACCTCAGGCTAAGCTTGCCCTTCTTTCCAAATCTCATCACGCCCTTCATCGGCGAAACTTTAAGGAATACCCAATCATTTACATTAAATTCCAAGTCTCTACGCTGCATGTCGGAGTAGGACTTCTATCGACTCTGGTTTGTTAAAAGGTGTTCTCCGATTAGTTTTACCTTTTCTTATGACTGGTGAACCATATTAGGTCCAACTAACTCTGACTCCCCTACTTCGAACCATCCGATAGGGGACCTGCATTTTTGCCCGTACAAGGCCTCATAAGGCACCATCTGAATTGTAGAGTGATAACTATTATTGTATGCAAATTCAATAAGGAGTAAATGCTCGTGCCGATTTCCTCCAAAATCTAGCACACACGCTAGAAACATATCTTTGAGCGTCTGAATTGTGCGTTCTTCCTGACCATCCGTTTGAGGGTGGAATGTTGTACTCAGATTAACCTGTGTCCCCAATCCTTTCTGAAAAGACTTCCTAGAATCTAGCTGTAATTGTTCCCCTCTGTCACAAATGATAGAGGCTGGGACACCATGTAGTCGGGCTATCTCTTTAATATATAACTCAGCATAGTCTTCGACGGAGAACGTAATCCTGACTGGTAAGAAATGAGTTGACTTCGTTAGTCTATTGATAATGACCCAAATAGAATCAAATCTGCGCCTGGTAAGGGGTAATACTGTCACAAAATCCATGTTGATCACTTTCCATTTCCACATAGGCACTGCTATATCCTGAGTTAATCCGTCAGGTTTCTGATGTTCGGCCTTTACCTACTGACAGTTAGGATATTATGCTACAAATTATGCTACACGCTTTTTCATTCCAGGCCACCAGTATATTTCCTTTATGTCGTGATACATCTTCAACTATCCTAGATGAAGAGAGTAACAAGAATAATGTATCTCTGCCACGATTTGTTGGAAAAGTCCTGCCATATCTGGAACGCAGAGGCGACCTCTAAATCATAAGTCCCCATCTTCTGTCAATTATGTCGTTAACTCGCCTTGTTGAACCGTATCTTTGAGATGTACCAAGTTAGGATCTTCATACTAGCACTCTTTTATCTCCACAACCAGGGATGATATTGCGGTATTCTGAATCACAGCCCTATTATCCTCTAAGTCTACAATCTAGACGGCTAAGCTGGCTAACTAGTACATTTCTGGAGCCATTTCCTGCTGTCCTAGCCTCAAATGTGACAAACATCCCATAGATCTGCGGCTGTGTGCATCTGCTACAATATTTGCTTTACCTGGGTGATATAAAATATTCACGTTGTAGTACTTCAACAATTCTAACCAACGACGCTGTCGTAAGTTCAAATCCTTTGGTGTAAGGATGTACTAGAGGCTCTTATTATCAGTAAAGATATCCAGGTGCACCCCATACAGGTAATGCCTCTAAATTTTCACGGCATGAACTACTATAGCTAACTCCAGGTCGTGGGTAGGATAGTTCTTTTAATGCTTGCTAAGCTGCCTCGAAGCATAAGTAATCACCTTACCATGTTGATCAGGATGCATCCTAACCCAACACCTGAAGTGTCATAGTATACAACATAACCCTTTGAACCTTCTAGCAAAGCTAACACTGGTGCTAACATTAATATGTTTTTCAACACCTGAAAGCTCCGTTCGCAGGCTTCGGTCCACTGAAATTTGCTGCTTTTTGAGTTAATTTTGTCAAGGGCGCTGATAGAGTAAAAAATCCTTCTACAAACCTCCAATAATACCCGATTAATCCTAGGAAACTACGCACTTCCGTTGGAGTTGTAGGTCTTTCCCGCCTCAATTTTCTGCTAATCAACCTGAACACCAGCCTTTGACACAATATGGCCCAAGAAGGCCACGGAATTCAGTCAGGCACATTTAGTAAATTTTACATACAATTGGCAACCTCTGAGAGTTTGACGTACTATTCACAAATGATTTTTGTATTCCACTTTTGAACGGGAGTACACCAGGATGTCATCAATAAATACAATCACAAACAGATCTAAATACGACCAGAAGATGTTCTTCATCTAATCCATGAATACTGTTGGGGCATTTGTCAACCCAAAAGACATGACTAGAAATTCAAAATGACCATAATGGTCTTGAAAGCTATCTTTGGGATATCTCTCTCCCGAACCCATACCTGGTGATATCCTAACCTTAAGTCGATCATTGAGAAATATTTTTCCCCTTGCAGCTGATCAAACAAGTCATCTATTCTGGGGAGTGGATATTTATTTTTAATAGTAAGATTGTTCAACTGCCAATAATCTATGCACATACAGAGGGAGCCATCTTTCTTTCCCAGTAACAAAACTGGCGCACCCCACGATGACGTACTTGGCTTGATAAAGCCCTTATCTACCAGATCTTTCAACTGTTCCTTCAATTCTATCAATTCAGCCAGAACCATTCAATACGGAGGGATGGATATAGGCTGAGTACCTAGTAGAAAGTCAATAGAAAAATCAATTTCCCATTCTGGGGGAATACCAGGGAGTTCGTCTGGAAACACATCTGGGAACTCATTAACCACTTGAATGGACTGTAGAGTTGGGGATTCTTCTTACATATCCTACGCCCTAAAAATATGATATATACAGCCCTTTGCTATCAACTTTTTCGCCCGAAGATAGGATATGAACCTACCTTTTGGCGTAGCTGCATTGCTCTTCCATTCTCATACTACTTCCTCTGGAAAGTGGAATTGGACTATCTTGGTCCAATATTCTACATTTGCATAAGACGGTGCTAGCAAATTCATGCCCATAATTGCATCAAAATCGATCATTTCTAGCTCCACTAAATCTGCTAAAGTATGGAGACCAAAAACCTCTATTGTGCAGCCCCGGTAGATCCTTTTAGCTATAATAGAATCACCAACAGGCGTAGACAATGAAAAAGGTCACTGAAGCAATTCTAGGATTATACCAAACTTTTGGGCCACTAATGGGGTAACATACGACAAAGTGTACCCTAGGTCTATCAAAAAATAAATTGAGTAAGAGCAAATGTCTGGCATACCTATCACAACATCCAACGATGACTCCGAATCCTATCACCCCGGTAAAGCATAAGTGCGATCGGGACCGCTGCCTCAACTGGATGCCCCTAACCTGCCTTGGCCTGTACCGGCTGAAACTGAGGGCCTGCGCCCCCTGAAGGTGCTTGGGCATGTGACCTTACTGAAGATCTGTCCTGTCGGTCCCGATCACTCTAACCTTTGGTTGGACAATCCCTCATCATGTGACCCACTTGTCCACAAGTGTAACAAGCAGTAGAACCATACCTGCACGCCCCAAAATGATGCTGACTGCAAATAGCACAATGCGACAAAGTGGGTCTGCTCTAATCTGGCCTCCTCTGCTGTTGAGAACCTGATGCCCTTGAGCTCTCACCGGGTCCTGACTACCCTCGGGCAATCTAATATACCACCCTACAGCTGCTGTGGAGGTGGGGATCTAGGTGGCCTGCTTGATATTTGTTGTCTAGGTTTGCTTGAAATTCTGCCTATATGTCACTAGGTTTGGCCCTACGGCAATCCCCCACTGTCGCTGCCTGATCCCCTCAATATTTTGAGCGAAAGCCTGAGTACGGGTGATATCCATGTCCATCCGCAGTGTAGCCATAACATAAGTTTGCACGTACTCTAGAAGAAGCCCCATAAGAAACCGATGCACTCTGGTTGGCATAGTGTCTTAAAAAGCTGGTGCATATCTAGAAAGGAATCAAATCTCATAGCATATTCTCGAACACTCATCGAGCCCTGCTCCAAGTGCAAAAACTGATCTACCCGGTCCTGTCAAATTTGTCGTGGCAAGTAGTGATCTAGAAAGGACTTTAAGAAACTAGACCAAGTCAGAGGAGGAGCGTCTCTACCTTGGGACCTGTCCCAGCTCCCGTACCATAACACTGCTATGTCCAGTAGTTCGAAAACCGCTAACTCAACCAACTCCATAGGTGTAACATGCATTACCCTTTAAATACACTGTAACTACTCCAGGAAGTCCTGAGGGTCCTCTTCCCAATCCGTCCCTAAAAATATAGGGGAATCAGGGCAAGGAACTATTGGACACTCGAATTCCCAGGTCCACCCAAAGATTCAACAACCATTAGTACCATAGGCTAGCACTGGGCGACCATCATCTGGGCTAAAATATAGACAGCGCTCCTAACTTCCTGATCTGATGGTATAGGTATAGGAGCTGCTGGAGGTGGTGCCGACATGTCCGCTGCCTTGGAAGACTCCTAGCGTGGCGATGACTGCTGAAGAGACCAAGATGAAGTCTCCCTATTGCCCTCAGATCGGGCTAGCTTTGATTGGGGCACCCTACTAGTGCCCTCTCCTACCGCAGCATCTAACTTCCAGCCGGTCGTAGTCTGTCGCGTGCCAGACATTTCTCTGTAGATAAGTAGAATAAGTTAAGCTTAGGGACTCAAGCCTATACAACATAGCTCCATGGCACAATTGAAGAAGAAAGAACAGTAACCATACTATTATGCCCTGTAGCCTCTTGCCTTTGCAATGTGGTGCACAATACACACATAGACAAGACACTAATAGACATGACTTTTAGACTCCCTAGGATATGACCTGCTCTGATATCAAGTTCACGCCCCACCTTGGGAGGCATGACTGGCACCTGGTGCCATACTGGGATCTGAACTGACCTGACAGGGCTTATGCATTTCTAGTGCACGGGTATTCTTCAAATCAATAAAACAACAAACTATATCTCAGCTGTAAACACAAGACTCCGGACAATAAGGCCGCATAGCTACTTGCAAAAAGAAAACAACTGACCAACAACACGGAGTAAAGGGGATCCTATGCGGCCGACAAGACCATCATATTGTCTGGTTATGTCGTAATGAAAATAGGCAATCAAAACTATACTATAACTGACAAGGCTGCTAACTAATAGCTAAACTAGGCTCCACATGACCATCACACAAAAGAAAACATACATAGGCCCCACGTGGCTAACAACAAAGCTAATACTAGAAATATGTAGCCGGCAAGCCTCTAAGAGTGGAATAATGGTCGGGACAGGGCCCCGGCCTACCCATAAACTGTACAACAAAAGAAAAAACCTTCTAACTAATAACTCTGGGACAAGAGGAGCTGAATAGACTGCTAATTCGACTGATAACAAGGGAGGTCCTGAACTATATCTAACTGTACCTTCAAGCAAGTAATGTGGTGCCCCAAAGATGGGCGTCAGTACAATATGTATCGAATATGTAAGGTAGTTAATGGAAATGACTGAATAATTACTGATAATGAAACTGAAACAATTTAATAGGAGGGATAGCGCGTTAACCTGAATAACCTTACAACCTGCTGTATCACTAGCAGTAAATAATACAAACAAGAACCTTACTTGGCCCTCATAAGCCCGAAAAGTACAACCAACACAAAATAACCCGCCCGGGCCCCCCATAAGCCCCGTCGAGTACACTTCAATCTATATACCCCTAACAAGGTTAAAATGAGTCAACAGGTAACTATAGCTAACCTACTAGTCCCTCAGGTCTATAACTAAGCCCACTCGGCTCCTAATTTGTAGCTGTGTCTGAGTCCGGTGGACTATTGATAACTGCACCATGGGCACCAGGCTCGATGAGGGTCAGCGATGCCTATACGACATAAATATAATAGTCCAGACATGGAATGGACTGTAATATAGCCCTTGGGCCTATGTGTAGTCCTTTGGGAAAACATCTAGATCCTTGGAGCGATCTATATAGCCCCGTAGGCAACGACACAACTAGTAACTCTGGGGTTGGTCATGGAAGTCTATATAGGGCAGGGTCAATCTCAATCTTAACAAACAACGCTAATTTCAAACTAATAATAGTAGCTAACAAAAACAATCATGCTTCTAGCATTCTTACGAGAGTCTAGGCCATATTACAACATGACAGGAATAACTTGCCGAAGGAATTTTCCTTATCATACCTCGATTGCAAATTTCTAATTTAATTGGTGAGGTTTAACTTGCAATCGACAGTTCTTTTCGACTGTAACCTTTATACTGAGAGAATAGAACTAATTTTAATACTAAACTCAAAAAATATCGACAACCTTTGAGAATAATATCAATTACAATTCAACTTGGAATAACTCAGCTGAAAACCTATATTCTCCCAAGAGTTCAGAAGGGAAAAGTGCTTACCTAATGCCTGTGGCCGGGTAAGAATCAATTTGGAGCAATTCTGACAACTTTTATTTGGGGGAGTTTTAATTTCCCAAGCGAATTTTTGAGAAATAAATCTATAGAAATTCTTCTCGTAGGCTTAGGACTTGTTACCTGAAGTTAATTTTAGATTCGACGGCATTTGGTAGGTTAATCATACATAAAACTACTAAAACATGCGTCTCTTTTTGTTCTTGGCTGAGAGGAATATAGAAGAATGCCTTTGAATTAAATCAAAGGGGTATATACATACACAAAGTGATGTCCTAGGGGCACTTCGCACTGGCCAAGGAGCCATACTGCCTACCGCGTTGTGCCTCCTAGGGCGCCAATAGGCCTGGGGCGCCGCGTTGGCCAGTGCACTACCGGTTGGTGCGTCACGCTGGCCCCTCACGGCCTAGCCTCGCCTAACCCTACTTCTGAGGCTTTTCCCATATGTGTCAAGCTCTCCTTACTCATCATAAATCCATGGGTATGTCTGCTAACCGATAACATTTTATGGGGTGTGACAATTTAGCAAGGGAATTGTCCTTCCCTTGTGCCCCCAGAATCTATCTAAATTTTCTTATCAGTTCTAGGCCCTGAGTTTTTTGAATGTGAATAAATTTTCAACCAGATTCTATCTATATCATGTGGAATATTATTCATCTTAATTGTAGTAATAATTCCGCTATCTTGTGACTATGTTGATACTTGTTCCTGTAAATGGATTCTAGACCTAGCTTTTGAATGTAGTAAATTAGAGTCTTGCATAATTGATTAGTTATTCATATTGCTTGACTCCATTAGTATTGGGATTCCCATATTAGTAATATCAATTGCAAATTCAGTCAGTTGCATACTAGTCCACTTCAGTCAGAATACTAGCATTCTCAATATTTTCAGAAATGTCAACTGATCAGTTTGACTATAGTCTTTTCTTGAGGTGTCAGTAGTGCCTCCCAAATATCAGTTATCAGACTTAGTTATCATTTATCAGATAGTAGTTGTTCTTTAGACGATTATGATGCTTCTAGATAAGTAGCTCCGGCCAGTCTTAGAGTACCAGTTATAGAATTTGGTATGATAAGACTCTCAGGGTACTTCCAGTTAAGTATCCCTGATTTAGTCTTAGACCCCATTTTTGAGCTATCATCTTAGTAGTCAGACTAGGACTATCCTGTAGGAGTAGAACTTAGCACCGAGGGGATCGAGATTCCAGCACACCCAAGTTCCCTAAACTACATTATTACCGTAGGTTAATTTAGTGGCCCTATGGCCTCAAATTTGTGATCACCCAGTTCATGCCATTATACCCTGGCAAGGTATATTGGCTTCTATCGATGGGGCGTATACATCGAACTCCATGTCTAGTTCACGTAATTATATGTTAGTTATAGACTCTCCTACTAGTAAGCACAGTTTCAGTTTAGCTCAGCTCAGCTCAGTATTTCAGATTCAGGACATGTCTATGAACATCAACCAGGGTCATTATTTACCATATCAGTTATATTTTTGGTATTCAGTTTTTAGTATTCTAGTTGGTTGTTTCATGTTATTTCCGTTTAGTTATTTATCCTTTCATATTATTATATCTCTCAGTGACTTAGTACATTCAAAGTACTAAAGCATACCTTCTATGTTATATCATATCATGATACAAACGCAGGTTCTCAGTCCCAGCATCGTTAGTAGATCCCTTCGGACGATACCAACAACAGCCTTTGGGTGAGTCCTCATCTTTCAGGGAGGTATTTATTTTTAAGTTATTTTCTTTCAGTTAGACTTTAGAGTTAGCTGGGGGCTTGTCCCAATAACTCATTGGTAGATGGATTTTAGACATAGACTCAGATATTAAGTGTTGTATTTTTTTTCTTTTAGATATATTAACTCTTGTCAACTCAGTTTTCTTAAATGATTTATTTATTGAAAGCTTCCTCTTATGATTACTCAGTTTACTAGTGTTATGATAGACCATGGGTTGGCTTGGAGTTACTTATGACTCCAAGTACCGTGTCTGGTCTAGGGTATAGACTCGGGTAGTGACAAACTTTGTATCAAAGCATTAGTTTTAGAGTATCTAGGATGTCTGAAAGCCTCATCAAGTAGAGTCCTTTTCATGGGTGTGAAGAACGCCACACTTCTGATGGGGAGGCTACAAGACGTTATTAGGAAAACTCCCTTTTGTTCATACTCCTTATCGTGCATTGAAGTTCAATTCCAAAAACGTTCTCCTAACTCATGCTCTGTTTAATTTTAGTGAAATTATGGCTCCAAGACGCGGAAATGGAAGAAGGGCTGGCAATGTTAACCAACCTGCCCCACCAGCTCCAACAGTCCCTTAGGATGATCAAGTGTCCTCAGTAGAGTTATGAGCGGCAATCCAGCTGCTGGCTCAGACAGTAACAAACCAAGTAAACCAGAAGGTGGTTCAGGTAAACTCAAATAGGTCCGCAGCAGCTTCTAGTGTTCGAGACTTCACCCGAATGAACCCTCTAGCCTTTCATTGAACCAAGGTGGGAGAGGATCCATAGGAGTTTGTAGATGTTGTGTGGAAGATCCTGGATTATGGGGGTTAGTTTTGTGGAGAGTGCTGATATGGCTGCCTACTAGTTGAAAGGGGTGGAACAAATCTTGTACGATCAGTGGAAGGAAGGGAAACCGGTAGGAGCGGAACCGGTAGAGTAGGAAGAGTTCTCCACAGCATTCTTAGACATATTCTTCCCCCAAGAGTTGCGGGAAGCTAAGGTCGCAGAGTTTACACGGTTGTCAAGGTATGCTCCGGAGATGGTAGCTGAGCCAAGGGCTCGCATGCTTAAGTTCGTCAACGGAGTGTCAAACCTAGTACTTAAGGAGTGTAGGACCACAATGTTAATAAAAGATATTGACCTCTCCAGCCTCATCGTTCATGCCCAACAGATTGAGGTAGAAAAGTTGAAAGATATGGAGTGGGAGAATAAATGGTATAGGACTAGTTAATCATATTATGGCCACCAGAGTTCTGGCGGTAGTAGTCGTCCACATAAGCAGTAGCAGCAGCAGCAGAGGACTCCAACACCCACTTCAGCCAGCGCCCCTACTTTCCGATCTCGAAAAGATCGAAAGGGTAGAGCATCTAGATCTTAGTCCCAGAGTCGCAGCGCCAACAAAAATTATCCAGTTTGCCTTAAGTGTGGAAAGAATCATCCAGGTCAATGCCTCCAGGGCAAAGAGGGTTTCTTTGGGTGTGGACAGCTAGGTCATCGGCTACGGGAATATCCGTCAACAGGACGGGGGAGATTAGTGTCTACCATTTCAGTAGCTCCAGTAGGCCGACTAGCTCAGAAGGCAAACACTTCAGGTATGGATGGCGGTCAGCGCCAAAACTGCTTTTATGCTTTGTCCTCTTGTTAGGATCAGGAGAGCTTACCTGACGTGGTCACGAGTATATTACGTCTCTTCCACCTAGATGTGTATGCCCTACTAGATAAAGGAGCCACACTATCCTTCGTGACTCCCTATGTAGCTATCCAGTTTAAAACTAGTACAGAATTCCTCTCAGAACCATTCTCAGTCTCTACCCTAGTTGGCGAGTCAATTAGAGCTAGCTGGGTGTATAGAAACTGCCCAGTCTCAGTATTGAATAAGGTCATTCCAGCTGATCTAGTAGAGTTAGATATGGTCGATTTCGATCTCATTATTGGCATGGATTGGTTACACCCCGGTTATGCCTCAGTCGACTACAGAACTAGAGTCGTCAGATTTTAGTTTCTTAATAAGCCAGTTTTAGAGTGGATGGGCAGTACTTCAGTGCTTAAGGGTCGGTTAATATCCTACCTTAAGGCAAGGAAGGTCATTACTAAAGGGTGCATTTATCATCTAGTTCGGGCCAAAGATTCTAGCTCTAAGACCCCTACAATCCAGTTAGTTCTAATTTTTAGCGAGTTCCCTAACGTATTTCCCAAAGATCTTCCCTAAGTCCCTCCCAAGCGGGAAATAGACTTCGGCATAGACATTATTCCAGACATTCAGCCCATCTTCTTTCCTCCTTATAGAATGGCTCTAGCTGAGCTTAAGGAGTTGAAGGAGTAGCTAAAAGACCTTCCTAATAAAGGTTTCATCAGGCCCAATATCTCTCCATGGGGTGCTCCTATGTTATTCATGCGAATGAAAGATGGTACTGAAATGTGTATCAATTACCGTAAACTGAACAAAGTTACAGTTAAGAAAAGGTATCCCTTACCCAGGATTGACGACTTATTCGATCAGCTTCACGAAGCCAGTTGATTCTCCAAGGTAGATCTCAGGTCGGTGTATCATCAGCTTAGAGTTAGAGAATATGACATACCAAAAATAGCCTTCAGAACTCGGTATGTCCTTTTGGACTAACTAATGCCCCTAACGTTTTTATGGACCTGATGAACAGGGTTTTAAAGTAGTATATAGACATGTTCATCATTGTATTCATTGATGACATTCTGGTATACTCTGGAAACGAGGAAGAACATGATAACCATCTGAGGATAGTGCTACAGACGCTCAGAGACCGCCAGTTGCTCGCTAAATTCAGCAAATGTGAATTTTAGTTGAAGTTTATTACTTTCCTTGGTCACGTGGTCTCAAGTGAGGATATTCTGGTAGATCCTCAAAAGATAGCAGCGGTGAAAGACTGGCCATGACCTATTTCCCCAACTGATATCAGAAGTTTTCTGGGTCTAGCAGGTTATTACTAACATTTTGTAGAAGGATAATCCTCTCGTGCATCTACTCTGACCAAGTTAACTTAGAAAAAGGTGAATTTTCAGTGGTTAGATGTGTGTGAGAAGAGTTTCCAGGAGTTGAAGACCCAACTCACTACCGCTCCAATTTTAACCATAGTAGAAGGAACAAATGGGTTCTCGTATATTGCGATGCTTCCAAAGTTGGACTCAGTTGAGTTTGGATGCAGCGAGGTAAGGTGATAGCTTACGCCTCCAGACAGCTCAAGGTTCATGAAAAGAACTACCCGACTCATAACCTTGAATTGGCAGCGGTGGTGTTTTCTTTAAAGATATGGAGGCATTATCTTTATGGGGATCACATGGATGTTTTCACCGATCACAAGAGCCTTCAGTATATGTTCAATCAAAAAGACTTGAATCTTCGCTAGAGAAGGTGGTTGGAGCTACTGAAGGTTTACGACATGAGTGTGCTATACCACCTGGGCAAGGCCAATGTGGTGGCTGATGCCCTAAGTAGTGTGTACATAGGGAGCGTGGCTCATGTTGAAGAGAGTAGAAAATAACTTTCAAAAGATATTCACAAGTTAGCTTGATTAGGAGTGCAGTTGGGTGATTCAGCTGAGGGCGGAGTAGTACTGTAGAATGGGTCAGATTCCTTATTAGTTGTCAACGTTAAGTCAAGGCAAGATGAAGATCCCATACTGTTTAAGCTAAAGGAAGTGGTTCTCAGAAAAGAAGTGGAGGCTTTTTCCAAAGGGGGAGATGGTGTGCTTCGTTACCAGGGCGGACTATGTATATCAAATGTAGGTGACCTCAGACAGCAGATACTGGTAGAAGCACATAGTTCTAGATATTCTGTCCACCCTGGTACCACTAAGATGTACCGTGTTCTACGGGATATTTACTGGTGGAACGACATGAAAAGAGACATTGTAAAATTTGTGGCTAAGTGCCCAAACAGCCAACAGGTTAAGGTGGAACATCAGAGACCTAGGTGTATAACTCAGTATATAAGCATACCCATATGGAAGTGGGAAGAAGTGAATATCGACTGTATTATAGGTCTACCTCGTACACGTTGGCAGCATGACTCGATTTGGGTGATAGTAGATCGAATGACCAAGTCAACATATTTCCTCCCAGTTAAAACTACAGACTTAGCTAAATATTATGCTAGGGTATATATCGGGAGCTAGTCAGACTGCATGGGTGCCCTTGTCCATTATTTCAGATAGAGGTAGCTAGGTCAAGATCAGCACAACTTTTCACCCTCAGACATATGGACAAGCTGAGCGGACTATTCAGACTTTAGAAGATATGCTGAGAGCTTGTGTGATCGATTTCAAGGGCAGTTAGGATGATCACTTGCCTCTCATCGAGTTTGCATACAACAACAGCTACCACTTAAGTATTAAGATGGCCTTGTTTGAGGCATTGTATAGTAGGAGGTGTAGATCTCCTATAGGGTTGTTTGAGGTTGGTGAAGCTACCTTGATAGGGCCAGACTCAATTCATGAAGCTATGCGAAAGTGCAACGTATTAGGGAAAGGTTGAAAACAACTCAAAGCCGATAGAATCCTATGCTGATATGAGGAGAAGAGAGTTAGAATTCGCTGAAGATGATTGTATTTACTAGAAAATTTCACCCATAATGAGGTTGATGAGGTTTGGAAAGAAAGGAAAACTCAGTCCGAGATATGTAGGACCCTACAAGATTTTGAGGCGAATTAGCAGTGTGGCATATAAGTTAGAATTACCTCCAGAATCAACTTTCGTGCACCAAGTCTTCCATGTGTCACTATTGAAGAAGTGCATCCATGATCCAACTTCAGTTGTTCCATTAGACAGTGTGGTAGTGAAGGATAATCTCTCTTACAAAGAGGTCCTAGTTCAGATCATAGACCGTTAGGTTTGTAAGCTAAGAAACAAGGAAGTCACTTTAGTGAAAGTCTATGGAGGAACTAGCAAGTTGAGGGATCCACTTAGGAGGAAGAATCGAACATGATGACAAAATACCTTCATTTATTCCCTTCTAGTTTAGTTCCGGCATCAAGTATTAAATTCCTCCACAATACTCTATTCATTCCATATCATCGGCTTTATTTAGATTTTCAATATGCATCCTAGTTGCATTAACTCTGTTAGCATGGTTAAATCAGTTTTGAGTCAGTCGTTCCTCCTGGAATGAGTTCATAGTCTCAGCCTAGAAATTGCAGCTCTTTTCCCAGTTTTCCAGCAGTTTTAGCCTTCATTTGAGGACGAATGATCCCAAGCGAGAGATATTATAACACCACGAAACTTTTCTAGACCAAACTCAAACATTTCATGAAAAACCAGAAAAAAAATTTCTCAAAAAGGCTGAGACAATGAGTCGTTGTCGGCAGTAACGACATGTTGTCTAGGTCGTGGTCAGCTCTGTCAGATGTTCCTCGAAAACCAATGAGACATGGACTGACCAGTTGTTAGAACCAATGAGTCATCTTGTCACTCATTGCATTCCCAACTTAGAACCCAGTTGATCCCTTTCCAGGAACCCACAAGTCAAACAACGAGTCATTGTTTGATATAACAACACGTGGTGTGACTTGTTAGTTGGGGGTGCCAGTTATATTTTGACCAACTCCTTCAATGACAACAAGTGACAGCAATGGCCCATTGTATCACACAATGAGTTGTTGATCCACCCATAGTGTCAAGCCCCAAAAATCCTTCAAGATTTCTATTAGACAGGACAAGAGGTGAAAATGACTCGTTGTCCCAACCAATGAGTCGTGATGTCACCTGTTAGAGGAGGGAGCCCAGTGTTTGTTCTAGATCCTGACAATGGTTACGGGAGGTGCAATGACCCATTGGTTCTTCCAACGTGTTGTGGTCCCCACCCATTTCCATTTCTAATAATCCAAGAATCCAGGCCCTAGACCAACAACTGGTCCCAATGAGTCATGGTGTCAACCAACAACTCATTCAGTGACCCGTTAGTCCCCTATCGGGTAGTTTTCCAAACTTTATCCCAGGGTTATTTTTGTAACATTCCACCTTTTTAATCCTTAACCTACATCGTTTTGAGTTATATTCATGGAATTTAGAGGGGTAATTGATGTTTATATTTCATTCCTCTCATTCCCTCAAAAGTCAGATCATAGAAACTTTTCAAAAAAACACAGAGTAGAAGCAAGGATTCAACTTTTCTTCTCATATCTTCTCAAGGGTTTCTTTTGGGCTTTTCGTCACTAGGTATGTGAGAATTTAGCAAGGGAATTGTCCTTTCCTTGAGCCCCAAGAATCCATCTAAATTTTCTTATCAGTTCTAGGCCTTAAGTTTTTTGAATGTGAATAAATTTTCAGCCAGATTCCATCTATATCATGTGGAATATTATTCATGTTAATTGTAGTTATATTTCCACTATCTTGTGACTATGTTGGTACTTGTTCCTGTAAATGGATGCTAGACCTAGCTTTTGAATGCAATAAATTAGAGTCTTGCATAATTGATCAGTTATTCATATCGTTTGACTCTATCAGTGTTTAGATTCCCATATTATTATATTATCAGTTGCAAATCTCAGTTAGTTGCATGCTAGTCCAGTTTCAGTCAAAATATTAGCATTCTTAGTATTTTCATAAATGTCAGCTGATCTGTTTGACTATAGTCTTTTTTAGAGGTGTCAGTAGTGGCTCCCAGATATTAGTTATCAGACTTCGTTATCAGTTATCAAATAGTAGTTGTTCTTTAGACGTTACGACGCTTCCAGATAAGCAGCTCTGGCCAGTCTTAGAACATCATTTACAGAATCCGGTCCGATAAGACTCTCAGGTACTTCCACATAAGTATCCCTGATTTAGTCTTGGACTCCAGTTTCAAGCTATCAGCTAAGTAGTCAGATTAGGACTATCCAGTAGGAGTAGGAATTAGCACTGAGCGGACCACGATTCCAGCGCACCAAGGTTCCCAGAACTATGTTGTTACCGTAGGTTATTTTATTATCCCTATGACCCCAGATTTGTGATCACCCAGTTCATGCCTTTATACCCTGGAAATATATATTGGGTCCTATTGATGGGGTGTATACATAGAACTCCATGTCTAGCTCACGTGGTTGTATGTTGATTATAGACTCTCCCACTAGTCAGTATAGTTTCAGTTTAGCTCAGCTCAGTATTTCATATTCAGGACATGTCTATGACCATCAGCTGGGGTTATTATTGACCATATCAGTTATATTTCAATTATTTAGTTTTCAATATTCCAGTTGGTCATTTCATGTCATTTCAGTTCAGTTATTTGTTCTTTTATGTTATTATCTCTCTCCCTTACTAAGTACATTCAAAGTACTGACATATACCTTCTATAATTTATCATATCATGATACAGGCGCAGGTTCTCAGCCCCAGCATCATTAGTAGATCCCTTCGAATGATACCAGTAACAGTCTTTGGGTGAGTCCTCATCTTTCAGGGACGAGATTTATTTTTCAGTTATTTTCTTTCAGTTAGACTTTAGAGTTAGCTAGGGGCTTGTCCCAACAACTTATCATTAATAGATGGCTTTCAGACATAGACTCAGATATTTAGTATTGTATTATTTTTCTTTCAGATGTATTGACTCTTGTCAAATCTGTTTTCTTAAATGATTTATATATTGAAAGCTTCCACTTATGATTACTCAGTTTACCAGTGTTATGATAGATCATGGGTTGGCTTGGAGTTACTTTTGACTCCAAGTACTATGACTCTTCCAGGGTATAGACTAGGGTCTTCACAATCTGCATGACACATGTGTTTCGCAAGTGCCCATGTGCGGCACGTAAGACCCTTTTCTTCTAGCAGATCGCTTTTAGATCAACTCTTTAATTTTCTTTGTCTAAGTCAAATTCCTGCACAAAAGAAGAGAAAAGGCATAAAACCTTCCTAATTTGTGTGAAAATAAAGTAATAGCTCATGCTTAAAAAGCCAAATGAGTTGGCAAATCACAAACTCATCAAACCCCCGCACTTGAACTATTGTTTGCCCTCAAGAAAAGCATTCACTAACAAGTAGAATATACTTAATCATATCATATCATGCGAGCTATAAACAAGACCGTTAAGACACAAAACACCCCTAAAATCACACACCAACTCAAAAATTTAAAAAACTCAAACAAGTGCATAATTTCAATTGGCACTAGCACAAACACTTGGCCTATCACCATCATTCATTCAATTCAAATAGGGGAGATTTCATTCAAATTAAGATCAACAAACAACTCAAGTCTTTAACAATCATCATTCAAGGTTTTCCTAAAAGCTCACTTCACAACTTATTGCATTCATACCTCGTAATTGAAATCACAATTTTAACATTCACTCCAAGAATGTAATGCCACTCACACCAAGAGACAATCTCACTCACATTCAACTAATTGACAACATAGGTTATACGATGGTGCAAAGATACTCGCTCTCTAAAATATATTCAAGTGCATACACATTAAACCATAGTATTGCCAATATATAACTCGTCACTAATGTAGAGTCGCCAAACTTGGAATCACTAAAGACATGCGGGTCATAATGAAGGTTAGGAGGTAGAACAATATTTAGCTCTAGTGACTAGAATCTAGCTAATACCTTTGTGAAATAATTCAAACATTCCACTTACACATAGCGAGTCTACTTCACCTTATCTCTCCCCTTTTACTATCAAAATTTTCCCAAAATAGCCACCCTTTTAACACATCAAATTTTTACAGCAAGCCTCCTCTAAGCAAGAAATAGCACCATTCACTTCTTTTCTTCTTATTTTGATCAAAAGTTTTCCAACCGTCCATTTGATTTTTACATCAAGAAATTGGTGCTACCTCATATTGGAGCTCATTCCTCTTTTTTTCTTTTTGTGTGCACCCCCAAACTTAGGCTTTTGCCTACATCACATTTCATTTTCTCGTTCTTCCCTACATCTTGGGTTTCAAGCTCCCATTTTTCTTTCATCGCTAGCAATTAGGGAGGACCGGGTGCAAAAGTAGAGGATTCAAAAAGGATTTAAGGATTGTAATGTGGGTTCCAAGACAAAGGCTTAAGGCTCAAAAATTGTTTGACTAGGATCGATAATAAAGTAAGGTAATTTTGCGGTGAAGTGATTATCCAAAAAGGGCCTAAGGTCATCTTCCAAGCTTAGCTACCTCTAGGATTTCTCCTTGAATCACATTTCGGGCAAGTTCTAGATGATATGTACACACAAAAATCAAGAAAAAGCATTACAACACAAGGCATCACACTCTAACGAGTTTCAAATATTCACAAAATTAATTAAATACGCATGACTTTTGACAAACTATTTCGAGTTTTTGCGCACTCATCTTGTGAATCAAGAAGTCAAATAAAGGATGTGGACATCATGGAAGGGGATTCTATTTTCCAAATTTATTTGTCCCTTTTTATTTCAAAAAATCACACATTTATCCAAGTAAATTTTTTTGGTGGTACTGCTTAAAATAAGTGCAACAAGAACTCAAAATTTATACTAAGACTTGACATTTTTTCTTAAAAAAGTCATTTCTGAATCTATTATAGGGACATATCGCCCAGTTCGACATAAAAATAAAAAAAAAGAAAAAAATTGCTCCTTGAAAAAGAATCATGGTATGAAGAAAAATCAGAGTTTATTTACTAACTACTACTAACAAAGGCGATTTGCAGCATAGTGAGCAACAATGATTTTCCCTTAAGAATGCCGTCACCCAATCTATTATAGGGCCAAATCATGCATCATTAACGAGTAGGTTAATCAGACTTCACCCACATAGAAAATAATGCATTGTCCTCGATGCACAAAGTTAAGCCCAATAGAAAAGAATGGGTGAAAGAATTTCCCTAGACTGGTAGATACCTTCGGGCGGCAGGTTGGTTTCTCTGGACGCATGCTTCATGCAGGTGGGATGAGGTTTCAGTTTTTTCACAAAACTTCAGTGATTAGCTTGAGGAACTACATTATATTTGCTTACTACACAGCAGGATCTACATTTCACAGATGGGGCGTAGATGAACCATTGCCAGGTGGTTTTCTTCTAGGTACTCTATCCAACACATGCACATGAACGGTGTAATGCACATGGGCCTTTGCGAATCGCATTCCCAGCGCAAACATTATCGATTTTTAAGCTCCAAATAAGGTATCTCTATCTTGCTTTATGCGTGACATCTGCGAGCCACAGATTTGGAACTACGGCCGCAGACAGACACACACTTGAAACTTGAATTTTGTTAAGCTTTTTGTTGGGGAGTATGATGCACCTATAGGTTGTAGAACCCCATATGTAGTTCGTATGTATCCCACAGGTACCCTTCAGTCTTTTTGTTGAGCTGTCTTTTATTGAGCTTCAGGCCACCTAACATAAGAATAAAAATCGACTACAAGTTAACAAACAAATTAAATACTTGGGTTGCCTCCCAAGAAACGCTTGATTTTACATTGCAGAACAATGGAAAGACCTCATGCTAAGGCTCATTGAGGTAAGTGACTCCAATCAGGTTGACTTCTCCAAGAACACCCAAGTACTTCTTGACTTGCTACCCGTTAACCTTAGACTTGACCTCCATCTTCCTCTTCAAGCTCAATGTCTCCATTTGTAAAAAAAATTTGGACACCCTGAATGGATTGGATCACTTTGATTTCAACATGCCCGGGAATAACCAAAATGTCGATTTAAACAGAAGCGCCCACTCTCCCGAAGAAAACTCCTCATTTAGTATCTTCTGATCATGGAAGTACTTCATTCGGCATCCTATAAGGAATCATTCTCATAAGTTTGCATCTTGAACTCATCCATCTCATTAAAATTCTCAACTCACGTGTGGACGGCGTTTCACTAATTGAGATTCAAGCTCTTCAAAGCCCACATAGCCTTATGTTCCAATTCTACTGGTAAATGGCAAGATTTACCAAAAACCAACTAATAGGGGGACAGACCACTGGTTGTCTTAAAAGAAGTCTAATATTCCCATAGTGCATCATCAAACTTCCTTACCCAATCAGTCCGAGTGTCATTACTGTCTTTGTTAGAATGGACTTGATCTCCCTATTATACACTCTGGTAGGCCACTCTTTTGAGGATGGTAAGGGGTAGCTACTTTGTGTTTCACTCCATATTTAGCAAGAAACAACAACTGATTGCAAAAATTAGACACTCCATCACTGATGATGGCACGAGGGGTGCCAAACCTTGAGAAGATATGTTTATTTAAGAATGTCGTCACACTTCTCCCCTCATTATTCGGCAAAGCCACTTCCTCCACCCATTTGGTCACGTAGTCTATAGACACAAAAATGTATGTATTCCCGTAAGATCTCACTATAACAACCCAAATGTTTAGTAGACCAAAACCCAGACTTATCATGAAAAACTAGAAAGAAACCAACAATTTTTTTGTCTCAGAACGACTCGGACAATGAATCATTTTCAGGAACAATAACCTGTAGCCTGAGCCATTGTCAGCCCTGTAAGTTAAAATTCAGGAACCAACTAGACATGGAATGACCTATTGTAAGGAGTAACAAGTCATCCTGTCACTCATTGTTACTCAATTCAGAAACCTATCCAAACCTTTCCCAAAACAAATGAGCCTAGTCACGAGTCATTGGAGGAATCCAAAACCTGTCCTATTAAATCGTTAAGTGGGAATCAAAAACCATGGAAGAGCACAACAGTAACAATGAGCGGATATAACGAGTCATTGTATTGTCTAATGGATCATTGATATAGCTTGTTGGGAGGTATCCAGAAACTATGTAGATTCTTTTAGGGGCAACGACTGGATTAGATGATCCGTTCTATCCTACCACGAGTTTTTCTTTTCACCCATTGTGAGAAGCCCAAATGCTGTTCAAAATCATTCTAGTGGTCACAACAGGATTCAATGAATCATTATTGCATTCGATGAGTCATTCTGTCTGCTAGTTATTCAGTTCCAGTAAAAAGGATTTTCAGAACCAGAACCAACGACAGGTTCCAACAAGTCTTCATCACAAGTAACGACCCGTTATGTGACCCATTGGATCCCCACAAGCAGTTTCCCAAACTTTCTTACAGGGGAATTTTAGTAACTTCCCCTTATTTTAACTCCTAAACTACATAAATTTGGAGTACTATAATAGAGGATTAAGGGGGGGTTAATCGACTTCCTACGTCACTTCTCACTTTCCTCTCAAACCAGTATGTAAAAGTTCATGACTTTTCTCTCAAGTCAGAAGCTAGGGCATCTATTCCTTCTCAGATTCTCAATCATTATTTAACATCATTTTCAAGAATATGGTTATTAAGTTTTCTACCTCTCTCATGTCTCAAACTTCAGGACTAGAATTATGATTCATAGATATAGTCACATTATTATTTTAGCCTTTACAGTACCTTGATGATGCCTTCAATTTTTAACTGATATTTTAGAGAAGTTACTCATAAGATAGCTTTACCTTAATAATTGCATGATTTTCCAAAGCATGCATGATGGCCGTGAATTACTCATAATTTCATAATGTATTTACAAGATTCAGACTATCATCATTATAAAGGTCTAGCCCCACAATTCAACACTATTGTCGAAATTATTGTTGCTTTGAGTATATTATTCTACCATGATCTTAGTATGCACTATTTTAATATGAATTAATCATAAGATTTTACTCATGATTTTAGTATTTCAAGTATAGTCAGTTTTCTTTAGACCGTTATGACACTTTTAGGTAAAGTAGCTCTAACAATTCTTAAAATACTAGTTTCCAACATAGTCGGTGTTTTTAGGATGTTACGATGATTTTAGTAAAGTATCTATAACAAGTCTTAGAACACTAGTATTTTCAGTTATAAGGTCCTTTAGACTCTCAAGACGCTTCCAGATGAGTATTTTCTGATATAGTCTTAGGACGTCAGTTTTGAGCTATCAGTACTGTTAGGTATAATTAGGTTTTTAGTTGGGAGAAGTACTTTGCATCAAGCGGGACAGGGTTCTAGTGCACCTAGGTTCCCAGAACTAGATTGCCACCGTAGGATTTAACCCAAATGAGTTTTACAATCAATGATCACTCAATTCAGCTACTGCGCCCTGGCAAGGTACAGTGGGCCTTCTCCTATGGGTGGTATTCATCAGACTCCATGTTTAGCTCACGTGGTTACATGTTGGCTGTAGTTTCTCCCAAAATGTAGTTCAGTCCAGTTCAGTTAGAATCCTCAGACCAATCCAGTCTTTCATATTATAGGATACACTAATCACCCTAGCTTAGTTTATCGGTTCTTAAGACATTCTAGGATATTCAGTCTATTTGCAGTATTTACGATTTCAGATAGGATCTTTGCATGCTATTTCAGTATAATTCAGTTTCAGTTTTAGTATAGTTATTTCAGTTACACTTTTCAGTTTATGATTTTAGATTCAGTCCTCAATACATGTATATGAACCTAAAAACTAGATTTTCTTATAGTTAATTAAATATTTTAAAATTAGCATCCTATGTCGGTATTCAGGCATCTCAAATAGGGTCATTGCACCTCACCTCAGTTATGCATTCAGTTAGGTATTTAGTTTAGTCTTTCTCAACATACTAGCTTGTTTCTAGCTTAAGTTATGTTCCCATATACTTACTATATTCCAAGTAATGACTGCATACTTTATGTGCTATATCATTTTATGTTATAGATCCAGGTTTTCAGACTCATCCCCGCGATTAAGCACATTCCAGACTTCGTCAACTATCAATGGTGAGTCCTCACCTTTCGAGGATAGGAGTTATTTTTCTTCATTTTATATATTTTAGTTCCATATCTTCTTTTGGAGTTTGCTGGGTGATTGCCCCAGCAACTCATAGTGGAGGCTTCCAGATAGTGTAGATGTTAGCTTCAGCTTATGACTAAACCTTTTTATGAAACTATGTCCTTATGTTTATGATCAATCATTTTCAGTTACCTTCCGCTTAAATATACTTGATTTTCTATTGTTATAGTTTTACTATGCTATGTCATGGGTTATCATGGGGTCACTTGTGGCTCTAGGCACCATGTTGCATCCAAGGTGTAGATTTGGGTCGTCACAAACTTGGTATCAGATCATTACGTTTAGAGTGTCCTAGGGTGTCTGAAAGCCGCATCAGGTAGAGTCTTTTTCATGGGTGTGAAGCGCGCAACACTTATGAGGAAGAGGCTACAAGATATTTTTAGGAGAAATTCCCTTCTTTCATTATTCTTATCATGTTATAGAGTGTAATATTCAAAGTTTCTCTTCTAAATTATGCTTTACATGTTCGCAGACAATGCCTCCCAGAAGCGATAGTCGAAGAGGACACGATAATGGGAATCCACCAGCCCCACCAACTCCAATAGGCCCCCTTAGTGGGCAAGTAACGGATGCAAAGCTTGAAGCTGCCTTCAGAGTGTTAATACGGGCCATAACCACTTAACTTAACCAGCAGGTAGCCGCACCTATGAACTCTACTGGAGGTACTGCAATCACTAGGGTTTGAGACTTCACTAAGAAGAATCCATCTGAGCTTCACGGTTCGACGACGGACCTTTCGTGCTCAACAAGGAAAGGACAATTATTAAGCACACTAAAATCTAGTGGATGGCGTTCCATATTCATGAAAATATAGGTTTGAAGGTTTAAGGAAAGAGCAAGGGAGGATAAAAGGGCCAAAACTAGAGATTTTGAATTTTCCCTACAAGGGTCAGGTGGTGAGATCCACCCACATCTCCAATAGAGGGCATTGGCTATAGCATCTTCGTTGATCTGTGTCCCACTGCCCAAATTCAAAGGGGAGTAAAGGGGCATAAAGCCCGACCCTAGGATTTAGGAGAGCAAGTCCAGCGTAAGCGAGATTATATATCCAGCTTGCAAGAGCTGTGGAAAGAACCACCTAGAAAAGTGCATGGCTGGTTAAAATGTTTTCTCTTGGTGTGGTAAATCAGGCCATAAGCTCAGGATTTCCCAGGAGCTAAATGGGGCAAAGGTAGCGACTGTCCATCTCTATTACAGCCCTGTCAAGTTTCCCAACTTGCGAGAACAATAGAAAGAGCCACCCCCAAAACTATTTGCTCTATAAGGAAGGTTGTTTTGGATGTGATCAGTTGGATCATAAAATAATGAATTTCCCTCTAGGCGGAAGTGAGAAGACTCATTCCACCATTTTAGCAGCCCAGGCAGCTTGCCCATCTCAGTAGGGCACATCATCTAGTACAGGTGGCAGGTAGCGCCGAAAGTAGTCACAGGTATGTTATGAGGTTTCCAGGTCGATCCTTGTTGTTAGGTGTAGGAGTCTTAGTATAAGGTGAAAGACCCTTTTTTGGCATTCTGGTAGAAGTTTCATCCTGTGTATGGTATGAAATGATGATAAGTATGATGGCTACAGTAATAACATTAGAGGCGAGTGGAAGGTTAAGAGTTAGTAATGTAGCCTAGCCTTAAGAAAGGATCCAAAAGCATTAGAATGATGACTTTAAGCTAAGGGGGAGAAAATGACTTTAGGCCAAGTGAAGGCCTAACTATTCTAGAGGGGTTCTAGAAATAGCAGCTATGGGATGCCATTCCTTCCTATTTAGAGGTTTTCCCTTGTGTTTCAGTCAACGGTAAGTTCCGCTCATGCTTATGTTCAGACTCCTAGATTTATAGATAATCGGTTCAATCAGTGCCCCGAGACTTACTCCATGATTCCATAAATTTGAGCTTCATGTCATGAAACAAGTTAGGTATGTAAACTCTTGTCTCATAGTATGCTCATCTCTACAGACTCAGTCCTTGAAATTTTCCTTTCCTCAGCAGATCATGTTACCTCATGTATGTTCTTAGTTTTGATTTTTATACATGATTCATGCTCATAATTTCCTTAGTATCAGCCCTAAGTACGATCACCCATAGTAGAAATAATGGTTTCAATGGGTATGTCCTAAATAGATTCCACTTTCATGCCTTAGATGCTCGATAGGTAGAAGCTCATGGAGTTCAGGTGTTAACCATGACAGGAGTCTGAGGGGCTTTTGAGATGGTATAAGCTACATCGAAGTTGTAAAGATAAGTATAGTGGTAGGCTTGCATTTTGTGTTGGCACATAGGGTGATGAGCTGTTGACAGGAATGGAAGGCTCTAACAAAAGGAGGTTCTAGTTGAAATCTTAGACCATTAGGTTCATAATTTGGGGGAAACAAGGACGCGATGTCAGTGAAGGTTTTATAAGGAAATCAACCAGTAGAAGGGACTACTCGGGAAGTTGAATTTAGATAAGTCTTACTTTCTGTCAGATACATCATCTATTCAAATATCATAAAGTAGTTTTGAGATTTATAACTTTGTCCTTACCAGCCAAGTTCTAGTTTAAGGAAAAAGTTCCTCTTAAGTACTCTACTTAGTTCCCTGTCAATCTCATGTCTTAGCACGCATATATGAATAATGATTCCAGTTTAGTCATGTAATCCTGTTCGGAGTCAAATATTCCATCAAAACTCAGTTTATAGCTTTTAATTCAGGATTGCATCTCTTTCCCTCGTCTTCCAACTTACTTAGCCTTCATTTAAGGACGAATGTTTCCAAGGGGAAGATATTGTAACACCCCAAAAGTTTTGTACACCAAAACCCAGACTTAGCATGAAAATCGAGAAAGAAACCAGAAATTTTTTATCTTAGAATGAATCGAACAATGAGTCATTGTCAACAACAATGACCCTTTGCTTGAGTTGTTGTTAGCCCTGCAAGTTGTCATTCAGGAACCTACGAGACATGGAATGACCCGTTGTAAGGATTAACTATCCATCTTGTCACTCATTTTTACTCAGTTCAGAAACTTGTCCAAACCTTTCCCAGAACCAATGAGCCTAGTGATGATTCATTAGATGAAATAACGACCCGTCCTATTGAATCGTTAGGTGGGAATCAAAAACCATGCAAGAGCACAACAGCAACAACGAGTGGATACAATAAGTCATTGTATCATTTGAGGGATCGTTGATACGATTCGTTAGGAGGGATCCAGAAACTATGCAAGTTCTTTCAGGGGCAAAAACATGATTATACGGCCCGTTATATCCTACCATGAGTCCTTCTATTCACCCATTGTGAGAAGCCCAGAGTCTGTCCAAAATCTTTCTAGTGGCTACGACAGGATTCAATGAATTATTGTTGCATTCAAAGAGTCATCCTGTCCACCCGTTATTCAGTTCCACTAATGAGGATTTTCATACCCAGAACCAAGGAATGGCCCCAAAGGGTCGTGGTCACATGTAATGACCCGTTTTGTAACCCGTTGGATCCCGATGGGCAGTTTTCTAGACTTTCTTCAAGGGGTATTTTAGTAACTTTTTAATTTTAACTCCTAAATTATGTCATTTAGGAGTACATTCTCAGGGGATTATAGGGGGTTGATCGACCTTCCTCCCTCACTTCTCACTTTTCTCTCAGACTAGTACATAAAAGTTCAGGACCTTCCTTTCAAGTCAAAAGCTAGGGGATCTATTCCACATATTCTCAAAGCAAAATTCTCAAGGATTCTCCAACAGGTAAGTGGGACTTCAACAAGGATCTTCTTTCATCCTTGTGTCCTAGTGTATGCCCAAACCCTAACTACTTTGAATCCCTAGAAAAGCATGTCTTACGGTTCTATTCTATGAATATTTTCTTTCATGTCTTCCGTGATTTTCAAGGTTTTAATGATAATCAATATATAATGTTCATGATTCCCAACTCTAATCAATGTTTTATGTCAAAGATATGATGTTAGCATGATTCTACCAGTCAAGTACGATTTAGCATCGTTTCCAACAATATGGTTGTAGATTTTTTTGCCTCCCTCATGTCTCAAGTTTCAGAACTATAATTATGATTCATTGATATAGTCATGTTATTATTTTAGCCTTTATTTCAACTTGACGATGACTTCGATTTTAAGAAGATATTTTAGAGAAGTTACTCATAAGCTAGCATTACCTTAATAATCACATGATTGTCCAAAGCATACACAATGTCCATGAATTACTCATAATTTCATAACATATTTCCAAGATTTCAGACTATCATGATTATAAAGGTTTGGCCCCACAATTCTACACTATTATTGAAAATATAGTTGCTTTAAGTATATTATTCTACCAATATCTCAGTATGCATTATTTTAATATGAATTAATCGTAAGATTTTACTCATGATTTTAGTATGTCTAGTATAGTCAGTGTTCATTAGATTGCTACGACGCTTTCTGTTAAAGCAACTCTGACAAGTCTTAGAATACCAATTTCCAGCATACTCAGAGTTTTTAGGTTGTTACGACGCTTTTAGGAAAGTAGCTCTGACAAGTCTTAGAACACCAGTATTTTTAGTTATCAGGTCCTTAAGACTCTCAGGACCCTTTCAGATAAATAGTTCTGATTTAGTCTTAGGATGTCAGCTTCGAGTTATCAATACTGCTAGGTATAATTAGGCTTTTAGTTGGGAGAAGTACTTCGCATCAAGCAGACCGGTGTTCCAGCGCACCCAGGTTCCTGGAACTATGTTGCCACCGTAGGAGTTGACCCTAATGGATTTTACAGCCAGTGATCACTCAGTTCAGCTACTATACCCTAGCAAGGTACAGTGGGCCTTCTGCGATGGGGGGTATACATCGAACTCTACATTTAGCTCATGTGGTTACATGTCAGTTATAGTTTCTCCCACAGTACTGTTTAGTCTTGTTCAATCAGAATCCTTAGTCCAGTCCTGTAATACCCCGAAAGTGCCTAAGAGTAGCCGGGAGTTAAAAGTTGAAAACTGCTGAAACTGGAAAAAACATCATAGGACGAGAGGAGTAACGACCCGTGCTTGGAAACCACGAGCCGTTTTTACCAGTCGTTGTTTCAGGAGTCTGGGTGGCAGTGGAAGCAACGACCGATGTAACGACTTATTGTGGGAAACAACAAGCCATCGTTTGTAGTCGTGGTGAGAGGTGGACTTTAGCATTTGGGAAGTAACGAGTCACCCAATGACCTATTAGGAGTAACAACGAATCGTTGTCAGTAGTCGTTGTCTACATGGTCAAATTTTCTAGTGAGCTTAACGGACGGGCACCACAACCCGTTGGAAGGAACAATGAGCCATGGTGAGACTTGTTGTGCGGGAGTTCAAAATTTTCAAAGGGGCAAGCAACGATCAACTCAACGACCTATTGGACCAAAGGACGGATCTTCCTATTGAGCTGTGGGTTGATTCCAGAAGAAAGGCCTGGCAGTGTAGATGACGAGCAGTACAACGACTCATGGTAGCTTAACGACCTGTTGGGACACCGATTGGTTGACCTGTGTGGATTTTCAGGCTAAACTCATTAAGGGTATTTTGATCTTTCCATGCTATAAGGCCTTAAACTACATCATTTCATGTATTTTCTGGGGGATTTTAAGATAGGTCAAGTCCCTATTGCAAAACCATGCATGCATACTAAGAGAATTCTAGAGAGATAAAGCATAGAATTAAGCTTTTCCCTATCAATTCCTCCTTAGGCATGGTCTGATCTTATACAGGTATGTAAGGTTAAGAACGGGTGTTTCCGTTCACACCCATGCGAATTCTCTATTAATTTATGAAAATCTATTGGGGTTTTAACTCAATTCTTGACAAAATTTTAGGATTTTCTAATGGGTTTCTATGACTTATGAATCTCATCATAATTTATGGGTTTTGATCAGGTTTTACAATTTATTTTACTTAGAGAGTTATTGATTTCAATTTCTATTCAATTAAGCCTAATCATGAATGATTTATGATGAATCAATTTATGATCTTCTCTTCAAATGTTGATATTTACGAATCTAGCATGATTTATGATTTAAAAATGAAATTATTCAAATGCCTAATATGATTTGATGATTTTCAAATAATATGCATGATCTTCAAGTATGCATGGGCTTTATGCTTCATGAACTAATGATGATGAAAAGCATGTTTTTAAGTTACCCATGTTTATAAGCATGTTTTCAAATGAATTAGTATTGTAAAGCATGATAATATATTGGGCAATGCCCACATGATGAATAATGATTACGGTTTATGAAATGGATTTCATGATTTATCGATTTATGATGTTGGCTGACTACAGGGCCTTTGATTCTTGGCTAATCATGTTTTATGGGGATCAATGAATGATGAATGATTATTTTTATCCATGAATCTTAATGAATGATTCTATTGATTTACGTATGAGCATATTATAAATATTTTTGGGAGCCGTTCTAGCACTGAGCAGCCCGGCGTTCAAAGGACTACGCCGGTGTCTCATAACCACGTGCAATCATAAGTTTATTATGATACATTACAATGATAATGATCCCCTCTTTTGTGATATCACATAATGCACATCCCTTACCTGGCAAGCCAGCGGCGACTCTGCCCACTTTAGTGAGATAGTTGAGGCATCATGAAAGGCTCTACCATGATAGTGTCGGTTATGACGAGTCCTCCCACTGTTCCGCATGTCTTATGCATTGTCATGTTTATGATATTGGCTCAAGTGATGATTTGATAAAGTTTCTTTATAATTATAATAATGAACATTTTATGAATGATTTGAAAACCTTGAGCCTTATGTTATGTTACGATGTTTATGATTAAAGCATGATGTCCCACTCTTCTGATGTTTTTATAAGTTTTCATGTATTTTAAATGTATGTTTTACTTACCTTGTATACCTGGTACGTTCCACATACTGACCGCATACTTTTTATGTTGTATCGTTTCATGATACAGGATCTGGCTCTCAGGCTCATCCTCATAGCTAGGTTATCTCGGAGATTACTTTCAGCTCATTGGTGATTCCTCATGTTCCGAGGGCCACTTTTCAGACAATTATGTTATTTATGTTTCAGTTCTTGGCCGGATTAGTTGGGGGTGTTGTCCCATCAACCTATCATATGTAGTAGTGGCTTTCAGACAATATGTAGGATTCTGCTGGTGCATGTCTAAGTGATTCCACCTGTTATGATATGTCATGTTATGTTTACATTTTCGCTATGCTCTATGTTTACACCTTCCTCTTAAAGTGATTGAAGTTAGATGTATGCTTATTCCATGGTTCGACTTGGAACCTCTCGAGGTTCCTTATCCCATGTTACGATTCGGGTCTATGTTCGAGTCATGACAAATATGGTATCAGAGCAATAGGTTTTGAAGTGTCCTAGGGTGATTGAAAGCCGCATGAAGTAGAGTCTTTTTCATGGGTATGAAGCGCGCCACACTTATGATGAAGAGGCTACGAGACATTTAGGAAATGTTCCCATCTTTCATGATCCATTCGCGCGATGAAAAGTCTTTCTATCCTTCTAATTCTTGCTATTCGCGATAGCAGAATCATGGATCCCAGAAGAATGAACGAAATGAGGAACGGGAATGGTGAAGGCCACAGAGATGGAAATGATCTTAGACATCAGCAGGCCCCACCTGTTCAGGAGGCCCAAGCACCGGAGCCAGTTGCCCACGTGGAACTTCGGGGGCCTATCCAGATGTTGGCGTAGGCCTTGACTGCTCAGGCCAACCAATAGGCTTTGCGCATATTCCATAGAATGGCAATGCGGTAGCGGCCCAGATTAGATATTTCTTGAGGATAAACCCTCCGGAGTTCCTTGGGTCCAAAGTGGATGAGGACCCGCATGAGTTTATCGATGAGATTGTGAAGATCATCCAGGTTATGGGGGTGAATGGGGTTGAATGTGCAGAGTTGGCCTCATATAAGCTAAAAGGGGTCACACACATATGGTTCAGGCAATGGAGACATGCTAGGGCCACAAGAGCAGGGCCAATTACTTGGGAGGAGTTTCACATGACATTCTTAGATTGATCTTCCCTCGAGAGATGAAGGAGTTAAAGGCAGTAGAGTTTGTAAATTTGAAATAGAGAAGGATGACGTTACAAGAGTATGCTCTCGAGTTCACCTGCTTGTCAAAATATGCCCTAGAGTTAGTGATGGATCAGAGGGCGTAGGTGAGCCGATTCGTAGGTGTGGCAGGTTATTTAGACAAGGATTAAAGGACAACTATGCTTCATCAAGGTATGGAATTTCCTCGTATAGTGTTGTACGCCCAACAGATGGAGGTGGCTCATGTGTGAGAGAGGGAGGAAAAGAGGGCTCGGACAGATAACCATGGGTTTTCACATTAGAGGTCCAGTGGTGGTCACAACTCACAGTTTCAGGAGAGATCACTAGCTCCAGCACCATCATTAGCTAGTGTTCCATCCAAACCCAAGGGTGATCAGAAGAGTAGGGCTTCAGGATTGAGGGATCAGAGAGGCACACAGGAAGAGCGTACCTCCCAAGTTTGTGGGAAGTGCGGCAAGAGTTATGCCGAGAGTGTTTTTTCGGCTCAGATATTTGCTATGGATGTGGTAGGTCCGGCCACATGCGCTTAGTGTGTCCATTTTCTAGTCAGGGTGGTGATAGAGGTTGTGCACAATCCACCAGATCAGCAGTAGCTCCAGCACATCCAGCTCCGTAGGGAGCATCTTCTAGTGGGGGTGGCAGACAACACTAAAACTGATTCTAAGCCCTCACCTCTCGTCAGGAGCAGAGGTGGTCCCCGGTATGTTATGAGTTTTCATATTGATGTCTATGCTTTCCTAGATCCGGGAGCTACTTTGTCTTTTGTGACTCCTTACATTGCTAGTAGCTTTAGAGTTAGTCCATAGACTTTGTCAGAACCATTTTCGGTTTTAACTCCTGTTGGTGATTCGGTGGTAGCTAGGCGGGTGTATAAAGGATGCCCGGTCACTATATTGTATTAGGTCACCTCTGCAGACCTTGTAGAGTTAGTCATGACTAACTTTGATATTATTCTTGGCATGGATTGGCTATATGCGTGTTATGCTTCGAGAAATTGTAGGACCTGTATAGTAGAATTTCATTTTCCGAGTGAATCAGTCTTGGAATAGAAGGGTAGTTCGGTTGTACCAGCAGGTCGATTTATTTTATGTCTTAAGGTAGGGAAGAAGATTTCTAAGGGTTGCATGTATCATTTAGTTAGGGTTAAGGATGTTGAGTCCGCGACCTCAACTATCCAATCAGTTCCGGTGGTGTGTGAGTATCCAGAGGTCTTTCCCGATGATTTACCAGGTGTTCCTCTTGAGAGGGAAATTGATTTTGGTATTGACCTTTTATCCGATACATAGCCTATCTCTATTCCTCTTTATAGGATGGCTCTAGCCGAGCTAAAGGAATTGAAGGATTAGTTGAAGGAACTGCTACACAAGGGATTCATTAGACCGATCAAAGTCCCCATGGGGTGCACCAGTCTTATTTGTTCGGAAGAATGATGGTTCACTTCGGATGTGCATTGACTATCGACAACTGAACAAGGTCACCGTTAAGAATAGGTACCCTCTTCCTAGGATCGATGACTTGTTCGACCAGCTTCAGGGTGCCAAGTGTTTCTCAAATATAGATCTCAGGTCCAAGTATCATTAGCTCATGGTTCGGGAGTATGATGTCCCGAAGACAGCCTTCAGGACGCGGTATGGCCATTATGAGTTTATAGTTATGTCTTTTGGACTAATGAATGGTCCTGCAGCTTTCATGGACCTGATGAACAGAGTGTTCAAGCAATACCTAGACATGTTCGTGATTGTGTTCATTGATGACATCCTTTTATACTCTCGGAGCAAGGAGGAGCATGCAACTCACTTGAGAGTAGTACTTTAGACTCTTAAGGATCGCCAATCGTATACCAAGTTCAGAAAGTGTGACTTTTGGTTGGACTCCGTGGCATTTTTGGGTCATGTGGTATCAAGAGAAAGCATAAAAGTAGATTCTCAAAAAATTGAGGCGGTGAAGAATTGGCCTAGACCTGTAAATCCTTCGGATATTCGGAGTTTCTTAGGCCTAGCAGGCTACTACCAGAGATTTGTTGAGGGCTTTTCATCTATTGCAGCACCATTGACCAAGTTGACTCAGAAAAAGGTAAAGCTTCAATGGTTAGAGGCTTGTGAGAAGAGCTTCCAAGAATTGAAGACTCGACTCACTATCACACCTGTGTTGACCCTACCCAAGGGTATGGATAGCTTTGTGGTGTTGAGAATCGGGCTCGAGTGTGTATTGATGTAGCGGGGGAAGGTAATAGCATATGTCTCTAGACAGTTAAAGATCCATGAGAAAAATTACCCGACCCATGATCTAGAGTTGGCAACGGTGGTATTTGCATTGAAGATATGGCGACATTACTTGTATGGAGTCCATGTGAACGTGTTTACGGACCACAAGATCTTACAATATGTTTTCACACAAAAGGACCTCAATCTATGGAAAAGAAGGTGGTTAGATCTACTCAAAGACTATGATATGAGTATTTTTTACCATCCAGGTAAGGATAATGTCGTGGTGGACACACTTAGTAGCTATTGATGGAAAGTGTATCCCATGTGGAGGAAGGAAAGAAAGTGCTGGTGAAAGATGTGCATCGTCTCGCAAGATTAGGAATAAAGTTGGTTGACTCTACCGATGGCAGTGTTGTTGTTCAAAGCAGATCTGAATCATCCTTGGTGACTGATGTGAAATCTAGACAAGATGAAGACCCAATTTTTATAAAGTTAAAAGAACTCGATCGAAGTCAGAGGGTAGAGGTTTTCTCACAAGGGGGAGATAGTGTGCTTCGGTACCAGGGTCGCCTATGTGTTCCAGATGTTCATGATTTTAGGAGTTGGATATTGCATGAGGCACAAAGAACTAGGTATTCTATCCATCCAGGTTCCACTAAGATGTATCGTGATTTACGAGAAATCTATTGGTGGGATGGCATGAAGAAGGATATTGTGGAGTTCATAGCAAGATGCCAAAACTGTCAACAAGTAAAGCTTGAGCATCAAAGGTCGGGAGGAGTACTTTAGGATATCAGCATTCCTACTTGGAAGTGGGAAAAGATTAACATGGATTTCATAATAGGATTACCTCGTACTCCTCGACAATATGATTCCATTTAGGTGGTGGTAGACAGATTGACCAAGGCTGCACATTTCCTACCGGTGAAAACCACAGACTCAGCGGATGATTATGCCAAATTGTATATGCGAGAGTTGATTCCACTACATGGAGTGCCCTTGTCCATTATTTCAGACCGAGGTACTCAGTTTACCTCCCAGCTTTGACGGACTTTTCAGAAGGGGCTTGGAACTGGGTTAAGCTCAGCACAACCTTTCCTTCGCAAATGGATGGCCAATAAAGAAACAATCCAGACTCTCGAGGACATGTTGAGAGCATGTGTGATGGACTTCAAAGGTAGTTGGGATGATCACTTGCCCTTATTCGAGTTTTCTTATAATAACAACTATCACTCTATGGGCGGAGATATAGATTGCCCATCGAGTGGTTTGAGGTTGGTGAGGCAGCTATGATAGGGACAGATTCGGTTCATGAGGCTATGGTGAAGGTTCAGTTGATAAGGGACAGGTTGAAAATCGCTCATAGTCATCAAAAGTCATTTTTGCTGATGTAAGGAGGAGAGAGTTGGAGTTCGAGGTGGACAATTGGGTATTTCTAAAGGTATCTCCCATGAAGGGAGTGATGCGGTTTGGAAAACTCAGTCCCCATTATGTTGGTCCCTACTGGATTATGAGAAGAGTTGGTAAGGTAGTGTATGAGTTGGACTTGCCCTCAGAGTTATCTTCCGTGCATCCTGTGTTTCATGTATCACTTTTGAAGAAATGTTTGGGAGATCTACGTCTAATAGTCCCCGTGGACAGCGTTGCTGTAAAAGATAGCCTTAGCTATGAGGAAGCTCTGGTGGAAATATTGGATCGTCAGGTTTGGAGGCTAACGAACAAGGAAGTAGCTTCAGTTAAAATATTATGGAGGAATCAGCATGCTAAAAGAGCTACTTGGGAAGCCGAAGCGGATATGATGGCTAAATACCCGCACTTATTTTCTACCGGCTCCATTCCGACTTGAGCTACTAGTTTTTCCCTATAACTCTATTTAGTTTTCATGTTACAATCATGTATTCAGGTTTCTTTTATGTATGTGGAGGTATATGTGAAGCATGAAACCAGTGCAGCTATGTGATATGAATCGGAGGTAGTCATTTCATTAGTTTTTGGTTTAAATGATCGATATTTGAATATGATAATTGCATGTTTCTATTTTCTACTTGTTTGCTACATTCGAGGAAGAATGTTCCCAAGAGGGAGATATTGTAATACCCCGGAAGTGCCTAAGAGTAGAACCGGGAGTTAAAAGTTGAAAACTACTGAAACTAGGAAAAATATCATAGGATGGGAGGAGTAATGACTCGTGGTTGGAAACCATGTGGCGTTGTTACCTGTCGTGATTTCAAGAGTCTGGGTGGCAGTGGAAGCAACTACTGATGTAACGACTCGTTGCGGAAAACAACGAGCCATCGTTTGTAGTCGTGGTGAGAGGTCAACTTTAGCATTTGGGAAGTAACGAGTCACCCAACGACCCATTATGAGTAACAACGACTCGTTGTCAGCAGTCATCGTCTACATGGTCAAATTTTCCAGTGGGCTTAATGGACGGACACCACGACCTGTTGGAAGGAACAATGAGTCGTGGTGAGGGAGTTCAGAATTTTTAGAGAGGCAAGCAATGACCGACTTAATGACCCGTTGGACCAAAGGATGAGTTTTCTTGTTGAGCTGTGGGTTGATTCCAGAAGCAAGGCATGGCAGTGCAGACGACGAGTCGTACAACGAGTCGTGGTAGCTTCCAACAACTCGTTGGTACGCCCATTGGTTGACCTGTGCAGATTTTTAGGCAAAATTCATTAAGGGTATTTTCGACCTTTCCATGCTATAAGACTCTAAACTACGTTGTTTTATGTATTTTGCTGGACATTTTAAGATATATCAAGTTCCTATTGCATAGATCATTCCCATGCATGCATACTAAGAGAATTCTAGAGAGATCAACCATAGAATCAAGCTTTTCCCATTCAAGAAATTTAGAATCTGATCTTATCCAGGTATGTAAGGTTATGAATGGGTGTTTCCGTTCACACCCATTTCTATTCACACCCATACTCATTCTCTATTAATTTATGGAAATATATCAAAAATCTATTGGGGTTTTAATTCAATTATTGAGAAAATTTTAGGATTTGCTAATGGGTTTTTATGAGTTATGAATCTCAACATAATTTATAAGTTTTGATCAGGTTTTACAATTTTTTTACTTAGAGAATTATTGATTTCAATTTCTATTCAATTAAGCCTAATCATGCATGATTTATGATGAATTGATTTATAATATTCTCTTCAAATGTCGATATTTACGAATCTAGCATGATTTTGAATTTAAAATATGAAATTATTCAAATTCCCAACATGATTTGATGATTTACAAATTATATGCATGTTCTTCATGTATGCATGGGCTTTATGCTTTATGAACTAATAATGATGAAAGGCATGTTTTTAAGTTACCCAATGTTTATAAGCATGTTTTCGAATTAATTGAGTATTGTAAAGCATGATAAAGTGTTTGGGCAATGTCGACATGATGAAGAATGATTACGGTTTATGAGATGGATTTCATGATTTATCGAGTTATGATGTTGGCCGACTACAGGGCCTTTTATTCCTGGCTAATAATGTTTTACGGGGATCAATGAATGATGAATGATTATTTTTAGCCATGAATCTTAATGAATTATGTTATTCATTTATGTATGAACCTATTATACATGTTTTTTGGAGTCGTGTCTAGCACCGAGAAGCCCGACATTGAAAGGACTACGCTGGTGTCTCATAACCACGTGCCACCGTGGGTTTATTATGATACAATACAATGATAATGATCTCCTATTTCGTGATATCACATAATGAACGTCCCTCACCTGGCAAGCTAGGGGCAACTGTGCCCACTTGAGTGAGGTAGTTGGGGCATCATGAAAGGCTCTACCATGATGGTGTCGGTTATGACGTGTCCTCCCATTGTTTCGCATGTCTTATGCATTGTCATATTTACGATATTGGCTCAAGTGATGATTTGATAAAGTTTCTTTATGATTATGATAATGAATGGTTTATGAATGATTTGAAAACCTTGATCCTTAAGTTATGTTACTATGTTTATGATTAAAGCATGATATCCCACTCTTATGATGTTTTTATAAGTTTTCATGTATTTTAAATTTCCGTGTTACTTACCTTTAATACCCGGTACATTACACGTACTGACCGCATACTTTCTATGTTGTATCGTTTCATGATACATAATCTAGCTCTTAGGCTCATCCTCATATCTAGGTTATCTCGGAGATTACTTTCAACTTATTTGTGAGTCCTCATGTTTCGAGGGCCATTTGTCAGGCAGTTATATTATTTATGTTTCAGTACATGGCTGAGTTAGTTGGCGGTGTTGTCCCATCAACCTACCATATGTAGTAGAGGCTTTCAGACAGTATCTAGGATTTGGTTGGTGCATGTCGAAGTGATTCCGCGTGTTATGATATGTCATGTTATGTTTACGTTTCCGCTATGCTCTATGTTTAAACCTTCCGCTTAAAGTGATTGAAGTTAGATGTATTATTATGCCATGGGTCGACTTGGAACCTCTCGGGGTTCCTTGTCCCATGTTACAATCCGGGTCTACATTTGGGTCATGACAAGTCCAGTCTTTGAGATTACAGGATACACTTATGACCCTAGCTCAATTTATTAGTTCTTACAACATTCTTAAATATTCAGTCTACTTGTAGTATTTACGATTTCGTATAGGGTCTTTGCATGTTATTTCAGTATAATTCCATTTTAGTATAGTTATTCCAGTTATACTTTTCAATTTATGATTTTAGATTCAGTCTTTAATACATGTACATGACCCTAAAAAACTATATTTACTTGTAGTTCATTGATTATTTTAAAATTAGCATCCTATGCCGGTATTCAGGCATTTGTGATATGGTCATTGTACTTCACCTTAGTTATGCATTTAGTTATGTATTCAGTTCAGTCTTTCCCAACATACTAGCATTTTTCTAGCTTAAGTTACATTCCCATCAGTACATTCGAAGTACTGATAGTGTACTTTATGTGCTATATCATTTTATGATGTAAATCCAGGTTTCCAGACTTAGTCCTACTATATAATTTTATGATATAAATCCAGGTCTCCAGAATCAGCCCCACAGTTAGACACATTCTAGACTTTGTCAGCTATCAGTGGTGAATTCTTACATTTTGAGGACGGGTGTTATTTGTCTTCATTTCAATATATTTTAGTTCCAGATTTTCTTTTGGACTTAGCCAGGGGCTTGTCCCAGTAACTCATTAGATTAGTAGAGGATTTTAGATAGTGTAGTGATAGTTCCAGCTAATGACTCAACATTATTATTAAATTATGTCCTTATGTTTATGATTAGATATATTCAGTTGGCTTCCATTCTAATATACTGGATTAGCTGTTGGTAGATTCTAACTATGTTATGCCATGGGTTAGCTTAGGGTCACTTGTAGCTGTAGGCACCATGTAGCTTCAAGGGTGTCGACTCGGATTGTGACACTCACAAAAGGTCCCATAAAATCAATTCCCCATACATCAAATAGCTCGACTTCCAAGATCAGGGTTATTGGAAGCTCATGATTCCTTGAGTTACCACTGAAGTGGTGGCATTGATCATACTGCTTGGCAAGATCATGAGCGTCGTGATGGAGGTGGACCAATAGAATCCACATTGCAATACTTTTGCAGCTGTCCTCACATTCCCATAATGGCTCCTAATAAGTGGAGAGTGGCATGCCTTAAGGATAGGTATCATTTCAACATTCGGGACACGCTGGTGAATTATGCCATCAATACATATGCGGAAGACGTATGGTGCATCCCAAAAGAATTTTTTGATATGACGCAGAAACATTTTCTTCTGGTGGAAGTTTAGGCCTTCAGGCATATATTACAAGCCAAGAAATTGGCGAAGTCAGCAAACCAAGGTACTAAATCATCAGAAGCTGCCAAGATGCGTTCATCAGGAAAGGCATCATCTATGTCATAGTCTCCAATAAGCCTACCATCTTCTTCTAATCGAGAAAGATGATCAGCCACCTGATTCTCACACCCTCGCCTATCCTTCACCTCGAAGTAAAACTCTGTAGAAAAAGGACCCATCAAATGAGTCTGGGTTTTGTATCTTTGTTTGTCATGAGGTATCGGAGTGCCACATGGTCTGTGTGAACCACTAACTTAGGGCCCAATAGATAAGATCGGAACTTCTCGAAAGTCAACACCACCGCAAGCAATTATTGTTCCGTCGCAATATAGTTGGCTTGAGCTTGATTCAAGGCCTTGTAAGCATGGTATATAGGATGGAAGATCTTATCTTTCCTTTTCCCAAGAATTGCCCCTAAGGCCACACCATTGGCATCATACATTAACTCAAATGGTTTAGACCAATCAGGTGTGACAATGATAGGCATTGATATGAGTTTTTCCTTCAAATGAAGGAATGCCTTCATGCAAGCATTATCTAAATGGAACTTAGCATCCTTCTCCAACAGCCTATACAACGGGTGAACCACTTTGAAAAAGTCCTTGATGAACCACCGATAAAAACTTGCATGCCTAAGAAGCTTCTTATTCCTTTCAAAGTCTTCGGGGGGTAGGTGAGAGACAGATTCAATCTTTGCTCGGTCCATTTCTATCCCTTTTTTAGAAATTTTATGATCCAACACACTACCCTCCTTCACCATGAAGTGGAATTTTCTCCCAATATAGAACAAAATTTGTTTTCTTCACATCGTTTCAAAACATCATTCAAAGGGCCCAAACAATCATCAAATGAATCTCACACAAAAGAGAATTGTCAAAGGCGTCTTCTACCATATTCGAGAAGATGGACATCATGCACCTGGCTGGGGCATTACAAAGCCCAAATGGCATTCTTTTAAATGCAAATTTCCCATAGGGGAAAGTAAAGGTCAACTTCTCTTGATCTTCTGGGGTAATTGAAATTTGATTGCACCTTGAATAACCATAAAGAAAATAAAAGTACTCTCACCTAGCTAGTCCATGAGTTCAACTTTTCAATAATCCATGCACACCCTCCACCCGGTGACTGGCCTCGTTGCTATAATTTCATCTTCTTCATTTGGAACCACGGTGACTCCCCTATTTTAGGTACACATTTAACTAGGCTCACCGATGTACTATTGGTTATCGAAAACACAACCCCCCATCCTAATACTTAATGATCTTTTTCTAACCACATCTCCATAGGTGGATTCAATTTTCTTTATGTCACGCCCTGCCTTAGGGGGTATGACTGGCACCTGGTGCCCTACTAGGACCTGAACTACTAGACTGCTGAGCCTAAGCACTCCTGGTGCCTGGCTGGCTCTAACTCTGATTTATGAAATCAACGGGCTATATAACGGCTGTAAATATAGCCCCCGGCCGACTAGGCCTATAGCCACCTGTACAACGGCAACAACTAACAAGAATTTCATCAATATAAGGGAACCTATGCGGGCCGACAAGGCCACCATGCTGACTAGTTTTCACTGAGAACTGAATCAGAAGCTAAACTACTCTGTGACCGGCAAGGTCACCAACTACTAACTAGATAAGGACCCACACGGCCAACATAAACAACTAAAACATACGCACGGCCTCACACGACCGACACAACTAACCACAAGGAAATATACAGTATGCAAGCCTTTAAGAATACTGATAATATGGTCGGGATAGGGCCCTGGCCTACCCATACTGAACAACAAAAGAAAAGAAATGAACCTCTAGTTATCTAGCTCCGGATGACTGGAGCTGATGACTCTGTGTGCTGGCTGGAATCACGAGGGATCGGTGCCTCATCTATGAGTACCTGCAGGCAAGTAATGCAGCGCCCCAAACTGGACTCAGTACCACGGGTACCGAGTATGTAAAGAAAACTGAACATAACTAAATAAAAGCAATAATACTGGTAGTTCTGAATAGTAGAAAGTAGCTAAGACTGTCGGGGATGGCGAAATCTGGAAGGAGCTTACCTGTATTGAAAAGTAGATGGAAGTCATACCTGCCGCTGCGGCGTCATGCTTTATATAAATTTAATAAGTAATATATATACACATATATAGCATACAAGAACCTATACTAGCCCCCATAAGCCGGAAGGTGTCAACCAACACCCAATCTATATACCCCTACCCGGGTCAAAACCATCCAAAAGTTAATGACTCCACTCGCCTACTAACTACGAGCACCTCTACCGGCCCCCTTGGGTCTGCAGCTCGAGCTATGGCCTCTTACTATAACTGTGTCTGAGTTCGGAGGACTCCTATAACTGTAAACTATAATCTGTGTGTGTGTCTGTGTCTGTAATTTGCCCCCTGGGTGCACGGGCTCGACAGGGTAAGCTATGATGCTATGTTGATCAGCCTGTTATGGGGAATACTGCATCCCATCTTCGTCCTACTGAGGACGGCATGCCACTCCTTGGAGTGACGAATCCTCACCCTCTGGCGGGCGAGTTGACACAACTATTAACCCAGGGGCGGCAAGGACGCTCTAAGGGTGCCCTAATAGAACAAACAGGTCTCAACAAACAATAATCACATATAGCAAGCATGTTTGATCTGAAAATACTATCCATGTCTTGATATTCTATTCTGAATCTCTTTTCTGCATTAATCTGATTCTGTTACTGAGCTAACTATATCTGAAATAATATCTGGCTGTCTGATACTGACTTACTAATTTTTATTCTGAATATAGCATAATAACATAAATCATTCTTGCTGGATTCATACCGGACTCAATACTCAACTTCTGGATTCTTTCTTTTAGAATTCACTCTATTTGCTATACTAGGATTACTAACTTGCCGAAAGAACTAGCTTTACACACCTTTGTTTATGATTTCCTGGCTAACTAGTGTAATTCGGTCAATAATATGCTATTTCTCCCAACTGCATCCATATATATACCAATAAGGACTAAGTACATTAATATTATGGAAGAAAATATCACTTTTAATATATATATAGCCCAAACTTTGACATATCGAAAAACGGTTGAAAACTCGCTATTTCTCGGAAGTCCAGAAGGGAGAAGTACTCATTTTAGGGCTAGCAGTATGTTGACACTAATTTGGAGCAATTCCACTTACCGTAGCTCGGTAGCACGATGGTTCTCCGGCCGAATTTCACGAAACTAACTCCGTAGGAATGCTCTCTGCAACTTTATACTTCGGTATCTTGGGTTAATTTGAGTTTAGGCCGCATTTCACGGTGTAATCAAAAGGAAATTATAGCATACCCTTCGCACCCTCTGTTTCTTGGTTACTCTCACTATGAGTTTCTAGAAATTTTATGAAATTTATCATTTAAAGCGAAGTTTGGAGGCTTTTATACTTAGGGCTGCACCTCACCTCTGTGGCACGTTGGCCATCGCGGAGGTGAGCCTCCGTGGCACGTTGGCCATCGCGGAGGGGGTCTGCCACCCTCCTTTTGCGATGGTTTGACATGTCTCTATCCGATCTTTCCCCCGAGCCTTTTTTAGCATGTATGGCATTCTAAAACCCTTAACCAATATGCGAATAGGCCATCTAAATATTAAAAATTTACGGGGTGTAACATCCTACCCCCCTTAAGAACATTCGTCCTCGAATGCAAACTTTTACTTACAGGAATCTCAACTTACTCGACTTTCTTTTAGAAAACGTTTGGCAGAGTTTTCCCTGTAATATGGACTATCTCAAAAACCTGAAATGCAGAAAACTCCAATATAGGAACTCCACACAATACTACAGTATTCATCAGGCAAAAGACTAGAGTAAACTATCTCATTTATACATATAATGTAAGGCATTTCATTAGATAAGAATACTAACATACCTCTTGGCTACCTAGGCTTGGAATAAGTGAGGATATTTGACTTTCATGTCTTCCTCTGCTTCCCAAGTCATCTCCTCTCGGTTCCTGTTGTGCCATAATACCTTGACAAAAGCAATATCTTTCGTTCTCAGTCTGCGAATCTGCCTGTCTAATATGGCTACTGGATCCTATTCATAGGCCAACTCTTCCGTAACCTGGACATCCTGAACTGGGACAATTCTGGAGGGGTCTCCTATGAACTTCCTCAACATAGACACGTGGAACACTGGATGAACAGATTCCAATTCTAGGGGCCAGTTCAACTCGTAGGCCACTTGGCCTATTCTTCTCCGAATCTGATAAGGTCCAACAAATCTTGGGCTGAGCTTACCCTTTCTGCCGAATTTCATCACCCCTTACATTGGAGATACCTTCAAAAATACCCAGTCATTCATATTAAATTCCAGGTTTCTACGTCGCACATCAGCATATCATTTCTGGCGGCTCTGAGCAGTCAGTAGGCGTTCTCTGAGAAACTTTACCTTTTCTTCTAATTGATGAATAATATCCAGCCCAATCAGCACTGACTCTCCTACTTTAAACCAGCCAACTGGCGATCTGCATTTTTTCCCATACAAAGCCTCATAGGGCGCCATCTAGATCACTGAGTGGTAACTATTTTTACAGGCGGATTCAATGAGCGGTAGGTGTTCATCCCAGCTACCCCCAAAATCTAACATACATGCTCGCAACATATCCTCGAGCGTTTGGATAGTGCGTTCTCCCTGCCCATCTGTCTGAGGATGAAAAGCTGTGCTCAGGTTAACCTGCGTCCCCAAGCCTCTCTAAAACAACTGCCAAAACTTAGCTCTAAACTACGCCTCTCTGTCGGAGATAATTTACAATGGAACACCATGCAACCTGACTATCTCTTAATATACAGCTCAGCATAATCCTCAGCTGGGAAGGTAGCTCTTACTGGCAGAAAGTGAGCTGATTTTGTCAACCTGTCTACTATCGCGCAGATTGAGTCATATCGACGCCTAGTGCGGGGTAATCCTGCTACCAGATCCATATTTACTACTTCCCACTTAGAAAGAGGCACAGCTATGTCCTGAGTCAATCCACCTAGTTTCTGGTGTTCCGCTTTTACTTGCTGGCAGTTAGGACACTGGGCTACAAATTCTGCTATCCCCTTTTTCATTCCTGGCCGCCAATAGATCTCTTTCACATCATGGTACATCTTTGTCGAACCGAGATGAAAAGAATAATAGGCATAGTGTACCTCGCCCAATTTGCTGGCGAAGCCCTGTAACACCTGGAACACAAAGGCGGCCTTTACATCGCAACACTTCATCCTCAGTTACCTGGAAATCTGGCACTTTTCCTTACTAAACTCTATCCTTAAGTCGAACCAGGTCAAGACCTTTATACTGCCGTTCCTTTACTTCCACAACTAACGACGACACTGCGGTGTTCGGAATTACCGCTCTGTTGTTCTCTATTTCTGCTAGACGAATGGATAAACTGGCTAGCTGGTGCAATTCCCGAGCCAATTCCCGCTGTTCGGCTACAAGTACGCCAAACTCCCCATAGATTTATGGCTAAGGCCGTTTGTTACTACATTGGCCCTTCTTGATTGATACAGAATATTCACATTTAGAGAACTTGGCATATAATTGACGGTCATACTAGCTTATTATGCCGGAGAAACCGACAGGTAACCTACCGGTATAGCTAGAGCTTATCTGGCCTTCTATCTGCATGCTAAGGCTACTTGTTACTGGGATAACCTGAACGACTGTCTGCACACCATGTGCCCGTATCTGATCAGAGGATCCTGATAATGATATTGATCTCTAATAATCTTGCTGAATAACCTAGAATGATTGAATAGCTGTGTTGAATGACCCGAATGCTGCAATAGTTTAACGATTCTCTAAATGTCCTACTCGGACATCTGTAGCTCATGCATAACTGCGGAGTTGTGGACAACTAATTGTTTTGTCCTCCTAATTGAACAATTGTAGAGCTGTGCTTTGTCTGACTTACTCTCAGGCGATCCGTCCCTGGATCTTCATAGGGAACCTACCAATCTCCTTGTCTTAGTAAACACTGTGCTAGAGGAGTACTTCCAATTTATTATGCCTTGTTCGTATGGATTTATACTGCTGTTCTGGGAAATTCTTAGTCTTATGAGCCATTCTGTAAAGACTGGCCTTCTGCTAGGGCGTTGTATCTGAACATCTTACGAGAACCAGCAGAAGTACTAATCCGTCACTGACTACTGATGTGGACCCTTTCTTGGGGTACCCACAGGTTTGTCTGACTGGGATGGTTGGCTGACTTGCGGGTCGTTCCACATAATAACTACTAGGTTGACTAAGGCCGACTCTCACCTACAAGGCTGGGAAAATGATGAACAACCACTTAACATACTGGAAAAATTCTGGTATTGCTGACCTCTGAAGTATGTCGATTCGATCTCTATTTCTGGTTCTGGCACATGCGATAATGTTACTGATCTTTAGGGATGCTTCCCTGCTAATACAGGCGCCAGCTGGTCGTTAGACCGTCTAACTATGCCCGTATCATCAACCACATGATTCAGGTTACTAATTCTTGTGAGCTTCTGAAGTCTAGATCTGGCAACAAACATGTAAAATCCATTAACTCAATAAACTGGGAATTGAGAAACTTTCTATGGCCTCATACGTGAATCACACTTAACTTGCCCCGTTTTTTGTGAGGGGTCCTGCAGTATGATCTGTATAGATATATATCAACAACTACATACAATACATACTGGAAATTTTTTTTGTAGTAATACGTAATCCCTAACATACTTCACAGAATTTCATATTCTACGTGACATACTGCTTCTACAGTCTAATGATATCTCCGGTCCTCTTGCACTGTTTTATTAGATTTTCGTCCCATTCTGGAAGCAACAAACACATGCACTTTAGCTATGATCTGCTATTTGAAATTTTGCCACTTTTACAACGTGGGGTCAACATCCACCCCTTGTGGCCTTACTTGGCACTACATTAAGGGCCCATGACTGTCTGCTGGGCTTGATCTCCAGGCCGTACTAGATTAAAGTTCCTGGGTCGGCACCCTCTTATCTCTTCTTAGGCGGACATATCGCAACATTCTAAACTACAATCTTACTGTCTCTTAACTGTCATTCTGGAGCTTAGTCCTTGATACACGATGCTCTATCAATCTAGAGGTGATTCTAATTTCCCCTCAAAATCTGGTATTCATGTTTTTTCCCCTTATCTTACTTAAGTTGAGCTCTAGGGTTCAAGGTACCTGCCTTACATTGTCAATAAAGTTACCAGTCAAGTCTCAGCTCATACTTCTCCTAGCTTACAGTCGGACCCATCTGATTCATATGACCTCCCTACCTACCGATATCCCAACTGAACTCATGACTATCATCTTGCAGGTATACCCTGCCGTTGTTAGCATGTTATGGCAGACTTAGCCTTTTCTTTCTGCAACGAAATGGAAACATGGAACTGTACCACATTTGAAAGGATGGAGGTGGGAATCCTACATTTCCCTCTCTTTCTCACACCTATCTGATAATCTAATATTGTCTATCATCTTAATCAGTATCTTATATATTTAACAAATAAAATCAAGTCATTTATACGCTATGCTTCTGACTTCCTACTCTTAAGTTATTGACATATACTGGGGATGGTACCGATAAAGGTATCACATTGGGAGGTCCCTGATACCTCCTTCTGCTGCTGCAGTTACCTTGTAACTGGCTGGTGCCCTCTCCTGTTGCTATATCTGATCTTCTGCCTGTGATAGGATATCGCTGATCTGACTTTGTATCTGTATCAAAAGAGTATGATAAGTTTTAGGTATTCAACCCTATACTGTACCGCTCTATAGCATGACTGAATGAGAAGAAAGAGTAACTATCCTATCATGCCTTGCAGCCTCCTGCCTATAGTATGTGGTGCACAACACATCCATAGACAAGACTCTACTTAGCACGGCTTGCAGACTCCCTGGGATACGACATGCTCTGTTACCAAGTTTGTCACGCCCCGCCTTGGGGGGTATGACCGGTACATGGCGCCCTACTAGGACCTGAACTGCTAGATAGCTGAACCTAAGCACTCCTGGTGCCTGGCTGGATCTAACTCTGATTTATGAAATCAACGGGCTATATAAAGGCTGTAAATACAGCCCTCGGCCGACTAGGTCTATAGCCACCTGTACATCGGCAACAGCTAACCAGAATTTCAACAATATAAGGGAACCTATGCGGGCCGACAAGGACACCATGCTGACTAGTTTTCACTGTGAACTAAATCAGAAGCTAAACTACTCTGTGACCGGCAAGGTCACCAACTACTAACTGGATAAGGCCCCACACGGCAAACATAAACAACTAAAATATACGCACGGCCTAACACGACCGACTCAACTAACCATAGGAAAATATACAGTTTGTAAGCCTCTAAGAATACTGATAATATGGTCGAGATAGGGCCCCGGCCTACCCATACTGAACAACAAAAGAAAAGAAATAAAACTCTAGCTATCTAGCTCTGGATGACTTAAGCTAATGACTTTGTGTGCTGACTGGAATCACAAGGGTTCGGCTCCTCGTCTATGAGTACCTACAGGCAAGTAATGCAGCGCCCCAAATGGGCGTCAGTACCACGGGTACCGAGTATGTAAAGCAAACTGAACATAACTGAATAAAAGCAATAATACTGGTAGTCCTGAATAGTAGAAAATAACAAAGACTATCGGGGATGGCGAAATCTGGAAGGAGCTTACCTGTACTGAAAAGCAAATGGAAGTCATACCTGTCACTGCAGCGTCATGATATCTATCAATTTAATAAGTAATATATATACACATATATAGCATACAAGAACCTATACCATCCCCCGTAAGCCGGAAGGTGCCAACCAACACCCAATCTATATACCCCTACCCGGGTCAAAACCATCAAAAAGTAAATCACAACACTCGCCTACTAACTACGAGCATCTCTACCGACCCCCTTGGGTCTGCAGCTCTGGCTATGACCTCTAACTATAACTGTGTCTGAGTCCGAAGGACTCCTATAACTGTAAACTGTAATCTGTATTTGTGTTTGTATCTGTAATCTGCCCCCTGGGTGCAAGCGCTCGACAGGGTAAGCTATAATGCTATGCTGATTAGCCTGTTATGGGGAATACTGCATCCCATCTTCGTCCTACTGAGGACGGCATGCCACTCCTTGGAGTGACGAATCCTCACCCTCTGGCGGGCGAGTCGACATATCTATTAACCCAGGGGCGGCAAGGACTCTCTAAGGGTGCCCTCATAGCACAAACAGATCTTAACAAACAATAATCACGTATAGCGAGCATGTTCGATATGAAAATACTATCCATGTTTTGATATTCTATTCTGCATTAAATTTATTTTGTTACTGAGCTAACTGTATTTGAAATAATATCTGGCTGTTTGATACTGACTTACTGATTTTTATACTAAATATAGCATAATAATATAAATCATGCTTGCTGGATTCATACTGGACTCAATACTCAACTTCTGGATTCTTTCTTTTAGAATTCACTCTATTTGCTATACTCGGATTACTAACTCGCCAAAAGAACTGGGTTTACATACCTTTGTTTCTGATTTCCCAGCTAACTAGCATAATTTGGTCAATATTCCTCTATTTCTCCCAACTGCATCCATATATATATCAATTAGTACTAAATACATTAATGTTCTAGAAGAAAATATCACTTTTAATATATATATAGCCCAAACTTTGACTTATCGAAAAACGGTTGAAAACTCGTTATTTCTCGGAAGTCCAGAAGGGAGAAATACTCACTTTAGGGATAGGACTATATTGACACTAATTTGGAGAAATTCCACTTACCTTAGCTCGGTAGCACAACGGTTTACCGGCCGAATTTCACGAAACTAACTCCTTAGGAGTGCTCTCTGAGCTTTATACTTCGGTATCTGGGGTTAATTTGAGTTTGGGCCGCGTTTGATGGTGTAATCGAAAGGAAATTATAGTATACCCTTCGCACCCTCTGTTTATTGGTTACTCTCACTGTGAGTTTCTAGAAATTTTATGAAATTTAAAATTTAAACCTAAGTTTGGAGGCTTTTATACTTGGGGCTGCACCTCACCTCCATAGCACGTTTGCCATCGCAGAGGTGAGCCTCCGTGGCACGTTGTCCGTAGCGGAGGTGAGCCTCCGTGGCACGTTGGCCATCGCGGAGGGGGTCTACCAGCCTCCTCTTGCAATGGTTCGATGTGTCTCTTATCCGGTCTTTCCCTCGGGCCTTTTTTAGCATATATGGCATTCTAAAACCCTTAACCAACATGCGAATAGGCCGTCTAAATATTAAAAATTTATGGGGTGTAACACTTTAATTCTCGATGGAGGGATTACAATCTTCTTGAATGTTATTCTTACGAGTACAAATACCCGAAGGTATGCCAATTATGTCAAAAATAGTCCACCGAATTGCTTGAATGTGCTTCTTCAAGACTACTAGTAGTGCCTCTACTTGTCGTTCATCTAGTTTAGCAGAAATGATCACCGTCAAGGTTTCAAATTATTGGGAAATGGTTTGAGTTCCAACATCGGAGGTTCAATGATTGGTGGCTGCAATAGAGGAGTTTTCCAATTTTTCATCCATATGAACATTTAGCCATGCATGTCAGTGTACCAACTCGTACTTCTCGCTTGGATGCTCACCTCGAGCACGAGTCACTCATATCCAAGTATACACCCACCAACTTGATCGTACTAATTTTCTCATCCAGATCCTCACCTCGGCCACGAGCTTCTCATTCTCAACATGTGGATGATTCACTTTTCCATTTTACATACCACTTCATTTACTCACTCAGTTATCACATATTCCACTCGTCATTTCAAGAACCATATATCACAGTTCATTTTTTAACAAAATCACATACAAAACAAGAATTATGCATTACAAGCTATAACACAATCATGGCTTGGGGCCATTTCTTAATTAGTTAGTTATTATATCATCCATGCCCAAAAATTTAACAAATGGGTGCAAACTGGTCCACTCGCAAGATTGGGCTTCACTGCAACGACCTCACTGTTGCTACTGTGGTTTCGCTACAGCAGTTCCAATATTACTGCAGTGGTACTACTCAGGCAGTACTTTGACCCAGCTTTTCACCTAGATTGCACTCGTAATGATTCCTTGCAATCAGCTTGCCCATTATGCACATACTTCATTAGTTAATTCATATTTAACATTTACCCTTCATCCTCAAGTAATGATAATCGATTAAAAACGAACCCTACAACCATAACACATACACATATTAAGAGTAAACTCATTAGTCCTTTAACCCATGCCCATGACTATACGTCGGTCCCTTATTTGAGCACACCTTGGAGGTAGCCCTTACGGTTCCCTAACTAAGACAGAAATCTAACGGTCTAGGTTAAAGATTCTGCGTGCCCACAAATTTTCATATTGTGGTGATTTCATCACCTCTTTCCAATATCCTTTTGATTACGTTCGTCTCCTGAATACCGGTGAACTATATTCCACCTAATAGTTATTATCATGAAATTTCTCTCTACTCATCAATGTCACGTCAAGCAATAAGCACATATAATGTTTTTTTGATCAAAGGCTAATATGTAAGTAAGTCATAGCCTACTTGGGCGCCAAGCTATTGTCGAGAAGTTTCCAGCCGTGTGCTTTCCTCAAGTTTCGATTCTTGCAGAAGATTGTTATGGCGGAGGGTGAAGTCTCGCATCCTCCGATCCCATTCTTTCTCTCCCCTCATGAGAAATCTTTATTTTTATTTCTTGGGCATTTTTATTCGGCACCCTTTATGGAAATAGGTTTTTAAATCTTAACTTGAATAGGATTGCAGAATTCTTGTTTGCGTCACCCACTGAGGTAAGAAGACTTCCACTGTAGAGATTTCGTTACATTGGAAAAATTCCGCTGTGGCGGCCCTACACCTAGGACCACCTGATTTTAACTCAACCAATTCAAAATTTTCTATCGCATAATTCTCTTAAATTCGGGGGCTTAACCCAGGCTTGCAAAAATATATAAATTTTACCCATGCTTAGGCGTCAGGGTGCTACAATGATTGGACTAGTCATTATATTAGATGTCAATTAAGAATCTTTTCATCCCCAAATGGCCCTACAATAATGGCTAGGTTTCCAATTACCCCAAGTGAGCGCTGGTACCAAGTCATAGTTCCATTGCTTTCAGTCATCACCTCAAAAGGATCAAGAAATCTCTACTTGTCTCAACCAAAACCCTAGTGTCAAACTACTAATTTGTCCTTCCGTAACATTTCCAAATGATCCAATTTTGTTCAAGTATATAACCTCCATGAGAATACGAATCCAGTGCCATCCATATTACAATATTTATTTTTGGCTCAAAAAGCCGAGCTAGGAGAGGTCACCCCAAGCTCCAAAGCTAAATTTTGAATTTTTTTAAAAACTTTTCTTATCCATAATGAAACAAACCAAATCACATGTTTCAACTCTTTTTATCCCATTTCCCTAATATTATTGCTCGAAGGAATCTTAGTATTTCACTGCCCCTATTTGCTAGCTCGTGGTGGCTTGACCCAACTAACCCCGGATCTTCTGAATTTCTCTTTTAAGTCATATGGTTTTTACTCATGGCCCATACTCCCTAAGGTTCCCTATTTCCATATAATTTCTTTAACAATTACATCAACATGTGGGGGACCCTCAATGAAATTTGAAGTGTCACTATTTCAACAAGTCCACTGCAGCGATCCATTTCCCACCATAGCAGTCCCACGGCACTGGAAATCGATCTGCTTTAGTGGAATGAAAATCAATTTAAGGGCCAAAATGACAGTTTTTGGCTCATTTTCACTTTTACACTCAAAATTTCTTATCAAATCCTCTCAACTCCCCAGTGGTTTTTGCTCAATTTCTCAAGTAATCTTCCTCCTCATGACTCCTTTAATACTTTATTGTTTCAATGTTTGCAATTTCATACCCAGATTGCTTATGATTTGGGTAGTTATGGGGATAATGAGGGTGGGTTTCCTTTTAAATTCATAGACTATTTTTTTTCTAAGCATGCAGCTTGCATTTACGTATTCAACTATTTTCTATCATTCTTTGCATGTTTCTGTCTGGTTTCATATAGTCTTGGCGTGGGAAATAGAGGTGTTTGGGGTAGGATGGTGATTTGGCTTCCTCGAGCCTTTCATGCTTGAATCTACCCCTTGCTCGATCTATTGTTTATTCAGGAAGAAATGGAGGTTGAAATTTCAACCTCCATTGTTGGGGTTGAAATTCTACTAGGGATGATGATGTCCTCTGCAAAAAAAATTTGACGGTTTCCATGGAACTGTCATAGCGGATCAATTCGCTATTGTGGGCTCGCTACAGTGGACACTCAACCGCTGTAGTGGTCCACTCCGACATTGGCTCCATTCTAATTTGTGTCGATTGTTTTCCCAACCTTCCCTTCTCTTATTGTCCCAGTCGCTTCCTAATGCCTCTTATTAATTACAGGTTCATTAGTATATCTTCTTCCAATGGCAGCATCCACACCGATGACTACATCCGCTTTGTAACTGACTAGTGCCAATTCCGGCATAATGAGCAGGCTGCCAAGGGTCTAATCCACGAACGGAGCTTTGTGATTTAGGATGTGGCATAAAAAGTGCCAGAGTTCTATACTCACCTCTAGGAGTTGAGGTCGATTCCTTTGGTTGCGGAGCCTTGTGAGGCAAACGAGGCGTGGGTGCGGGAGTTCTACGCTAACCTCCTTATAGTGGTCTGGAACCGCAAGGAGCTGGTTGTATATGTTAGGAGGAGGCATATTCTATTCACCCCAGTAACTATTAATGAGGCTTTAGGTTAGTCAAACACTTGAAGGATGAGCTAAAGGCCCAGAATATGGATGGGAATTAGCAGTGGCTGGTGGACACCTTAGTAGAGGAGTAGTGGGCCTCGACTAATTGGGGCATCACTCGGACGGGTATTCAGGGTGCTCATTTCATGGTAGTCGCCAGAAGGTGGCTAAATTTGGTGTCCCTAAGGATCTTCCCCTCCACCAATATAACTGATGTGACTTATGCCCGCGTACTAGTGGTGTCTTAAATTCTGAGTGGGGTGCATATGAATGTGGGGGCGTAGATCTTGGAGGAGTAAAAGTACTTTACCTACAAGTCTATCACTAGATTTCCTTTTCCTTCTTTGATTACCCTGCAGTGCAAGCAGGCTAAGGTGCACCGAGAGGCCAGTGATGTCATGGTGCCCTGTGATGTGCCCTTCGATCCTCAAAGGGTGAAGGGAGTTTTGGGGAGGGGTAAAAAGAAGAGAAAGACTGCTTCTTGTGATGGAGATGGCGAGGCCAGTACTTCCAAGCCTATGGGCCCTTTGGATCGATAGAGATAAAAATGGCCGCCATGCGCGAGCTACTGGGAGGGTTTCCCAAACGTCCCTCCACTAGTAGGCCTTCCAATGCGGCGACTGAGGACCTAAGGGAGATGTAGGGGGTGAATGCTGCCCTAAGCCAGGCCTTTGTGGAGCTCCAGAAGGATGTGGAGAAAGAGAAGAAGAAGGGCACTATTGAGATAAGCTCCAGGTCTGCGTGTGGAAGGGGGTCAAGGCGATCCTCAAGTACCTCTCTCCCAGCACCAGGACACCTCAGGAGACCAGGTAGGACCTCTCAGAGTCCTCCTTCCTTAGTGGGTTTGAGGAGGGATCAGCCAATGAAACCAGCAGCTTAGTGATGAGGCCTCCAGTAAGGCAGGGCCGCAGCATCTCCCCCCCCCCCCCACACACCTTTTTTTCTGCATTTATGAATTGATTTCGGTAGCTCCCATTTGGGGCTTGTAAGACAATATTATCTACCTTTCTTTTTTTTTGAATGTTGGTACTCATTTTTCCAATTGGTGTATGGATGCCCGTTTGGCATCCTCAGACATTGTCCATGTTTTGGCCCCTTATTGTTATATTAGGTCGTTGTTTTCCTATATTTGTATCGCTTGTCTATGTTATAATCAACATATCTATTGTTTCCTTCAAAAACCAAGATTTTTTAATTCTTCCTGGCAGCTATCTGCTGCAGCCATTGTCTTACTGCTGCAATGGACCCACTACGATGAATCGTCCCTCGCTATAGCGAGTCCGCTGCAGCGAGACACAACTTGTTGCAGCGAAAGTTTCTAAGTAGAATTTTTGTAGGGGGGATTTTTTCCCTGCGGTAAACTTAAGTTAATTCCACCCATTGATTTATCTAGTATCCTATAAAATTCACATTGTCAGATATCAATTGACCCCGTCAAGATACCAATTAGAATCCTCCAGATACCAATTGAACACGACCCAAGTGATCGACACACTCGGATGACACGATGAGAAAGAAATAAAATGAAAACTTCTTAGATGCCTTATATCTTCCTAAGGATTATATGTGGACATATACACACCAATCTGTGGGAGTCTACTCGACATTGTTGTTGTACTTGTGAAATCAGTAACTTAGACGCTCTGATGCCAACTTGTCACGACCTAACCGGACAAGTCGTATGAGCACCTACATGGCTCAAACTCGATAGGAGAACCCCTTTTTAACAAATGTATAATATAAATTAAATACTCATTAACTTGTACGAATCATATGTTTCTAGAATTATAATAAATCTTTTCTTTTGAATCATGACTTCCCCAATATCTAATCTAGACAGGTATAAGAGCTCTATCAGAATACTTGACAAAATAAAATGACATAGCTTTGTCTGGGAAAAAATGCAGAAACTGGCGCTGAGTACTCAACGTCAATCATGAAACTTCAAACCTGCCACAACCTACACCAAAATAGTATAAAAAGGTAGTATCAGCACACAACACATACCGATAGGCATTATCGACCGCCTAGATTAGTTCACATAATTGCATATTATCTAACATGCAATTGAATTAATAAATTTGACAACAATTCCAACTTATATTTATAACACAACAAGTCCAATAACCACTTTATTGATTCTTACTCATAAAGTTTCTTGCATCCACCCTACCACTCTAGCCCTCATTTTAATTCTTATCTATTTCTCTCACCTCGCTGCAGTGAATACCTTGACCGCTACTACGGTCTAGCGATAGCGGCGATTTGCCCGTTGTAGCACCACCCTAGTCAGGCAGTAGCCCAATTTCACTGGTCCTTTCCTCCTTTATTTCGCCATATAAATATTATAGCACGTCTATCTCATTTATCTTTCTATCATCACTAATCAATTCCGTTTCAATATTTAATGACCAACTATTTGACCCACGTGATTAACTTCCCCTCTTTAATTTCATTTTTACTCTTTTCCTATAAGATAATAATAAAATTGAACCAGCGATCTTCTAGTAACACACTACCATTGTCAATTCAATGATGATGCCTTCTATAGCCCATAGTGACCACATTAATTAAGAATTCAACCACATCTCTAAATTAAAGAAGTCAAGTACACACAAAGGAAATAACAAATCATACCAATGGAGTTAAACCCTTCACAATTAAAGTACATGTACATATCTGTCTCTTCAAATTCCACACTACGTCTTTACAATATAATCATGTCATGTAGTACCATACCTGTACCGTATCATCACATATTACCTCTCGACTGTGTCTCTCACATTATACCTGAATCATGTCTATATATCTCGTGTCACACTTGTATATTTGTACATTTTGTCACTACAATTGTATGTATATCATGCCATACCTACACAATTTCTATGTCGCAATCACACCATTGATGATTTGTCGGGCACACGTCTCTGTCACATCACTGTACACACATGCCAGAGGTTCTTATATTTTCCCTTCCAGTAATGACCTTTAGGGGACTCAAGAAATCCATGTATTGTACACCCAGCCATATGAACCATTCATCATACCTGTCCCTATACACATTTTCGTACACCCAGTCGTATGAACATTTAGCCATACTCGTCTGAGTATCCACTCATAATGCTCGCCTGGATGCTCACTGATAATTCTTAAACTCACACTTCCTAGCAAAGTATGAAGCAGACATTGTCAATAAAGAACCCAACAAAGAGGTTGGGGTCGAGCTCAAAAGGAATAATGTAAGAACTAGACCAATACTAGCACTTAAAATTGTTGGTAAGTTTAAACTTGTTGGTAAGTTATCTCCAAATTGGGGGGTTTCAAAGAAAAGTAATATTAAAGCAAGATTATAATTGTGGTTGATATCAAGATTTGAAAATAGTTGGGTTAAGTGTTCCCCATGTGTTCATATTAACTTTGGGTATACACACGTGATCAATCCCAATGCTTACTTGTTGAACTGATAACTAGGGTTCATTCAATCGACTGGTTCGTCCCTATTGGATGACTACACATAATCATTGGGTTAGGTCTCATGAGCGATTTTTTACTAACCATTATCAATATTTTCAAAATTTAACTATCATGTGACGACAGTTCAAGTTAACACAATGATCATAAAGACAAGGCTTTGTTGTAATTCTCTTTTCCTAATTTCTACTTCTCTAGGTCCAAGAAAGTAAAGAATTCGGGCAAGTCCTAATGTTGTACACCGTGAAGAAACATTTAAAGATGAAGAGAATACAATATAAGCATTTTGCATTCATTTTGAATCACTTTTGTGTAACCCTATTTCGTTAATGCACCATGGTTCCCGCAATCCTAGTTGTGGAGGTTTTAGCCTCTCATGATTGTAAGATTACAATTAGCATTCATAGACAAACAAATTAAAAACTTACAAAAATAATTGAAAGAAAACCTACTTTGAATATCAATGAACAATTTCAAGAACAATTGATGAAATCAAGTGTTGATCCTAAGAATCGCTCTCCAGAACTTGATAAAATTCACAAACAATACTTTTCACACGTCTCTACTACCTTCTTTCTATCATCTTTTACTAAAATAAAACATAAAAGGTATTTATACATATATTAGAAACCTTTTCCTAAGCTAACAGAGAATTTTTCATATCTGGGCCTAGCTTGTCTCGGGATTGAACCTAAGACCCGTAACAGGATTGTACGGGTCATACCTGCCTCTTGTACATCCTTGGCTATTGCAAATTTGTCTAAGTGTTGGAAAATTGTACGACTGGTACCATGGTCCTACAAGTCGCACAATCCATCCGTGGCCTGGCCTGAGAACTTTGACGTCTTCTGAAGTTTTCCACGAGTGTTGAGGTACGCCTCATACCTTCCTCCAACGACTCGTACTTCTTGTTGTATCTAAACTTCTACCAATCTTTAATAATCACTGAAGCTCACCAGGACTCATGGTATGGGTTGTAAGCGGTTGCTACGATCCGTGAGTTCCACCTCTAACAAGAGACTGCCTTGTGCAAATTTCCACGACTCTAGTTACAGCTCGTACCATCTTGGTACGACTCGTACTAAGAGTCATACTTTGTCTTCCTCTTACTCCAGCCTTCTTCTTTTCACCATGAGTCTCAGTTCGACTCGTACAATCAAGGTATGAATTGTATTGAGACTTGTACTTGGCTGATTTTGAACACTTTTAAGCCACTTCTGCACATTTTTTCTCCAACACTTATTTTTCCTGAAAACAAAGTAAAAGTACCTCATATCCATATAAACATACCTAAGCCTATGCTATTTTCTCAGTTTTAAACATCGAAAGTGTTGTAAACTCATAACACATCAACACCCTCAACTTAAGAATTTTGTTTGTCCTCAGGCAAAGAAAATAAATAAACTGAACACGAAGCTTAACTATAAAATAAATCTAGGATACTACAGCCAAGAGTCAATCAAATTTTGCATTGTAAACTCAAACAGTTTTTGACCATCTTTCCCATAAACCAAATCAGCATATGCGCATCAAACAACCACAAAACATGATAAACAAGGATCAACATATGTCATCTAGCTATTAACAGATAGTCAAGTCATCACCAATGTTTTTCACACAGACAATTGGTAGAATTAAACACAAACCATGTACCCTCACAACAAATGAAGTCCCCAAACACAAATATAGGAAAATATGAAACATGGGACTAAACAAGTAAGACTCTCACTCTCACAAAGAAGTTCCAAATACTTCATATCGGATACCATAGGCTTGCCTTTATTTTCTATACTTTGGCTTGACAGATGGTCAAACTAGGATCACTATAGGACTTGATTCGGCTTGTAATCAAGGCTTTCAGGCTGGGTATGGTAGATATTGAATCTTTTTAATGAACAAACTCCTCCTTGGCACTAGATACATGTGGCTCCACTTTTTTTTTCATTTTTTTTTACCCTTTTTACTTTTTCAACTTTTTCCTCCCTTTTTACCATTTTTATACACTTGTATGAGTGTGGTATGTTTCTTTAAATTTTTATGCATCTTTCTAATTTTGTATTTTCTTTTTCAATTTTTTCTATATTTTTATTTTCCTTTTGTCACACCACACCTTATTTTTCACCTTTTTCTTTTCTCTTCCTTTTTCACCTTCCCTAGATTTATGCACTCCTACTCTAGCCACCCTCAACATGGGCATTTTTCCTATGTTGAGGTTCACAAGGTCCAAGGAGGGACCAGGGCCAAAACAGCTTCATTATAATAAATTGGTATAATTAATCACTTAATCAAAGAAAAATGGTTCATTTAAGGCTTAGAATTGGGATCAAGAGAATCATATCATTTTGGTAGAGTCTTTTAAGCTATAAAATGGGCTAAACAAAAAACAGCCTGTGATCCTTTACTAACCAACCATCTTAAAACCTATGTAAATACCAACCAGGCAAGTTCTAGATCCTTTATGCAGTATTGAACTAGGTATTAGACCTCACTCATTCATGGTACATGTCTTTCATTCACTCTACTTGACCGGTTTATACATGGATAACAAAAATTATTCATCCTAATACACTAAATGAGAAAAAGATCCACAAAAATCATGCTTTGCAATCAACAAGTACATAGATAATTATCAAAAATGTCACGCCCCACCTTATAAGGAACGACTGGCACCTGGTGCCCTACTAGGATTTGAACTGACTTAACTAGGCCTATGCACTCCTGGTGTAGGCATACTCTCCATATCAAGAAAACAATGGGATATATCTCGGCTGCAATTACAACCTCTGGCCGACAAGGTCCTATAGCCACCTGTAAAGTAAAGCAGCTAACCGGAAATAGGCAATAACAGGGAATCTTATGCGGGTCGACAAGACCACTATGATATCTAGTTATGACTGAAAGGTAAATCCAGTGCTAAATTATGTTATGGCCAACAAGGTCACTAACTGACAACTAAACAAGGCCCCACACGGCCAACACCTAATCTAAAACACATACGCACCCCACACGACCACCAATAGCTACCCACAGGGAAATAAAAACAATCTGCAAGCCTCTAGGAGTAACATGATGGTCAGGACAAGGCCGCGACCTACCCATAAACTATACAATCAAAAGGAGTAGACCTTCTATCTACAAGCTCCGGAGGAAAGGAGCCGATTGTGCTAACAATCCTAGCTGGAAGCTAAGAGGGACCTGCTCCTCATCTATCCCAGCAGGAAAGTAATGCAGCGGCCCAGAGAGGGCGTCAGTACAATATGTACTGAATATGTAAGGCAATAATTGTAAATAATTGAAATAAAGAAATGAAACTGAGAATAACTGAGATGGAGGGATAGAGATCATACCTGAATATATGAACTTCCTATTTTCTAATTTATCAGTAACTAAAGAAAATAAAAATCTTACTTGGCCCCCATAAGCCGTAAGGTACAACCAGCACAGAATATCTCACTTGGTGCCCCCATAGGCCCTGGTGGGTACGCTTCAATCTATATACCCCTAATAAGGTCATACTGCTCCATTTAATAACTATAGCCATCCCACCCGTCCCATGGGTCTGCAACTAAGCCCGCTCGGCCCCTGAACTATAGCTGGGTTTGAGTCCGGTGGACTCCTGCTGTCTATACCACGGGTACCGAACTCAACGGGGTGTGCTGATACGGCATAAGAGTAGTCCAGCCATGGAATGGACTGTATGAGGACCTTAGACATCATTTTCATCCCTCATTGATGGCATATCGCTCCTCGGAGCGACGTCATCTGGCTCCTTGCGGGCATCGACACCTAGTAACCCTGGGGTTGGTTATGGAGGGCTATACAGGGCATAGTCAATCCCAACTAGACATGGAATACTGGTCCAGCTAATAACAATAGATAATCATAACAAATATGCTTATGGTATTTGTACTGGGATTCAAACTGAGTCATGATACTGAAGAAACTAACTTGTCGAAGGATTTTGCCTTAACATACCTCGGTCGTCGATTTCTGATCAACTGACGAGTTCAGATTCATATTCAGTAGCTTCTCTCAATTGAAACCATAGGACTGAGAGAATAAGACTAATTTCAGTACTAAAATCCACGGAAATGATAACTTTATATATAAATATCAACTATACTTCAACTTTCTAGAACACGATCGAAAACGTATAATTTCTTGAAAGTTCATAAGGGAGAAGTACACATTTGAAGCCTGTTATCGTATAGAAATTAGTTTGGAGCAATTCCAACCGCTTTGGCTTGGTGGAGTATGATTTTCTAGGTGCATTTCATGAAAATAACTCTGTAGTAATGCTCCCTGCAGCCTTAAACTTCAATACCCGAAGTTAATTTGAATTCGGGCAGCGTTTCACAGCGTAAACGGAGGAAATTTATTTGATTCCCTGGTATTTTCCCTCTTTGGCCGTATGCACTCAGGAAAATAACATAAAATCAAAAGGAGACATATATATTCTTGAGGCGGTGGACAGGGGTCCGTGGAAGGACCCCATCGCGGTAGTTTACGGGAGTTCCACGGAGCCCAATGCGGAGGGAGGGGGTCCGGGACACACCGCCCCTGTTGCGGCCTTCTCCCGCACGATCTCGATTCCGTGCATGTTCGACCTTTCCCCGGGCCTTTTCTCGTACGTGTTGCACTCTAAAACTCTTAACAAATGTACGAATAGGCCAACTACTCGTTAGAAACTTACGGGGTGTAACATCCTTCCCCCTATGAACATTCGTCCTCGAATGTCACTTTAGCTTACAGGAATGTTAATTCTTTTAATTACTTATTCTGGAAAAACTTCGGCAGAGTCTCCCCTGTAATATGGACTATCTGAAATCCCTGAAACATAGAAAAGTCCAACACAGGTACTTTACACAGTACAATGGCAACCATTTCACAACAAGGCTAGAGTCAACTACACCAAATATATAAGACATAAATCATAAAACAACAACTGAATCAATAAAGGTATCTCAACTGCATGGTCTGAGCTAAGCCTGGAACAAATGAGGATATCTAATCTCATATCGTCCTCATCTTCCCAAGTCATCTCTTCTCTGTTCCTGTTTCTCCACAATACCTTAACAGAAGCGACATCCTTAGTTCTCAACCTGCGAACCTATCGATCTAATATAGCTACTGGAACCTCTTCATAGGCTAATTCCTCTGTGACTTGGACATCCTCAACTGGCACAATTCGGGATGGATCCCCTATACACTTCCATAGCATCGATACGTGAATGACCTGTAGGACAGATTCTAATTTCGAAGGCAGGTCTAGCTGGTATGCAACCTAGCCTATTCTCTGGAGGATTCGATATGGTCCACTAAACCTCGGGCTGAGCTTGCCCTTCTTACCAAATTTCATCACGCCCTTCATTGGAGAAACGTTCAGAAACACCCAGTCAGCAATGTCAAACTGCAAATTTCTTCACTGCACATCAACATAGGATTTCTGGCAGCTTTGAGATGTCAGCAGACGTTCTCTGATAAGCTTCACCTTCTCTTCTGATTGATGGATAATATCTGGTCCAATTTATCCCGATTCTCCTACCTCAAACCAACCAACTGGGGACCTGCATTTCTGCCCATATAAGGCCTCATAAGGCGCCATCTGGATTGCTGAATGGTAACTGTTATTATAAGAAAATTCAATAAGCGGAAAGTGCTCATCCCAATTTCCTCCGAAGTTTAACAGGCACGCCCGTAACATATCCTCGAGCGTTTGAATTGTACGTTGTGCCTGCCCATTTGTTTGAGGATGGATGGTTATACATAAATTAACCTGTGTCCCCAGACCTTTCAGGAAAGATTGCCAAAATTTAGCTGTGAACTGCGCCCCCCTGTCATAAATAATTAATGCTACAACACCATGCAATTGAACTATCTCCCTGATATACAATTTAGCATAGTCCTCGGCTGAGAAGGTAGCCCTGACTGGCAGAAATGGGCCGACTTCATCAACCTATCAACAATCACTCAGATAGAGTCAATTTATGCCTGGTGCGAGGTAACCCTATTAAAAAATCCATGTTAATTGCCTCCCATTTCCACATAGGCACTGGTATTTCCTGTGTCAATCCATCGGGTTTTTGACGTTCCGCTGTCACCTATTCGCAATTAGGACATTGTGCTACAAATTCTGCTACCTCCTTTTTCATTCCCGCCCACCAGTAAATTTCTTTTATATCATAATACATCTTTGCTGAACCTGGATGAAGAGAATAACGGGAATAATGTACCTCTCCCATAATCTGGTGGCGAAGTCCTGCCGCATCCGGCACACAAAGGCGGCCCCTAAATCTTAAAACCTTGTCCTTTAGTTACCTTGAAATCCGCTATTTCCCTTCGCTGAGCCTTATTTCTGAGCTGAACTAGGTTAGAGTCTTCATACTGCCGTTCTTTCACTTCCACAACCAATGATGATACTACCGTATTCTGAATTACTGCTCCGCTATCTCCTGAATCTACTATACGGACGACCAAACTGGCTAACTAATGTAATTCTCATGCCAGTTTCCGCTATTCTGGCTTTAGGTGTACTAAACTCCCCATGGATTTACTGCTGAGGGCATCTTCTACAACATTGGCATTCCCTAGATGATACAAAATATTCACATCATAGTCTTTCAATAATTCTAACCAGCGGCACTGCCGCAAATTCAACTCTTTCTGTGTGAAAGTATACTGGAGACTCTTATGATCAATGAAAACATCCACGTGGAAACCATATAGATAGTGCCTCCATATTTTCAAGGCATTAATTATTGCCGCCAATTCCATATCGTGAGTGGGGTAATTATTTTCATGCTTCCTCAACTGTCTCGAAGCATAAACAATTACCTTACCATGCTGCATCAAAACACATCCTAATCCGACACCCGAAGCATCACAATACACTGTATAACCCTTTGATCCGTCTGGCAAAGCTAATATTGGTGCTGATGTCAACCTGTTTTTCAACTCCTAAAAACTCTGCTCACATGCTTTAGTCCAGTGAAATTTAGCTGTTTTCTGAGTCAACTTAGTCAAAGGTGTTGATAAAGTGGAAAACCCCTCTACAAATCTTTTGTAATATCCAGCTAACCCCTAAAAATTGTGTACCTCAGTCGGAGTTGTCAGTCTAGGCCATGTACTTATAGCCTCGATCTTTTGCGAGTCCACCTGGATACCAGCTTCTGACACAACATGACCTAGAAAGGCTACTAAATTCAGCCAAAACTCACACTTAAAAAACTTTGCATATAATTGATAATCCATGAGAATCTGGATTACTATTCGCAAGTGATCCCAGTATTTTACTTCTGAGCAAGAATATACCAGAATATCATCAATAAATACTATCACAAACAGGTCTAGCTACGGCCTGAAGATGTTGTTCATCAAGTCCATGAACACTGCTGGAGCATTCGTCAACACGAAGGACATAACTAGGAATTCAAAGTGGCCATACCTGGTCCTGAAAGTGGTTTTTGGAATATCTCTCTCCCGAGCTCGAACCTAATTATACCCAGAACTTAGGTCAATATTTGAGAAGCACTTTGCCCCCTGTAACTGGTCAAACAAGTCGTCTATTCTAGGAAGCGGGTACTGATTCTTGATAGTGACTTTATTCAGCTGCCTGTAGTCTATACACATACGGAGGGAGCCATCCTTCTTTCTCACAAACAAAACTGGTGCTCCCCATGGTGAAGTACTCGACCTGATGAAGCCCTTATCTAATAGATCTTTCAACTGTTCCTTCAATTCCCTGAGCTTAGCAGGAGCCATTTGGTAAGGAGGAATATATATAGGCTGAGTACCTGGTAATAAATCAATTGCAAAATCGATTTCCCATTCTGGGGGAATACTAGGAAGTTCATCTGGAAATACATCTAGAAATTCATTGACTACTGGAACGGACTGAAGAGTCAGAAATTCTGCTCGAACATCCTGAACTCTGACAATGTGATATATACATCCCTTCGCTATCAATTTTCTCGCCCTAAGATAGGAAATAAACCTACCCTTTGGCGTGGCTGCACTAACTTTCCACTCCCGTACTACCTCCCCTCAGAAGTGGAATCGGACAGTCTTGGTCCAACATTCTACATTGGCATAACATGGTGCTAACAAATCCATATCCATAATTGCATCAAAGTCGATCATCTCTAATTCTATCAACTCTGCTAAAGTTGGGAGACCAACAAACTCTACTGTGAACCCCTGGTAGACTCTCTTAGATATGATGGAATCACCGACAGTTGTGGACACCGAAAAAGGTCACCGAAGCAATTCCAGCGTGATACAAAACTTTCGGGCCACTAATGGTGTGACATAGGACAAAGTGGAACCTAGATCTATCAAAACATAAACAGAATGATAGCAAATGTCCAGCATACCTGTCACAACATCCAGTGACAACTCCAACTCCTGTCGTCCTAGTAAAGCATAAGTGCAATCCGGACTGGTGCCTGAACTGGATGCCCCTGGCCTGCCTCGGCTTCTGCCGGCTGAACTGGAGGGTCTACACTCTACTAAAGATGTTGGGGAATGTGACCCTGTTGAAGATCTGTCCTGTCGATCCTGACCGTTCTGACCCCTGGCTGGTAAGTTTCTCATCATATGACCCTCTCGCCCACAAGTATAACAAGCCATAGAACCATACCTACAGGATCCAAGATGGAGGCGACTACAAATAGGGAAAGGTGGCACAGTGAGCCTGCTCTGATCCTCTCTACTTCTATGAACACGATGGTCGTGAACTCTCGCCGGGTCCTGGCTGCCCCCGACAACTAGATCTGCCACCCTGTTGTTGCTGTGGAAGTGGGGGTCTGGGTGGTCTATCTGACAGTCATGGCCTGGGTCTGCCCTGAGATTGCCTGAGTATCACTAGGTCTAGCCCTGCTGTGCTGCTCCTGGCTTCCCCTTTCAAACCTTCGCTTTTGCTGCCTGATCCCTTCTATATTCTAAGCAAATGCCTCGATACGGGCAATATCCATATCCTCTCGTAGAGTAGCCATAACACAGGTCTCCACATATTCTGGAGTAGCCCTAAAATGAACCGATGTACCCTAGATGGAATGGTGTCAACGAAAGATGGTGCATATCGGGCCAAGGAGTAGAATCTCGTAGCGTACTCCCGAAAACTCAGCGAGCGCTGCTCTAGGTGCAAGAATTTATCAACCTGGGCCTGTCGGATTTCTGCGATAGATAATGATCCAGGAAGGCCTCCGAAAAGCTGGACCAAGACGAAGGGGGAACATCCCTACCTCGAGACCTCTCCCAACTCTCGTACCATAATACTGCTATGTCCCATAGCCGGAATACTGCCAACTCAACCGACTCTGCAGGTGTGGCATGCATTACCCTAAAAATCCTCTGCAACTGGTCCAAAGAATCCTAAGGGTCCTCCTCTAGATCTGTCCCTCTGAAATGCGGGGGACTCAGAGCGAGGAACTCTCGGACCCTCAAACTACCCGGTCATGCCGAAGACTCACCAACCACGGGCGTCACTGGCTGTCACTGTGTAGCCATTATCTGAGCTATCATGAAACAACACTCTTGATCTCCTGGTTCAAGAGAATCAGAATAGAAACTACTGGAGGTAGTACCGACACATCCGCCACTCTGGACGGCTCCTGGCTTGGCGGAGGAGGTTGGGGAGACCGAGATGAAGTCTCCCTATCTCCTTCAGATCGGGCCGACTATGACTGAGGCACCCTGCTAATGCCTTCCCTTGTTGTAGTATCTAACCCCCTGCCAGTCGCGGTCCATCGTGCGTCCAACATTTCTCTGTAGAAAAGCAGATTATAGTAAGCTTAGGGACATATCTCTATACAACATAGCTCTATAGCACGACTGGAAGAGAAAGAAGAGTAGCCATCCTAACATCCTAACCCCATCGCGGATTTTTGTGGGCCTGCCATGGAGCCCAACACGGAGGGAAGGGGTCCGTGACACGCCATCCCTGTTGCGGCCTACTCCGGCCATCTCCCATGCGATCTCGATTCCGTGCTCCTTCGACCTTTCCCCAGGCCCTTTCTCGTACGTGTTGCACTCTAAAACTCTTAACCAATGTATGGGACTACTACACCCTGAATTTTTTTTATGATTATTTGATGGTTATATGTCATATTAATGGAAATATGGGTCGCATGTTGTCCGTAGGTAAGGAGGGAAACATGTGCAAAAGGAAAAACGAAGAGTATGTGAAGTTTGTAAATAAGGGTCAACTTTAAATGGTAATATCTCCAAACATATAATGATCCAGAAGTCACATAACCTATCAAATGAAAGGTTTTTGAGTCTATTTTACATTGAAAAAACCCTCTCGTCAATCGGAGTTCGGAGTAAAAACTTATGCTTGTTTGAAGACAGCACTGTCGGTTGGGAAAGCGCCCAGGTGCGTGGGCGCCCCACAGACCTTGGCCAGCCACCCTATATAAGGTAAAATTGAGCTAGAAAGCTCATTTCTACTCCGTTTTAGTCAAGAATTCAGAGAATTCAAAGACCTATCACATGGTGAAAAGATATCCCAGGTAAGAAACTTAACTCTTGTCTCTTTTGGGCTTTGAAAACAGAACCTTGGAAGAAAGTCATGGCTTGTTGTTGTCTTGTGGTTGATTGTGGTATTGCTGCATTTTTAGATGATTCTTGGCAGAGGAAACGGTAGGATTTTACTCCTACGTTAGCTGATAACATCTCCAAGAAAGGGTAAGTAATTCCCTTTTTGATTTCTTTAAGTTTATGAGGTTATAACTTGGAGAATGTTGTAGTATTGTGTTGTTTCTTTGTGTGTTTTTGTGGCATGTTGCTGCCCAATTTTTCTAGAACTTTGGTGAAGTGAAGTTTCTGCTTGTTGGGTTTGTAAATTTGACTTGGAAGGAGCCTTAAGGAGTAAGCTTGAAAGGAATATTTTCGGCGAAATTAGAGTCGACGTGCCATGGTATGTAAAGGTGTCCCTTTCCTTGTTATTCAAGCACGAAACTAAGTTATTGAAAGGATCAGTATTCCTATGTTTTTAAAAATCATATTGAGGCATATATGATCCTTTACAAAGGGTTGGAAATACTTGGCATAAAGCTTGAATCGTTAAGAATGGTTGAAGCGAACAAATGTGAAGCGAAAGGCGTAATTTTGTACGATTGTTGCCGTACTTCTAAATCGAGTCTGAAGTCTCCTTAACGTGGGCACCGTGAGCTAGTCCTTTGCAGTATACTGAATATGTGATGTTGAATATATTTTAAGCTACGGTCACTTAGTGAAATTTGTAGGAAATTCTAAGACAACGACATGTAATTGAACTTAAGCTAAGAAGATGACGCTAAGTCGATTGATGGTAAACTAGCTTATTGAAATGACGTTTTAATATTATTGTTAATCCCTACTATATGTTTATGTTTTAAAGTGCTTAAGGTAAAAAGTAGATTTTATGTTTTTTGTCTTTAAAGATAAGCAAGCGGCACGTAGTGAATAAGCTAAGTCGATACATGTTAACGGGGAAAGCGTGGCTAAGTTGTCAATTAGGCAAAGAGGTAAGTGCGTATAAGAATTGATGGAATAGTGAACATGAGGGTAAATACTTGAGTGTAGAGTGAATAATTTTTGGCAAAGAAGTTAAGAGAAATAAGGAAATTATAGCTAAATATAGTTAAATTAGACGATACGGGTTACGATGGTGAACGAGGTAGGCAACAACTAGGAAGATTAACCCTGTTCTAAAGACGTTTAGCAAAAGAGTTATAAATTAAGTTGTTCATGTTTAATATGTGTTATGTTGATGAATAACCACTAAAGTGTTAACTTTCTACGAAATAATTAGAGTTGAACGTCTACAAAATAGTAACTTAAGTTGAGAAGCTCTCTGCAATACCCCTAAATGATTATGTTAAGATATCTATTCTAAGTGTTGAGCTTTTCTACCATGTCTGAAAAGGGTAATCCTAGGATCTTATAAGTCACTTATGATTATGTAAGCTTTCTTAAGCTTCGCAGATAATTGCAAAGTTATGTAAGTCAATCCAGCATCACCCGAATTACGGCTATATATCTTTATTTTCCAATAAGGAATCACTTAGAGAGTCACTCATGAGTTTCTAAGTTATAAAGCTCCAAGTCTTAGATCCTTAAGTTATGTCTTTACGTCCCTAATTTATTTTGAAATGTGCTAGCTGATCTAAGAAGTTTTTGAGAGATCATATTTCGAGAATTATGCTAATGTCTCGATCAAGTATCTGATGTTGTATACGAGTCTAAAAACTCAAGTCTTTATATGTATTTCCTGTAAGAAGTCTTAACGTATATGATTTTCAAGTTATAACATACAGTTGAATTCTTTCAGTTATATTAAAGTCATGCATCTTTATGTTTAGCTATCGTTGAGTTATCAGTTTAATTTCCTAAATTCAGAGGAGAGATTCTCCCATGTACCAATGTTCCTAATGTCTAAGTAAGTATAAGTGCAGGCTATGATAATGATTAGTTAAGGTAAGAACTTTGAATACCAGGAAATCTCCTGGAGGTCACCCAGTTAACTAAATACTAGTTATACATTATATAGAAGTATCATACGTTGTATGTCTGTAGTTCAGTTCTCAGCTATATGTATATGACAAATAACTCCAAGTTCATAGTTATAATTTCCATGTTTTCCTGCAAATAAGTCAAATGAATTAAGAACTATATGTGCTTATCTACATGATAAATTTGGCAATGAAATTCCAATGTATAGTTGTCGATACAGGTAAAGGAACCACCTGGTAGGCAGCATATATTTGCAGTTCCCAGATGTTAAAGAATTGTGTAGAAATGAGCTCTATGTGTTTCTATCCAAGTAATATGTTTAATTGGTAGGTTTATTGACATTGTTTGTAAACCTATAAAAGTTCTTATGTTGTCTAAACCTCTTGAAGGTCCTTCAAGTAACTGAGTCAACAAGTTCATGTATAATTTGACAGCTTTACGTGATATATATGCATATTTTCTAGCTTTACATGATATGGGTGCTCACTTGCATTTATGGGTTACGAAAGAGGCCTATTCTAGCCACAGATTTAAGATTTGTCATTTATATGCCATACGTGTTAAATTGACTCAATATAAGTCATATCGGCCCTATTTATTATTATGATTGAGAATTATTTTTATTTTTCCCTGGTGTGGTACATCGGCTGGAGGTATTTTTATTTTACCCTAGTGCTGTACATCGACTAGAGATGTTTTTATTTTAGCACGATGTGGCACATCATCTAGAGATATTTTTATTTTACCCCGGTGTGGTACATCGATTGGAGATATTTTTATTTTACCCCGATGTGGTATATCGGCTGGAGATATTTTTATTTTACCCTAGTATGGTACATCGGCTGGAGATATTTTTATTTTACCCCTGTGTGGTACACCGGCTGGACGAATTTTATATATGGATTTGTGGTTGGCTGGTTGCTGGCATTATAGTTATAGTTTTCCTTGTGCATTACTTGGTTGCATTTGCACTTCAGTATTGACTTATTGTCAGATTTTAGTTTCCAGGATTCCAGGTTGGTACTATTCCTTATTTATGGCTCAGTTATCATTCCTATCTTACATGTTTATAGTTTTCTGCCTTACATTCCAGTACATTTCATTCGTACTGACGTCCCTTCGCCTGGGGACCTGCGTTCGTGCCGCAAGTGCAGGTAGAGGTTGGGATTGCCAGTTGCAGTAGCAGTTCATGAGATTAGTAGATGTGTTGGTATGCTCCTTTCTTTTTGGATCTACGCCTGGTTTTGTTTCAGTTAGAGTTTTGAGATGCAGTTTTGGGTAGGTTGGAGCCCTGTTCGGACCATCAGTCAGTTTACTCTTTAGAGGCTTTGTGCACTTAGTGTGTACAATGGAATTCAGTTTGTGACCTTGTCGGCTGTTTGTTGTTTAGTTTATCATACTTATAGCCTTGTTTGCATTTCAGTTGTTTACCCTATATTGTTGAGACATTATGGGTCCAGTTTGTGCTCCAGTTGATTGTGATAGGTGGCCTGGACGGCCTAAGTGTTATAGTTAAAGATGTCATATAGTCAGCTTCCCAGTCAGTCAGGTATGGGGAGCCAGTCGAGCCATTCCCCCAATTATGGGGCGTGCCAGACTTGGTATCGAAGCGAAGTCGTATCCTACGGAGTCCACAAGCCGTGTCTAGTATATTCTTTCTTATATGTATTTGTGCACCATACTTATAATCAGGAGGCTACAGGGCATTTAGGGGTTGTTTCACTTTGTTCATTAGTAGATCGTGCTATAGAGCAATGATGTTAGGGCTATTTGAAATATAAATCGTGCTTATCTTTTAGAATTCAACTAGAGTAAGAAAGATGGATATGAGATCTATTCACACTGATGCTTGAAAGGGTCCTAGTCGCTCTCCTGTCGATCCGAGAATTAAATTAGAGGCTCGAACTGAGTTTCCCATTCCTCATACCATAGTTCCTCCAAGTTCCAGTCGGAATTACTGGGGGAAGGGATTCAGCCCCTCCTATTGTTTGAGATTCGGTAGAGCTAAGAGAATGTAGAGATATTGATCCTTCAGCACTTGTTGTACCTTCAGGTATATCAAAGGGATGAGATTTTGAGAAAGCATCTCAGATGTTAGCCCGAGTAGTAACGTTTCAAAATAAATAGTTAAAATTAATGGTAGGGTCCAGGGGAACTTTTGAGAGCTCTAGTGCCCATAGGTTTTGAGCCTAAATCCTCTAGCCTTCACGAATCAGTACTTACCACAGGAACTTTGATGGGTTCGAGCTAATAAGGTTTTGTACCTAGAGTAAGGCAGCATGAGTATTCGTGAATATAGTCTCAGGTTTAATTCTTTGGCCCAATATGTTTCAGATAGGATGCAGAATACGAGGGATAGAGTATATCGATTCTATTAGGTTTGGGACCCCATTTGGTCTGAGAGTGTTTACGAATGTCTACCCTGACAAAAATATCTACTACTTGGATGCTAGTATTTGCTCAAAAGACAGACGATCTGATTCATCATCTCCCAAGTAATGACAAGGTAGTCGAATAGAGTAAGGAAACCAGGTCTATAAAACTATTTAAGGACTTTCGTAGTGCTTGGAGACCTCGGCCAGCCATACATTCAGTTTCTCCTTGAGATTCAGTCTCTACTTTGTCCCTAGATTAGACTACAATTTCTTTTAGCCTCCGTTTCCAAGATAGGCAGTGACAGGTTGTGGTAAAAGCAAAGGTAAAAGAGCAACTTCAGGTTTGACACTGATTCTTTATGTTAAGTGGTTAAGTTGTGATTTTCACTTTTTTTTCTATGATACTTCCTAATGGTATGAATGGAAAGGAGGTATTGGAGTAAATCATAACTCCCATTGTAGTGTATTAATTTTCTTAGGGTTAGAAAAGTTACCGATTTTATGGTACTAAAGCATGTCTATCATACGTCAGACAAATAGATGGAGTTCAGTAAGTACAGTTTGATAAAAAGCGGCAATAGAAAGAGAATGTGCTTTTGAGAAATGGAATGTATGTTTATGAGTCAAGGCAAGAAAAATTTAAAGATGTTATGGCTAACGTTACGACTACCGAGGTATAATCCTCAATCGAGGACGAATGATTTTAAGGGGGGAGGATGTTACACCCCAAATTTTTTTTTGATGATTATTTTATGGTTATATGTCATATTAAGGGAATTATGGGTCGTATTCTGTTCGTAGGTGAGGAGGGAAACATGTGCAAAGGGAAAAGCGAAGAGTATGTGATGTTTGTAAATAAGGGTCAACTTTAAATGATCATATCTCCAAATATATAATGATCCAAAAGTCCCATAACCTATCAAATGAAAGGTATTTGAGTTTAGTTTACAGTGAAAAAAACCGCTCGTCAATCAGAGTTCAGAGTAAAACGTTATGTTTGTTTGAAGACAGCACTTTTGGCTGGTAAAGTGCCCAGGCGCGCGGGCGCCGGGACAGAAAGGCAGCAGGCGCGCGCATGCGCGAGGGCATGTCGCGCGGGCGCCAGCCTATATCAAGTAAAATTGAGCTAGAAAGCACATTTCTACTCCATTTTAATTGATTTGTTTTTCAAAATTCAGAGAATTCAAAGCCCTATCACATGGTGAAAAGATATCCCAGGTAAGAAACTTCACTCTTGTCTCTTTTGGTCTTTGAAAAGAGAACCTTGGAAGAAATTCATGTCTTGTTGTTGTCTTGTGGTGTATTGTGGTATTGCTGCATTTTTAGTTGATTCTAGGCAAAGGAAACCGTAGGAGTTTACTCCTACTTTATTTGATAACATCTCCAAGAAAGGGTAAGTAATTCCCTTTTTGATTTCTTTAAGTTTATGAGGTTATAACTTGGAGAATGTTGTAGTATTGTGTTGTTGTTTCTTTGTGTGTTTTTGTGGCACGTTGCTGCCCAATTTTTCCAGAACTTTGGTGAAGTGAAGTCCCCTCTAAATCGAGTCTGAAGTCCCCTTAACGTGGGCACCGTGAGCAGGTCCTTTGCAGTATACTGAATATGTGATGTTGAATATATGTTAAGATATGGTCACTTAGTGAAATTTGTAGGAAATGCTAAGACGATGACATGTAATTTAACTTAAGCTAAGAAGATGACGCTAAGCCGATTGAGGGTAAACAAGCTTATTGAAAGGACATTTTAATAATATTGTTAATCCCTCCTATATATTTATGTTTTAAAGTGCTTAAGGTAAAAAGTATATTTTATGTTTTTCCTCTTTAAAGCTAAGCATGCGGCACGTAGCGAATAATCTAAGTCGATACATGTTAACGGGGAAAGCGTGGCTAAGTTGTCAATTAGGCAAAGAGGTAAGTGTGTATAAGAATTGATGGAATAGTGAACACGAGGGTAAAGACTTGAGTGCAGAGTGAATAATTTTTGGCAAAGAAGTTAAGATGAATAAGGAAAGAAGAGCTAAATATTGTTAAATTAGACGATACGGGTTACGATGGTGAACGAGGTAGGCAACAACTAGGAAGATTAACCCTGTTCTAAAGACGTTTAGCAAAAGAGTTATAAATTAAGTTGTTTATGTTCAATATGTGTTACGTTGATGAATAACCACTAAAGTGTTAACTTTCTACGAAATAATTAGAGTTGAACGTCTACGAAATAGTAACTTAAGTTGAGAAGCTCTCTGCTATACCCCTAAACGATTAAGTTAAGATATCTATTCTAAGTGTTGAGATTTTCTACCATGTCTGAAAAGGGTAATCCTAGGATCTTATAAGTCACTTATGATTATGTAAGCTTTCTTAAGCTTCGCAGATAATTGCAAAGTTATGTAAGTCAATCCAGCATCACCCGAATTACGGCTATATATCTTTATTTGCCTATAAGGAATCACTTAGAGAGTTACTCACGAGTTCCTAAGTTATACAGCTCCAAGTCTCAGATCCTTAAGTTATGTCTTTACGTCCCTAATTTATGTTGAAATGTGCTAGCTGATCTAAGATGTTTTTGAGAGATCATATTTCGAGAATTATGCTAATGTCTTGAACAAGTATCTGATGTTGTATACGAGTCTAAAAACTCAAGTCTTTATATGTCTTTACAGTAGGAAGTCTTAATGTATATGATTTTCATGTTATAACATAAAGTTGAATTCTTTCAGTTATATTCAAGTCATGCATCTTTATGTTTAGCTCTTGTTGAGTTATCAGTTGAATTTCCTAAATTCAGAGGAGAGATTCTCCCATGTACCAATGTTCCTAATGTCTAAGTAAGTATAAGTGCTGACTATGATAATGATTAGTTAAGCTGAGAACTTTGAATACCACGAAGTCTCCTGGAGGTTACCCAGTTAACTAAATACGAGTTATACATTATATAGAAGTATTATATGTTGTATGTCTGTGGTTCGGTTCTCAGCTCTATGTATATGACAAATAACTCGAAGTTCCTAGTTATAATTTCCGTATTTTCCTGCAAATAAGTCAAACGAATTAATAACTATATGTGCTTATCTACATGATAAATTTCGCAATGAAATTCCAATGTATAGTTGTCGATATAGGTAAAGGAATCACCTGGTAGGAAGTATATATTTGCAGTTCCCAGATGTTAAAGAATTGTGTAGAAATGAGCTCTATGTGTTTCTATCAAAGTAATATGTTAAATTGGTAGGATTATTTGTAAGACATTGTTTGTAAGATTATAAAAGTTCTTATGTTGTCTAAACCTCTTGAAGGTCCTTCAAGTAACTGACTCAACATGTTCATGTATAATTTTACACCTTTACGTGATATATATGCATATTTTCTAGCTTTACATGATATGGGTGCTCACTTGCATTTATGGGTAATGAAAGAGGCCTATTCCGGCCACAGATTTAACATTTGTCATTTATATTCCATACGTGTTAAATTGACTCAATATAAGCCATATCGTCCCTATTTATGATTATCATTGAGAATTATTTTTATTTTACTCCCGTGTGGTACATCGGCTGGAGATATTTTTATTTTACCCTGGTGTGGTACATCGGCTTGAGATATTTTTATTTTACCTCAGTGTGGCACATCGGATGGAGATATTTTTATTTTACCCCGATGCGGTACATTGACTGGAGATATTTTTATTTTACCTCGGTATGGTACATCGGCTGGAGATATTATTATTTTACCCCGATGTGGTACATCGGCTTGAGATATTTTTATTTTACCCCGGTGTGATACATCGGCTGAACATATTTTTATTTTTCCCTGGTATGGTACACCGGCTGAATGAATTTTATATATGGATTTATGGTTGGCTGGTTGCTGGCATTACAATTATAGTTTTTCTTATGCATTACTTGGTTGTATTTGCACTTCAGTATTGACTTATTGTCAGATTTAAGTTTCCAGGATTCCAGGTTGGTACTATTCCTTATTTCTTGCTCAGTTATCATTCCTATCTTACATGTTTACAGTTTTCTGCCTTACATACCAATACATTTCATTCATACTTACGTCCCTTCGCCTGGGGACCTGCGTTCGTGCCGCAGGTGCAGGTAGTGGTCGGGATTGCCAGTTGCAATAGCAGTTCGTGAGATTAGTGGATGTGTTGGTATGGTCCTTTCTTTCTGGAGCTAAGTCTGGTTTTGTTTCAGTTAGAGTTTTTAGATGCAGTTATGGGTAGGTCGGAGCCCTATTCCAAACATCAGTCAGTTTACTCTTTAGAGGCTTTGTAGACTTATTGTGTACAATGAAATTCAGTTTGTGGCCTTGTCGGCTTTTTGTTGTTTAGTTTAGCATACTCTTAACCTTGTTTGCATTTTAGTTATTTATCCTGTATTGTTGAGATATTATGGGTCCAATTTGCGCTCCACTTGATTATGACAGGTGGCCTGGACGGCCTAACTATTACAGTTATAGATGTCATAGCCGGCTTCCCAGTCAGTCAGGTATGTGGAGCCAGTCGCGCCCTCCCCCCAATTATGGGGCGTGACACCGACTACTCATTAAAAACTTATGGGGTGTAAAAAAAATTTTAAACAAGGTCAAATTTTATGAATTCAAAACTAGTGCGATTTATTGAATGAGTACTCCTAAGCTAATTCTAATTAAATAAAAATCACAAAAAATAAAATCTTAAAATGCCAGTTCTACTAGATAGCATGCCCGAGGGAAAAGAAACATGGTAATAAAAACCCTCGGATAAATCTAACAAAATCTCTAAATACAAGTACACCCCCTCCCCTTTTTAAAAAGGCATGCTTTGTCCCTGAAGCATAGATATAAAGTAGAAGGAAGGGAACTGTTATACCCCGTAGGATTCCCGGCACCTAGATGACCTATTCGCACGTTGGTTAAGCATATTTGAAGGCCATACGTGCTAAAGAAAGGCCCGGGAAAAAGCTCGGACGAGAAACCTGTCGAACCATCGCGGAAGGAGTCAAGGCAGAGCCCCTCCGCGATGGCAGCGTGTCACGGAGGTGAAGCCTCCGCGTTGGCTCCATGACACGTTGGCCTTGTCCAGGCCCAAGTATATAAAGCCCCACTTCGGTTTTAAATCATATAAACTTATAAATTTCCAGTGAAACAGAGAGGAAACATCAGAGAAGAGAAAGAACGAAGGGGGTAATATAATTTTCATCCGATTACGCTGCTAAACGTTGTCCAAACTCAAATTAACCCCAGATACTGAGGTATTTAGCAGCAGAAAGCATTCCTACGGATTTAGTTTCGTGAAATACGGTCGACGAATCATCGAGCTACCGAGCTAAGGTAAGTAGAATTGCTCCAAACTAGTGTCTATGTGTTTCTAGCTGTGAAGTGAGTATTTCTCCCTTTTGGACTTCTGAAAAATGACGAGTTTTTGACCGTCTTTCGATAAGCCTAAGTTTAGGCTATAATTATATCGAAAGTGATGTCGTCCTTCAGAATAAAGTTGTATTTAGTACTGATTGATATATATATGAATGCAGCTGGGAGGAATAGCTGAAATACCGACCAAGCTACGCCAGTTAGTCGGGAAATCAGAAACGAAGGTATGTAAAGCTAGTTTCCTCGGCAAGTTAGTAAGCTCGGTATAGTAAAGTAATTTAAAGGCCAGTAGAATATTCAGAAGTCATGTGTTATGTTTATTACGAATGTTGGTACAATATTTAGAAGCATTATGTTATAATTAGCCTGAAACTTGCTAGCACAATATAGATTCTAATACAAGTGTTAGGAACTGCACAACATGCTCAGTATATGATGTAGTACAAAATGTCAGGATATTATCGTATTCAGTTGAAACCCGAAAAAGCAATGTAATATCTGTAAGACATCTCAGAAGTGGAATGATAGGTTAAAATTGAAGTTTAGAAAACATATTAGAAATAGCAAATCATGTTACTATAGAAACTCAGCATACAACATGGTTTTCAGCAGAAAGACTATATCTTGTCCACCATTAGACTCAGTACGGTATGGCAGAAGATTATATATTATATATGCATACTATTGTCAGTCTCAGCATGTGTTAAGTATGTACATATTACTATTACTAGCTAAGCATATAGTATGTACAAATACCTTACTACTATTAGCTTCAGTATATGGGATATGCAGATAGTATTACCAGTTGAGACCGTCGTATTGTTTTGGGGTTGGATTACCTAGCATCCATGACCGCCCCAGGGTTAATAGCTATATCAACTCATCCGCCAGAGGACGAGGATACGTCGCTCTACGGAGTGGCATGCCGCCCCAGAGGGGACGAAGATGGGATGCCAGTTTTCCCCATATTGTGCCTTGATCGGCCCTTACACGCCCCTGTCGAGCGGATACGCCCGGGTGTTGATTCAGGAGTCCTCCAGACTCAGATGCAGTTATAGTCAGGGGCTCAACGAGCCTAAGTGCATACCCAGGGGACCGGCAGGATGCTTACAGCGATTATAGGAGATGGGATGACCGGGGTAGGGGTATAGATTTTGTGCTGGTTGTACCTCCCGGCTTATGGGGGCCGGGTAAGGTTTGTGTGTGCTATATTATGTTATGCTATGCCATGTTACATTAGACACGAGTAGATCGGCAGTAAAACGATACGTCTCCAGGTATGACTCCTACTCCTTCCAGTATAATTAAGAGAAGGTATGATTTACATTATCAGACAGTTAATCTATTCCTTTCTGCTTCAGTTTCATCAGTTGTATTATTGTTTTTAGATATTTCTTTCAGTTATTTCTTTACACACTCAGTACCAGTGGTACTGACGCCCGGTGGGGCGCTGCATTACTTGCCTGCAGGTACCCATAGACGAGGAGGCGATCCCTCGTGATTCCTATCAGCGATCAATTATTCATCTCCTGTCATCCGGAGACTGAATCCCAGAGGTGTATTTCGTTTTCTTTTGTTGTACAGTACAGGTAGGTCGGGGCCCTGTCCCGATCATTTCTATTGCTATTCCTAGAGGCTTGCAGTCTATATATATTTCCCTGTTGTCAGTTGAGCCGGTCGTGTGAGGTCGTGCAGTCGTATAGCTGTTAGTACTTTTATCTCTTTTATGTTGGCCGTGTGGGACCATAGTTTGACAGTAGTGGTGACCTTGTCGGTTTACATAGCTTTCCAGTATTTCATTGTCAAGTTGCAGATAACTAGACAGCATGGTGGCCTTGTCGGCCCGCATAGGTCCCCTTATATTGATATATTTCTGGTTAGCTGCTAGTACAGGTACAAGTGGCTATAGGCCTAGTCGGCCGGAGGCTGTATTTACATCCGTTATATAGCCCGTTGTTTCCCTGAATCTGAGTTAGAGCCAGCCAGGCACCAGATGTGCTCAAGCTCAGTAGTCTAGCAGTTCAGGTCCTAGTAGGGCACCAGGTGCCAGTCATACCCCCCAAGGCGGGGTGTGACAAACTTGGTGTCAGAGCAGGTCGTGTCCCAGGGAGTCTGCAAGCCGTGCTAAGTAGAGTCTTGTCTATGGATGTGTTGTGCACCACATACTATAGGCAGGAGGCTGCGAGGCATGATAGGATGGTTACCCTTCCTTCTCAGTCAGTTGTGCTTTAGAGCGGTACGGTATAGGGTTGAGTCCCTAAAAAAAAAAAAAAACTTACCGTATTCTTTGATTACAGATACAAAGGCAGATCAGCATTACCCTATCACAGGCAGAAGATCAGATATAGCACAGAAGAGGGCATCATCCAGTTACATGATAACTACAGCAGCAAGAGGAGGTACTAGAGACCTCCCAGCGTGATACCTTTATCAGTACTATTCCCAGTATACGTTGATAACGTCAGAATAGGAAGTGAGAAGTATAATGTACATACAAGTTGACTTATTTATTAGATATATAAGATCTGGTTAAGATATCAGACAATATCAGACTATCAGATAAGTGAAAAGAAAAAGAAAAAGAAAAGAAAAAGAGGAAAATGCAGGGTTCCCATATCCGTCTTTTCAGATGTAGTACAGTTCCATGTCTTCGTATTATAGCAATAAGAAAAGGGTATTCCCACCACTTGACCTGATTCAGCTTAAAGACTATATTCCGTAAGGGGCATAGGACTTGAGGTGAGGTTGCCAAATCAAGCAGTAAGTGTTAGAAAGTATAAAGAGCCCCTATGATTACGTGAGTAGTGCAGACCCTTACGATAATAAGCCTGTAGAGAAAGTAAGACTGTTAGCTTACCCGAAGCAAGGGTAAAAGACCTGTCAGTAATGAATGCCTAGTAATAGTCAAATTTGAGTCAGAAAAAGGCCAAGTCTGCCATATACGCTAATAGACAGTAAGATATACCCGCAAGATTATAGATATGATTCAGTTGTGATATCGAAAGGGTGAGAGGTCATGTGAATCAGATAGGTCTGACTGCAAGTCATGGGAAGTATGAACTGATACTTGACCAGTAATCTTATTAACAATGAAAAGCAGGTACCTTGAACCCCAGAGTTCAGCTTAAGCAAGATGAGGGGAAGAAGCAGGAATGTCAGATTTTGTGGGGAAATTAGGATTACCCCCGGATTGATAGAATATCGTATTAAGGATTAAGCCTCGGGCTGACAGTAAGATTGCGGTTCAGAATACCGCAGTATGTCCGTTTATGGAGAAGTTAAGAAATTACCGATACAGCAATTCTAATCTAGTGTGGCCTAGAGATAAGGCCCAGCAGACAGTCATGGGCTCTCAATATAATGCCAAGTAAGGCCACAAGGCTCGGGTGTGGGCCCACATTGTAAGAGTGGCGGAATGCCAATAGCAGGCCATGATCAAGCTCATATGTTGTTACATCTAGAATGGGATGAAAGTCTAAGGAAATGATAAGTCAAGGCAGGAGATATTATTAGGCTGTAGAAGTTGTGTATCATGTACGGTATGAGACTCAGCAGAGCATGTCAGAGATTATGTATCACCACAGAATTCAGTACGTATTGTACGTAGCTACTGATATATATATATATATATATATATATACAGATAATAGATATGCTGTGAGTAGCTGCCTATAGGAGTTACAATCACAGATGCTGATTAGTACTAGAAAGCATGTACAAATTGCATTGCAGGACCCCCTTGCCAAAAAAAAAGAGAAGAAAAGAAGAAAAGAGAAGAGAAAGGGAAAGGAGAATAGAAAGGGCAGGTTAAGTGTGAATTACGTATAAAGTCATAGAAACTATCTCAGTTTTCAGTTATTAAGTTAATAAACTTATATGTTGTTGCCAGATCTAGGCTCTAGAAGCTTACCAGAGTTAATGGCCTGAATCAGATGGCTAGATGATAAGGGCACAGTTAGACGGTCTAACGACTAGCTGGCGCTTGTACTGGTAGGGAAGCATCCCTAAAATTTATTAGCATTATTGCATATGCCGGAACCAGACTTTTTCCAGTATGTTAAGTGGTCGTACATCATTTTTCCAGCCTTGTAGGTGAGAGTCGACCTTAGTCAACCTAGTAATTATTACGTGGAACACCCCGCAAGTTAGCCAGCCGTCTAAGTCAGACAAGCCCGTGGGCACCCCAAGAAAGGGTCCACATCAGTAGTCAGTGACAGACTAGTACTTCAGCTGGTTCTTGTAAGGTATTCAGATACAAAGCCCTAGCAGAAGGCCAGTATTTACAGAATAGCTCATAAGACCGAGAATTTCCCAGAATAGTAGTATAAATCCAAGTGGATACACACAAGGCGTAAGAAATTGATAGTACCCTACTAGCACAATGTTTATTAAGACCAGGAGATCAGTAGACTCCCCGTAAAGATCCAGAGATTGATCGCCTGGGAGTAAGTTTGATTAAGCCCGGCCTTACAGTGGTTCAAGCAAAATAACAGAGCAATTAGATGCCCACAAGTCTGCAGTTATGCATGAACTATAAGTACTCAAGTAGAACAGTTAGAGCATTATTAGACTACTGCCACATTCGGGTCATTCAACCCGACTATTCAGTTATTTAAGGTTAGGCAGCCAGATCAGTAGAGGTCATGATCAATATCAGGATCCTCTGATTAGATAAAGGCACAAGGTGCGCAGACGGTCGTTCAGGTTATCACAGCAAAAAGTAGCCTTAGCATGTGGCCAGAAGGCCAGATAAGCTCTAGTTACGCCGGTAAAATACCTGTTGATCTCTTCGGCAAGACAAGCCAGTATGACCGTCAATTATATGTCGAGCTCTCTAAATATGAAAATGTTATATCAGTCAAGAAAAGGTAATGAGGCAACAAACGCTCTTAGCTATAGATCTAGTAGGAATGTGGCGTATGTGCAACCCGAGCAACTGGAGTTGGTCAGGGAGATACATCAATTGGTCAATTTAGCCGTTCGTGTGATAGAAATGAAGGACAACAAAGCAGTAATCCAGAACATCGCCGTGTCGTCCTTAGTTGTGGGGGTAAAAGAACGGCAATATGCAGATCCTGACCTGGTCTAGCTTAAGGACAGAATCCTGCAAGGGAAGCGCCAGATTCGCAAATAACAGAGGGTGGAGTGCTACGTTGTAAAGGTCGTCTATGTGTTTCAGTTGTTTTAGGCCTCCGCCATCAGATCATGAACGAGGTGCACTGCGCCAGCAACTATTTTCTCCACCCTGGCATGACAAAAAATGTACCATGATATCAAAGAAAACTACTGGTGGCTAGATAAAAAAAAAGAAAAGAAAAGAAAAGAAAAGAAATTGCTGAATTTGTAGCCCGGTGTCCTAACTGCCAGCAGGTGAAAGCAGAACATCAGAAACCAGGCGGTTTGATTCAAGACATAGTTGTGCCTCTCTGGAAATAGGAAGCAGTAAATATGGATTTTGTGGCAGTATTACCCCGTGCTAGATACAGACATGACTCTATATGGGTAACAATCGACAGATTGACTAAATCAGCTCATTTCCTGCCAGTAAGGACTACTTTCTCGGCCAAAGATTACGCGGAATTGCATATCCGAGAGATAGTCAGATTGCACAGAGTGCCAGTATCCATTATTTCAGACAGAGGAGCGCAGTTCACGGCTAGATTTTGGCAATCATTCTGGAAGGGACTGGGAATGCAAATTAATCTGAGCACTGCATTCCACCCTCAGACAGATGGACAGGCGGAACGCACAATTCAAACGCTCGAAGATATGTTGCGAGCGTGTGTGTTAGATTTCAGTAGTAGCTGGGTTGAGCATTTGCCCTAATCGAGTTGCTTATAATAATAGCTATTACTCAGCTATCCAGATGGCGCCTTTCGAGGCTTTATACGGGCGGAAGTGCCGCTCGCCGGTTGGCTGTTTTGAAATAGGAGAACCGGCGTTGATTGGGCCAGACATTGTTCAGCAGTCAGAAGAGAAGGTAAAGCTTATTGGAGAACGCCTACTGACTGCACAAGAGTCGCCAGGAGTCATATGCAGATGTGCGGCGCAGAAACCTGGAATTCGAGGTGGACGATTGGGTATTTTTTTTAAAAGCATCACTGATGAAAGGGATGATGAGATTCGGCAAGAAAGGTAAGCTCAGTCCAAGATTTTTTAGGCCTTATCAGATTCGTCGAAGGATAGGCCGAGTAGCATATGAGTTGAACTTGCCTCCAGAACTAGAATCCGTTCATCCGGTCTTCCATGTATCTATGCTGAGGAAATGCATAGGAGACCCATCCAGAGCAGTTCCAGTCCAGGATATTCAGGTTACAGAAAAGTTGGCCTATGAAGAGGCTCCGGTGCTATCCTAGACAGATAGATTCGCAGATTGAGGACTAAAGATATTACGTCTGTCAAGGTATTGTGGCGTAACAGGAACCGAGAGGAAATGACATGGGAAGCAGAGGAAGATATGAAGCCCAGATATCCTCACTTATTCCAGGCCTAGTCAGGCGACAGGTATGTCCGTATTATTACTTATGTAGTACCTTATGATTGTATATGTATAAATAAGAAAGGTTGATGTGTAATTATCCAGTGAATTTTAAAGTATTACGTGCAGTACCTGTGTTGGACTTTTCTGCATTTCAGGTTTTTGCTATAGTCCATATTACAGGGGAAACTCTGCCGAAATTCTCCTAGATAGTAAGTTGAGAAGTCCTCTAAATAGAAGTTTACATTTGAGGACGAATGTTCTTAAGGGGGGGAGAATGTTATACCCCGTAGGATTCCTGTTACCTAGATGACCTATTCGCACGTTGGTTAAGCATATTTGAAGACCATACGTGCTAAAGAAAGGCCTGGGAAAAAGATCGGACGAGAAACCTGTCGAACCATCGCGGAAGGAGCCGAGGCAGAGCCCCTCCGCGATGGCAGCGTGTCACGGAGGTGAAGCCTCCGCGTTGGCTCCGTGACACGTTGGCCTTGTCCAGGCCCAAGTATATAAAGCCCCACTTCGGTTTTAAATCATATAAACTTATAAATTTCCAGTGAAACAGAGAGGAAACATCAGAGAAGAGAAAGAACGAAGGGGGTAATATAATTTTCATCCGATTACGCTGCTAAACGTTGTCCAAACTCAAATTAACCACAGATACTGAGGTATTTAGCAGCAGATAGCATTCCTACGGATTTAGTTTCGTGAAATACGGTCGACGAATCATCGAGCTACCGAGCTAAGGTAAGTAGAATTGCTCCAAACTAGTGTCTATGTGTTTCTAGCTGTGAAGTGAGTATTTCTCCCTTTTGGACTTTTGAAAAATGATGAGTTTTTGACCGTCTTTCGATAAGCCTAAGTTTAGGCTATATTTATATCGAAAGTGATGTCGTCCTTCAGAATAAAGTTGTATTTAGTACTGATTGATATATATATGAATATAGTTGGGAGGAATAGCTGAAATACCGACCAAGCTACGCCAGTTAGTCGGGAAATCAGAAACGAAGGTATGTAAAGCTAGTTTCGTCGGCAAGTTAGTAAGCTCGGTATAGTAAAGTAATTTAAAGGCCAGTAGAATATTCAGAAGTCATGTGTTATGTTTATTACGAATGTTGGTATGATATTTAGAAGCATTATGTTATAATTAGCCTGAAACTTGCTTGCACAATATAGATTCTAATACAAGTGTTAGGAACTGCACAACATGCTCAGTATATGATGTAGTACAAAATGTCAGGATATTATCGTATTCAGTTGAATCCCGGTAAAGCAATGTAATATCTGTAAGACATCTCAGAAGTGGAATGATAAGTTAAAAATGAAGTTTAGAAAACATATTAGAAATAGCAAATCATGTTACTATAGAAACTCAGCATACAGCATGGTTTTCAGCAGAAAGACTATATCTTGTCCACCATTAGACTCAGTACGGTATGGCAGAAGATTATATATGATATATGCATACTATTGTCAGTCTCAGCATGTGTTAAGTATGTACATATTACTATTACTAGCTCAGCATATAGTATGTACAAATACCTTACTACTATTAGCTTCAGTATATGAGATATGCAGATAGTATTACCAGTTGAGACTGTTGTATTGCTTTGGGGTTGGATTACCTAGCATCCATGACCGCCCCAGGGTTAATAGCTGTATCGACTCGTCCGCCAGAGGATGAGGATACGTCACTCTATGGAGTGGCATGCCGTCCCACAGGGGACGAAGATGGGATGCCAGTTATCCCCATATTGTGCCTTGATTGGCCCTTACACACCCCTGTCGAGCGGATACGCCCGGGTGTTGATTCAGGAGTCCTCCAGACTCAGATGCAGTTATAGTCAGGGGCTCAGCGAGCCCAAGTGCATACCCAGGGGACCGGCAGGATGCTTACAGTTATTAAAGGAGATGGGATGACCGGGGTCGGGGTATAGATTCTGTGTTGGTTGTACCTCCCGGCTTATGGGGGTCGGGTAAGGTTTGTGTGTGCTATATTATGTTATGTTATGCCATGTTACATTAGACACGAGTAGATCGGCAGTAGAACGATACGTCTCCAAGTATGACTCCTACTCCTTCCAGTATAATTAAGAGAAGGTATGATTTACATTATCAGACAGTTAATCTATTCCTTTCTACTTCAGTTTCATCAGTTGTATTGTTGTTTTCAGATATTTCTTTCAGTTATTGCTTTACACATCAGTACCAGCGGTACTGACGCCTGGTGGGGTGCTGCATTACTTGCCTGCAGGTACCCATAGACGAGGAGGCGATCCCTCGTGATTCCTATCAGCGATCGAGTATTTATCTCCTGTCATCCGGAGACTGAATCCCAGAGGTGTATTTCGTTTTCTTTTGTTGTACAGTACGGGTTGGTCGAGGCCCTGCCCCGATCATTTCTATTGCTATTCCTAGAGGCTTGCAGTCTTTATATATTTTCCTGTTGTCAGTTGAGCCGGTCGTGTGAGGCCATGCAGTCGTATAGCTGTTAGTACTTTTATCTCTTTTATGTTGGCCGTGTGGGGCCATAGTTTGACAGTAGTGGTGACCTTGCCGGTCACGTAGCTTTCCAGTATTTCATTGTCAAGTTGCAGATAACTAGACAGCATGGTGGCCATGTCGGCCCGGATAGGTCCCCTTATATTGATATATTTCCGGTTAGCTGCTAGTGCAGGTACAAGTGGCTATAGGCCTAGTCGGCCGGAGGCTGTATTTACAGCCGTTATATAGCCCGTTGTTTCCCTGAATCTGAGTTAGAGCCAGCCAGGCACCATATGTGCTCAGGCTCAGTAGTCTAGCAGTTCAGGTCCTAGTAGGGCACTAGGTGCCAGTCATACCCCCCAAGGCAGGGTGTGACAGGAACATACCTGCGGCTTACACACTGGTGTATCAGTAGGGGGAATGCCTACCCCCTTAGTATTAACGATCGCCTCTACAACCTCTGGAATCACTGGGGCTCAATGTAGCTTGCCCGAAGGGTCCTTACCACCCTCAAGCTCTGCATGGACGGTGGTGGAGCTACCCGCTCCTCTTGCTCTCTCAAGCAACTCGGACCAATTCTCATCGTTAGTCTGCTAACTCTCCAATCTTGTCTGCTTGCGCTCTCTCTCTTTCTCTTCTTCTTTTGGGTATCGTCTCCAACATCCTCATAGATCCTCTTTTTCCTTTTCTCCTTCTCGGCTCCTGTAGGCTCCCAATAAGCCGCTAGATCAAACTCCTCGTTAATGCCAACATCAAGGTCATGAATAGTGGGGGCTGTTATGATTGCAGGCTTCCGTGATGACGACTCGGCCACTTGACTCTGAAGAGCCCCCAACTCCTCACGGAGGTTGCCCGTGTTAGTCTGCTCGGCCATATGCGCATTGAATCTGCTCTCAAAGCCATCTAGCCTGGTGTGTAGGGTTAGTGCAGTTGTCTCAATCTCAGCCTTTACCTAAGGCTTGACGTTCTTCATCATGGACTGAACCTTCATCTTAGCTATGATCAGTCTCTTGGTCAGCTTCTGGACAAATTCCTGAGGAACTAGCATGTACCCGACTGGAGTATGGCTCGAAAGACTCATAGGTGTTCCGAAAGGGGTGCTAGGAACTGCATCTGAATGATCGGCATCTGTAGCTAGTGTCTCGCCCTACTCCTATGAAGTGGGGGCATTCACTTATACTCCCCCAACTATCCGTGATACTGGGATTGCAGTAGAAAGTCATTCCTGGCTTACCAAGATCATCGCATCTCAGATTAGGCTAATATCAACTATCCGCTATCCTCCTATCAAGTGCTCCTCACCATGAAAAACCTTAGTACCCTCCTCTGTGCATAATTTGAATACATGACTTGGGAATGGGTGGTAGTGCTCAATCCCATAGCCCGATCCCATATCTCCTCTACATTGACCCTCGGGATATTGATCGGGTATCTGGACATGATACATGCCACCAAAGCTGCTCTGTCTGTGCTGAGGGCATTATCATTTACTGTCAGGGCCAACTGGTGGTGCACTAACATCTAGCAGGCTTTTGTTATAAAGTTCAGACAATTCTTTGTGACCTGCTTACCGTTAGTGACCCATTCTGGCTCTTCTTTATCCCAGCAATAACTCCAGACAACCCTTGAATTTGCCTCTGCCTCTCATCAAAACCCAATTGCTTGATCTATTTCAATTCCTCCACCCTGTAGTCATACTCCAATGTAGCATGTGGTGGTATGAATTGGCGCCCATATAAAACCCGAGCAATAGTATGCTGGAATATATCCACATTTCAGCACGACGCTGTCTAGCTTGGGCTGATCATTCAATTTTTTCCCCTCCTTAGTTGTCTACTCCATGGTTTCCAAATAATTGCGTAGAACTCTCAGACGATTTCTAAAGTGTATCGATCTAGGGTTATAGCCATCCAGTCAAATTCATAGAAGCTAAATATCCGCTTCATCTCCTCCACCTCATTCAGTAAATTGGTGAGGATCCGCAACTCTTTTTGAATGCTCCGCCTAGGTTTGTTCTTAGCGGGGAGAGCAATACGGTGTTCATATATCTCCTAGGCTCTTGGCACTCTCCACCGAATGGTGCGGTTCTCCCTAGGTGGAGTCTGCTCTGCTCGGAATTGGGTGCCTCCTCCTCTGATTCGGACTCACTGTTTGCATCATCGGATTGGGCCTCCTCGGACCACTTTTCTTCATTAGAGCCTCTTCCAGACTCTTGGGCTCTTTCCTTAGCTCCCTCCTCAAACTGGGGAGCACTATCAGATGTGGTAGTGGCCGACACGACCTAGGATTTATCCTTCGCCCTAGTGGTTCGGATCCCATCAGTATCAAATGTGTCAACCTGGTATTCCTCCACTGAACCACTAGGGGTGTTGCCTACTTGTTGGGATTCGTAGGTTTCATCTATCAATGCCCTTCGAGCAATTGCATTGATGCTTTTCTTTTCTGCTTTATTCAACCTGTCGAGTAAAAGGGTTAGAATTCCAAATCTAAGAAAAAGAAAGCAAGAAAAAGTTTGTAATTTATCACGAGTTTAGTCGTACCTTGGAGGTACGATTCATACTGAGACTCGTAATGTCTCATGTCAATGTTATGCCTCTAAGGTATGAATCATACCATGAAGGTACGGTCTGTACCATGAGTCGTACGAGGATGCCCCTTGAAAAGAAATGTTCTGCATTTTTCCACGACTCATGGTATGACCCATAAGTCAATTCCATGAGTCGCAGGAAGGATCATACTGTCACTTTTGCACTTAACCCTTTTCAGACTGTTGGTACGATCTCTAGGTACAACTTGTGGCAGGATACTACGATCCGTACTAGGTTTCAGACCTTGTGCTTTTTAAAACTTTGGCTTTGGACAGTCCCAATGAACCAACTGACGATTCATAGTATGAAACCACAAGTCGTAGAAAGGCTTTTGAAGTCTATCCCTACCTTATTTTTGATTAGTTTGCAAGTGGTTTTAATTTGGTGTTGGGTACTCAAAATTCCCTAAGTCCAGGCATGCATTCAACATGTTTTACAGTTACGCATTCCTCCTATTTTTATCACAACCCGTAACTCAAGTTTAACCCTTCATTGTGTGATTTTTACATGTTAAAACCCTACCAGTTGCACACTAACTTTTTCACATCCCTGGACATTGTCCTTTTAAAATTTTCAAGCAGTGATAGGACTCTCAGGGTTTAAGAAGGTTTGCTTCAGGCACAACAGGTCACTATTACCAAATTCAAAGCATAACACTAACTTGAATGTTGCTTACTTTGACTGGAAATCAGTAACTGGGTTGGAATTGGAATTCAATAGTGTTATCTAGCAAAAAACTTGCTCAATAGATCTTGATTTTGAGTGGTGGGTGTGAGGGAGTCTTGAGTTCTATTCGTGATTTTTTTAAGTGTGTGGGAGGAGAGTACGATGTGTTTGAAATTTAAATAGGCTGTAGGGAAAGTTTGAAAATTTTAGGCCGAGCCGGGTGATTTTAAGCTTTTTGACCCATCACGACTCATACCATGAGTCGTAGGAAGGCCCTATGACTCATCCCTTATACTCGTAACAGAGAGGTTTAGAAACTTACATGTGGACCTACGAGTACATCTTATGACTCTTACAATGAAGGTACCACTCGCACTATGACTCGTAGGTCTTTCTTACTTTGAGGTCCATGCCTTGCATAGTTCATAACCACAGTGAGAACTACGACCCATACTATGAAGTTATGAGTCATAGGACAAACCGTACCCTGAACACATGCACTGAAATACATCTCCGCTTCTCACAACAACTCGTACCACAACCCATACAATTTTCTTACGAGTCGTATTGAGAACTGTAGCTCCTATCTGTTCAATAATTCTTTTTCCACTTATTTTTGTTTTCCCTACACATTGAACACACATAAGTCAATCAACTTGGGTTTCCTCCTAAGAAATGCTTGATTTTACGTCGCGGTATGACGCAGGTGGTTCAGTTACTCAGAATCCACATAACTACCATGTGGGTTGCCTTCCAAGAAGTGCCTGATTTAATGTTGCAGCACGATGCAAGTCTCTTGACTACTCAGACTTCATTAAGGAACTCGGATTCATCCTTTATTGATGAGACAATTTTGTACTCCTTTGGTTGCTTCATTGACCAGAAGACATTGAAGGTGACCTCTTCTTTTTGAGTCTGAATTTCGATTGACCAACCTCCACATCTACTAAATCCCTCACAGTGGAGGGAATGGTCGCCCGAAAGTGATGGGGACCTCAAAATCAACCTCGCAATCAAGGATCACGAAGTCCGCTAGGAATATGAATCTATCCACTTTAAAAAGCACATCAAATAGGATTCCCCAAACTTCTTCATAGTTTGGTTGGCCATCAACAGTCGCATAGTAGTCGGTATGGGGGTTCCCAATCCCAGCTGCTTAAACACAGCTAACAACACTGGATTGATGCTTTCTCCCAAGTCACAGAGTGCCCTCACAAACTCAACATCCCCAATGGTACATGGAATGGTGAAGGCACCATGATCTTCCTTATTCTGGGAAAGGATCCATGAGGATATAGCGCTACAAAGAAGCACATTATCCACAGGCTTATAGCTCACAGACCTTTTCTTTGTAACAAGGACCTTCATAAACTTGGTGTATCCTGACATCTGTTCCAATGCCTCGACCAATGGTATGTTTACAGATATCTATGTTATCATTGACAGGAATATCTGAAACTTACCATTCTTTTCCTTCTTCTTCATTCTTTGAGGAAACGGTGGCGATGGTCGTGGAATAGCCTTATAAATCTGTGTGGCTCTTTTCTTCTCTCCTTTATCAGCTTCAGACCCCTTTTAAACAACTGGAGCCTCAGTCAACTCAGCATCCTCATTATTCTCATTCTCAGCAACATCTTCCTCATCATCGATTATGCTTTCTTTCTTCCTTTGAAGTTCAACTATAAATGGCAGAAGGGGATCAACTGTGGTCTTTCCACTTCTAGTCATCACATCCATGCAGTGACCATCATTCTTCGGATTCTAGATTGTGTTGCTAGGTAGAGTACCATTTTTCCTAGGGTTCATGGATGTTGACAGTTGCCCTAGATGTTGTTCAATCTACTTGATAGCCATAGAATGTGACGCAAGTCTCTAACCCATGCTTGATAGATCACTACAGATGTCTTTCAGCTGATCATCTATGGATCTCACCTTCTTTAACATCTCAGCAATCATGCTCTCCAACTTTGACTATGCAGCCTCCCCCTCACGTGCATCCAAAGGCACGTACAATCTTGCTCATTCGTTGTGGTAACCATCATTCCTTCCCCAATCTCCCTTTCGCTCACGACTTCAACTTCTATATCTGTACCCATTCTGTTTGTAATTGTTTCTATATTGGTTCCGACCTTTGTTTCTAGAACCTTGGCGCCAAGTGTCTTGTCCAAACCCTTGGGCGTTGGCTCGAAAACCTTCCACCTAATTGTCCAAGAAGTTTGCCTCCTCCTAAGAATCTGAGTGGTCAGGCCCTGGATCCTACCCCTGTGTCCCTACTTCATTAACTTTTCTATATCCAGCGCCTATGATATGCTTCGTGAGAAGCTCTAATGATATGTGCATATGAGCCAATTCCTGATCACGTTCTTCCTCTTTCCTTCATTGGTCTGCAGTCAAACCAACAGCATATGTACTAGTCACTACTTTTGCTTCTTGGGTCTGCCATGCTCTGTTTGTTTTTCTCACTCTGTCTAGAATAGTGGAAGCTTGCTCCTAGGTGTGGCTCATTAGTGCTCCTCCTGCCACTGTGCCTGCTACATCTTTAGTACTATTGTTCAGGGATCTATAGAAAATCTCCAACAAACTGTGATCAGGAATTTTGTGGTTCGGGCACTTGGTCAACTTCTTCTTGAACCTTGACCAGGTTTCATGAAATACCTCTGCCTTCAGTTGTCGAAAATTATAGATTTCGTCCTTAGGCTAAAACAATCCTGGAGGGTGGAAAGAATCTCTCTAGAAAATCTTGCTTGAGCTCCCTCCAGTTGGTAATGGAATCATTGGGTAACACTAATAACCATAAAGTGGCATCCCTAGACCGAGAAAAGGGGAAAAGTCTTAGCCTTATAACATCCTGGCTTACTTCGGGAAACCTGTACGCCTTGCATATTCCAACAAAGTTCATGGTGCAGGTTGGCATCATCAGCTGCATGACCAATAAACACCCCCTTCATTTTCAACAATTGGATCATGGTGCTAATGATGTCAATCTTTTCTCCAGCAGGCTATGGTGGTGGTATAATATCTCCAATTGACCCGACTTCATCAATGTCTGAGTCATCCTTATCGAAGAATTGAGGGGCATATCTTTGGCCTCTGTTGCCCCTTCCATGAAGACCTGTGTTGACAACCTCACCTCGAGCATCTTCCGCATTCTAAAGTGCAACTTGCTGAGCTAAGTCGGCTTGCCTAGCTTCTTCAGCAATATAGGCATCTCTCTACTCCTGGTTCTCCATCTTTCGCAGTATTCTTTCAAGTTCAAGATCCAAAGAAATCAGGGGGTTTAAAGAAGACATAATTAAGGAAATAACAACCAAAAGTTAAATATAAGCAATTAATCTAATCTTATTTGTATTCCCCGACAATGGCGCCACTTTTTTATAATGCTCAAACTCACACTTCCTGACAAAGTATGAAGCAGACGTTGTCAATAAAGAATCCAACAAAGAGGTTGGGGTCGAACCCACAGGGAAAAAGATAAGAACTAGACTAATACCGGTACTTAAGCTAGTTGGTAAGTTATCTCCAAATTGGGGGATTTCAAAGAGAAACAATATTAAAGCAAGATTATAATTGTGGTTGTTATCAAGATTTGCAAATAACTAGGGTAAATGTTCACCATGAGTTCATAACTACTTCGGGTATACACTCATGATCAATCCCAATGCTTACTCGTACAACTGATAGCTAGAGTTCATCCAACTGACTGGTTCGTCCCTATTGGATTTCTATACTCGATCACCGGGTCAAGTCTCATGAGAGATTTTGTACTAACTGTTATCAATATGTTCCAAATTTAACTATCTTGCGACCATAACATAAGTTAATACAATAATCATAAAGACCAAGGCTTTGTTGTAATTCTCTTTTCATAATCTCTACTTCTCTAGGTTCAAGAAAGTAAAGAATTCGGGCAATTCCTACCATTGTACACCGTTAAGAAACATTTAAAGACGAAGAGAATACAATACAAGAATTTAGCATTGATTTTTAATTACTTTTGTGTAACCCTATTTCGTTAATCCACTTGGTTTCCACAATCCTAGTTGTGGTGGTTTTAGCGCCTTGTGATTGTAAGATTAAAATTAGCATTCATAGACAAACACATAATTAAAAAAACTTACAATAATAATTGGAATAAAACTACTTTGAATATCAAAGAGCAATCTCAAGAACATTTGATGAAATCAAATGTTGATCCTAAGAATTGCTCTCCAAAACTTGATAAAATTTCACAAACAATACTTTTCACACGTCTCTACTACCTTATTTCTATGTTTTTTTACTAAAATAAAATATCAAAGGTATTTATACAGACATTAGAAGGATAGTCCTAAGCTAGTAGGGAATTTTCCATATCTGGTACCAACCTGTCTCACGACAGAACCTATGAACCGTAACAAGATTGTATGGGTCGTACCTGCCTCTTGTACATCCTTGGTTATTGCAGATTTTTCTAAGTGTTGGTGACTGGTACAACTCGTACCATGGTCCTACGAGTCGTACAATCCATCCGTGGTTTGGCCTTGAGAAATTTGATATCTTTTGAAGTTTTCCACGAGTGTTGTGGTATGCCTCGTACCTTCCTCCTACGACTTGTACTTCTTGTTGTATCTGAAATTCTGTCAAGTATTTAATAATTACTGAAGCTCACCACTGCTCATGGTACATGTCGTAAGTGTTTGCTACGATCCGTGAGTTCCACCTGTACCAAGAGACTTCTTGTGCAAATTTCTCTGAAGATTTCCATGAATCTAGTTACGACTTGTACTGAGAGTCGTACTTTCCTTCCTCTTATTCCAGCTTTCTTCTTTTTACCATGAGTCCCAGTACGACTTGTACAATCAAGGTACGACTCGCACTGAGACTTGTACTTGGCTGATTTTCTGCACTTTTATGCCTACTTTGCACATTTTTTCTCCAACACTTATTCTCCCTGAAAAAAAGTAAAAGTACCTCATATCAATATAAACATACCTAAGTAAATTCTATTTTCTTAGTTTTAAGTGTCGAAAGTGTTGTAAACCACAACACATCACTCACCTTGAGCACGAGCCACTCATATCCAAGTATTCACTCGCCGGCTTGATCATACTAATTTGCTCATCCAGATTCTCACCTTTTCCATGGGTCTCTCGTTCCCAACATGTAGATTTTTACTTTTCCATTTCCCATACCACTTCATTTACTCATTCGATTATCACAGATTCCACTAGTCATTTCAAGAACAGTATATCACAGTTCAATTTATCAACAAAGTCACATACACAACAAGAATTTTGCATTACAAGCTATAACAAAATCATGGCCCGGGGCTGATGAATTTGTAATTTACCAACTCATTAGGATTTAAAGCATGAGTTTTTTCTTGGTTTTCAACTCATCTTGGATGTTTTATGCCTTTTTCCTTTGATTTTGCAGGCATTAGGCTCAAATAAAGGAAGAAAAGAAATTGAACAAAGAGCAAGTGCAGGAAGTAAGAGACCTACATTTCGCAGGTCTGACACCAACGAAACGCAAGTGAGATGCCGAGTGAACTGCCCTGAAGCTGGAAGAGAAGTGTTGAATGCAGCTTGGCATTTGCGAAACGTAGGTGCAGACGCAAAAGCCGAACTGGACAATCTGACATAATCGGTGAAGCAACCGCATCACGCAGTTGGGCTTCTGCGAAATGCAATTGCCGCGTAAGTGATTCCGTACTAAGAAGGGAAAAGTTGTCCATATCTTCCATAAGAATAACTTGAAAGCTTCTGAGGGAAATATGGGAATTCGTGTAGCATAAAGAAGAACATACTTTCCCTATTTTGTACACATCTTCATTTTAGAAAAAAGAGTACTTTTTGAATAGCTAATTTTGTAGAGAGAGAAATATAGAGAGAAGTAAGAGCTAGTCTTCTTCTTCTTCTTCAATATTCTAGGGGCAGAATTCTCTATTGAAGTATACATTGAAGCTCAAATTTACTATTCAATTATGAATGTGAATGAATCTTTTGCTGATTCAAGTCTTTTATTTACATTCATGAGTAGCTAATTTGATTGCTAGGTGTGTGTGCTTTATGTGGGTTTATATTTGATTGAGTGTTATTTATTTAGTCTTAGAATCACTTATTATGCATGATTCTAATTCTTTCTCTGAGCTTTGATGTAAATATTTATGGAGGCAAACATAGATTATGTCCACTTATCTTTCTTTTGCTTGAAAAAGGGAAGTAGAATATGGGTGAGAAAGCATTAGTGGGGATTTGAGTTTTGTAAATGTGGGGTTGAGGTAGAAATAGCCAAAATCCATTTTCATAACTCAATTTAAAGATTAAGGCTAGAAATAGCTTAATTCTTTCCCAAGAAAATATTGTTAATTTGTTAATTGAGCTTAGGGTTTGAAAGAACTCAAAGTTGAATATGCCCAAGTGGTTGAAAGACATCGGGTATAAGCTAGTCCATGGCTATTCATGTTAGTTGTTGATTCTTTATACTTTTTGATTAACCTAAATCCTATCGATGCCCCATCAATAGCATATCCATAGTACTTTCTCTCACTATTACTTCAACTTGCATTACTTTGTTTTAATATTGCGTAGAATCATATAGTGTTCTCAATTTTCACCCAACATTTATTTTATGAATTGTGGTACAATAATGCTACCTATTTTAGATTGGTATGAATTTAATAGCGATCTATCGCTTTCCCTATGGATTCGACCCCGACTCATAAAGTTGGGTAAATTATATTGCAAATGTTCGTGTACACTCTATCCTAATGAGGAGTGGATTTGGACATTATCAATGTTGGCGCCATTGCCGGGGAATAGGCATTGATAGCCTAGAGTTTTTTTTAAATTGAACTATTTAAGTGTCTTGTGTGAATTTATATTTGTTGTTGTTTCTCTCTTCTTTTTTAGGTTGAATTTAATGAGCCAAGACTCGAAAGTGGGTTCTGTGGACGGCCACATGGACCAAGATGATGATGAACCAATATTATCTGATGTAGTGGGTGCCATTCGCCTTAATGTAGTGTTTAACGTGACCACCACTATGTTATATTTTCTACAAATGAAAGAGCTATTTGGAGGTCAACCAAGTGAAGATACTAATATACACCTTCGCAACTTTCTTGAAATTTGTCAGCCCTTCAATATCATCAATATTAGCCAACAGTCAACTCGGACGAGGCTTTTCCCATTATCATTGATGGGAGAAGCCACACTTTGGCTAGAGGAGCTACCCCCGGGGTGTATTACTTCTTGGCAAGAGTTGACGGAGGCTTTCTTGGATAGGTTCTTCCCTCTCTCGAGGATGTTGCAATTGAAGGAAGAAATTACCAATTTTAGTCAACTCCTGTGAGAACCCTTGCATGAGGTTTGGCTCCGCTTCAAAAAGAAAGTTGCAATATGTACAAACCATGGGTTTCCTGATGGATCTCTCCTCTAAAGATTCTACTGCTCTCTTAACTCGATAAATAAGTCTGTGGTCAATAATCTCGCTGGCAAGTCCTTGACAAACCAAACATACGAATCGGCCAAAGCTCTCTTAGATCGGATGACCAAGACGAACCGAGCATGGAACACTAGGGACACTGAGGTGTCCTCAAGTGGTGCCATTCCTAACCTTGTGTTTGCAAAGATGAGAAAACGTGATGAAGAAATGGATGAGACGTTGTCCAAAATGATGACCCATCTTAAGCTAATGACCAAGCATGTGATAGGGGCTAGAGCCAAGAGTGTAAACGCAGTGGGTACCCAAGGAAATATGCAATATGAAGGGGAGGCTTCACCTCCAAGATATGAAGAAGAATGTGAATATATGGCTGGCCAAGTGGGGGGTTCTCGTCAGGGATATCAAGGTGCAAACCAAGCCCGTTGGAATCCTCGTAACAAGAATCAATGTTGGAAGAATCGGGAAAGTCAAGGCTGGAACAATAGGAATAAGTGATGGGGAAACCATGAACGAAATCATGAAGGGGAGCGATACCATAGAAGTTCAAATCCATATGTTTTCCCTCTAGAGGTTGAGGCATCCCAAATGAGATCTGGAGTGAGTGATGTTGGTAACTCAAAGATAGAGGAGATGTTGGCTAGAGTTTTGAAGAAGGTTGAGTCCACAAATAGTGGAGTAAGGGATCTTAAAGTGGAGGTGTCTAACATCGCTCAAACGGTGAGTTCTAATTCAGCTTCTATTAAGCATTTGGAAGCTCAAATGAACCACCTTTCCACCCAAATAAATCCCTAGATGAAGGGAACCCTCCCAAGTGATACCATACCGAATCCAAAGAAGGATGGCCATTGCATGAAGATTGTCACTAGGAGTTGAAAAATTGTGGTCGATGCGGGTGTAAAGGCCAAACAAGTTATTGGCCTAATAACAAATAATGGAGTGAAAGATACGACGCCAAAAGAACCAAGTTATGTTGATGAGGAGGAGGAACGTGATGTGGGAGGAGTGGTTGTTACTCCCAACGATGTTCATGTTGAGAGAGAGGGCGACGAGGCCTCAAATGCACAAAGTCAAGAGCCTAGACGCCCACCTCCTTACCCTCAACGATTAGTGAAAAAGAAAGAGGACAACCAGTTTCAAAAGTTCATAGATATGTTTATTAAGTTGTCTATAAACATACCAATGGTTCATGCGTTGCTCCAAATGCTAGGATACGCTGAATTTATGAAAGAGCTGCTGAAGAAAAAGAAGATCGTGGATGTAGGCATGGAGGTGTCTCATCACTATAGTGCTATGATGGCTAGGAACATTGCTCCAAAAAGAGGATCCCAGAGCATTCACTATCCCTAGCACTATTGCGATGTGTATGTTCAACAAGACATTATGTGATCTCCGGGCTAGCATTAATCTAATGCCTCTCATAATCTTCAAGAAGTTAGGTTTGGGTAGTCCCAAGCCTACAACAATGAGGCTGCTGATGGCGATTCGTTTGATCAAAGGTCCCACTGGAGTTCTTAAGGATGTCTTGGGTTGGGTGGACAAGTTTATTCTACCAGCCAACTTTATTGTGTTGGATTATGACATAGATATTGAGGTGCCCATCATCTTGTGGCAACCATTGCTAGCCACAGGAAGAGCACTTGTTGATATGGAGCTAGGGGAGTTGAAATTTAGAGTTGGTGGTGAAGAAGACACTTTTAATGTGTGTCAACAAACAACATCACCTGATGAATGTAAAGTAATTGCAGTTCTTGATGAGGACAAAGAGCAAGGGAGTGAGTGTGAAGATGAAGTTATGCGGAGGATGATCCTCCAAATGACTGATGCTAGTGATGAATCCATCGAGCCACGATGTTAACTAAGGCGCTTCTTGGGAGGCAATTCAAGTGCTTTTAATTTCAATTGTTTTTTATGTTTGTGTTGTTTTTGGTATTGTCGGATGATTGGGTGACAAACCAAGTGAAAAAAAATAGGGGAAGAGCTATGTGAGACCTGCAAAACGCAGGTTCTCATGCGCAAAATACAGCCCAAGTGCAAAGAGGAACCATAAAGTTGGGGGAAACTAAGGGGATTCTGCGCCCCACCTGTGAAACACAGGTGTTAACCCACGAAATGAAGGTTGAGCGCAGGCTAGAAGCAGAATACCTGGCAACAAATCTGAAAGGATAAAGTTAACTACGACCCACCTGAGAAACACAAGTGTGCATCCGCGAAGCACAGGTCGGGCGTCGTCCAGAAGCAGAAACCTGAGCAAGAACATGCCAACCTATGGTTGGAACTGCATTTCTCAAGTGAGCTCCTATGGTCGCAACTCCAATGCAAGCGCAGGTAAGAAATTTTATTTAAATGTCGACCAACTCATTGACTTACCCGACCCATCGCCGATCTATATCGGTTGAAATTCTCCCCACTTCCCAAAACCCACCTTTTCTTCAACTTTTGACCTTCCCCATGAACCCCATTACCAACCATTTCACCTTCCCCATTACTCCATTTACTCCCACCTTTAAACCCACCTATCCACTCACTTTCCCTATATCTATAAAACCCATCTTCCTTTATCATTTTCTTCCACCATTCTCTCCTCCTTCACTAAACAATAGAATTTCAAATTTTGGCCTGGCCATTGTGAGAAAAGATTTTAAGTTTTCAAATTCCAATGTACTACTCTCTCATTTGGTGTGTATTGCTTATTATTCTTAGGTTTTTATGATTTTGATGCGTGTAGTACCAAATAATGCATGCTAGTATCTATCTTTTTCTTAACCCATGTTTCCCATTACCCATCCCATGTCCTTCATTCTCTTGATATTATTGATTGTTGTAGATATTGTGGAGGAAGTTCAAATTGCAAAATGTGGGTATTGTTTTTCATCTTGATAGATCTATTATATGGGTTCTATGTTTAGATATATTAGTTGGGGTGAAGTCTGAATACCCCCTGTGCTTGAAATGCATGATTTTCTCAATGATATATAAGTTAATGTCTTTCTTAAGGGTAAATCATCATTTTTGTTCTTTTGTGCTACTATATATTGCCAATGTGTAGTGTAGATGAGTTGAGATATGTTGTGGAATTGAGTTGCTATAGTTTTTTGGGTTGGCACTCAACATTGTCCAATGATAGACAAGGTAACATCCATCTTATGGGAAGGCGTTGAGTGGTCCAAATGTTCCATAGTTTGTCTAAATTGATTGGTTAATCTTTCGGGGAAGTATGAGTACCCGTTATATGTGTTGAAATCGTCTTTATGCAAATATGTCTAATTCATGAGCATGAAATGCAATGCTAGCCACTGCCAAGTACCTGCAAGTCACTAGTGGGGAACTGTGAAATGCAGGTCGTGGCACAGGTGAGGGTTTGACGCTTCAGGCCACTGACACTCACTTGTGCTACACCTGTGAGTTGTGGATCACAACCTATGAAATGTAGGTTAAGAGCAGGGGAAGGGCTTTATTGGCTCAGTGTTTTGTCGCAGTCCTACGACTCACTTGTGAGTCACAAGTCTCAGCTTGTGAAAGGCAGGTGCTGCCAGTGTTTAATGTTGATGCTTCAGTTTGTTTGATATCTAATATTTTAATTTCTTTTCCTTAGTTTAGTATAGTCATCATCTTTAAATTTTATTTATCAAAAATACAAAAAGAATCTTGGTATGTTTGTGGAACTAACATTATTTTTGCAGCATATTGACCTTCTCCAAGCAAACAAACAAAGGGAAGGCCCCTTCCACCTCAAAGTGCAAAGAAAAGGGGAAAGCCAAAGCAACCCCAACCTCCACCAACACTAGGGATGCTGTTATCTATTATGTGCCTGACATGAAAGCGCACTACCTCATATGCATGGAGAGGCCAACCACTAAAAAGCAATTTGACTTGGATGGGCTGGGGGACTTCCTCACATCAGTGCTCAATTAAACTATAGACACTGGCTCATGTTCACCAAGCCTCTATCCAACTATTACCCCAATTTTGTGCTAAAGTTCTATGCTTCCTACAAAGAAAAGCAAGATGCAATGAAGCATAAAGGTATGGTTGATAATTTCCCTTGACTCCTTTCAGTCAAGGTTCGGGGTGTAGAAATGGACATCACTCCTGATGCTATCTCTTGCCTCCTTTTAGTTAAGTTTTGGGGTGTAGAAGTGGACATCACTCCTGATTCAATCAATACCATATTTTGGGAGAATGAGATTAACTCAGGGAAAGAGTTTCCAAAAAGTTTAGTGTCTAAAGAAGACCAGTTTGGTCGGGTGGCATGAATTATGGCCAATGGTCAGCCCGTATGGGCCACCATGGGGGAAATATTGTGAGGCAGGACTTGAATTTTGAGGCCAAGTTATGGCTGGAATTTTTATGTGGACATATCATTTCATCTAAGAATGATCAATGGGTGAACCTCGAAGCAGCCATACTCATTTCTTGCATTATGTTAGGAGTGCCCATTAACTTTGGTGATGTGGTGGTTACTCAAATTAAGTGTAAGGCCAGACAACAAGTGACCTCAATGCCATATGTAGTAGCCAATTATTCCTCAAAGTGGGAGTTCCACTATTTCCCAATGAAACCTCATGCTCTGGTACTAATGTCATTATTGTTGATACAAAAAGGGAGGCGAATGCACCTAAGAGAAAAAGAAAGAAAATGCAAGCATGGGACACACTTGAGGGCTCCACCACACATAACATCAATGAGGCACCATTTTCTCCTAATCTCAATGAGCCAAACCTCGAGATGTTGAAGCATGTTTTCGGAGAAGCATCACCCCATGGGCCTTCACCTTCTCCTTCTTCCTCAAGACCAAGTGGAATTCAAAAGATCGAAAAGATGATAAGATCGCATGAACACCAACTCCAAAGGTTGGCTCAAGACTTTCTTGCGCTTATACAAAGGTCGGTGAAGAAGGTGATGAAGGATATCTTCAATAGCTTGAAAAATTATGCTTCCGTGTGGACATGGTGGAAGGAGTAGTCCTCTCTCTCTAAACTGATATGAGAGAGATCCAATACAGGGCACCGATAACTGACCCCGAATTAAGCTTCATTGATGAGGCCATGGTTTCCCCCCTAACATCCTGAGGACCAATTGATGATTTATTTGTGGGATTTGATGAGGAGGATAGAGCTAAGCAGAGAGGAGAGGGTGATGAGAATGAGAGGAACAATGATGATGCTAAAGAGTAGTTGGATCAGGTAGTTCTTACACAATCCTTATTTTAAATTTGTACTTTAGGCGCAATATTGATTTTTAGTTGGGGGTGGGATGTGGCTCTCTTGTTAGCTGCATATTAGCTTTATGCCCTTTTCGGGCATAAATTTTTTTTATTATGTTGACGTTTTTAATGTTGTTGCTTAGTTGAAAGAATGCCCTCATCGGGCTTGTTTTGCTGCTTGTGTTAAAATGGATTTGTTGTGTGGATAATGTTGTTTGCCAATGTTAGGTCAATTATACTTTTCAAAGTGTTCCACGATGACCCATGTTTCAAATATTCGCCTTTGTTCATAGGTAGAATAGCTATAAACTCCAAGAGTTTTCTTTACCATGGTTCTTTCCCAAAGAGCAAAATTTTCTCTCTTTTCTTTTGTGCCGAACTAGGTGACATGTCTGTATGATAGATTGAAAGACGACTTTCTTAAGGGAAAATGCCAAGTCTAGAATCTTTTTGAGTTTTGTTGCACTTACTTTAAGAGGTACAACCAGAAAAAAAATTTTATTGGCTTTGCAAAAACGTATTGAGAAAAAGGAGCACTTGAAATTGTAAATTGAGCACTCTCCTGTCATGAGTTGTACATTCCTTGATTGGATTTTTGACTCACATGCTAACTTGCCTAAAATCATATCTTTAATGTGATTTGGAAAGTATGTAAACTCTTGGATTGTAATGCCTTGTGTTGTGAGGTATTTAGTTTTGAATTATTTTGTGTGTGTAATTGTCTAAAAATTGCCCTAAGTGCGGCTCAAGGCAAAATTCTAGATGTGGCTGCACTTAGAATATGATCTTAGGACTTCTTCGTATAAGTCACTTCACCTAAAATGACCTCCTTGAATATCTATTTTTGCTAACCAATGTTTAAGCCTTTGACCCTTTTCTTTGAAAACCACACTACAAGTCTAGACCCCTTTTGTAATCCCTCTCTTGACACCAATCCTCCCTAAGTGCGAATGTTCAAAGAACGGAAAATGGGGCTTGAAGCTCAAAATGTGGGAAGAGGTAAAAAAATGAAAAATCAGGAAAAAGCCTAAGTTTGGAGGTTTGCAAAAAGGAGAAGAAAAGGTGAGCTCCAATGAATAGGTAGTACCAAATTGTGATTAATGAAGGAAATGGTTGGTTGAAAAACCACAAACATTAGAAGAAAAATATTCTTGAAAGGTGATACCTCTTGTTTATAAAAGGCTAATTGTGGATTCAAGGGGGATATAAGGAGTGTATTTGATAAAGAATGATAATGATGAATAAGGAAAGAGAAGGTGGAGTGAGCACATCAAAGTAGTGGGATGTGTAAAAAGTATTCACAAAAGACATTATGGAGGTTCTGGTCACTAGAGCTAAACAATTGTCTCACCCTTACCCCTAGCCTTCATGATAACCCGCAAGTCCTTAGTGATTTTGAGTGTAGCAACTCTACATTAGTGGCGAGGTACATGAAGGGTAAGCCTATACGTCAATTTGAATGCATTTGAATTACTAGTGAGAGAGTGTATTTTCTTTATCTTATAATCCCTATGTGTGAAATACATGACAAATGAAAGGGATTCTCTCTTGATGTGAGCGGCATCACTTCTATGGGGTACATGCTTAAATATGTTTTAAATTGAAAGGTGTGATTGAGGCAAAGGTGTAGTGAGTTTTAAAAATTTTGAATATAAACTATCAATGACTTGAGATGCTACCTGGAGCTTGTTTCGATGAACTAAACCCCTTGTTTGGACTGTGAACAAATACGCCAATGGCTTATGGTCATCTCTTGAATAGTGTGCAACATGTTCGAGTCTCGTCTTAGTGTTGAATCTGTGTGCAATTTTGGGGTTATCTTAGGAGATAAGGGTCCTTCATGTGTCGATCTTCTGCTATTCCATGCTTAATTCAATTTCTCATTTCTAAGGAAATGCCTCGCTTGAGGACAAGCAATGATTCAAGTTTCGAGGTTTCATGAGTTGGTAATTTACCAACTCATTAGGATTTTAAGAATGAGATTTTTCTTGGTTTCTAACTCATCTAGGAAGGTTTTGTGCCTTTTTTTCCTTTGATTTTGCAATTATTAGGCTCAAAAAAAAAGCAAAGAAATTGAACAAAGAGCAAGTATTGGAAATAAGAGACCTACATTTCGCTGGTCTGATACCGGTAAAACACAAATGAGATGCCGAGTGAACTGCCATGAAGCTGGAAGAGAACCACGAAACACATCTTGGAAGTTGTGAAACACATGTGCAGGCACAAAAGTCAAACTGGACAATCCGATGGGACCGATAAAGAAACTGTGTCTCGCGGTTGGGCACCTGCAAAATGCAGGTGTCGTGCAAGTGATTTCGTACTAAGAAGGGAAAAGTTGTCCGTATCTGACATAAGAATAACTTGGAAGCTTTTGAAGGCAATGGGAATCTATGCAGCATAAAGAAGAGAAGACTTTCCCTATTTTGTACACACCTTCATTTTAGAAGAAAGAGTACTTTTGAATAGCTAATTTTGTAGAGAGAGAGAAATATAAAGAGAAGTAAGAGCTAGTCTTCTTCTTCTTCTTCTTCTTCTTCTTCTTCTTCTTCTTCAATATTCTAGGGTAAGAATTCTCCATTGAAGTATACATTGAAGCTCAAATTTACTATTCAATTATGAATGTGAATGTATCTCTTGCTGATTTAATTCTTTTATTTACAATCATGAGTAACTATTTAAATGCTAGGTGTGTGTGCTTGATGTAGGTTTAGATTTGATTGGATGTTATTGATTTAGTCTTAGAATCACTTTTTGTTTATGAATCTAATGCTTTCTCTGGTTTTAATGTAAATATTTATAGTTGTAAACATAGATTGTGTTTACTTATCTTGTTTTTTCTTGAAAAAAGGGAAGTAGGATATGGGTGAGAAAGCATTAGTTGGGATTTGAGTTTTGTAAATGTTGGGTTAGGATAGAAATAGCAAAAATCCATTTTCATAACTCAATTTAAGGATTAAGGATAGAAATAGCTTAATTATTCCCCAAGCCAATATGGGTAATTTGTTATTTGAGCTTGGGGTTTGAAACAACTCAAGTAGAATATGCCTAAGTGGTCGAAAGACATCTAGTCCATGGCTATTCATGTTAGTAGTTGATTCTTTAGACTTGTTGATTAACCACAATCCTATTGATGCCCCATCAATACCATATCTATAGTACTTGCTCTCTCTGTTACTTCAACTTCCATTACTTCATTTTGATAATGCATAGAATTATACAGTTCTCTATTTTTGCTAAATATTTATTTTATGAATTTTGATACAATAATGCTATCTGTTTTAATTTATATATGACTTTAGCAGAGATCTATCCTTCGCTGCAACGGCCTTACTGCAGACACCGTGGTCTTGAAGTAGCGGCTCCAGTACTGCTGCGGTGGTACTTTTTAGGCAGTACTCCTATCCAGCTTTCCACCTAGATTCCTTTCATAATGACTCCTTCCAATCAGCTCAACCATTATGCATATACTTTATTAGTTAATTCCTATTGCCCATTTACTTTTCCGCCTCAAGTAATGATAACCGATTCAACATGAACCTTACAATCACAGCACATAAAAATATCAAGAATAAACTCATCAGTCCATTAACCTATGCCCGTGACCATACGTCGGTCCCTTATTCGGGCACACCTTAGAGGTAGCCCTTACGGTTCCCTAACTAAGATAGAAATCTAACGGTCTAGGTTCAAGACTCTTCATGCCCAAAAATTTTCATATTGTGGTGATTTCATCACCTCTTTCCAATTTCCTTTTGATTACCTTCATCTCCTAATTACCAACGAACTATATTCTACCTAATAGTTATTATCATGGAATTTCTCTCTACACATCAATGTCACGTCAAGCAATAAGCACATATATGATTTTCTGATCAAAGGCTAATATGTAAGTAAATCATAGCCTACTTGGGTGTCAAGCAATTATAGAAAAGTTTTCATCTACATGCTTGCCTCAAGTTTTAATTCTTGCAGAAGATTGTCATGGCGAAGGGTGAAGTCTCGCCTCCTTTTATCCCATTCTTTCTCTTCCTTCAAGAGAAATCCTAATTTATATTTATTGGGTGTTTTAATTTATCTTCCCTTAAGAAAATAGATTATTAAATCCTACCCTGGACAGAATTGCAGAGTTCTAGTCTGCATCATCCTCTACGGCGGGAAGACTTCTGCTGCAGCACTTCGTTATAGCAGAAATAGTCTGCCAGTGTGGCCCTACGCCTGGGCCTACCTGATTTTAACTCAGCCTATTTGAAATTGTCCATCACATAATTCTTTTAAAACTGGGGACTTAACCAAAGCTCGCCAAAATTTTCAAATTTTAACCATGCTTTGATCGTTGGGGTTCTATAACGATCGGACGGGTCACTACAAAGCTTATTTTTTTCTTCTTTATTATTTTCTTATGATTAGTCTTTTATTTTTATATTTTCAGCACATTGATATATGTGTATACTATATAAGGAAGAAATATTGATCTCACACCAATGAGTACTTTTTTCGGGCAAATTGCGCAACTACTAATTTAGTTTCAATTGACTAATAAATTTAGCATTTGTTGAATATTTCAAAAAATGATAAAGTTTATTAGTTTAAATCTAATTCTTCTTGCGATGAATTTGACTAAGTATATCAGAGGCCTTCAAGGTTCATGCTTGGTCCCATGGTCAAAAGTTGATAAGGAGGTTCTACTAATGCGTCTTCTAAAATTAAATGAAGAGTCAACTTCACCATATTACTTTCTGGGTGTGGAAGATTTGGACAATAAGCAAATTTATATATATGATTTCTATTACAATAGGAATGATAAATCAATTAGTCATGTTCAAAAATATGCTAAATTGATTTCAAAGATGTTTAAAATGATGTCATTTATAATTGATCTTCTATCTTATAGCAGTGATATAAATGAATTCAACATTACATGGAAGACAAAGGTGCCAAATAGAAGAGTAAGTGTATATAAAATAGTTATTTTTAAAAACTTGATGCTTCTTTTTCTTTATTTTTTGATTGACATGTTAATTATTTTTTATGCGGGATTAAATGTGGCTTGCTCAAATTGAAGTTCATGATGTTAATAATGGAGAGAGACTCGATTGAAAAATACAAGTTCCATGAGATGTCTCGATTGAGGAAATAGTTGGCTTCCAATCTCAGGAAATATTGCATGTGGAAGTTACTATCTGATAATGAAACACTAGATGAGAGAGGGAATATGATCATGGGGAGCATGCATATATTATCTGTAGAAATAAGCGATAGAGAAATTTAAATAAAATATGTGTTTTGGTGTGTCCTTTTCATGGATTTTTTGGGAAAGTAAATGGAATATGTGCAGAAATCAATCTATATTTTTGTTAAATATTTTTTGTTAAAGTCGTATCTCAATCCATATATTTACTGGCACTAATTGTCCAAAGTGATTATTCCTTAATTGAATGTTAGGTTTCTATTAATTTTTATCAAGGCGTACACTAAAAATATAACTAAAGGTATGCCCCACTAAACAATTTTTTGCCGCCAGGCATGATTTTAATTGCACAAGTCATGGCTTAAGTCATAAAATTATTTCGCTAGTCCATGAATTTCAAAACTTTCAATTACATAAATTATGCCTTACGACAAGAAATATGCCTTAAGGCACAAATTATGCCTGCGGAGCATAATCAAGGCAGAAGGTATATCTAAACGCATAAATTTAGTGGAATAAAATTGTCTATATATAAAAAAAACAAGTATAACAAGTTATGACCTAATTATCATAAATTAAATGACATAAATTATGTCATATGGCATAAGTTCATTTGCAACATGGCATAAGAAACAATGCAAATTTTTCAAAGCTAGGCCACAAGTCATTAAAACTCATGAAATTTAGTGCATCATATTCTTTTTATATCCCCCAAACACATCAAATGAAATTATGCCCCAATCGACCAATATATTCCTTCAGTCACGAGTTCAATTGCACAATGCAAATTCAATTATGGAGATTATATCGCAAGACATAAGTTATACTTCAACGCATAGATTCAGGAGAAAGAAAATATAACCCAAATTAATCTATAAATAAAACTTTTCCCAAGACATAGGTCCAATATTATAACTTATGCTTCAATTTTTTATAGACAAAATAAATTATTCAAAAAAAATGCATAAGTTATGCCATAAGTGATAAGTTATACCTTAAGGTATCGGTTCATTACACTAGTTATTTGTCAATGAAGATGTATCAGACGCTATAATAAATGTAATTTTTTTACTTATATTATTATACTTTTAGTTTTATTATTATCAATGTTTGCCGTAAAATGTCATAATTTTATCTTATATGAGTTGCAAATAGTGTTTTCTTTTATTCATATTTTATTTACTTTTATTGAATTTGAGAATTGAAGAAACCTTTTAAGAAGATTTTAATCTCTGTTTAGTTCTTGGAAGAAGATATTCTTAACTCCATTAAAATGTGAGCATCTCTATAGGGTTATGATTATAATTCACTTTTTTGCCCTTATATATATTGTTGTTTTTATTTATTTTTTCAATTTTTTTTGTATATTTTTTAAGTAAAGTGAGCCAAACAAGTTAGAGCTTTGTTTTCGGGCTTTATTTGTTGGATTACGATCCTTATTCACCTAAAGGCCTAATGGCCTTGATGTTGCATATTCTTATGCCTATTTACCATGTTTTTACACATATTTAGCCTTATTTTGAGTTCATAATCCCTGTGAAGTGTATGAATTCATGTTGTCATATGTCTTGTGAGGTAACAAATATTTTTAGATCTTTTGAGAAGGAAATCAAGGAAAAAGGACCCAAAAATGACTCGAGGTATGAGAAAGAAGAGTTCGCAAAAATCGGCCAGGGGCTATGACTGGCATAGAGCGCAAACACTTGTGCTTCAGAGAAATATACACCAAAGTTGGTGCTATAGATGGCATGGGGAGCCAGGTCCCTATCTTCGGAGATGAGAATTTGACTAACACCTTGGCAACATAGATGGTGTGGAGCCCTAGAAGCACTCTGGACTTAGCAAATTTTCCCAATATTCTGGTGCTATGGATAGAATGGGGCGCTGGAAGGGTCCTAAAGATCATACATTTGACTAACACTCTAATACTACGGATGAAGTGGGGCACCAGAGGTGTTTAAAAATGCAGAAATTCGGCTAACACTTTGGTGCTATGGCTAGAATGGGGTGCCCAGAGCTAGACTTTAGAGGAAAATTGAGCTAGACTTGGGCCTATAGAGGGAGTGACACGCCAGAACACATCTTGAATGGATTTTGCTGATTTTAAAGCTAAATAGTTCAGGACAAAAGAATCATTTGAGGACTCACCTATAAATATAACATTTAGGTAGTTTTTAGCATATCTGACATCATTTTTTGTTGATCGTAGAAGGTTGTAAACGTAGCTTTTGGAGGAGAGACATGTTCCTACTTAGATTTACTCTTTTCGTATTGCTTTACCTTGAATAATAAAGATTTCTACGTTTTTTTGTTTGTCTATGAGTGGCTAGTTTGAAAGACTGATTAATGCTAGTTTCATTTTTTATTAAAGGTAGTTTATATTTATATGTTTTAATTGCTTTATTCACTAGACTGATCACCTTGTCAGTAAATCTGTTGGCTTTTGGTTAAATTTGGGAAAGAAAACCGAAAGGGTTAAAAGTATATGTAAAATAGGAACTCAAAAATTCTTTGGTCCATTGGTTGAAAGTTAGAAGTTATTGATGAGTATAGGGATATACCCTTCAATATTGTTTTGTTGAAATACAAGTAGGCAAAAATGTCGTTTCGTGTTTCTCCTACGACCATAGGGATATAGGCATCAGGGTTCATGAGAAGTTTTTGGATGCTCGAGAGAGTAGCAAGAAATGGGATAGTAACTTGCAATTAGCAACCTTAGGAAGAATTGACTAATTAATTTAGCATTTGTTGAATATTTTAAAAAATGATAAAATTTATTGGTTTAAACCTAATTCTTCTTGCGATGAATTTGACTAAGTAAATGAAAGGCCTTCAAGGTTCCTGCTTGGTCCCATGGTCAAAAGTTGATAAAGTGCTTCTACTAATGCATCTTCTAAAATTAAATGAAGAGTCAACTTCGCCATATTACTTTCTGGGTGTGGCGGAGTTGGACATTAAGAAAATTTATGTATATGATTTCTATTACAGTAGGAATGATAGATCAATTAGTCATGTTCAAAAATATGCTAAATTGATTTCAAAGATGTTAATAATGATATCATTTATAATTGATCTTCTATCTTATGGCATTGATATAAATGAATTCAACATTACATGGAAGACAAAAGTGCCAAATAGAAGTGTAAGTGTACATAAAATAGTTATTTTAAAAAAATTGATGCTTCTTTTTCTTTATTTTTTGATTGACATGTTAATTATTTTTTATGCAGGATTGAATGTGGCTTGTCCAAATTGAAGTTCATGATGTCAATAATGGAGAGAGACTCAACTAAAAAATACAAGTTCCATGAGATGCCTCTATTGAGGAAACAGTTGGCTGCCAATCTCAGAAAATATTGCACGTGGAAGTTACAATCTGATTATGAAACACTAGATGTGAGAGGAAAATATGGTTATGGGGAGCATGCATATATTATGTGTATAAATAAGCGATAGAGGAATTTAAATAAAATATGTGTATTGGTGTGTCCTTTTCATGTATTTTTTGGGAATGTAAATGGAATATGTCTAGAAATCAATCTATATTATATTTTAAATTTTTTTTGTTAAAGTCATATATCAATCCATATATTTACTACCACTAATTGTCCAAAGTGATTATTCCTTGATTGAATGTTAGGTTTCTATTAATATTTATCATGGCGTACATGAAAAATATAAGTAAAGTTATGCCCCAATTAATCAGTTTTTTGCCGCAAGGCATGATTTTAATTGCACAAGTCATGCCTTAAGTCATAAAATTATTTCTCTAGTCCATGAATTTCAAAACATTCAATTACATAAATTATGCCTTACGATAAGAAATATGCCTTAAGGTACAAATTATGCATGCGGAGCATAATCAAGGCAGAAGGTATATCTGAACGCATAAGTTTAGTGGAATAAGATTTTCTATATATCAAAAAAATATAAGTATAACAAGTTATGACCTAATTATCATAAATTAAATGACATAAATTATGTCATATGGCATAAGTTCATTTGCTACATGGCATAAGAAACAATGCTAATTTTTCAAAGCTAGACCACAAGTCATTAAAACTCATGAAATATAGTGTATCGTATTCTTTTCATATCCCCAAAAACATCAAATGAAATTATGCCCCAATTGAACAATTTATTCCGCCAGTCACAAGTTCCATTTCACAATACAAATTCAACTACAGAGATTATGTCACAAGACACAAGTTATACTTCAACGCATAGATTCCGGATAAAGAAGATATAACCCAATTAATATATAAATAAAATTTTGCCCAAGCCATAAGTCCAATTTTATAACTTATGCTTCAATTTTTTGTAGTCAAAATAAATTATTCAATAAAAAACCACATAAGTTATGCCATAAGTGATAAGTTATACCTTAAGGTATTGGGTCGTTACACTAGTTATTTGTCAATAAAGGTGTATCAGATGCTATAATAAATGTGTTTGTTTACTATATTATTATACTTTTAGTTTTATTATTATTAAAGTTTGCCATATAATTTCATAATTTTATCTTAAATGAGTTGTAAATAGTGTTTTCTTTTATTCATATTTTATTTACTCTTATTGAATTTGATAATTGAAGAAAACCTTTTAAGAAGATTTTAATCTCTGTTTAGTTCTTAGAAGAAGATATTCTTAACTCCATTAAAATGTGAGTATCTCATTTGGGTTATGATCACTTTTTTGCCCTCTATATATATTGTTGTTTTTATTTATTTTTTAAAATTTTTTTTTTGTATATTTTTTAAGTAAAGTGAGCCGAACAAGTTAGAGATTTGTTTTCGGGCTTTATTTGTTGGATTATGGCCCTTATTCAGCCAAAGGCCTAATGGCCTTGATGTTGGGCATATTGTTATGCCTATTTATCATGTTTTTACCCATATTTAGCCTTGTTTTGAGTTCATAATCCCTATGAAGTGTATGAATACATGTTTTCATATGTCTTGTGAGCTAATAAATGTTTCTAGATATTTTGAGCAGGAAATCAAGGAAAAAGGATCCAAAAATGACTCGAGGTGTGAGAAAGAAGAGTTCGCAAAAGTCAGCCAGGGCTATGGCTAGCGTGGCGTGCCAAAACTTGTGCTTCAGAGAAATATACACCAAATTTGGTGCTATAGATGGTGTGGGGAGCCAGGTCCATAGCTTCAAAGATGAGAATTTGACTAGCACCTTAGCAAGATAGATGGTGTGGAGCCCCAAAAGCATTCCAAATTTAGCATATTTTCCAAATATTTTGGTGCTATGAATGGAGTGGGATTCCAGAAGGGTCCTAAAGCTCACACATTTGACTAACACTCTCATGCTGTGCATGCAGTGGGGCACCAGAGGTGTTTAGAAGTGCAGAAATTTGGCTAACACTTTGGTGTTATGGCTGGAATGGGTTGCCTAGAGCTAGACTTTAGAGGAAAATTGAGCTAGACTTGGGCCTATAGAGGGCGTGACTCGGAATACCACATCTTGAACAGATTTTTCTAATTTTAAAGATAAATGCTTCAGGACAAAAACATCATCTGAGGGCTCACCTATATATATAACATCTAGGTAGTTTTTAGCATATCGAACATCATTTTGCGTTGATCGTAGAAGGTTGTAAACGTAGCTTTTGGAGGAGAGACATGTTCCTACATAGGTTTATTCTTTTCTTTATTGTTTTACCTTGAATAATGATGATTTTTTATGTTTTTCCGTTTGTCTATAAGTGGCTAAACACCCACTCTAGGGTTTTGGCCATAGTTGATGGTTGACGTTTGAAAGACTGATTAATGCTAGTTTGACTTTTTATTAAAGGTAGTTTATATTTACTTGTTTTAATTGCTTTATCACTCGATTGATCACCTTGTGAGTAAATCTTTTGGCTTTTGGTTAAATTTGGGAAAGAAAATTAAAAGGGTTAAAAGTAAATGTAAAATAGGAATTCAAAAATCCTTTGGCCCATTGGTTGAAAGTTAGAAGTTATTGATGAGGATAGGGATGTACCCTTCAATCCTATTTAGTTGAAATATAAGTAGGCATAAATGTCATTTCATCTTTCTCCTACGATCATAGGAATATAGGCATTAGGGCTCATGAGATAGTTTTTCCGTGCTCAAAGAGTAGCAAGACATGGGATAGAAACTTGAAACTAGCAACCTTAGAATAATTAATCTAGCATAATCATGACTTGAAAACTCAACCTGGTGTGAAAGTGTCATTTCCCTATATTTTCATCATTATTTGAAGTACAAACAAGTTTGCAACAATCTTTAGTTAATTTTACATTTCAAGTATTTAGTAGTTCAAATCTTCAAACAATTCCCCATTTTATTTGTTTTTGTTAGAATAACGAAATAATTAAGTAAGCTTAAATTATTTATCTGAAAAGTCTCTGAGGGATCGATAATCGATATTTCACTGTCCTATATTACTTGAAAGCCACGTGGGCTTACGTGGGCTTGGGCAACATCAAGTTTTGGGCGCCATTGCTGGTGACTTGAAGATTGAATTATCATTTACAGATTAGGATTTTTATTTTGTTATTTTGTATTTTATGTTTTTTGTTTTTCTTTTGTTGTAGAGTTTACAGGTATTGTGATCTCAGTTTATGCCAAATACGAGATGTAAGAACCAATTTTGGCTTCTTTTTATCCTGAAATTGGGAGAACCTTTTGAAGGTTATCTATGGAGAATAACGAGCAAGCACATGGCAACAACTAGGAGAGGGTTCCAGTGTTGAATTTTGATAGGCCGAACTTGGAGAAAGCTTCTAAAGTGATCATCAAGACAACCATCACTGAGAACTTTGTATTGAAGGAAGGGACTATGTGGCTAGTCCAAAACACTTGCAAATATTAGGGAAAGCCGCACAAGGTTCCCCACAAGCATCTAATGACGTTCGTGGAGTTAAGTGAGAACTTTCACTATCAGAACGGGTCTGATGAGTATGTTAAGCTCACGTTGTTTTTTTTTCTCGTTAATTGGTGAGGCCAAGGAGTGGCTTCAAAATGAGCCAGCAGATTCCATCACTACTTGGGAGGTTCTTTCCAAAAAGTTCATCAATAGGTTCTTCTCTTCAAGGAGGACAAAAGAGTTGAGAGGGAAGATCTCTGGTTTTGTGTAGAGAGATGGTGAAACCTTGGCACAGGCTTAAGAATGAAACAAGGGATACTTGTGAGATTGGCCACACCACATGCAGTCGAAGGAGATTATCAGGCATAATTTTATAAAAGGGCTAAAGCCGGAGTCAAAAATCTTGCTTGACGCTACCGCACAGGGAAAAATTCTATCCAAGAGCTATGATGAAATAGAGCTCTATTGAACCTCATGTCAGCAGGGAGACTCAGGTAGAGGATTCACAGTAGCCAAAGTGCTAGGAAAGCTCGAAGTAGATGGTGTGGCGGCAATTCGAGCAGATATCAGTCAGCTGGTGAATGTGATTAGCAAACCTGTGACCACACCAGCAGGAAGTCAAGTGTAGTAGGTCCATTAAGTCCAGACTCCACCACCATCATGTGAGGTTTTTTGAGAAAGCCATGCTTGTTTAGGTTGTCCATTAAACCCGGAATCTATATATTTTGTAGGATAACAAGGTCATGGTGGAGGTTTTATAGGTAATACTTAAAACCATGGGTACTAGAATATAGCCAATCCCTCATAGGGAGGGAATCAGAATTTCCAAAGGCCCTAGAACACCTATCAAAGCTAGTGTTCGAGTAGTTAACTAGAGAAGACAATGAAGAAGTGGATGGTTCAGTAGACTCAGGTGATTAATGAGATGTACAAGTCCATCCATGAGGTGGAGAGAAAAATGGGGCAATTGTACCTTCAGCAGACTAATAGACCACAAGGGGCACTTTCAAGTAACACCAAGAAGAACCCCAAGGAAAATGTGAGCGTTATTTCCTTGCGTAGTGGTAAAGAGCAAGGTAAGGTGATCCCCAGAGATAATAAAGTTCATGATGAGCAGGTCATAATATCCAGGCAGGAGGTTGGTGAGTCAAGCAACTCAAAGCCAAAGTTGGTTGAAACTAGACCATCCCCTCTATTTCCACAAAGGTTTAAGAAGTAGAAGGAGGACTCAGCCTGCTAGAAATTTCTTGATGTGTTGAAGCAAGTACATGTTAACTTACTGTTGATGGAGCTTTTACAAGAAGTTTTGAAATACGCCAAGTATCTGAAGGATATTGTGGAAAATAAGAGGAGGCTGATAGAGTTTGAAATTGTGGCTCTCATAAAAGAGTGTAGTTCTTGGTTGCAAAACAAAATTCCTAAGAAGTTGAAAGACCCAGTAGCTTTACCCTTACAATGGTGATTGGAAACAAAGAAGTAGGTTCAGCATTGTGCGACGTGGGTGAGAGAATTACTCTGATGCCTACAATCCTTATTCAGAACATTGGGCTTAGGTGAACCATGACCGACCACAGTGACCTTGCAGCTTGCTAATAGGTCTCTTGCTTATATTGACGGTATCATAGAGGACGTCTTGATTAAGGTTGGTCCTTTCATCTTACCGGTGGACTTCATAATCTTGGATTTCAAAGTAAATGCAGAAGTTCCCCTCATTTTATGGAGAGGTTTCTTAGCCACCGCAGAGTGATCATAAAGGTGAAGTTGGGTAAAATATCAAAGACTGTGGAAGGTCAAGAGGTAGTCTTTGATGTATTGAGAGTGGCAAGATGGCCACCTCATTATGAAAATTTCTCAGTGAGGCCAACAATAGAGCCCGGAGAGTGCAAGCGGGTAGTTGAGCAGCATGTGCTGCATGAGAGTTTAGGAAGTTTTTAGGATACTGATGACCTCACTCAGATGAAGGAGTGAGAGTGACTTTCATCATGCCACGATGTTAAATCAGGTGCTGCATGAGAGGAAACCTATGAATGTCATGCCACGACTATAACTAAGGCTCTTGGTGTGAGGTAACCCATCTTTCTGGAATTTTTGGTTTTGCAGAGATGAACAGTGCTTTGGAGGAAAAAAGGGAGGGGAAAATAAGCTGAAAAAGGTTAAGTCTGGGGCAAGATACATGTTGTAGGGAACCAAGATTTAACTCCAGAAAGAATGAAAAATTTTATAATGGTGTTATGGGTGGCGCATCACGCTAGCCCCTGTCCACGAAGAAATTTTTTTTCTAAGTGTGTGGCATGGTGACTCACGCACCGCACCAAGGTGATTTTGTCCGAAACGTTTTTGGTCCAATGGGTCAAAGTTGACCCAAGGACCTTAAAATTACAAAAAAAAACTCATGCCCCACACCTTTATTTTAAATCTCCATTCATCCCCTCTCACTAAAAGTCAAAAAAAAAATTCTCTCTCTCAATAGGTTGTAACTTTTCCCTTTCCCTAGTCCCCTATTGTTGTCTTCTCCAAAAATCTTAGTGAAGCTAATATCTCCAACTCAAGTAAGTAACTCTCCTCTCTCTTGGTTATTAAGTGTGAAAAGCATGTCCCCATGCCCCTTCTTTCCCAAGTTGAAGACCCAAAAATTACAATTGTTGGTGTAAACCTTGAAGTTCATAATGTGGGTTTCATGAGCGTTAATCTCTTAAATTCATCCATTATAATATGTTATCCTTTTTGGGTTTATTATATTTTTGGTTGAATATAGTGATTTAAAGTTGTGGGATGAAAGGGTGTGATGGTTTGAATTTCATGAATTTGGTGGGTAAAACATTGATTGTAGAGAGAGAAAGTACTTAGTTATCAAAGTCTTGAATGTGAAGAATCTTGAGTTGTTGAAAATTCATGTTAATTCATTATGGATTGTAGTAAATTTCTTGTTGGTTGTTGAATGAATTGAGTGTAGCTACTTCCATGTGTTGGTTACTTGAATGATCAATTAAAGGAGGGAAGACAAAAGGAATGGCCAAAGTGATGCATTCTTAAGAAAAGAAAGAAAAAAATAAAGGAGAGATGTGGAAAAAAATTCATGAACTTGGTGGTAATGTGAAGTTAGTGAATAATTTGGAAGTTGAGATTTGGGATGATAATGAGAGAAGTCTTGAGAACCTTATTTGAAAAATTCTCACAAGTATACTAGTGAATTAAGTGTGGGGTGACTTTGCATCCGTTACACCTAATTAGCTAGCCTTTCTGTTCATGAACTAATTTTGTGAAGTTATTGATTTTGATTGGCAGGTATCATGGCATCAAAAACAATCAAAGGAAAGGAGATAGAGTTAGCTAACAAGGGTTTCAAAAGGCTCCGAAAAAGAACAAACGGATCGAGTTCATCGGCCAAGGGAGCCCCTGCTAGGAGGTTTGGAGAAACAGCAATAGAGCCTCATGGACTATCATGGTTCAACACACAAAAGGAGGTTAAATGCTCCTGAGAATTGCATTGATGAATTCCATCTCACACTTGAGTTCCCCACCATTTGGGACAAGTTCTGTGAGTTGGGACTAGGCGACATCTTTGTCGAGCCAGAGAAGTGCAACCTCACTTTGGTTGAGGAAATTTTATGCAAACGGGGACAATTCTTCTGGGGAGAGCAATGAGGTCAAAATACAGGGATAGGTAGTTCTATTCACTACTAAAACACTCAATGCCTTCCTCAATACACCTGCGGCAGACCATCCAAATACTTCATTCTGATAGAGAAGCCCCCATACCACAACATTCACCATACTATTTAAGGTGAGCATTCATCTACCCGTTGCTCAATGGACCACAGTGGCACTCATTCAACACTTGTGTTCTCCTACTTGAATAAGAAGGTGAAAGTCTGGGTGATGTTGATTTGTGACGTGTTACTCCCTGGGACACACATGTCGGTCATCACTAGAGAGTGAGTTGTATTGGTATAGATGCTAATGAAATGATACCAATCAACTTTGTTGCAGTGCTCCGAGACAACATGAGGAGATCTAGGGGTAATGGCAGGTGGAAGTACAGTTATGGATGTCTCCTGACTCAATTTTCTAAGAGGCAGGAATTGAGGAGGAAGAGACAGACCTTTACTTTCCCCGAGCAGGGCCCATAGCAGGCAAGATGATAGATGTCACGAAGGTAAAGGAGCTCATCATTTCCACTGCTCCACCTCTCACTATAGCTGATTTCCAAACCCAAGATGATAGTTGGAGAGGCCATATGTCTGGCATACTTGAGTTGAAGCTGAGGATTGAAGGCTGACTTGCCACAAATGATGAGATGTAAACCCTAGAGTTAAGGTACCCACTCACGAAGAATGCCCTGCACATGTGTTGAGTTGGATCAGCCTTTAAGGAGGTGTTGGATGATAATGAGGCCATGGTGCTCACTAATGGGGTTGATGACTTGGATAATGATGATAAGGAGGATATACTACTACGGGAGTCATGCAGATTGATGGCAAGAATGATGATGAGGATGAAGACGTTTAGGATTACAATCCTGATGATGATACATAGAAACTCATGAAGTTCCTTTTCTCTACCTACTTGATATAATTGTGTGTGCACTAAGGATAATGCACCATTTAAGTGTGGGGTAGAGGAAGATTTCCTTTTTGCTCTTTGTTTGCTATATTTATTGTAGGCCATCGCATAATATCATTCCCCGTGGTAGTAGATCTATGATTCATTAGGTCATGTTTTGTTAGATAGTATTGATGGTGCCCGATAACTTGGATGATGCCTTGTGATGTTGGATAATTTGTTCTTCTCTGGTTGTTGAGTTTGTTTAGTCTAATTTTAGAGTCAAAATTTTTCATTTTGTATCGTCATAGATTAGTTACCCTTCCCAATGATAGATGGATGAAGACCGTCTTAAGGGAAATTAGTCACAAGTTTTTTATTTTTTTGGTTTGAGTCAAACATAAACCACTTGTGTGCTCTTTGACATTTCACTAGACGCTAAGCTAGAGGCGATGAAGTAGTCATCTTAAGTGAGAATTCCATGAGATACACACAAAGTTCTTTAATTTGATTCAATATATTTGTAGGGCTTAATAATTAAAAGTGTCATTCAATGTGATGGTATGAATGTGTATCTATAGAAAGCCGACTAGAGTCTTAATGCCATGTGAGGTGAGATTAATTGTTTTGTTTTGTACATATTGTAGCATCTAGAACTAGCCTTAGTGTAGAACACATATGGGCCCCACACGGCCGATATCATCTAACCACAGGGAGGTAACACAATCTGCAAGCCTCTAGGATTAATAAGATGGTCAGGACAGGGCCCCGGCCTACCCATACTATACAAACAAAAGAAGTAAACCTCTATCACAGAAGCTCCGGAAGAAAGGAGCTGATGTCTCTGTGCAGCTGACTGAAACTACGAGGGATCTGCTCCTCGTCTATGCATACCTGTAGGCAAGTAATGCAGCACCCCAAAAGAGGGCGTCAGTACCACAGTTACTGAGTATGTAAAGAAATAACTGTAAATGACTAAAAGTCATGAAATAGAACTATCAATAACTGAAGTAAAGGAGACGGACTGAAAATGGCTGAAGTAGTGAAATCAGGAGTAAACATAAATGTGATAAGGAGGGTAGGGGTCATACCTGACAATGAGGCATCCTAGTGTCTAACTATAAGTAACTAAAGCAACATAAACCTTACCTGGCCCCCATAAGCCGGAAGGTACAATCAGCACAAAACAACCCACCTGGGCCCCCATTAGCCCTAGTGAGTACACCTCAATCTATATACCCCTATCCAGGTCATACTAAGTCAACTATCAGCTATAAGCATCCTGCCGATCCCCTGGGTCTACAACTGGGCCCGCTCGGCCCCTGACTATAGTTGTGCCTGAGTTCAGAGGACTCCTGATATCTACAACCCAGGCATAAGCGCTCGGTGGGTGGGTGTATAGGCCAACCATGGCAAATATGAGGATCTGGCTCCCCATATTTGTCCCTTGCGGACGGCATGCCGCTCCATGGAGCAACATATCCTCACCCCTGGCGGACGAGTGGACACAGCTATTAACCCTGGGGTGTTCACGGAAGCTATACAGGTAATCCATCCCAAAACAATACAATTACAGGTCTCAACTGATAACAACAACTACAAATGATAACATACTCTTGACATGCTTTACTGAGATTCATACTGGATTACTATGCTGAAGAAACTGACTTGCCGAAAGAAAATGCCTTAATATACCTCGTTCGCTATTTACCAATTAACTGGAGAGTTCCAATTAGTATTCAATAGCCCTCTCCCACTGGAATCGTTTTACTGGAAAGATAGGACTAGTTTTAACACTAAATTCGGCAAAAAGGAAAACTTTATATATAAATAGTAACTATATTCCAACTTTACAGAACACGGTCGAAACCTCGTTATTTCTCAAAATTCCAGAAGGGAGAAATGTTTACTTTAATCCTGGGATCGTATTGACACTAGTTTGGAGTAATTCCAACAACTTTGGCTCGGCGAGACGATGATTCGCTGGGAAAATTTCACGAAACAAACTCTGTAGAAATGCTCCCTGCAGCCTTATACTTCGATACCCGAAGTTAATTTGAATTTGGACGGCATTTAGTGGTGTAATCGGATGAAAATTATAATTCTCCTTCGTCCTTATCCTCTGTTGGTCGTGTTTTTGATTTATAACTTAACTTCTAAGTGTGAGACCCTTATATACTTGAGGCATCAGAAAAGGCAACATGGCACGTTGCCCAACGCACTAATTCTGCTCCGTGCCACATTGGCTAACACGCCGATTCTGCTTTGTGCCACTTTGACCTTCTGGGCAGCTTGGTTTTCCCTCCTCTCGCGAAATCCCAACTTGGCACTCGTTCTGCCTTTCCCCAGGCCCTTTCCTCGTACGTATGGCATTCTAAAAATCTCAATTAACATGCGAATAGGCTGACTAAATGCAAGAAACTTATGGGGTGTAACATCCTCCCCCCCCCCTTAGGAATATTCGTCCTCAAATGTTAACTTCTGCTTGCAAGAACCTTAACCTTGCAATTACTTATTCTGGAAAAATTTCGGCAGAGTCTCCCCTATAATATGGACTATCCAAAAACCCTAAAATGCAATAATGTCCAATACAGGTGCTCCACACAAGACTATGGCATTCATTTCACAATAAACTGAAGTCAACTACTCCACATATACATGTATATAATGCAACTTATAAAACAACAATAAAAACATACCTCTGGCTGCACAATCTGACTAAGTCTCAAATAACTGAGGATATCTGGTTTTCATATCATCTTTTGCTTCCCAGGTCATCTCCTCTCGATTCTTATTTCGCATCACACTTTAACAGAAGCAACATCTTTAGCTCTCAGTCCACAGATTTGTCGGTCTAGTATGGCTACTGGAGCTTCTTCATAAGCTAACTCCTCTGTGACTTGGACGTCTTATACTAGAACAATCCGAGAGGGATCTCATATGCACTTCCTCAGCATTGATATATGAAAAACTGGATGAAGGGATTCTAATTCTGGAGGTAAATCCAATTTATAAGCCAGCTGGCCTATCCTTCGGCGAATCTGATAAGGCCCAATAAACCTCGGACTGAGCTTGCCTTTCTTACCAAATCTCGTCACACCCTTCATTGGTGAAACCTTTAGGAATACCCAGTCACCCACATTAAATTCTAAGTTTCTTTGTCGCACATCAGCATAAGATTTCTGGCGGCTCTGAGCAGTCAGCAGACGTTCCCTGATAAGGTTTACTTTCTCTTCTGACTGATGAATAATATCTGGCCCAATCAATGCTGATTCTCCTACCTCAAACCAACCAGCTGGAGATCTGCACTTCCACCCATACAATGCTTCATAAGGCGCCATCTGAATTGCTGAATGATAACTGTTATTATAGGAAAATTCAATAAGAGGTAGATGTTCATCCCAACTGCCTCCAAAATCTAGCACACACGCCCGTAACATATCCTCGAGTGTCTGGATTGTACGTTCTACCTGCCCGTCTGTTCAAGGATGGAAGGTTGTGCTTAGGTTAACCTGCGTCCCCAGGCCCCTCTGAAAAGATTGCCAAAACTTAGCTGTAAACTGCGCTCCTTTGTCAGAGATGATTGACAATGGAACACCATGCAGTCAGACTATTTCTCTAATATACAGCTCAGCATAATCTTTGACTTAAATGGTAGCCCTTACTGGCAAAAAGTGAGCTGATTTTGTCAACCTGTCAGCAATTACCCAGATAGAATCATATTTACGCCTAGTACGAGGTAACCCTACTACGAAATCCATATTAACTGCCTCCCATTTCCATAGAGGCACGGCTATATCCTATGTCAGTCCACCTGGTTTCTGATGTTCAGTTTCACCTGATGGCAATTGAGACATTGAGCTATGAATTTTGCTATCCCCTTTTTCATTCTCAGCCACTAGTAAATCTCTTTTACATCATGGTACATTTTTGTCGAACTTGTATGGAGAGAGTAACATGCATAGTGTACCTCACTCATAATTTGCTGGCGAAGCCCTTCCACATCTAGAACGCAGAGGCGATCCCTATATCTGAAAACTCCGTCCTCCATTACCTGAAAATCTATCACTTTCCCTCGCTGGACCTTGTTTCTGAGCTGAATCAGGCTAGGATCTTGATACTGCCGCTCTTTCACTTCCACAACCAATGATGACACTACAGTATTCTGGATCACCGCTCCATTGTCTCCTGATTCTACTATACGAACGGCTACACTAGCTAGCTGATGCAACTCTCAGGCCAATTCCTAACGCTCGGGCTGTAAATACGCCACGCTTCCCATGGATCTGCGGCTGAGGGCATCTGCTACAACATTGGCCCTTCCTGGGTGATATAAAATATTCACATCATAATCCTTTAACAACTCCAACCAGCGACGCTGCTGCAGATTTAACTCTTTCTGGGTGAAAATATACTGCAAGCTTCTGTGATCAGTGAAAATATCTATCTGGACGCCATACATGTAATGTCTCCATATTTTCAAGGCATGAATTACCGCGGCTAATTCCAGGTCATGGGTAGGATAGTTCTTCTCATGATTCCTCAGGCGCCTGGAAGCATAGGTAATCACCTTACCATGTTCCATCAAAACACATCCTAACCCAACACCCGAAGTGTCACAATAGACTGCATAACGCTCTGTTCCTTCTGGCAACGCTAGTACCGACGCTGATGTCAATTTGTCTTTCAATTCCTGAAAGCTCTGCTCACATGCCTCAGTCTAATGGAATTTCGCCGCTTTCTACATCAGTTTGGTTAAAGATGCTACTAAAGTGGAAAATCCTTCCACGAACCTTCTGTAATACCTGGCTAACCCCAGGAAACTATGTACATCGGTCGGAGAGGTAGGTCTAGGCCATGTTTTCATTGCCTCTATCTTCTGCGTATCTACCTATATACCAGCATCTGACACTATATGGCCCAAGAAGACTACTGAATTTAGCCAAAATTCACATTTAGAAAATTTTGCATATAGCTGGCCATCTTTGAGAATCTGGAGCACTGTCCGTAGATGATCCTGGTGATCTGCCTTTGAGTGAGAATACACCAAAATATCATCAATAAATACTATCACGAACAAGTCCAGGTATGGTCTGAAAACGTTGTTCATCAGGTCCATGAACACTACTGGGGCATTTGTCAGTTCGAAGGACATGACTAGAAATTCAAAGTGGCCGTATCTGGTCCTGAAGGCAGTCTTTGGAATATCTCTTTCATGAACCCGAACCTGATGATATCCTGATCTTAAGTCGATCTTTGAAAAATACCTTGCTCCCTGTAGCTGATCAAACAAATCATCTATTTCGGGAAGCGGGTCTTATTCTTGATAGTGACTTTATTCAGTTGCCGAAAATCTATACACATACAGAGGGAGCCATCCTTCTTCCTCACGAACAGAACTGGCGCACAAGGTGAGGTAGTTGGCCTGATAAAGCCCTTATCTAGCAAATCCTTCAACTGTTCCTTTAGTTCTCTGAGTTCAGCAGGAGCCATCCGATATGGAGGAATAGATATAGGCTGAGTGCCTGGTAATAGACGATTGCAAAATTAATTTCCCTTTCTGGGGGAATACCAGGAAGCTCATCTGGAAATACGTTGGGAAATTCATTAACCACTTGAATAGACTGAAGGTCGGAGGCTCTGACCGAACATGCTGAACTCGGACAATATGATAAATGCACCCTTTTGCTATCAATTTTCTTGCCCGAAGATAGGAAATAAACCTACCTTTTGGCGTGGCTGTATTACCTTTCCACTCCCATACTGTCTCCCCTGGAAAGTGGAACTGGACAATCTTGGTCCAACATTTGACATTGGCATAGCATGGAGCTAGCCAATCCATAACCAAAATAACATCAAAATCAACAATTTCTAGTTCTATCATGTCTTCTGTAGTCTGACGACCGACAATCTCTACTGTACACCCCCGATAGACCCTTCTGGCTATAATAGAGTCACCAACGGGTGTAGACACTGAGAAAGGTTGCCAAAGTGATTCCAGCATAATATTAAACTTCTGAGCCACTAACGGTGTAACATAGGACAAGGTGGATCCTGGATCTATCAACTCATAAGCAGGATGAGAGCAAATGTTCAGCATACCTGTCACAACATCTGGTGATGACTCTGACTCCTGTCGCCCCGGCAGTGCATAAGTACGGTCTGGGTTGACACCAGAACTGGAGGCCCCTGATCTGCCTCGGCCTCTACCTGTTGAAACTGAGGGCCTATGCCTACCGGGGATGCTGGAGCTCGTGATCCTGCTGAGGACCTATCTTGTCGATCCCAGTCACCCTGACCCCTAGCTGGAAAATTCCTCATCTGATGACCCTCCTATACACAAATGTAGCATGCTATGGAGTCATACCTGCATACTCCAGAGTGGCGTCGATGGCAATTAGGGCAAAGTGGTTTGTTAACCCACTCTACTCCACCTTCCTCTGCTACTGTGAACCTACTGCTTGCGAACCTCAACTGGGCTTTGGCTGCCCTCAACGACTAGACTTGCTCCTCTACCGTTGTGCTGGAGGCGGGGGTCTAGGCGGCCTATCTGATAATCGTGGCCTAGGTCCTCCCCGGGACTCCTCCTGTAATTCATTTGATTTGTCCCTGCAGCGCTGCTCCTGACTTGTCCTCCTAATCTCCCATTGCCGCTGTCTGATACCCTCAATATTCCGAGCAAAAGCCTGCACACGGGCGATATCCATATCCTCTCGCAGTGTGGCTATGATGCAGGTCTCAACATCTTTCGGGTTTAACCCCATAATAAAGCGGTGTACCCTGGTTGGCATTGTGTCCACAAAGGCTAGCGCAAATCGAGCCAAGGAATCAAACCGCATGGCAAATTCTCGAACACTCATCGACCCTTGTTCCATGTGTAGGAACTGATCAACCCGGTCCTGTTGAATCTCCGCGGTAGGTAATGATCCAAGAAAGCCTATAAAAAGCTGGACCAGGTCAGAGGAGAAACATCTCTCCCTTGGGACCTCTCCCAACTCTCATACCAAAGTACGGCGATGTCCCGCAGCCGGAATACCACCAACTCGACCGACTCTGTGGGTGTAGCATGCATCACCCTGAAAATACTCTGCATTTGGTCTAAGAAGTCCTAAGGGTCCTCAGTCCGATCTGTCCCTGTTTATTGCAGGGGACTTAGTGCTAGGAACTCTCGAACCCTCGAACTACCAGGCCCTCCTAAGGATTCTGCAACTATAGGTGGCACTGGCTGGCGCTGAGCAGCCATCATTTGGGCTAGCATAACCACCGCGCTCATGACCTTCTGGTCGGATGGTATGAGTATAGCAACTGCCGGAGGTGGTGCCGTCACATCGGCCATCTCAAGCGGCTCCTAACGTAGTGGAGATTGCTGGGGAGGTCGAGATGATACCTCCGTATCGTCCTCAGATCGGGCCGATTCTGACTGAGGCTGAGGCACCCTACTGGTACCCTCTCCTACTGCTACATCTAACCTCCTTCCTGTCATAGGGTGTCGCTGATCCGACATCTCTCTGTAAACAAAAGAGTATAATGATCTTAGGGACTCAACCCTATACTGTACCGCTCTATTTGCACAACTGAATAAGAAGAAAGAGTAACCATCCTATTATGCCTTGCAGCCTCCTGTCTATAGTATGTGGTGCACAACACATCCATAGACAAGACTTACTTAGCATGGCTTGCAGACTCCCTGGGATACAACCTGCTCTGATACCAAGTTTGTCACGCTCCACCTTGGGAGACATGACTAGCACCTGGTGCCCTACTAGGACCTGAACTGCTGAGCTGACTGAGCCTAAGCACTTCTGGTGCAGGGCTGACTCTAACTCTAGAATCAAGAAAACAACGGGTTATATAAAGACTGTAAATACAACCCCCAGCCGACAAAGCCTATAGCCACCTATGAAAATAAATAGCTAACCAGAGATGAACGAACATAGGGAGTCCTATATAGGCCAACAAGGCCACCATGGTATCTAGTTATAACTGAAAAGTAAAATCAGATGCTAAACTGAGCTATGACCGACAAGGTCATCAATCAGCAGCTAAACAGGGCCCCACACGGCCAACACACATAGTCTAGAACATATATGGGCCCCACACGACCGATATCATCTAACCACAGGGAGGTAACACAATCTGCAAGCCTCTAGGATTAATAAGATGGTCAGGACAGGGCCCCGGCCTACCCATACTGTACAAACAAAAGAAGTAAACCTCTATCACAGAAGCTCCGGAAGAAAGGAGCGGATGTCTCTGTGCAGCTGACTGAAACTACGACGGATCTGCTCCTCGTCTATGCATACCTGCAGGAAAGTAATGCAGCGCCCCAAAAGAGGTCTTCAGTACCATAGGTACTGAGTATGTAAAGCAATAACTGTAAATGACTGAAAGTGAGGAAATAGAACTATCAATAACTGAAGTAAAGGAAACAGACAAAAAATGACTGAAGTAGTGAAATCAGGACTAAACATAACTGTGATAAGGAGGGTAGGGGTCATACAAAACAATGAGGCATACTACTGTCTAATTATCAGTAACTAAAGCAACATAAACCTTACCTAGCCTCCATAAGCCGGAAGGTACAATAAGCACAGAACAACCCACCTGGGCCCCCATTAGCCCTAGTGAGTACACCTCAATATATATACCCCTACCCAGGTCATATTGAGTCAAGTATCAGTTATAAGCGTCCTGCCGATCCCCTGGGTCTGCAACTGGGCCCGCTTGGCCCCTGACTATAGCCGTGCCTGAGTCCGAAGGACTCCTGATATCTACAACTAGGATGTAAGCGCTCGGCGGGGGTGTGTATAGGCCAACCACAACAAATATGAGAATCTGGCTCCCCATCTTCGTCCCTTGCGGATGGCGTGCCGCTACGTAGAGAGACGTATCCTCTCCCCTGGCGAACGAGTCAACACAGCTATTAACCCTGGGGGGTCACGGAAGCTATACAGGTAATCCAGCCCAAAACAATACAATAATAGGTCTCAACTGATAACAACAACTACACATGATAACATACTCCTGACATGCTTTACTGAGTTTCATACTGGATTACTATGCTGAAGAAACTGACTTGCCGAAAGAAAATGCCTTAACATACCTCGTTCACTTTTTACCAATTAACTGGCGAGTTCAAATTAGTATTAAATAGCCCTCTCCCACTGGAATCGTGTTACTGGAAATATAGGACTAGTTTTACAACTAAATTCGGCAAAAAGGAAAACTTTATATATAAATATTAACTATATTCCAAATTTACAGAACATGGTTGAAACCTTGTTATTTCTCGAAATTCTAGAAGGGAGAAATGCTTACTTTTAGCCTGGGATCATATTGACACTAGTTTGGAGTAATTCCAACAACTTTGGCTCGGCAGGACGACGATTCTCCGGGTGAATTTCACAAAACTAACTCTGAAGAAATGCTACCTGTAGCCTTATACTTCGATACCCGATGTTAATTTGAATTTGGACGGCGTTTAGCGGCGTAATCAGATGAAAATTATAATTCTCCTTCGTCCCTATCCTCTGTTGGTCATGGTTTTGATTTATAACTTAACTTCTAAGTGTGAGACCCTTATATACTTGAAGCATCAGACAAGGCAACATGGCACGTTGCCCAACGCGCTGATTCTGCTCCGTGCCACGTTGGCTAATGCACTGATTCTGCTCCATGCCACTTTGACCTTCTGGGCAGCTTGGTTTGGCCTCCTCCCATGAAATCCCAACTTAGCATTCATTCGGCCTTTCCCCGGGCACTTTCCTCGTACTTATGGAATTTTAAAACTCTCAACCAATATGCGAATAGGCCGACTAAATGCTAAAAACTTACGGGGTGTAACATATCATGATTGAAAACCTGAAGTAGTTATGAACCTATGGGGAACACTTACTCTAGTTAATTGCCAATCTTGGTAAACAACAACTGATTTTCACTTTTTTTTACTACTGTTTTCTATAAACCCCCCAATTTGGAGATAACATACCTCTAATCTTAAATACATGCATTAGTCTAGTTCTTACCATATTCCTTGTGGGTTCGACCCCAACCTTTGTTGGGTTCTTTATTGACAACGTCCACGCCATACTTTGTCAGGAATGTGAGTTTGAACATTATCAAAAAGTGGCTCCATTGTCGGGGAATACAACTAAGATTAGATTAATTGCTTGTGTTTAACTTTTGGTTGTTATTTCCTCATTTACATTTTCTTTTTGTTTTTGAAACCCACAGGTTGTCTCTTGGTGAATGCCAAGTACTCGACGGAGCGGAAACCCCCTTATTCCTCTTGATCTTGAATTAGAATGAACACTGCTAAGAATGGAGAACTAAGAGAAAAGAGAAGCCCATCTTGCTGAAGATGCTAGGCAAGCCAAGCTAGCTTGGCAAGCTGCACTTCAGGAAGCCGAAGATGCTCGGGGTGAAGTTATAAATGCTGGCCTCCATGGAAGGGGAAATAGAGGCCAGCGATATGTCCCTTAGTTCTTTGATAAGGATGACCCAGATATTGATGAAGTCGGGTCAACTAGAGCTATTGTACCACCACCTTTGCCTGCTAGGAAAGTTTGACATCACTAGCACCATGATACAGTTGTTGAATATGAAAGGGGTATTTAATGCTCATGAAGCTGATGATGCCAACCTGCACTTAATGAACTTCGTCGGATTATGCAAGGCGTACAGGTTGCCCAGTGTCAGTCACGATGCAATAAAGCTAAGACTCTTCCCCTTCTCTCTTTCTGGGGAGGCCACATTATGGTTATTTGAGTTACCCAAGAACTCTATTACAAACTGGAGGGAGCTCAAACAAGCTTTTCTAGAGAGTTCTTCCCACCCTCCAGGATTCTACAGCTTAAGGATGAGATCTACAATTTCTGACAACTAAAAATGGAGGCACTTCATGAAACCTGGTTGAGATTTAAAAAGAAGTTGACCAAGTTCCAAAACCATAAAAATCTTGATGATAGTTTGTTGGAGATTTTTACAAGTTATTGAATAATAGCACTAAGTTCTACCAGATACTGTGGCGGAGGAGCACTGATAAGTCACACATGGGAATAAGCTGCCACTATTCTTGACAGAGTGAATAAAACTAACAGGGCCTGGCACACCAGGGAAACGGAAGAAGTTGTAGGTACATATGATGTTGGTATGACTACATACCAACGAAAGAAGGAGGAGGAGCATGATGTCGCCCAAATTACACCTCACAATTGAGATATAAAGTGGTCGATGTCAAATATAGAAGCCAACTAGAGGTTGGGGTCAATCCCATAGGGAATATGGAATGAACTTAAGTTAATGCAATAGTTGTTACTATCGGGTTTCTTATTTCCAAAGGGAGAAAGAAATAAACTACTAAATATGAGTAAAGACTACAAAATGCTTAAGTCAAATTCGGTTTGAATTCAATTAACGACTTGACTAGGATTTTGTTCCCAAAGACTTTATAACCACAAGACTTTTACACTAGTGATCTATTCCGGTGTTTAACATGCAATATCGGTAAGTTATGTTCGCCTAAATGGTTGGTCCCTTATCTAGATGATTATCACCACGCAACTTGGTCCATATATGGGTGTATGCTTAATTAACCCTTACCCTTAATATAGAATTAGCTATCCCTGGACAAGTTCAAGCTATTAGATGAGGGTTGATAGCCTCAAATCTCCATTGTAAATTCCTTTTTCCTATTCACTACCCCCTTGGTCCGGTAAATAAGAATAAGGCAAGTCCTAATGTTTGCAACTGTCAAGCATCAAGTAAAGCGAAGGAAAAAACAATACATGCATTAAACCTGGTTCAAGAATCAGTAAGTGTTTCACCTATGTGTGTCAATACATCTTGGTTCCCACAACCCTAGTTATGGGTTTAGCTACTCATGCTTGTATGATCACAATCACAAAACATTGAATAAATGATAATTGCAACTTACAAATTATCGTAGAAGAAAACTAAGTAAATTGAATAAAACTCAGAAATTGATGAATAAATGTCAATGTTGCTTTTGATCCTCAAATTTAAGAACAAAATTATATATCTTGTTTCTTGACCCAAGAACAATCGTACAACACCAAAATCCTACATGAAAAATAGTAATGATAAACTGTGCGTCAAAAATAAACCCGAACAATGTATTTATAGTTCTACAAAAACCTTTTTTTAACTAAAATTGGAAACCAGGTCGTTAGTGATCACGGGCTTGGTAACGATTCGTTAGGACCTTTGACGAGTCGTGCCTTACCAAAATCATCCGTCCTCAGCATCCAACCTAGTTATGGAAACGGGTCACCTTATGACTCATTGTTCCTGGGCTCAAGTCGTTAGGCCTCTCGTGGTCCAACCTCCTCAGATTTCCAGTGCCCCCTACGATCGGCTCCAATGGTCTTCCAATGAGTCGTTTAATCGAACAACGACTCATTACGTCATCTGTCAACTTCACTAGCTACTTCTTCACTAATTCCTCTCCCATTCTTCACGACTGACTTCACGACTTGTTACCAGATGTAACGAGTTGTTCCCTTAACCCGTCAGGTACACTGTTTATGCATCTTCAAAACTCAATCTTTGCCTACGACTTCAGCAATGAGTCGTGCTACATGCCAATGACTCGTGAAGTGTCTGGAAGTCACTTATTCAGTTGTTTTAAGTATTAATTTTCCCAGTTCACTTCCAAACCTATTTTCCTGCATCATTAAACACAAAACACATCGTACCTATAAAATTATACCCGAAATATGCATAATTTCTTGGTTTTAAGCGTTGAAAGTGACGTAAAATCACGGCACATCAACACCCTCAACGTAGAACTTTTGCATGTCCTCAGAAAAAAATAAAATAAAATAAAATAAAATAAACTACTTCGACGCTTCAATCGAAAGAACTCTGTTTGAAACTTACGGTAGTCACATTCATTCATAAAATCAAAGTTTTCTAACCCCTCCTTCATCATATCAACTCAAATCACGATGCATATGCAAAATTTTCAATCATGACACAGAGGAATCGAAACATGGCAAAACACTGTCACTTGCAACCACGCACATAAACCTATAACATTGACCCAGATAATTTGCAGACGATTTTGTTGACCAAATGCTCTCACCTCAAAGAAGTCCCATACTCACACATGTGCATATGACTATTTCAATATATTTCTCTTGGGACTAGGTAAGATTCACTCGCTCTTCAGCAATGTAACGTGGGAAATTAATGGCGTATCCCTCCATAATGCTAGCTACCAATGCCGCTCTTTTAGATGTGAGAATGTTATCATTGCTAGTTGGTACCAGCCTATTCCGCACCAGTGTCCACCAAAACTTAGCTTGAAAATTTAGAATGGCCTTTTTGATCTGAGACTCAGTGTCGTGTAACCATTCAACCAACGGACCTCTTGAACCAATGATCCGAGATAGCCAAGTATATTGTCTGATTCGCTCCTCACAATTCAGCTTCTTAGTCTTAACTTTCTTTAGCTCATATAACCTGTGGTCGAACTCGGCTGTGTTCATTGAGGCATGATAATCTGGCCCACACAATAGCCTGGAGATCTTCCTCTCAGATATATCCACCGGAGTCTCTCGAACCAACACCTGAGTTAAGGCAAGACTCTTCTTCCAGTCTTGGACCCCTAATGCCAAACGCTGTAGTGTGGCTACGTAGGCTGCATAGAATTCTCTGACTAGGCATGGGCTGTAACTTTCTGATGGCTCAGTCAACCACCTAAACCTGTACTTTTCGAATATAGCTTGCAGCTCTGGAAGGTCTTTCAGCCCTGTAGTGACTAGCCTCGGCTCCTCGTATATGCTCCTCTTTGGGTTCCTTTATCATTAGGAGCAATATCTCTTTTGTATATGGCCCTTATACCATGAACACACCATCTCTGCACCTTCTTTGGTTGATCGTTTGATGTGTTCGAGGTCTCAGTCAATTCATAATCGGAGTCCCCTCACTGAGCATGTGACCTGTCAGCCATCTTTGTGTTTTGCCCAGCTGTGGGGGCCTCAGGAGAAAGTGCAGCTGTAGCCCTGACATTATCATCAGTGCGGCTAAGAGGATCCCTCACTAGTGGAGTAGGAGCATTGACCAGGGCTGTTGGATTTGAAGTTTGTTGAGCCCTAGCCCTGGTTGATCTCCTCACTAACTGCTCCTCTGATACATCATATTCTTCCTTCGAGCTACTTGATTTTTTGGAGGAGGATGGCTCATCACAAAGTCTACGGTATGAAGGTTGACTGCGCTCAGGTACTTGTTTTTGTGCCTGACCTTTCCTTGGTGTACCTCTTGGAGCCATTGTACCTATTGAAACATTGTTAGTATACGAGATGAGATGACACAAAAACATTTTAAAACTACTGCTCAGTAGACCTAACGAGTGATTAAATGAGTCATTGCCACTGGCAAAAACTCCTAAAGTCCTTCGTTGTCTCAAACCATCCCTCTTCATGTTGGGCTAGTTTACTTGACCACTAGTCCCAATGAGTCATTACTAAAGGCAACGAGTCGTTAGGTCAGTTGTTAGGTCAGTCGTTAGGTCCACTATCTTCTTGATTTAATTTACCACTCAGGACGAGCTACACAACGAGTCATTTGGTGATCTAACGACTCGTGATGTAGCTCTACTCAAGAATTTCTGTTTACCTACACATTCATCGTCATCCACTTCCTATTGTGCAACTCCACAAATTCACACAACAACTCAGTTAACAAGTCCCTAAATTCCAATTCAATCAATTCTTTGATATCACCGGCTACCTAGGTTTTCTATCGAATTGAAATAACAAGCCGAACAAGTACCATATTAATCCGACAATTTCAAGGTCAATAAAAGCATGAGTCCAAAAAAATCTTATCTAAATGCAAGAGATACTCACAATTAACTGAGAAAAATATACTCACAAGATGTTTTAGCATAAAAGGGAGTACAAGTGTATGCGTGCGAATGTTTGGAGAGCAATTCAAGGATTTTTCGATGACGTTGTTTCGATGCGGTTGGGAGATGAAGAAGAGGGAATTATTTTGAAGTTTTACCGGTGCTAGGTTAAAACATAGGTGAGAGTTTAAAATGTAAGGGAATCGGGTTTTGTATAGTTCACATTAGATTTTCCCTAATTCCATCGTGGGTCGGGTTGGAAATGTTCATGAAAAACTTATAATCGACCAGAGTAACGATTCGTTAAGTGATTAAATGAATTGTTTTGCCCTTTGTGTTCTGACTGGAGTTCAACAAACTTACTTGGGACCTAACGAGACAAGCAACAACCCGTGCATCACCCAACGAGTCGTGGCCTGAGTCGTGGTCCTTGGACTATTGTAGCTTCATGACGGGTCACGTAACGAATCGTTTGGTCTCCCAATGATTCGTTGAGTGATTCGTTATCACCTTTTTCAATTTGATTCTACCTTTGATCCAGTGAACATGACGGAGGACCTCATGATTCGTTTCCAGAAGAGACGAATCGTTAAGTCAATCGTTGCTCCCCTGTTTCCTACGATTGTCTTCACGATTGGACTGAATGAGTCGTCAGTTCAAATGACGACTCGTTCTATGACATTTTGCACCAGAAATTAAGTTCCAGATTTTGGTTCCAAATTCAAATTTTCCATCATAATCACCTGCACCAATTAAAAACATAAACACTATATTTTTCTTACATTTACAACTTGGGTCGCCTCCTAAAAAGCGCTTGATTTAACGTTGCGGCACGACGTGGGTGTTTTGGCTATTCAGACTTCACCAAAACACCTTCATGGGTTGCCTCCCATGCAACGCCTAATTTAACATTGTGGCACAACATAATTCCCCAAGTTACTCAGACTTCACTCAAGGTCCAAAGGTCTACCAGTTTGAGTTCTTCACTTCTTCCCAAGTAAGCTTTCACCCGTTGACCATTAACCTTGAACCTCTTTCCTTCATGGTTTTCTAGTTTGATTTCCCCATGGGAGAATACTTGGATCACTCGAAAAGGTCCCAGCCACTTAGACTTCAACTTACCAGGAAACAAACGAAGTCTAGAGTTAAATAGTAACACCATATCACCCGGACTAAATTCTCTTTTCTCAATATTTCGGTCATGCTGACTTTTCATCCTTAATTTGTAAATTTCAGAACTCTCATAGGCTTTCAACCTAAATTCATAAATCTCATTTAACTGATCAAGCCTCAAGTTTGCAGCTTCATTCCAGTTTAAATTCAGCTTCTTGAGTGCCCACATTGCTTTGTGCTCAAGTTCGATCAGAAGATGACATGCTTTACCATAAACAAGCTGACACGGAGACATACCTATAGGAGTCTTGAATGCGGTCCGATAAGCCTATGAAGAATCATCTAGCTTTCTTGACCAATCTGTCCGGTTTGCATTCACAATCTTCGCCAAGATAGTCTTTATTTCCCAGTTTGTGACTTCAACCTGTCCACTAGACTGCGGATGATAGGGTGTAGCCACCCTGTATTTGACCCAATATTTTTCCAATAAAGAGCGAAACAACCAGTTACAAAAGTGCGAACCCCCATCACTAATGATGCTCTGGTAGTCCCGAATCTAGCAAATATATTCCGCTTCAAAAATGCTGTGACACTCTTCCCTTCATTGTTTGGAAGTGCAACTGCTTCCACCCATTTTGAAACATAGTCAACAGCAACAAGTATGTACTTTATACCGTTTGAGCTCACAAATGGGCCCATGAAATCAATGCCCCATACATCAAATAGCTCAATGACTAGGATGGGAGTAAGGGGAAGCTCATGCCTCTGTGATATGCCTCCTTGCCTTTGACATGCATCACATGCCTTTGCGAAATTATGTGCATCCTAGTGAATGGTTGGCCGATAGCACCCGCATGGCAGAATTTTGTGGGCTGTGCGAATCCCCTATGGTGTCCTCCAATAGGGGATAAGTGGTACCGCCTCCAATATACTCAGCATCTCCACCTCGGGCACGCATCTCCAAATAACCCCATCAGCACATATGTGAAATAAGTAGGGCTCATCCCAAAAAAAATTTTGCACATCAGACATAAAATTCTTCGTCTGGTTAAATGATAAGTGCTCTGATACAACATCACTCACCAGATAATTAGCAAAGTATGCAAACCATGGGATGAGATCTTGTGATGCCGCTAGAACCTGCTTGTCTGGGAATGCATCATCTATGTCATGCTCATCTCTAAGTGTTGCATCAGGTTCCAATCTGGATAAGTGATCCACAACCTAATTTTTTGTCCCTTTCCAGTCTTTTACATCAAACTTGAACTCTTGTAGCAGCAGAACCCATTGAATCAACCGTGGCTTGGCATCCTTCTTTGCCATCAGATATCCCAAAGCTACATGGTTTGTATGGACTATCATCTTAGTACCAAGCAAGTACGCCCGAAACTTCTCAAATGCAAAAATCTACAGCCAAGAGCTCCTGTTCTGTCACGATATATTTTTTCTAAGCTACATTTAGAGCCTTGCTAGCATAATAAATCGAATGAAAAATATTTTCACGCCTTTGACCCAACACAGCTCCTAGGGCCACACCGGTAGCATCACACATGACCTCAAAAGGTAAAGACCAGTCAGGTGCCACTATAATAGGGACAGTGGTCAATCTCTCTTTAAGACATTCAAATGCCTTAAGACATGCCTCATCAAAAACAAATGTCACCTCCTTCTCGAGTAGTTTACACAATGGATGTGCAATTTTGAATGAGTCCTTGATGAATCTTCTATAGAAACCTACATGACTGAAAAAGCTTCGAACACCTTTCAAAGAAATTGGAGGTGGAAGACTAGCGATTACCTAAATCTTAGCCCGGTCTACCTCAATACCCTTACCAGAAATCTTGTGGCCTAGCACTATACCTTTCTTGACCATGAAATGGCACATTTCCTAGTTAAGCACCAAGTTTGTCTCTTTACATCTATGAAGAACATTGCTCAAATGAGACAAACACTCCTCGAATGAATCACCCACGATTGAAAAATCATCCATAAAGACTTCAATGATGTCTTCCACCATATAAGAAATTATGGACATCATGCAACGTTGAGAAGTGGCGGATGCATTATGTAACCCAAACGACATCCTCTTAAAAGCAAATGTACCATATGCACAAGTGAACGTGGTCTTCTCTTGGTCTTTAGGGGCTAGAAAATCTTATTGTACCCCGAATAACCATCAAGGAAACAATATCATCCTCTGCCTGTAAGTCTGTATAACATATGGTCCATGAATGGCATTAGAAAGTGATCTTTTTGCGTCCAACGGTTCAGCTTTATGTAGTCCATGCATACTCTCCAACTGGTAACTGTTCTTAGAGGAATCATCTCATAGTTAGCATTTGGGACCACAGTGGTTCCTCCCTTTTTCGGTACACACTGGACTGGGCTAACCTATTTGCGGTCTGGAATAGGATAAACAACACCTGCATCCAACCACTTTATGATTTCCTTCTTGACCACCTCTTGCATAGGTGGATTCAACCTACGTTGATGTTCAATACACGGAATACAATCTGGCTCTAGCTGGATCTTATGAGTGCAAATATCGGTTGGGATTCCAATAATATCTGCAATCATCCACCAAATGGCTTTTTTGTATCTTTTCAAGATGGAGACCAAAGAATCCACTTGCCATTCCTCCAGTCAGCTGCAAAAATGACCAGTAAAGTGTTATTGGCTACCAAAAATACATACTGTAAATGAGGCGGAAGTGCTTTGAGCTCCAATACCGGAGGCTCCTAAATAGATGGCTTGGCAGGTTGGGTCACCCGATTCTTCAAATCAAGATTGATCTTCTTTGGAGCATAAGTGTATGACCCTATGCCAGTAAGTGAATTTACAATCTCCTCACCCCCATGAATCTCCTCAGCACCAATATCCATCAAAACGGCTGCTAGGTCATCAAGAATCAATAACTCCTCCATTGGAAAAATTGGGAACTCAGGTTCCGCAACATCAATTACTGAGACCATCCTCATATCATTTGGTTGCTTCATGGATCTGCACACATTAAATGTCACTTCCTCATTGTTCAACAGAAATTTGAGTTGTCCAGTCTCCATATCTACAAAAGCATGTTCGGTGGCGAGAAATGGTTGCCCCAAGATAATGGAGACCTCAAAATCGATTTCACAGTTTAGGATGATGAAATCGTCCATAAATATAAAGGACTCCACCTTCACTACTAGATCATATAGTATCCCCACCGAATTCTTCACCATACGATATGCCATTAGAAGCCGCATTGTAGTCAGTTTGGGGGCTCCCAAGCCCAACTGTCTGAAAACTGCTAATGGCATCAAATCAATACTAGCACAAAGATCACATAATGCCTTGGAAAAATTAAAGGCTCCCATAGTGCATGGTATAGTGAATGCTCCAGGGTCTTCCTTATTTTGAAGAAGAGAACGGGATGCTATTGCACTACAATAGTGCAAGTTGTCTGCAGGTTCGAAACTCACAGTCCTCTTTCTAGTGACAAGGCCCTTCATGAATTTAGCATAGCCAGGCATCTGCTCAAGTGCTTCAACTAATGGGATGTTCGCTGACAATTGCTTTAACATGGAAATGAACTTGTGATACTTCCCATCTTCGACCTTTTTCTTCAACCGCCGTGGAAAAAGAGGAGGAGGTCTAGGGATCGGTCTGAACTTTTGCTGAACCTCTTTCTCCTTCTCATTGTCAGATCCATGCTCTTTTGCATTACTAGGAGTGATCTTCACCATAGTATCTCCAACAAAAGTTGGATCCTCGAAATCTGCTATCCTATCATCATTAATCGATACGGGCTCTTCTGTGTCATCAATCACAATCGACCTTAGAGGATCAATGGTCGCCTTCCCACTCCTAGTAGTGACCGCTATGCAGTGGATTTCATTTTTAGGATTCTGCACTGTGTTGCTGGGAAGTGTGCCCTTTTGCCTCTGGTTCATTACAATAGACATCTTACTCAGCTGCTGCTCAATTTGCTTAATGGCTATGGCATGTGATTCCACCTTTTGATTCATACCAAAAATATAAGCGCAGAGCTCCTTAAAATGGCTATATGTAGTCTCCATCTTCTTAAGTACTTTAGACAACATGTCTTAAACCCTTGAACCACTAGACTCATGCTCATGATTTCTTGGAGGAACACACAGACCAGTTCTATCATTCTTGTACTCATCACACTTCTTCCAGTTTCCATAATCTCTATAGTAGCCTCGATTGTAATTATTGTCTTTTTAAAGATCCAACCTTAGTTCCCTTGTCCTTGACGCTAAGAGTCCTAGTTAGACCCTTGGGTGTTGGTTTGAAAACCCGCCCTCTGATCATTCAGATAGTTATCTTCCTCTTCAGACTCAGATTCACATCCATCATTTCTTGGGGCCTTGCCTTGAGAACCCACAACATTTACTTTCTCCGCTCCATCTCCCATTAGATGCTTAACAAGCAACCCCATAGTTGTTTTAATCTCAGCAATATCTTGATCACGCTCTTCATCTTTTCTTCTCTGTTCTGCAGACATACCAACCGCTTACAAACCAGTCGGACTCTCTGACTCTCTAGTATGCTAAGCTCGATTGGTTTTAGTGATCCTGTCAAGTAGATCAGCAGCCTCTACATAAGTGTGGCTCATAAAGGTTCCGCCAGAGATGGTATCATCCACTGCCTTGGTATTACCATTCGAAGACCCATAGAAGATCTCCAACAATGTATCATCTGGAATCCTGTGATTCGGCACCCTTTTGAGCATCTTGTTGAAATGCAACCAGGTCTCGTGAAGTGCCTCTGAATTTAGTTATCTGAAGTTATATATTTCATCTTTCAACTGTAATGCTTTGGAAGGTGGGAATAACCTTTCAAGAAAAGCTCTCTTAAGTTCCCCCCAAGTAGTGATGGAATCATTCGGCATCTTAGCCAACCACATCGTTGCCTCACTCTCCAGTGATAAGGGAAATAACCTCAGTCTAATTGTGTCCTGGCTCACTCCTGGTTGTTTTTATGCCTTACATATACCCACGAAATTTGTCAAGTGAGCGTGGCCATCATCATATGTATGACCCACAGATATTTCCTTCATATTGAGCAGTTGGATCATTGTACTGGTAATATCAAACTTTGTCCCAACAGGCAAAGGGGGAGGGACTATAGCTCCAGTGGCACCGGCTTCATCAATATCAGCATCATCCTCCTCATCAATATACCGGTGTCTCTGGTGTTCTGGACCTCTGTGTCGTCTAGCTCGCTCTGCTTCTGCAGCTAGACATTGCCCTTCAGCAACTCTAGCTAACTCAGTATCTCTAGCCCAAGCTTGCTCCTCAGCCAACATTCTCGTTGTGGCTTGGTCCATGGTTTCCTGCTCTTGGATGTTGGCCATTCTTCTCAGTTTTCTTAACGTCTGCTCAAGTTCGTGATCAATTGGAACTAGGGGATTTCCTTGGCTCCTAGTATCGGGCATGCACAAACCTAAGACCTTTTAAGCAAACACAAACAACAAAAGAAAAATAAAAAGGAAAATAAGAACCAATAGTAAAGCAAACACAATTAACAAAAGCCTTAGCTATAATCCCTGGAAACGGCACCAAAATTTGATGTCGCCCAAATTACACCTCACAATTGAGATATAATCCAATCGATGTCAATATAGAACCCAACTAGAGATTGGGGTCGATCCCACAGGGAATATGGAAAGAGCTTAAGTTAATGCGAATAGCTGTTACTATCGGATTACTTATTTCCAAAAGGGGGAAGAAATAAACTACTAAATATGAGTAGAGACTACTAAATTCTTAAGTCAAATTCGATTGTATTCAATTAATGACTTGACTAGGATTTTGTTCCCCAAGACTTCATAACCATAAGACTTAGACACTAGTGATCTATTCCGGTGTTTAACATTCAATATCGGTAAGTTATGTTCACCTAAATGGTTGGTCCCCAATCTAGATGATTATCACCATGCAACTTGGTCCGTATACGGGTGTATGCTTAATTAACCCTTACCCTTAATATCGGAGTAGCTATCCCCAGACAAGTTCAAGCTATTAGATGAGGGTTGATAGCCTCAAATCTCATTGTATATCCCTTTATCCTATTCACTACCCCCTTGGTCCGGTAAGTAAGAATAAGGCAAGTCCTAACATTTTCCGCCATCAAGCATCAATTAAAGCAATGGAAAAAACAATACATGCATTAAACCCCGTTCAAGAATCACTAAGTGTTTCACCTATGTATGTTAATTCATCTTGGTTCCCACAACCCTAGTTATGGGTTTAGCTACTTATGCTTGTATGATCACAATCACAAAATATTGAATAAATCATAATTGTAACTTACAAATTATCGTAGAAGAAAACCAACTAAATTGAATAAAACTCCAAACTAGATGAATAAATTCCAATGTTTCTTTTGATCCTCAAATTCAAGAACAAAATTGTAAACCTTGTTTCTTGACCCAAGAACAATCGTACAACACCAAAATCCTACGTGAAAAATAGTAATAATAAATTGTACGTAAAAACTAAAACCTAAACAATGTATTTATAGTTCCAATAAAACCTTTTCCTAACTAAAATTGGAAACTGGGTCGTCAGTGATCACAGGCTTGGTAACGATTTGTTTGGACCTTTGATGAGTCGTGCGTTGCCAAAATCATCCGTCCTCAGCATCCAACCCAGTTATGGCAAGGGGTCACCTAATGACTCATTGTGCCTGGGCACGAGTCATTAGGCCTCTCGTGGTCCAACCTCCTCAAATTACCAGTGCACCCTAAGATCGGCTCTTGTGGTCTCCCAACGATTCGTTTGATCAGACAATGACTCATTACATTGTCTGTCAACTTCACTGGCTACTTCTTCACCAATTCCTATCCAAGTCTTCATGACTTATTACCAGATGTAATGAGTCATTCCCTCAACCCGTCAGGTACACTATTTCTGCATCTTCAAAACTCAACCTTTGCCTACGACATCAGCAACTATTTGTGCTACGTGCCATCGACTCGTGAAGTGCCTGGTAGTCACTTGTTGAGTTTTTTTAAGCATTAACTTTCCCAGTTCACATCTGAACCTGTTTTCCTGCAACATTAAACACAAAACACATCATACCTATAAAAGCATACCCGAAATGTGCATAGTTTCTTGGTTTTAAGTGTCGAATGTGCCATAAAATCATGGCACATTAGAGTGTGATTAGGAATTAGCCCACATGCGTAGATCATTAGACCTGCTCATAAATAATATCATGGGCACTAGGGACAGAAAGCAAAATGCAGTGGGATCTCATGGACAGGAACCAGGGTCGGAGCATTCAGATTCCAAAGAGGAGGCAAATTTCTTGGACAATCAGGCGGCAGGTTTTCAGGCCAACACCCAAGGGTCTAGACAAGACACTTGGCACTAAGGCTCCGAAAATAAAGGTTAGAACTAATACCAGGACAACTACAACTATAATCGGTACAAAGATAGGAGTCGAGGTCATGAGCGAGAGGGAGAATGGAGAAGGAATGATGGTTACCGCAATGACTGAACAGGATTGTATTTTTCTCCTAATACACATGAGGGAGAAGCTGGACAGTCAAAGTTGGAAAGAATGATGGCTGAGATGCTGAAGAAGGTGAGATCTACTGAGGAGCAGCTGAAAGACATTCGTGGAGAAATATATAGCATGGGCCAAAAAGTTTAGTCACGTCCCACAACCATCAATCAAATAGAGAAGCTATTGGGTCAACTGTCAGCATCCCTAAACCCCAGGAAAAAGGGAACACTACCTAGCAACACAATCCAAAATCCAAAGAATGATATTCACTGTATGGTTGTGATGACTAGGAGTGAAAAGACCACAATTGATCCCCTCTACTTGTTGTAGTTGAAACACAAAGAAAGAAAGAGATCGTGACTGATGATGATGATGAGGTTGTTGAGTAAGATCTTAGGAAAGAGGCTGAGTTTAATCCAGTTGGTGAGAAGGAGTCAAAAGTTGAAAAGGGTAAGAAAAAAGGGGCCACGCAGATCTATAAGGCTATCCCACCAACACCGATGTTGTTCCCTCAAAGAATGAAGAAGAAAGCAGAAGATGGTAAGTTTCAGAAATTTCTTTCTATGCTTAAATAATTATCTATAAACAAATCATTGGTTGAGGCATTGGAGAAGATGCCTGGATATGCCAAATTTATGAAGGACCTTGTTACCAAGAAGAGGTCCGCGAGTTATGAGCCAGTGGGAAACTTGCATCATTGTAGTGCCATAGCCTCACGGGTCCTACCCTTGAAAAAAGAGGATCCAGGTGCCTTCACCATTCCATGTACTATTTGTGACGTTGAGTTCACAAAAGGCACTCTACGACTTGGGAGAAAGCATCAATATGATGTCGTTAGCTGTGTTCAAGCATCTGGGCTTGGGAGCCCCGACACCGACTACTATGCAGCTATTGATGGCCGACTGTACTATAAAGAAGCCTATGGGGATCCTCTTTGATGTGCTGGTCAATGTTGACAAATTCATATTCCCAGTGGATTTCGTGATCCTAGATTGTGAGGATGACATTGAGGTCTTGATAATGCTCAAACCATACCTCCTACCGAAGTATGAAGTTGTCGTTATCAATAAAGAACCCAACTATAGGTTGGGGTCGATCCCACAGTAAATATGGAAGAGCTAGACTAGAGCTGGTAAATGAACTTGTTAGGTAGTTACTCCAAATAAGGGGGTTTTAAAGAAAAAATAATTAAAAACACAGTTAAAACTTTAGTTGAAATCAAGAATGAAGTATAACTAGGGTTTTGGGTTCCCCATGGATTCATAACTGCTTTGAGTATACGTACGTGATCATCACCAATGCTTACTTGTAAAACTAATAACTTAGGTTCATTCAAACGACTAGTTCTTCCCTATTGAATGACTATACTCAATCGCTGGGTCAGGTCTCATGAGCGAATGCAAATTAACCGTTATCAGTATGTCCCAAATTTAACTATACTGCGACCGCAACTCAAGTTAATATAATGATCATCAATATTAAGGCTTTGTTGTAATTCTCTTTCCCTAATCTCTACCTCTCTAGGCCCAAGCAAGTAAAGAATTTGGGCACGTCCTAACATTGTACACTGTTAAGAAATGTTTAAGCATGAAGAGAATACAATAAAAGTTTTTTTCATTGGTTTTGAATCACTTTTATGTAACCCTAGCTTGTTAATCCACCATGGTTCCCACAACCCTAGCTATGAAGGTTTTAGCCTCTCATAATTGCAACATTGTGGTTTGCATTCATATTTAAATACATAAATCAATACTTACCATTATGGATGAGAGAAAAACTTCTTTGTATTAATTAGAAAAATCCTCAAGACAATATGAAGATCAAAAGAAAACCAAGAAAAGGTTGATCACAAGTCGAACAGCTCGATTCTCACGTCTAAGTCTCCTTAACTTCGTTTCTAATCAATTCTAATCACTCCTAATCTCCTCTCTCTCTTGAAAAAAAACATAAAATGTATTTATATAGACTAAAAATCCTTTTCCTAGGTTAACTGGGAGTATTTCAATAACTGAATCCACCTGCATCACGACTTGTCCTACGACCCGTAGCAGGTAGGTATTGGTCGTACCTGCTTCCCATATGTCAGGGGCTAGCTAAAATTTGGCTAAGTTTTGTACCTTGATGTGACTCATACATGCTTCCTACGAGTCGTACTGAGCTTCCGTGGCTTGACTCTGAGGCTTTGAAATTTTTCTGAAGTTCATCACGAGTGCATTGGTACGACTCGTACCTTCCTGCCACAACTCGTAATGTCTATTCGTAGCAGGAGTCAGCCTCTTGTGCAAATCCTCTGAATCTTCCCACGACTTCTTAACTATGTCCCGTACAAGCTTTTTACGACTCGTACTGAGAGTTGTAGGATACACGTCTTCATCCTTAGCCTTCTTAAACTTCTCACGACCAGCAGTACGACTTGTAGCACCTTCCTACGGCTCGTACTAATGACTGTGAGTTAAGCCTATTTTCTGCACTTTCAGGCTATCTTTTGCACATATTTTCTCCAACACCTATTTATCCTGTAACCAAAGAAAAAGTTCCTTATATCCATATAAGTATACCTAAGTCAATGTTATTTTCTTTGTTTTGAGGGTCAAAAGCATTGTGAACTCACAACACATCAACACCCACAATTTAAGACTTTTGCATGTCCTCAGGAAAAGAAAAAGAACAAATAAATACGATGCTCAACTAGAAAATAAACCTAGGATACCACATCCAATTCTAAACAAAACTTGCACTATACATTCAACAATTTTCTGACCCTTTTCCATGACCCAACATCAGCTAATGTACAACAAGCAACCACAAAACATGATAAACAAGGATCAAGACATGTCATCTAGCTAGGCAATCAAGTCATCACCAATGTTTTCCATACAGACCAATGGTAAAAGTAAACATAATCCATGTACCCTCACAACAAAAGAAGTCCCCACTCACAAATATAGTGTCAAATATTGCATGGGGACTAAACAAGCAAGGAACTTACTCTCACAAAGAAGTCTCAAGTACTGTGTATCAGATATCGTAGGCTTGTCCTTATTTTCTCTGCTTTAGATTATTTAATGGTCGAATTAGGATCACTATAGGACTTGTTGTGGCATGTAATATAGGCTTTAGGGATGGACATGATAAATATGAAAGATTTTATAAGTGATTATCCCTTCCTTGGCACTATATACATTGGCTACACCATTCACCTATTTCACCCTTTATGCTTCTTATTCCTTTTCTTACCATGTTCACTTCTTTTATGTACATTTGCATGGGTGTGGTGTATTCTCAAATTTTTCCAACATTTTTTTAATTTTCTTTTTCAAGATTTTCAACTTTTTTTCATCTCTTTATTATTTTCTTTTTTTCTCACACCACACCTCATTTTTAACTTTTTATCTTTTCTCCCTTTTTATCGTTCCCAACATTTATGCACCCTTACTTTAGCCATCCTCAACTTAGGCATTTTTCCTATGTTGAGGTTCACAATATCCAAGGAAGGACCAGGGACAAAAAAGGTTCATTATAAATAAATGGGTACGGTTAATCGGTGAATAAAAAAAAGTGGTCTATTAAAGGCTCAAAATTCGGATCAAGGGAATTATATGATTTTGGTAGGGTTATTTAGGATAAAAGCAAGCTTAAACAAAAAGGTTCTATGATTATATCCTAACCAAACATTCGTAGCCTATGCAAAGACCAACCAGGCAAGTTCTAGATCTTTAACACAATACTAAACTAAGTACTACACCTCACTCACTCATGGTACATGACTTATATTCACCTCACCTGTCTGGTTTATACATGGCTTAACAAAACCCCTCATTCTAATAAACTAAATGACATCAAAAGATCCACAGAAACTATGCATGCAGTCACAAATACATAGCTAATGCATCAAAAAATTTTAAGTTGGGTCAATTTTTTGCAAAAATCAAAACTAGAGCATTATCATTGGCTGAGTACTCCTAAGTTATTTCCTAATTAAACAAAAACCACAAAATAAGAAAGGAAATCCTAAACATGTCGGTTCTACTACATAGCATGTCTGAGGGTAAAGAAACACGGCTAGAAAAACCCTCAAACGAATCAAAAATCCCAAAAATCATAAGTACACGCCCTCCCCTATTTGAAAATTAAGCTTTGGCCCCGAAGCATGAACTATAAGATCATAGGGAAGGGAACATACCTACGGTGCTCTAGGCGCTCCCTTCATCCTGCGGAGGAGGTACCTCTGCTATAATTGTGGTGCTACCGGTGGCCGACACACTCAATAAAGTATCCACAGGGGGAGTGGTTACCCCCTAAGTAGTTTTGGCAGCTTCTACGGCCTCAGTGTCAATCTGGGTTGAAGGTGGCTCACTCAAAGGGTCACGACCACTGGCAAGATCGGGATAAGTCATGATGGAGCTACCTACTCCTCTAGCTCGCTCCTGCAGCTCTGACATATGTGCGTCATGACTATACAGGCTCTCTTCTCTGGCCTGCTTGCGTTCTTTCCTTTCCTTCTTCCTCTTCTTCCTCAGACTATCCTCTCCAACATCCTCAGCAACTTTTTTCTTTCCCTTATCTGCACAGCTACCGTCGGCTCCCAATAAGCTGCCAAGTTAGTCTCCTCATCGAGCTCTGCATCTAGGTTTAGAAGAGTGGGGGTTGCTATGACTGCCGGTTTTCTTGATGAAAACTCAGCTACCTGGCTTCGAAGAGCCCCCAACTCCTCATGGAGACTGCTGGTGTCTGTCTGCTCCGCCATCTGCACATTGAATTAGCTCTCAAATCCATCCAAGCGAGCATGTAGAGCCTAAGTTGTTGTATCTATCTCCGCCTTGACCCATGTCTTTATATTATCCATCATAGCTTGAATTTTTTCATTCAACCATGGTCAACTGTTTAGCCAATTTCTAGAGGAAGTCATGAGACACAAAAATATGCCCTGCTGGAGTCTGAGTCTGCAAGCTAGGATGTGGTGCAGCTGAAGTGCTGGGAGCTGACTCTGAATGACTGACATTTGTAGCCGGTGTCTCTCCCTTCTCTTGTAAGGTAGGGACATTCACCTATGCTTCCCTTGCTGGCTGGGATGATGGAATTGCAGTGGGTATTCTGGCTCGGCTTACTGGGTTCATCTTATCCTAGATAAGGCCAATGTCTACAATCCTCTGACCTCCGATTAGCCGCTCCTTAGCCCATTGTATTAGCACCCCTACCTCAGTTTATAGCTTGAATTCAAGACTTGGGAATGGGATGGTAGTGCTCACTCCCACCTCCCAGTATCGTATCTCCTCTGCAATGATCCTCGGGATGTTGATAGGATAATGGGAAATGAGGTATGCCACCAAAGCTTCTTTATCAGCACTCAATCTGTTTTCGTTGACCGTGGGTGCTAACTGGTGGCGTACTAGTGTCCAGTAGGCGCTTTCTATGAAGTTGAGAGAGTTCTTTGTCACCTTCTTTCCACCAGTAATCCATTCATCTTTGTCCTTATTTTCATTAATCACACCTACCAACCATTGCAGTTGCCTCTACCTTTCCTGCAAGCCTAAATTCGTGATTTTCTTCATTTCCTCCACCCGATAGTCATACTCAGGCATCATCTATGTAGGCACAAACTGCGGTCTGAGGAGAACCCGAGAGATGGTCTACTCTAATATGTCTACCACTTGTCCTCGAACCATCACATTCTCTAGTCGGGGATGGTCTTTTATTTTTTGCCCCTCCTTTGCCTTTTGCTCCATGGTGGCCAAATAGTTGGCATAGAACCCCCGAACTAATTCTGTTGTATACTGAGTTGGAGTCTTGGCCATCCACTCGAAAACATAGAAGTTGAGTATCCACTTTATCTCCTCAACTTCATTCAAGGAGTTTGTGAGGATCCGCGGTTTTTCCTGGATGTTCGGCCTTGGCTTTATCTTGGTGGTGAGATAAATTCCTTGCTCATAGATTTCTCTCGCTCCTGGCACTCTCCACCAGATTGTGCGTTTCTCTATGGATGGAGTCTATACTTGTGCAGCATTTGGAGCCTCCTCCTCTGATTTATCGCTGCCACTTGCCTCACCTGATTGGGTCTCCTCAGACGCTTCTTCTGCATTTGAGTCATGTCCCGACTCCTGATTACCTCCTCTAGCTCCATCCTCAGACTGGGGAGCTTGGACAGATTTGGCAGTGGCTGCTTTGGCTTGTGCTCTTGCTTTTTCCCTAGTGGTTCTGGTTCCATCAGTTTCTGAAGTATCTACCTGGTAATCCTCAACCGAACCACTAGGGGAGTTTTCTGCTTTCCCAGCCTCGGACTAGGATGTTTTATAAATTAATTCTCTTCGGGCTATTGCTTTGGATGCTTTTCACTTCATTGTCCTTGTTCCTGTAGAGAAGAAAGTTAGAATTCCATATTTGAGAAAAAATAACAAGAGAACACTCTCATATTCTTAACATGGGTCGATAGTACAGATCGTACCCTTAAGGTATGACTCATATGAAGGCCACGAAACTCTGTATGCATGTTACGTCTCATAGGTATGACTTGTACCATGAAGGTACGACCCGTACCTTGAGTTGTTTGATGAAGCCCCAACAATACCATTTCCTCTGTATTTTTCCACAACTCAAGGTATGACCCGTAGGTTGATTCCACGAGTCGTGGGAAGGAATTTTCTGCCTCATCTGGCTTAGCCCTATTCAGTTCTTGAGTATGAATGCTCAGTACGACTCATAGTGACAAACTACGAACCATACTGTGCTTCATACCACTTTCTTGGCTTATTCAATTTTTGTTCAGTTTGCAGGGATTCTTTTTTTCACAATTTTGGGTACTCAAAGTTCCCCGGGTCTAGGCATATCATTCAACCAATTAACCACTATCATCCCTCCCCTTTTTAATCATTACCCACGACTCAACTTTAAAAGGCATCAATTCACAATTTTACCCAACAAAAATATAATTCTTTCCCAGTTGTTCATGGTTCGATAATGTCCCTGATCATTGTATTTTTCAGAGTTTTCGAGCAAAGAACACTACTCACAGTGGTTTTGATAGTGATAACTTCAAGCAAGTTAAAATTTTAGATATTCAATGCATTACTTACTTGTTGCTTCTTTCTTCAACTGGTAGTCACAAATGTTGGTTGAGACGCACTTAATTTGAGCAAAAAATTTCTCGTAGATCCCTTGATCTTTAGTTACAGGTGTGAGGGATTCGTAGGTAGGGTTCGTTGTTATGTTTTGTTTGCATGGGAAGAAGGGTCGTGTGTGGTTTTTTGGTTTAAAATAGGAAAAAGATGTGAAAACCTGGGCTGAGTTGGGTAATTTTTTAAACTTTTGACCCGTCACGACTCGTACCACGAGTCATAGGAAGGACGTACGACTCGTCCCTTGGAACCATAAGTCAAAGTTTTGAAAACTTACGTGGGGACCTACGAGTACATCCAACGAGTCATACGAGGTGGGTACGGTTCGTATGATGACTCGTAGGTCGTTACATTTGAATTACATCTCTGAACCTCACCATGCCTCTTGCTATGGCTCGTAGGATGCTATCACGAGTCATACTAAGAGCCGTAGAAACTACTTTTTCAGCAGTTTTTTTGCCTCTAGTTTTTTTTCACTGCACACTAAGCATACATTAGATCAATAACTTGGGTTGCCTCCCAAGAAGCGTTTGATTTAATATCGCGGCACGACGCAGGTGGCCCGGTTACTCACACTTCACCAAGCCACCGCTTGGGTTGCCTCCCAAGATACTCCTGATTTAACATTGCGGCACGACGCAAGTCTCTTGACTACTCAAAATTCGTCAAGTGACTCATATTCATCCTCTAGTGCTGAAATCACACTGTATTCCTTGGGTTTCTGTATTGTCCGGCAGATGTTGAAAGTGACCTCTTCCTTTGTTTAATCTGAATTTCAGCTGGCCAGCCTCCAAGTCTACTAAGGCCCTCCCAGTCGCAAGGAATGGTCGCCCTATAGTGATGGGGACATCATAATCAACCTTGTAATCCAAAATCACGATGTCTGCTGGGAATATTAATTTGTCCACCTTGACCAGTACATCAAACAGGATCCCCACTGGCTTCTTCACAGTTCTATCGGCCATTAGATGCCACATAGTGGTCGATGTGGGGGATCCTAAGCCCAATTTCTTGAATACCGCCAAGGGCACTAGGTTGATGCTTTCTCCAAAATCACAAAGTGCCCTTGTGAACTCGACATTGCCAATGGTTCATGGTATAGTGAAAGCAGCTGGGTCTTCCTTCTTTTGATCCAGGACCAATGTAGCTATGGCACTACAGCGATGTACATTGTCTACCGACTCATAGTTTTCAGACCTCTTCTTCATCACCAAGTCCTTCATAAACTTAGCATATCCCGACATTCCTCTACTAATGGTATGTTCATAGACAGTTGCTTAAGCATCGAAAGGAATTTCTGGAGCTTACCATTTTCTGCACTTTTCTTTATTCTTTGAGGGAACAGTCGTGGCGGTTGTGGGATAGCTCTGTGCACTGGAGTTGCTCCTTGATCAATGTCAGGTTCTTTCTCCTCTATCGGGGCCTCTGGCAACTCAACACTCTCTATCTCAATGCTCTTATCACTTTCCTTGATAGTGCTCTCTTTCTTCCGTTCAACTACAATTGGCAAAGGGGGGTCAACTATGGTCTTACCACTCCTAGTCATCACTGCCATACAATGGCCATCATTCTTTGGGTTCTGGATGGTGTTGCTAGGCAGTGTGCCCTTTTGTCTAGGGTTTAGTAATGATGAAAGTTTCCCAAGCTGTTGCTCAATTTGCTTGATGGCGATTGCATGAGATTTCCACTCTTTGTCCCATACTAGATATGTCACCATGGATCTCCTTCAATTGCTCATGAATGGACCTCACCTTCTTCAGCATCTCGGCTATCATGTTCTCTAACTTTGATTGCCCAGCCTCCCCCCTCGTGCATTAGGAGGCACATCAAATCCAGCCCCGTCATTGCATTAGCCATCATTTCTTCTCCATTCTCCATTGCGCTCACGATCGTGGCTCCTATCTCTGTACCCATTTTGGTTGTAGTTGTCCCTGTAATGGTTCCGACCTTGGTTTCCAGAACCTTGGCACCAATTGTCTTGTCCAGACTCTTGGGAGTTGGCTCGGAAACCCGCCACTTGGCTATCCAGGAAACTTGCCTCTTCCTTAGAATCAGAGTGATTAGCTCCCTTCTCTATTCCTTGGGTCCCCACTGCATTTACCTTTTTGGATCCTTCTCCCATGATGTGCTTCGTAAGCAATCCAACGATGTTCGCATGTGAGCCAAGTCTTGGTCACGTTCTTCTTCCTTCCTACGTTGGTCTATAGTCAAACCAACAACTTTTGCACTGACTACTGCATCATCCTCACTTGTATGCCATGCCCTATTTTTCTTAGTCACCCTGTTAAGAGTTGTAGCAGCTTGCTCCCAGGTGTGACTCATCAATTCTCCTCCTGCCACCGTGTCTGCAGCAGCTTTTGTGCTATTATTTAAAGACATGTAAAAAATTTCCAACAAACTGTCATCTAGGATTTTATGGTTCGGGCACTTTGTCAACTTTTTCTTCAACCTTAGCCAGGTTTCATGAAGTGCCTCTATCTTGAGTTGTCAGAAATTGTAGATCTCATCCTTTAGCTTCAACATTCTGGAGGGGGGAAAGAATCTCTCCAAGAAGGCCTACTTGAGTTCCCTCCAGTTAGTTATGGAGTCGTTGGGCAACTTCAATAACCCTAAAGTAGCTTCCTCTGATAGAGAGAAGGGGAAATGTCTGAATTGAATGGCATCTTGGCTAACTCCGGGCAACCTGTGCGCCTTTCATATTCCTATGAAGTTCATCAACTGCAGGTTGGCGCCATCCGCTGCATGACCACTAAACACCCCTTTCATGTTTAATAATTGAATCATGGTGCTCGTGATGTCAAATTTGGCCCCAGCAGGCAGTGGTGGTGGCACAATTGCTCTAGTTGACCCAACTTAATCAATGTATAGGTCCTCATCATCGAAGAACTGAGGGGCAAGTCTATAACCTCTATTTCCCCTCCCATGTCAACCAGCATTAACTACCTCTTCTCTGACATCTTCCGCATCCTGAAGTGCAGCTTGCCGAGCTAGCTCAGCTTGCCTAGCTTCTTCAGCTATGCGGGCATCTCTTTTTTCCTGGTTCTCCATCCTGTGCAGTGTTCACTCAATTTTTGGGTTCAATGGAATCAGGGGATCTCCACTACTCCGAGTGCTTGGAATTCACCAGAAAAAAGCCTGTGGGTATCAAAAAAAAGAAAACGTAATTAAGGAAATAACTACCAAAAAAGTCAAAAACAAGCAAAATATCTAGTCTTAGTTGTATTCCCCGGTAACGACGCCACTTTTTGATAACGCTAAAATGATACCTCCTATCGATGTATGAAGCGGACGTTGTCAATAAAGAACCTAATTAGAGGTTGTGGTCGATCCCACAGGGAATATGGAAGCTAGACTAAAGCTGGTAAGTGAACTTGTTAGGTAGTTACTCCAAATAAGTGGGTTCTAAAGAAAACAATAATTAAAAACACAGTTAAAACTTTAGTTAAAATCAAGAATGATGTATAACTAGGGTTTTGGGTTCCCCATGGGTTCATAACTGCTTTGAGTATACGTACGTGATCATCACCAATGCTTACTTGTAAAACTAATAACTTAGGTTCATTCAAACGACTAGTTCTTCCCTATTGAATGACTATACTCAATCACTGGGTCAGGTCTCATGAGCGATTGCAAATTAACCGTTATCAGTATGTCCCAAATTTAACTATCCCGCGACTGCAGCTCAAGTTAATATAATGATCATCAATATTAAGGCTTTGTTGTAATTCTCTTTTCCTAATCTCTACCTCTCTAGGCCCAAGCAAGTAAAGAATTTGGGCACGTCCTAACGTTGTTCACTGTCAAGAAATGTTTAAGCATGAAGAGAATACAATAAAAGTTTGTTTCATTGGTTTTGAATCACTTTTATGTAACCCTAGCTTGTTAATCCACCATGGTTCCCACAACCCTAGCTATGAAGGTTTTAGCCTCTCAGAATTGCAACATTGTGGTTTGCATTCATATTTAAATACATAAATCAATACTTACAATTATGGATGAGATAAAAACTTCTTTGTATTAATTAGAAAAATCCTCAAAACAATATGAAGATTAAAAGAAAAACAAGAAAAGGTTGATCACAAGTCGAACAACTCAATTCTCATGTCTATTGATCACAAGTCAAACAGCTCGATTCTCACGTCTAAGTCTCCCTAACTTCATTGCTAATCAATTCTAATCACCTCTCTCTCTTGAAAATAAAACATAAAACTTATTTATATAGACATAAAAATCCTTTTCCTAGGCTAACAGGGCGTATTTCCATAATTGAAGCCGCCTGTGTCACGACTTGTCCTACGACCCATAGCCGGTAGGTACGGGTCGTACCTGCTTCCTGTATGTCATGGGCTAGCTGAATTTTGGCTAAGTGTTGGATCTTGCTGTGACTCGTACACTCTTCCTACGAGTCATACTAATCTTCCATAGCTTGACTATGAGACTTTGAAATTTTTGTGAAGCACATCACGAGTGCTTTGGTACGACTCATACCTTGCTTCCATGACTCGTACTGTCTATCCATAGCAGGAGTCAGCCTCTTATGCAAATCTTCTGAATCTTCCCATGACTTTTTCACTACGGCCCGTACAAGCTTTGTACAACTCGTAGTGAGAATCGTAGGATACACCTCTTCATCCTTAGCCTTCTGAAAATTCTCACGACCAGCAGTACGACTCGTAGTATCTTCCTACGGCTCGTACTGCGGACTATGAGTTTTAGCCTATTTTTTGCACTTTCAGGCTATCTTTTGCACATTTTTGCTCCAACACCTATTTATCCAGTAACCAAAGAAAAAGTGCCTTATATCCATATAAATATACCTAAGTCCATTCTATTTTTTTAGTTTTGAGCATCGAAAGTGTTGTAAACTCACAACACATTAGGTCTCCATCATTTTAGGGGGATCATTCCTTGCCACTAGGAGGACTTTAGTAAATGTTGATTCTGGCCATAAAGAAGAGGTCGCTTTCGATATCTACTTGTCAATGAAGCAACGAAATGAGTTTAGGGTGGTCTTTGCAATTGAGGATGATTGGAGTTTCTTGACGAATTCTGAGTAGTCAAGAGACTTGTGTCATATCGTGCTATTAAATTAGGCACTTCTTGGGAGGCAACCTATGAGGTGGTTTGGTGAAGTCTGAGTAATTGAACCACCTGTACCATGTCGCGACATTAAATCAAGCGCTTCTTGGGAGGAAACCCAAGTTTATTGACTTATGCGTGCTTAGTTTGTAGGTGAAACAAAAACAGGGTACAGAAAGAATTTTAGTTCAAACTTGTACTACGAGCCTCGGTATGGGTCATAACAGCATTGTGGGGTCTGTAGTATGAGTTGTGGTGAGAAGCAAATATATGGATTGCTGCATGAGTTCATGGTATGGTTGGTCCTATGACTCGTAACTCTAGTGTATGGGCCATGGTGCTCACTGTAGGCATGAACTATGAAAAGGATGGAACTCCAGTAAAGGTGACGTATGAGTCGTGGTACGACTCTTACCTCTATGGTACGAGTTGTATGATGTGCTCGTAGGTCCACAGGCAAGTTTTCTGAATTCTCTTCTACGAGTCCCAGGGAAAGGTCGTAGGTCCAGTCTATGACTCATGGTATGGTACAAGTCATGATTGGCCAAATTCTTTAAATCGACCCAACTCGACCCGAATTTTTAAATTTTCCCTAACATATTTAAATTCCAAATTTTTTTCGGACCTATCTCTCACGCAAACAAACCTTGAACTCACAATTACCTCCCTGCTGCTAAATACCTCGGTACCTGAGGTTAATTCGAGTTTGGACCGCGTTTGGCGGCGTAATCGGACGAATTTTTGTAGGAGATCTTCGTTTTCCCCTTCTCTCTAATTACTCTCTGTTTTCTACTGGAAATTATAAGGAATTTTAATAAAAAACCGAAGTTGGGCTTATATATATAATGGACACTATAAATCGATTCCTGGAATGCGATTTATAAGTCGCATTTCTAGAATGCGATTTATAAGTCGCATTCCTGGAATGCAATTTATAAGTCGCATTTTGCCTTGCGACGCGGTGACTTGGCGCTTGTCCGATCTTTCCCCAGGCATTTTTCTAGCATGTATGGCTTTTAAATACTCTTAACCAACATGCGAATAGGCCATCTATATGCCGGGAATTTACGGGGTATAACATTCTCCCCCCCCCCCTTAAGAACATTCGTCCTCGAATGACATTTTGTCTATAGGACTTCTCAACTTACTCAACTTGTTTCTAGAGAAATTTCGGTAGAGTTTCCCCTGTATTATGGACTATCTCAAAATTCCTAAAAAGCAGAAAAGCCCAATATAGGTACTCCACACAATGCTATAAGTTCACTTAATAGCTAACATCAGTCTTACTCATTTCATACATACACAACTATAAGGTGCTGCATAAATAATAATGCGGACATACCTGTCGCCTGACTAGGCCTGGAATAAGTGAGGATATCTAGTTTTCATATCTTCCTCTGCCTCCCATGTCATCTCCTCTCGGTTTCTATTACGCCACAATACTTTGACAGACGCAATATCTTTAGTTCTTAATTTGCGAATCTGTCTGTCTAGGATAGCCACTGGAACCTCTTCATAGGTCAGCTCTTCTGTAACCTGGATATCCTGAACTGGGACTGCCCTGGACGGGTCTCCTATGCATTTCCTCAGCATAGATACATGAAAGACCGGATGAACGGATTCCAATTCTGGAGGTAAGTTCAACTCATATGCTACTCGGCCTATCCTTCGACGAATCTGATAAGGCCCAACAAACCTCGGACTGAGCTTACCCTTCTTACCGGATCTCATCACCCCTTTCATCGGAGACACTTTCAGAAATACCAGTCGTTCACATTGAACTCCAGGTCTCTGCGCCGTACATCTGCTTATGATTTCTGGTGACTCTGTGCAGTCAATAGGCGTTCTCTGATAAGCTTTACTTTCTCTTCTGACTGCTGAACAATGTCTGGCCCAGTTATCGCTGATTCCCCTACTTCGAACCAGCTAACCGGCGATCTGCACTTTCATCCGTATAAAGCCTCAAAAGGTGCCATCTGAATAGCCGAGTGATAGCTATTATTATAAGAAAATTCTATACGCGGCAAATGCTCATCCCAGCTACCACCAAAGTCTAGCACACACGCTCGCAGCATATCCTCGAGCGTCTGAATAGTGCGCTCAGCCTGTCCGTCTGTCTGAGGGTGGAAAGTTGTGCTCAGATTAATCTGCGTTCCCAGACCTTTCTGAAACGACTGCCAGAATCTAGCCGTAAATTGTGCTCCTCTGTTTGAAATAATTGATACTGGTACTCCGTGCAGTCTGACTATCTCTCGGATATACAACTCCGCATAATCTTCAGCCGAGAAAGTAGTTCTTACTGGCAGGAAATGAGCTGATTTAGTCAATATGTCTACTATCACCCATATAGAGTCATGTCTGTGTCTGGTACAAGGTAATCCTGCCACAAAATCCATATTCACTGCTTCCCATTTCCAGAGAGGTACAACTATGTCCTGAGTTAACCCGCCTGGCTTCTGGTGTTCTACTTTCACCTGTTGGCAGTTAGGACACTGGGCTACAAATTCAGCAATTTCCCTTTTCATACCTGGCCACCAGTAGTTCCCTTTGACGTCATGGTACATTTTTGTCGCACCGGGGTGAAGAGAGTAACAGGCGTAATGTACCTCATTCATAATCTGCTGGCGGAGGTCTGAAACATTGGGAACACATAAACGATCTTTACAACGCAGCACTCCATCCTCTGTTACCCGGAACCCTGGCGCCTTCCCTAGCGGAATATAATCTTTAAGCTGAACTAGGTCAGGATCCTCAAATTGCCGTTCTTTCACCTCCAAAACTAAGGACGACACGGCGGTGTTCTGGATTACCGCTCTGTTGTCCTTCATTTCTATCACACGAACGGCTAAATTAACCAATTGATGTATCTCCCTGACCAATTCCCGTTGCTCGGGTTGCTCATACGCCACATTCCTAATAGATCTATAGCTAAGAGCGTTTGCTGCTCTATTACCTCTTCTTGACTGACATAACATTTTCATACTTAGAGAGCTCGACATATAATTGACGGTCATACTGGCTTGTCTTGCCGAAGAGATCGACAGGTAGTTTACAGGCGTAGCTAGAGCTTATCTAGCCTTCCAGCCACATGCTAAGGCTACTTGTTGCTGGGATAACCTGAACGACCGTCTGCGGACCTTGTTCCTTTATCTGATCAGAGGATCCTGATATTGATCATGACCTCTAATGATCTGGCTGCATAACCTTAAATAGCTGAATAGTCGGGTTGAATGACCCGAATGTGGCAGTATTCTAACAATGCTCTAACTGTTCTACTTGAGTACTTATAGTTCATGCATAACTGCAGACTTGTGGGCATCTAATTGCTTTGTTATTTGCTTGAACCACTGTAAGGCTGGGCTTAATCAAACTTACTCCCAGGCGATCAATCTCTGGATCTTCACCGGGAGTCTACTGATCCCCTGGTATTAATAAACACTGTGCTAGCAGGGTACTATCAATTTCTTATGCCTTGTGTATATCCACTTGGATTTATACTGCTATTCTGGGGAATTCTCGGTCTTATGAGCTATTCTGTAAATACTGGCCTTCTGCTAGGGCTCTGTATCTGAATATCTTACGAGAACCAGCCGAAGTACTAGTCTGTCACTGATTACTGATGTGGACCTTTCCTTTGGGTACCCACGGGTATTCTGACTGGGGCGGCCGGCTGACTTATGGGGTGTTTCACATAATAACTGCTAGGTTGACTAAGGCCGACTCTCACCTACAAGGCTGGGAAAATAACGTATGACCACTTAACAAACTAGAACAATTCTGGTATTGCTAATCTCTGAAATTTTCCTATTCGGCCTCTAATCCTGGTTCTAGCATATGTACTAATGTTACCGATCTTCAGGAATGCTTCCCTGCTAATGCAGGCGCTAGCTGGTCGGTAGACTATCTAACTGCGCCCTTATCATCTATCTAGTCATCTGGTTTAGGCCATTAACTCTGATAAGCTCCTAGAGCCTAGATCTGGCAACAACACATAAGTCTATTAACTTAATAATTGAGAACTGAGATAGTTTCTATGACTTCATACGTAATTCACACTTAATCTGTCCTTTCTCTTCTCCTTTCCCTTTCTCCTTTCTTCTCTCTTTTTTTTTTTTGGCAAGAGGGGGGGGGTCCTGCAATGCAATTTGTACATGCTTTCTATTACTAATCAGCATCTGTGACTGTACCCCTTATAGGCAGCTACTCACAACATATCTATTATCTGTATATATATGTATATCGATAGCTACGTACAATATGTAATGAATTCTGCGGTAATACATAATCTCTGACATGCTCTACTGAGTCTCATACAGTACATGATACACCGCTTCTACGGCCTAATAATATCTCCTGCCCTGACTTATCATTTCATTGTATTGTCACCCCATTCTGAAAGTAACAAACATAAACACTTTTAGTTATTGTCTGCTGTTTGAAATTCCGCCACTCTTGCGATGTGGGGTCAACGTTCGAATCTTGTGGCCTTACTTGGCTTATATTAAGAGCCCATGACTGTCTGCTGGGCCTTATCTCTAGGCCACACTAGATTAGAATTACTGTATCAGTAATTTCTTAACTTCTCCATGAACGGGCATACTGCGGTATTCCAAACCGCAATCTTACTGTCAGCCCGAGGCTTAATCCCTGATACGGTATTTTATCAATCCGGGGTTAATTCTAATTTCCCCACAAGATCTGACATTCCTACTTCTTTCCCTCATCTTACTTAAACTGAACTCTGGGGTTCAAGGTACCTGCTCTTTATTATGAATAAGATTACTGGTCAAGTATCAGTTCATAGTTTCCCTAACTTGCAATCAGACCTATCTGATTCACATGACCTCTCACCCTTTCGATATCACAACTGAATCATATCTATAATCTTACAGGTATATCTTACTGTCTAGGCTCTGTCTATTAGCGTATATGGTGGACTTAGCCTTTTTCTGACTCAAATTTGACTATTACTAAGCATTTATTACTAACAAGTCTTTTACCCCTGCTTCGGGTAAGCTAACGATCTTACTTTCTCTACTGACTTATTGTCATAAGGGTCTGCACAACTTACATAATCATAGGGGCTCTTTATACTTTCTAATGCTTACTAGGATCAATCAGCCCATCTTTACTTACTGCTTGATTTGGCAACCCCATCTCAAGTCTTATGCCCCTTTACTATACTGGCATCAAAATCAAGAGGTAGGAATAGCCCTTTTCTTATTGCAACAAATAAAAGCATTTAATTGTACCATATCCAAAAAGATGTATTTGGGATTCCTGCATTTCCCTCTCTTTCTTATACTTACCTGGTGGTCTGACCTTGTCTGTAATCTTAATCAGATCTTATACGGCTAATAAATAAATCAACTCGTATGTACATTACACTCCTGACTTCCTATTTTGACGTTATCAACATATACTGGGGATAGTACCGATAAAGGTATCATGCTAGGAGGTTTTGAGTACGTCCTCCTGCTACTGTAGTTATCATGTAACTGGCTGATGCCCTCTTCTGTTGTTATATCTGATCTTCTGCCTGTAGTAGGGTAATGCTGATCTACCTTTGTATCTGTAATCAAAGAATACGGTAAGTTTTTAGGGACTCAACCCTATACTGTACCGCTCTAAAGCACGACTGACTGAGAAGGAAGGGTAACCATCCTAGCATGCCTCGCAGCCTCCTGCCAATAGTATGTGGTGCACAACACATCCATAAACAAGACTCTACTTAACACGACTTGCAGACTCCCTGGGACACGACCTGCTCTGATACCAAGTTTGTCACGCCCCGCCTTGGGGGTATGACTGGCACCTGGTGCCCTAGTAGGACTTAGACTGCTATCGGGTGAGCCAAGGCACATCTGGTGCCTGGCTGGCTCTAACTCAAATTCCTGGAAACAAAGGGCTATATAACGGCTGTAAACACAGCCTCCGGCCAACAGTCCTATAGCCACCTGTACCTGAAAACAGCTAACCAGAAACATACTACTGTCAAGGGAACCTATGTGGGCCGGCAAGGCCACCATGCTGTCTAGTTCTCTGAACTTAACAATGGCACGCTAAATAATTACGTGACCGGCAAGGTCACCACTACTGACTGGTTATGGCCACACAAGGCCAACAGGAACAGAAATTACAAATAACTATAACAGGCTGCACGGCCTCACACGACTGGCTCGACTGACCACAGGGAAGTACATATAGACTGCAAGCCTCTAGGAATAACAATAGAAATGATCGGGACAGGGCCCCAACCTACCCGTACTGTACAACAAAAGAAAACAAAATACACCTCTAGAAATCAGACTTCGGATGACAGGAGCTGAATACTCAATAGCTGACTGGAATCACGAGGGATCGCCTCCTTGTCTATGAGTACCTGCAGTCAAGTGATGCAGCGCCCCACTGGGCATCAGTACCACAGGTACTGAGCATGTAAAGCAACTGAAATACATAACTGGAATGAATAACAACAGTAACATGACGCAGAAGCAGGAAGTAGCTGAGTCTATCTAGCTGAGAATAACTGGGGAGAGTTTAATTATTCTATAACTAAACTGAGCGTACCTGATACCGTGTCGTCCTGCTGTCTATCAGTATCTAATAGCACATAAAGGAATACATATAAATACACACAATACCTGACCGACCCCCATAAGCCGGAAGGTGCCAACCAACACACATTCTATTTACCCCTACCCGGGTCTAAACCAACCAAAAATAAGTCACTCCACTCATCTGATAACTGTGAGCTCCTCCTACCGGTCCCCTTGGGTACGTAGCTCAGGCCTTGGCCTCTGACAATAAACTGTGTCTGAGTCCGAAGACTCCTGCCTCTGGGTGCAAGTGTACACGGGGTGTGTAATAAAAACTGCCCCTGGGTGCAAGCACGCAACAGGGTAATTTTATAAAATCTGTATCTGAAACTGCCCCCGGCCACAAGCGCACACAGAATGTTCTGCCCCTGTAAACAGGGTGGACTGGCTCTGCGCAGAGTAAACTGAACTACCCCTGCAAGCAGGGTGGTCTGGACCGTATTATCATGGTGGTCGGCCATCATCGTCCTCTAGGCGGACGGCATCGCCCAGCTGGTGGCGGTATCTGAATCTGGTATCGACACAGCTATAACCCAGGGGCGGTGGGGATGCTAAAAGGGTGCCCACATGCCACAACACGTCTCAACAAACAAATAGCACATATAAATAGCAAGCATGTATAACTGAAAAGACTATCTGAAATCTAACTTCTTATTCTGATCTGTTTCTACACTGAACTGATTCTTACTAATTATACTGATTCTGTAATCTCTATTTAACTGTACGACTAATCTGTAGCCGAGATACTGTTTGTCTGAATGGCTAATCTGTAGCCATAACTGTCTGTCTATATGATCTTTCCTTACTGACTTTTATTATGAAAATCTGTTCCTTTTATTCTACTACATGCTTGCTAATCACGTAATAGACTATACTGAATCTGAAATACTAACTCGCCCTCGGGCGCATGCTCTTCTAACTTTTAGACTGAATACGATATAACAACGCAAACTAGCTTTATTGAACTTTGCATAATACTTAACATTCAACTCCGGGAATTCTACTACGGAGTTTATTGTACTATACAAGGCTAAAGCTACTAACTTGCCGAAGGAACTAGCTTTACATACCTTAACCTCGAGTTATCCGTCTGTCGGACGAGGCTCGGTCAATACTCCAACTATTTCTCCCAACTGCATTCATATACACGTCAATTAGTACTAAATACAACACTATTCTGAAGGACGACGTCACTTTTGATATAATTATAGCCTAAACTTAGGCTTATCGAAAAACGGTTGAAAACTTGCTATTTTTCAGAAGCCCAGAAGGGAGAAGTATTCACTTTACGGCTAGGAGCACATAGACACTAGTTTGGAGCAATTCTACTTACCTTAGTCTGGTAGCTCGACAATTCGTCGGCCGTATTTCGTGAAAAAAATCCGTAGGAATGCTCCCTGCTGCTAAAAACCTCGGTACCTGAGGTTAATTCGAGTTTGGACCGCATTTGGCGGCGTAATCGGATGAATTTTTGTAGGAGATCTTCGTTTTCCCCTTCTCTCTAATTACTCTCTATTTTCTACTGGAAATTATAAGGAATTTTAATAAAAAACCGAAGTTGGGCTTATATATATAATGGACACTATAAATCGCATTCCTGGAATGCGATTTATAAGTCGCATTTTGCCTTGCGACGCGGTGACTTGGCGCTTGTCCGATCTTTCCCCGGGCCTTTTTCTAGCATGTATGGCTTTCAAATACTCTTAACCAACACATGAATAGGCCATCTATATGCTGGGAATTTACGGGGTATAACACCAACCTTGGCAGAGTATTCAAGAAAAACCATAGATCCTCACAAATGCACTGAATGGGGTAGAGGAGATGAAGCAGATATTCAGCTTCTACAGATTCGAGTTGATGGATATAACCCCAGATTGATATAGTTTAGAAATAGTCCAGGAGTTTTATGCCAATTATTTGGCTACTATGGTGCAGAAAGCAAAGGATGGGCAGAAGTTGAAAGATTAGCCCAAGTTAGAGAGTCTAATGGTGTGAGACCGCACCGTTGACATATCTGAGGGTACTATTGCTCGGGTATTATATGGGCCTTAGTTTATACCACCACAGGCTACACTTAAGTTTGACTACCGGATGATGCCATGAAGAATATTAAGAAGATAGGGTATTAGGAAAGGAAGAATCAGATAAAGTGGTTGTCTGGGTCATTGCTGAGGATAAGGAGGATGCAGAATGGGTGACTAGAGGAAAGCAGGTCACTAAATCTTCGCTGAACTTCATAGAGGAGGCCTATTGGATGCTAGTTCATCACATGTTTGCACTAGCCGAATCGAAAACACCCTCAATACAGATAGAGCTGCATTGGTGGCGTGTATCATGTTAAGATACGCTGTCAACATTCTGAGGGTCATTGCGGAGGAGATTCGAGATTAGGCATTAAGATTGAGCACTACTATCCCATTCCCAAGCCTCGTGTTCAGATTATGTATCGAAGCAGGTCTTAAGGTGCATTATGAGGCAGAGCGATTGATTGGAAGGTAGAGGATTGTAGATATTGGGCTCACTCGAGATGAGATGAACCCAGTGAGCCGGATTAGACTTCATACTGCAGTCCCACTACCTCAAGCATCTAAGGATGAGAAAGTTGATTCCCCCACCTCAGTAGAGTAGGGAGAAATTAGGCTACAGAAGTCGGCCACACAGACAAATCTCCTAGCACATCTTCCACACCTCCTATAGGCCTTACGGGCTAGACCCCAGTAGGATATATTCTAGTGCCTCAGGATTTTTAGGAAAAGATGGAAAAGAGACTGATTGTGACCGAGGGAAAGGTGCAGTATATGATGGAGAATGTGAAGCCTTAGGTGAAGGCTAAGATTGAGGCGGTCGTACGGGTCTTATATACCCGACTAGACAGCTTTGAGCATTGTTTCAATGAGTGCATGGCAGAGCAGACTGACACAGGGAGTCTTCATGAGAAGTTGGGGCTCTTTGGAGCCAATTGACCGAGTTGTTATCTCGACAGCCGGCAATTCTAGTAGGCCCCATGCTTCCTGTCTTCTATATTGAGATTGATTATGAGCTTGACTTGGCAGCATATTAGGAGCTGACTAGAGTAGAGGGAGGAAAAGGGAAGAAGAGGGTCTCAGAGGATATTGGAGATTAGACCCTAAAGAAGAAGAAAAAGAAGGATAAGAAAGAACGCAAGCGGGCAAGAGTGGAGAGTCAGCAGATTCATGATGAGCATAGTTCGGAGCTGCTTAAGAGAGCTAGAGGAGTGGGTAGCTCCACTGCTACCAATGTTGAGCTTGCAGGTAGCAAGGACCCTTATGGGGAGCCACATTTAGCACCAGTTGTTACCAAGGTCGCAGAGGCAACTACTACTGCTGAGGGGGTGACCATTTCCCCTGTAGATATACCTTTGAGTGCGTCGGCAACTGCTTGCGCCACAATTGCAGTGGAGGTACCACAACTGCGGGATGACAGGAGCACTTAGTGCGCCACAATTATGTCTCTTTCCCTTGTGCTTTTATATTCTATATTTCGGGGATGAAGCATGATTTTCAAAAGGGGAGGGGGTGTACTTGTATTTTCTGGATTTTTTATTCATTCGAGAGTTTTTCTTGCCGTGCTTCTTTTCCTTCAGGAATTCTATCTAGTAGAACTGGCATGTTTAGGATATTTTTGTTTAATTGGAAAGTATCTTAGGATTACTCAGCTAATAAAATGCACTAGTTTTGAAGTTTTGAAAAAATGATCCTGTTTAAAATTTTTTGGATATTAGTTGTACTTGTTGATTGCAAAGCATGATTTCTGTGGATCTTTTTATGTCATTTAGTGGATTAGCATAATTATTTATAGTTAGCCATGTATGAACCGAATAAGTAGAATGAATGCAACACATGTACCATGAGTGAGCGAGGATCAATACTTAGTTTAATACTGCATAGAGGATCTAGAACTTGCACAATTGGTCTTTGCATAGGCTTTAGGATTGTTGATTAGGAGATGATCATAGGCTTTTATTGATAGATGAGTTACTTTAGCCTAAAATACCCTGCCAAATGATGATGAATCCCTTGATCCCGATTTTGAGCCTTAAATTAATTATTTTTCTTTGATTAACCGATTAACCTTATCCATTTTTTTATAATGAACCTATTTTAGCCCTGCTACCTCCTTGGACATTTTGAACCTCGACCCAAGAAAAATGTCTAAGTTGAGGGTGGCTATAGTATGGGCGCATAGACGGGGAGGCGAAAATAAAAAGAAAGAAAAAAGGGTTAAAATGAGGTGTGGTGGGAAAAGAAAAGAAAAAAACTGAAAAAGAAAAATTGAAAAGAAAATAAAACAAAAAAATGAATGAAAAAGTTGAAAACACACCACACCCATATATTGCATAAAAATGGAGGAAATGGAGGAAAAAATTGAAAAAGTGAAAATTAGGGTAAAAGGGTGTAAAGTGGAGCCATAAGTATGAAGTGCCAAGGAGGATTTAGTCACTAAAATCTCATATTTATCATATCCATCCCGAAGCCTACATTACAAGCTGAACAAAGTCCTATTGTGATCCTAATTTAGCTGTCCGAAGAGCCGAAGTAGAGAAAATAAGGACAAGCCTATGGTATCCAATGTGTAGTATCTGGAACTTCCTTGTGAGATTGAGAGTCTTACTTGTTTATTCCAAAGTTTCATATTTTCATATATCTGTAAGTTGGGAACTTCATTTGCTATGAAGGTACATGGTTTGTGTTTTATTCTGCCAGCTATCTATCTGAAAAGCATTGGTAATAACTTGATTCACTGCTAATAACTAGATGACATATGCTGATCCTTTCTTATCATGGTTTGTGGTCACCTGATGTGCATAGTTGATTTGCTTTACATGGAGAAGGGTGAAATGTTGTTTCTGTTCATGCTACAAGTTTTGATTGGTGTTGGCTATAGTATCCTAGGTTTAATTCCTACTTAAGTGTTGTTTTTAGTTTTTTTGTTTTTTTTTACTGAGGACATGCTAAAGTCTTAAGTTGAGGTTGTTGATGTGTTGTGAGATTACAACACTTTCAACGCTTAAAACTAGGAAAATAGCATGGACTTAGGTGTGTTATATGGATATGAGGTGTTTTTACTTTGTTTTTTGGGAAAATAGGTGTTGGAGTGAAAATGTGCAAAAGATGCAGAAAAGTGCAGATTTTAGGCCAAGTACAAACCTCAATATGAGTCGTACCAAGATTGTAGAGCCGTACTCAGACTCGTGGAAAAGCCTAGAAGATTGGTACAAGGAAAAGGCAAAGTATGACTCTCAGTACGAGCCATACCATCCTGGTACGAGCCGTAACTTGAGTCGTAGAATACTTCAGAGAAATTTGCACAGTTGAAGTCTCCTGATACGGGTAGCAACTATGGATTGTAACTTCTACCTACAACTCGTACCAGTAGCCATGGGAAATATTAGTGATTTTTTGGACTTGGCATATCTCATGTTACAATAAGTTGTTAGGAGTTGTAGGAGCAAGGTACGAGGCGTACCCAGACATTCGTAGAAATCTTCAAAAGATGCCAGAGTTCTCAGTATCAAACCACGACTTGATTATATAACTCATGGGATTATGTTATGAGTCGTACCAGAGGCCAACACTTAGCAAATGTTGAAGAAGCCAAGGGATGTACAAGACAAGGCACAACCCGTACAATCCTGTTACAGATCCTATGAGGAGTCATATGAAGTGTTGGCACCAGATTTGGATATTTCCTTGTTAACTTAGGAAAAGGATTTTACTATCTATATAAATACTTTTTAGGTTTTATAGTTGAAAAAGAAGTTGAAAGAGGCTCAATATCAGTTTGTAATCAGTTTTTGACAATATTGGAGAGCAATTCTTGAGATCTTAACTTGGATTTTCTCAATTGTTCTTGAATTTGTTCATCAGCTTTTCTTACAATATTCAAAGCAGATTTTCTTTCAATCACCATTGTAAGTATTCAGTTATGTGTTTGTCTATGAATACTAATCATAATCTTACAATCATGAGAGGCTAAAACCTCCATAACTAGGATTGTGAGAACCATGATGGATTAAAAAACTGGGGTTACACAAAGTGATTCGAAACTAATGCTAAATGCTTCTATTATATTCTCTTCATCATTAATGTTTCTTAACAGTGCGCTATGTTAAGACTTTCCTGAATTCTTCACTTGCTTGAACCTAGAGAAGTAAAGATTAGGAAAAGAGAATTACAACAAAGCCTTGATTTTTATAATTATTATATAACTTGAGTTGCGGTCACAAGATAGTTAATTTGGAACAAATTGATGATTGTTAAATTAAAATCACTCATGTGACCTAACTCGGTTATTGAGTATAGTCATCCAATAGGGACGAACCAATCGTATGGATGAACCGTAGTTATTAGTTCTACAAGTAAGCATTGGGAGATCACGAGTGTAAACCCAAAATAGTTATGGACCATGGGGAACACATACCCTAGTTAATTGCAAATCTTGGTAAACAACAACTGATTTTCACTTTATTTTTACTACTATTCTATAAACCCCCCTCCCCCTCCCCCCCCCCCCCCAAATTTGGACATAACATACCTAAAAGCATAAATACCTGCATTAATCTATTTCTTGCCATATTCCCTACGGGTTTGACCCCAACTTTTGTTGGATTCTTTATTGATAGGGTCCGCTTCATACTTTGTCAGGAGTGTGAGTTTGAGCATTATCAGTGTTTCTTTGGAAAAGACATGTTTTTCATGTTGTTTTACCCTCCTGAACATTTTTCCTTGTTAACCCCTTTGAGCCATAAGCCTTGTTCTTTTCTTAGCCATATAAGTAGTTTATTCCTTTTTGTTGTGTGACCTCCAAAGTTATTAATCTAAAATAGTCTTAGGCATTTTGAGACTTGAAAGTGAAGGTCCACCAATGTATGAATAATAAGGGAAAGGAAAGAAAATATATGGTGTGGAAAGTAAGAAGAGAAAGTAGGAAGAAGGGGTGCCCATAACATATGTTGTTCACTTGTTGCTAGGACAATGAAAGAAACAGTATTAAGAATGAATATTCTTATTGATTCTACAAGCAGACACTAGCAGTCAAGTAGTGAATAAAGGGGCATGAAAAGAAAAGAAAAAAGGAGTAGAGTGAAGTGTGAACAATAGGGGAAAAAATGGTGGACTTGAAAGATAAAGAAAACGTCTTAAAAGTGCTCAAGATTGGTAGTCACTATAAAAAAAAATCATTCCTACTTGTCCCTTAGCCGACATTACAACCAAGAAAAGTCCTTATAATCTTAATATCTTGAAATGACTAAGTAGTCTAAGTGTACATAAAGGGAAAGCTTATGGGATGTTGCATATGTATGATACATCATTTGTGAGTGTGAGTGTACCATGTTATTATGTTCCACGCTTTGAATTGATAATTTGAGAGAGGAACATCACTAAAAGTGAGGGGCATAAGATGTCTAAGTCGGTGTACTACGTGTTTCATATTTCGTATTTAATCATGTCATCCCTGTGCTGAATAAAATGAGTTGGTTATAGAAGTTTTGTAGTCTTGAATGTGAAAAATCTGCATGTGCTTGATATGAATTGCTAGAAGTTGATGAACCTCTTAATCATATGCTCTCTGCTAGTTGTTTGAGTGTGAATTGATAGAGGTGACTTAGGGAGAAAATATGAGTTTGTGCATGGAGTTGAGGATTTATCAAGGACGAATAATGGGGTGGTGATATTAGGCATAATCTTATGCTCATTTGTCATGTTTTTACCCATATTTAGCCTTGTTTTGAATTCATAATCCCTATGAAGTGTATAAATACATGTTTTCATGTGTCTTGTGAGCTAATAAATATTTCTAGATGTTTTGAGCAGGAAACCAAGGAAAAAGGACCCAAAAATGACTCGAGGTGTAAGAAAGAAGAGTTCGCAAAAGTCGGCCTGGGGCTATGGCTGGCGTGGTGCACCAACACTTGCGCTTTAGAGAAATATGCACCAAAGTTGGTACTACGGATGGCGTAGGGCACCAAGTCCTTAGCTTTGAATATGAGAAGTTGACTAACACCTTGGCAAGATGGATGGCGTGGAGCCCCGGAAGCATTGCGAACTTAGGAAATTTTTCCAATATTCTGGTGCTATAGATGGAGTAGGGCGCCAGAAGGGTCCTAAAGCTCATAAATTTGACCAACACACTGGTGCTACAAATACAGTGAGGCATTTGAGGTGTTTAGAAGTGCAGAAATTTGGTTAACACTTAGTGCTATGGCTGGAGTGGGGCGTCCGAAGATAGATATCAAAGGAAAAATTAAGCCAGACTTGGGGCTATGGGGGGCGCGGCGTGCCAGACCACATCCTGGACGGATTTTGCTGATTTTAAAGCTAAATACTTGAGGACAAATGTAATAACACTAATTTAATAAAGGGTTATTTTGTAATCAAGCAATTAAAAAAGATAAGAATTTAAAATAATTTATAATAATAATAATAAGGGCCAAAGCCCAATTAAACTAGAAAAAAAATGTTATTTCTGCTGGAAAAGCAGAACGCATCAAAAAAAATAACGTAGAAAAAAATGCAGAAGAGGAGAGTAGAAAGGAATAGAAAAGAGAAGAAAATAGGAGAGAAAAATAAGGATTTTCGATTCAAAGCATCAAGGTAATGATCCTAATCTTTTTCTTGAGTTTATTACGCGAATATAAGAAATTTTATAGGATAGAACATGGAAAAATTTTGAAGAATTGAGAAAGTTTAGCTCTAGGGTTCTTCAACTTAAATCATCTATTTGAAAGAAAAAACGTTATCAAAATTCAATTTTGATTAATCTTCTAGAATCCTCTCATCAAGGAGAATCTGTTGGTGGTCATAGTTTGGGAATCCTTCCCTGTTGACCAGAGTTGACTTTTGCAGTCAAACATTTGACTGTGAATTTGACTTTTGTTAAAAATTAAGTAAACTTCTACCAAAGGTTTTTTCTTACCATACTAAACCCATTTTTGTGTAGTTTGAGGTGATCCGGAGACCTGAGAGCATAGTTCTGAAACATTGAAAAGTGCGCTTGAGTTGTAAATACAAGGTAAGCGAGACTTTAAGCTTCGGTGCTTACTTTTAAAATCTATTTTAAAATTTATGTTTTGTCTGCCTGGTCCATGTGTTGAGACAAGTGTTTACTTGGCAGATTGGTGGTATTTAACCAACCGCATATATGTTACTTTGAGAAAAATATTTTTCTAAGGGAAATTATTTCATAATTGATTTGTGGTGTGGTGTGGCGTGGTCTTGTACCATGGTGTTGGGGAGTTGGATATCCTTCCTTCGCTATCGTGATATAGTTATTAGGGGCATACATGCGCTACCTTAGCATGTTAGGGGCCTTGTACTTGCTTCCGTAGTATACTATTAGGGCATTATATATGCTGCCGAGGGCTAGTCGGGGTTTTAGATTGATCTCTTTCACTATCGTTTGACAAGTCCTTAGTGTGAATTGCATTAAGATATATGTAGTGATCTTGTTAAACATTTGTTTGGACTTTACTGATTTTTATTTTTGAAATATATTATTGTGCATATTATTTTTGTGCTCATTGTGGTTGTATTTTCTAACACTTGTTCTAGGGGTATTAAAGTGGCAGGTCGAGGATCTTACTGATTTATATTTACATATATCTCACTCCTTACTTGCATGTCTATACAGATTCTGTTACGGGAGGTAAAACTAGTGGCTAACGAGTCCGTTCGCGTAGATTCTGTTGCTGAGGTGAGCCTTCGTATCCATTCGTGGAGCCTATCGTTTCAGCTTTATCTACTCTTTATATATATTTTCTTTTCTTTGGGTTTACATGCCCGACTTCTAAACTCATGTAGCTCTATTAGATGCTCCATGGTATTAATATGGGATTTGGACTAGAGATACACTACTTAAAAGGTCGTATGCTTTCTTATAAATTGAGACGTGATTTTGATTGGATAATCATTTCATTTTTATGACTATTGATGTGTTTGAAGTTGCATATATTGTATTTTAATGCTTATACAAAAGGTTAATTGTTTGAAAAATAGGTTCGCCTAGCGGTGGTGTTAGCGGGTTCCAGTCACGTGTAGGGGGTATTTTTGAACGTGACAAAGTTGGTATCAGAGCTTAGGCTTTATGTCCCGGGTCATGGAGCAGTGTTTAGTAGAGTCTTGTTCATGGGTATGTAGGTGCCCATACTTATGACCTCGAGGCTACCGAACATTTAGGATATTTTCCCTTCTTTTATTCTTTATTCGTGCGTTGAATTAATTCAAGTCTAATCTTGAAAATTTTATTTTGCAGATGGCTAAGAAACATTCGTCTTTATCTTCTAGTCGATAAAAGACACCAGTTGGACGGGCTGCTGGGCATGGTACTACCCTTAGTTGTAGTTGAGCTGGGGCCCATCAAACAAGGGCAGGCCAATCCTCACCCTGAAAATTTGAATGGGAGTCAGCCCCGAGTTGCTGCTCTAGAGTAAATACAGGAACAGGTTGTTCAAGATGCTCCATCAACAGTGCCAACTGCTATACCTACTGTTTCGTTGCCTACAGATGTAGTGATGAGATTTTTGAATGTGTCAGAGGCATTGGGCCTAGTCATGGTGGACTTCCAGTTCCTCAAACTACTTCGCGAGCGCAAACACAAGTTCAGTTGAATGTTGAAGCTACACGGATATCCCAATTGACCCCTCAACCGACTGTTCATTTAGTTGCAACTGCTGGGAAGTCCAAAGATCTTAAGAATTTCATGGATCTTAAGCCACCTGAGTTCAATGTGATTCCAACTTCTATTTGAGCCTCAAAAGTTCATTGATCGTTGTGAAAAGATACTGACTACGTTGGGGTTGAAGGAGACTCGAGGTGTGGAATTTACCACTTTCTTATTCTTATGGTCCGTAGAGGCATGGTGGACTTCAGTTTAGAGAGGTAGACAAGGAGGGTTACCACATATCACTCGGTCAGAGTTTTTAACAATGTTTAAGGATAGGTTCATTCCCTTGAGGAAACAAGACAACATGAGACATCAGTTTAATAACCTTACGCCAGGGAGGTTTGACATTTATAGAGTATGAGGCTAAGTTCACTGAGTTATCTAGGTATGTTCCATTTTTAGTTGAAGACCCAAGGGAGAATGTGATACAATTCGTGGATGGTCTTGAGCATCGTTATTGTGGTTTTGTGATACGAGATGTGCAAAGTGGTACCTATTCAGACATAGTTGACACTGCCCTCCATTGTGAGTCCTATTTAGAAACAGAAAGAGCTGAGTGAGAAAGAAAAAGGGCACGTAACACGGGCGAGTTTAATGGTGCTCCATATGGGGGAAAGAATGTCCATCATCATGGGCAATCCAGACCTATGCAGTCAGAGTCAGTGGTACAGTTTTCAAGAGGTGATAGTCCAGCTAGATAGGCTAAACAACAGATGTAGAGAAAGGGTAGCAGCTCATACTAGTCAAGCCTATATTAGAAGTATCCTAATTATGGTGGGTATCATGGTGGTCGTTGTTATGGGGTTGCCAGTCCTTGTTTTACTTGTGGTGAAAAGAGGCATATTACTAAATACTGTCCTAAGGGGAACTCTAGTACTATTTAGGCTACGACACATCTACAGGGAACTACTACAGGTACACCTGCTCAGGCTCAACCAGTTAGGGCTGCTCAACAGAGTGCTCGTGGATAAGGTCGACGAGGTGCACAGGTTGCTCAGGGAGT